>CM077661.1:7252500-7852500 GCA_039707465.1 Rhabdophis nuchalis
TAGTTCCTGTTAGATGAACTCTTCCAGTAATTATCTAAAGTAACGGTAAAGGTTCCCCTCACAAATATGTGCTAGTTGTTCCTGACTCTAGGGGGCTTTGCTCAACTCCGTTCCAAAGCCGAAGAGCCAGTGCTATCCAAAGATAGATAGATAGATAGATAGATAGATAGATAGATAGATAGATTTGTTTATTTATTTATTTATTTATTTATTTATTTATTTATTTATTTATTTATTTATTTATTTATTTATTTATTTATTTATTTATTTATTTATTTAAACTTCTAGACCGCCCCCTATCCCCGAAGGGGCGGTGTACAGGAAAAATTAAAACTTCTAAAAACATAACAATACCTACAAAATTAAAATTGAATTAAATAACCCTGTACGGATTTATAAACATTAAAAACTGTAACCCATTAAAAACCGAATAAAACAATTTATATTACAGACTGGGTCGAGAAGCATAAATTAGGCCAAGACGGCTTGATGGAACAAATGAGTCTTAAGTTTCTGGCGGAAGGAGCGGAGGTCCGTGGTAGTTCTGATATCAGGGGTAGGTCGTTCCAAAGGGTCGGGCCCATCACAGAGAAGGCCCTTCCCCTGGGCGTCGCACGCTGGCATTGCCTAGTGGACGGCACCCGGAGAAGTCCCTCTCTGTGGGAGCGAATCGGCCGAAGGGATGTATGGGGCAGGATACGATCCCGCAAGTAACTAGGTCCCGTGCCATGGAGCGCTTTAAAGATGATAACCAACACCTTGAAACACACCCGAAAGGCGACAGGCAGCCAGTGCAGCTCGCGCAGGAGCGGTGTTACGTGGGACTACCTGGTTGCTCCCAAAACTGCCCGCGCGGCCGCATTCTGGACCAGCTGTAGCCTTCGGGTGCACCTCAAGGGGAGCCCCATGTAGAGAGCGTCTCCGTGGTCATGTGGCCAGCATGATTAAACACCGAAGGTGCATGGAACACTGTTCCCTTCCCACCAAAGGTGGTTCCTATTATTCTACTTGCATTTTTACGTGCTTTCGAACTGCTAGGTTGGCAGAAGCTGGGGACAAGTATTATAAAAATATTTTTTTACGTTTACCTTTAAAATACTGTCTCCTAAAGCTCTGGAGGCAGGGGAGAAAAAACCACTTCCTTTCCATTAGCTGCTGATTAATTGGAAATTTCTGATTGCTGAAAACTTCCCAAGAGAAAATTTTGAGAAAAAAAAAAATTCCCCAAGAGAAAAAAATGTACTTGGGAAATCTTTGGGGCAGGATAGGAAAATCCCTGCACTGGATGTCCTTGTGATAATTAAAGCCAGCTACGATTTAAAGGAAATCTGCAGTGATAACAACATCAACCGTGAATTAGAAGAAGTGTTGAGAATACTTATAGTTTCTGCCACGTTTGAAAAAATCCTTTTTTTTGGTTGGTTTGGCAAGTTATCCTTCTTTAAAATGGAAGCTGCCGTTTTAATGTCATGTTAAAGGTTCGTCATGGTGAAATTATACACCCCCCTCAGCCTATAAGCCAGTGTTTTTCAAACTTGACAACTTTTAAGAAAAGTGGACTTCAGCCTAGGTCAGTGATGGCTAACCTTTTTTGGCTTGTGTGCCAAAAGCGGGGGGAGCGCAGGGGGGGTTGTGCATGGGCGTGCCACACCCATAATGCTATGTGCGTGACCCCCTGCTTTTGGCATGCTTTTTTTGCCCTCCCCAGGCTCCAGAGGCTTTCTAGGAGCCTGGGGAGGGTGAAAACAGCCTCACCCCCCCACCTACAGAGTCTGCAGGAACTTCCCTAAAGCCTCCAGAGGGCGAACAACAGCCTCAAAAGAAGGCCTAAATCAGCTGGCCAGCGCACACATGCGTGGTGGAGCTGACAGGGCAACACCTCACGTGCCCTAAGAAATGGTTCCGCGTGCCACCTGTGGCACCTGTGCCATAGGTTCGCCATCACGGGCCTAGGTGCTGACTGGGAAATTCTACCTTAAAGTTATATAGAGAGGTGCTCTGACCCCTTTCTCTGACTAATACAAGACTGGCTGCCTGCCACTGACTCTCTTGGCTGCTTGCCTGAATGACTCTGAACAGATACGAAGCTTCCTAACTCGACTAAACACGAACCTGAAAATCAACACGAATAAACACGACCCTAGAAATCCAACGTTGTTCTCTGCAAGGACTTTCTTAGCAAAGACTTCCTTTTAAACCCTCTTGGGAGGGGCCAATCATTAGGCAGCTGGGACTAATTCAACTCCTTCGAGTTCGCTTCTGGTGCAATTGAAGCCTCCTTTTTTCAGCCCTTCTCACTTTAGCATCAGGGACAAACTGGCTGGAACCGCTTCTAAACGGCCCTGGAGATTTGTGGAACCTCTTCTATAGAAGAGCTTAGAACTGGCAGGAAGCCACCCCTGCCTGTAGCGTTATATATTTGGAACAGGTAGGGGATTAGGAAAAGATGATCTTAGTGACCAAGAGATGTAACTTCATTTGGGAGCTTTGTTTTCTGAAAGAACTGAGAAATAATCATTTTATATGAGGTGTGTCCAACTTTAAGACCTGTAAACGTCAACTCCCAGAATTCCCCAGCTAGCTATGCTGGGTGATGAATTCTGGGAGTTGAAGTCTGCAAGTCTTAAAGTTCACCCCGCACATGTCCACCTGCTTCTTCCCTTCCGCGCAAGCACCCGACCTTCCATGTATTGCATGGAACACCTTGCCTCCAGAAGTTGTGAATGCCCCAATCCTGGAAGTCTTTAAGAAGATGTTAGATAGCTATTTGTCTGAAATGGTATAAGGTTCCTGCCCACGCAGGGGGTTGGATTAGAAGACCTACAAGGTCCCTTCCAACTCTGCTATTGTATTGTATTGTATTGTATGCACTTTGCTCCTGCACGCATCTTCTGCGTATGCACCTGGCTTCAAAAACGTGCCTAAATAGGCCGCCTAGAGACAGGGCCCCACCCGCGATTTCCACTACTGGTTTGGGCAAATTGATCTGAACTGGCTGAATACCACTTCTTATTACACATATGGGTTCTACAATACCACATGAATTGTTAAAAATAATACATGATTAAATATATACATGTACACACACACACACACACACACACATTCAAAAAGAAATAATCAGAGAAACTACAGTAGACATTTTGAACGCTTCGTCTACATTTTAAAACCATAATCCAAATTAACGAAATCCTGGCATATGCTTCTAAAGTCATATATAAAGCTGCATTTATTACCATTTTAGGCAGCTGAAACTCAAATACCTCCTGACTTGGGGCACAACTGTAGTAGTATGATTCTTGGGTCCTCAGTCTAGACAAAACTGGCAGTCTGTAAAATTTATCACCGCCTGCTGTCACAAAAATGTGTCAAAATTCAAATTTGCATAAATGTGGTGGTGTAATGGTCTAAGATCATCCCAGCAGTAACTGGGCTGTATTCTCCATTTCTTCTAAATACTTTTCAGATTGCTTGGAATCCCTCATTCTTCTATCCAAAGACGGCCAAAATCTGTGGGATAGCATTCCATGCCTTCCATAGGGACAGAAATAATATTTATGACTGTATTTGCGGATAAACTCCAAGTACAAATTGCATAGTAATCTAAATACATTGAACAAGGGTACTTACTACAAAACGTAAATTTAAATTAAATCAGCGAGAGTGACAAAAGGTTTTCTGTGAAGTCCCTCATCCTGTTGACCTCCTTCCCCATTAAAAAAAATAATAGCCTTAATTATGCCCTGTCGGCTTTCCATAGATTTTGAGATTTTTCTCATAGGAAAACATTTTTCTTGGGGTTAGAATACTAATATCAAGTTTGTCATAAATCACTGTTTATTATCATGGGTTCTTCTCTGTATGACTGGTTGAGGTTTATGAATATCTCATCATATATTTAAATAATTTAGGACAGGGATGGCAAAACTTTTGCTTACGGCGTGCCAAAAATTGCACGTGTGTATGCTATCATGTGCTATCATGTGCATAAGCATGCCCACTTATTTATTTATTATTTATTATTTTATTTATTTTCGGATTTATACCCCGCCCTTCTCCTTGTTAGGACCCAGGGTGGCGCACAGGCATTATTAAAACCATGACAAAAAACAATATACATCATTAAAAACATATTAAATTATTAAACCCGTGCTAAAAAACCATTTCAAACCCTGCAAATTACAATTTATATATAAAAAGTCAGAAACGGGGGGCTATGCCAGGCCGGCTTGTTGGAATAGATATGTCTTAAGACGTTGGCGGAAGAGGCGGAGGTCCAAGATGGTGCGTAGGTCGGGGGGTAGGTCGTTCCAGAGGGCCGGGCCCACCACAGAGAAGGCCCTTCCCCTGGGCGTCGCCAACCGGCATTGCCCGGCCGACGGCATCCGGAGAAGCCCCTCTCTGTGGGAGCAGATCGGGCGAAGGGATGTATGGGGCAGGAGGCGGTCTCGTATACTTAACCTCCCTACCCCCTGCGCATGCGCACATGACCTCCAGCCTTTCCTGAAGTTTCTGAACTTCCAGTTGGCCAATTGGGGCTGTTTTTCACCCTCTCCCCCCCCCCCCCCAGCTTTAAGAAAGCATCAGTAGTCTGGGAAGGGTGAAAAATGGCCCCAACGGGCCAACTGGAAGTTTGGAAACGATCCATTTCCAGTTTCCGGTTCGCCCTCCCCAGCCTCCAGAGGCTTTCCTGAAGCCTGGGGAGGGTGAAAATGGCTTTCCCTGGCCCTCAGGAAGGGCAAAAAATGAGCTGATGGTTGGTGTTCCACTAAATATGGCTCTATGTGGCACCTGTGGCATGCGTGTCACAGGTTCACCATCACAGATTTAGGATCTTCTTTCTTTTTTGGACATGTATTTTCTGTGGCCATCCATTTATCTCCGATTTTTATTATGCGGTGGAGGGGGGGAGAGCTTGCATTATGACCTCACAACACTCCCTCTACCAACTTCTCCATTTTGATAACCGCCGATCTGTTTGTTTTTATTCCTAAAACATTCATACATTTCTAGGAATGGATGAGAACATCTTAGGATACTGAAGGAACTTTAGCTGAAGATCATGCAGACCAGAGGTGGGGAACTGTGGTCCCTTTGTGGTGTGTGGACTTCAATTCAAGTCAGAAAGGGGCCATAGATCTTCACCCCGATATACTGTAGACCCAGAGCAGTTTGTACCTTGAAAAAAATCCAATAACCAGACTCTACATTTTTGACTTCAGAAAATATTTGAAACACTGAATAACAAGCCGTTTAACCTTGTTGGCATGCCACTATCGGACAATTGTGGTGACAATGGAGACTCTTCTAGCAGCAGCTCAGCTTATTCCAACTATAAAATCAATTTTGAATTGTGGTTGTCACTTAGAAATACTGAGATTGAACCTGATAGTAGAATTCTAATTTCCCCTTTCCTAATGGATCTACATACAGTGTCTTATTCCACGTATAGTTTTATTTCCAATTAAACAAGATATTTTAAGCATGCTCATGAAATCTGAATTTTGTTCTGGATTGGACTGATTGTTTCACTCAACTATATCACCAAATCTTTCTGCCTAGTCCAAGAAAAAACAATACAAATATCTTTTTAATTATCAATCTATCTATCCATCCATCCATCCATCCATCCATCCATCCATCTATCACCCACTCATCGGTCGGTGTCTGTCTGCCTATCTATCTATCTATCTATCTATCTATCTATCTATCTATCTATCTATCTATCTATCTATCTATCTATCTATCTATCTATCTATCATCCATCCATCCATCCATCCATCTATCTATCTATCTATCATCTATCTATCCAACATCTGTCCACCCACCCACCCCTCAATCCCTCCCTCCCTCCCTCCCTCCATCCATCATTCATCCATCCATCCATCCATCCATCCATCCATCCATCCATCTATCATCCATCCATCCATCTATCTATCTATCATCTATCTATCCAACATCTGTCCACCCACCCACCCCTCAATCCCTCCCTCCCTCCCTCCCTCCATCCATCATTCATCTATCTATCTATCTATCTATCTATCTATCTATCTATCTATCTATCTATCTATCTATCTATCTATCTATCTATCATCTATCTATCATCTATCTATCTATCTATCTATCTATCCAACATCTGTCCACTCACCCATCCCTCAATCCCTCCATCCATCCATCATCTATCTATCTATCTATCTATCTATCTATCTATCTATCTATCTATCTATCTATCTATCTATCTATCTATCTATCTATCTATCTATCATCTATCTATCTATCTATCTATCTATCAATCATCTATCTATCTATCTATCTATCTATCTATCTATCTATCTATCTATCTATCTATCTATCTATCTATCTATCATCTATCTATCTATCTATCTATCTATCTATCTATCTATCTATCTATCTATCTATCTATCTATCTTCCTTCCTTCCTTCCTTCCTTCCTTCCTTCTTTCTTTGTAAGTCTGGAAATATGAACTTACCTTTTTTTTGCGCAGGACGACTTGAGAGTCTGTAGGTTGCCGTGTGACTGTTTTATTCTTTAAATCAGATACTTCTGAGACCAAGGGTGCATTCGGAACGCATTCATTCTGCGCATTGGTAAGGTTATACATATCCACATTATTATCCTCTGACCAGATGTGAGAACCAGGTGAGTGTGCAAGAGAATTATTGGAATCTCCTATAATCACATCATTGCCACAGTGCTGAGAAAGCATATCTTCATCATGGAATGAAGTACCATCATTCTTCTCATGAGGAACATCTAATTTTTCATATTGTACGGCTGTAGCTCCATGAAATATCTGCTCGTCCAATGTCCTTTTTTCCACAGAAGGTTCCCAATTTTTTTCTTTTGAGACATCTTTAGAGTTGTTACATCCAAGTATGATAACTTCTTCTCTGCTGTCATTTTTCATGGCTCTCTCGTAATGAGAAGCGCTCATTTTTTCAGTTGGCTCAGCGGTATGATCGCATTGTTTCTTTGCTTCTACTCTTGAGATGATCTTTACTGAAGGTTCCTCTAAACTGTTCTTTTCAGCTAACAATTTATCTCCAACAGGCATAAACTGGCAGTTGATGGTTTCCAATGGGAGGTCCGAGTTCCTGCTGACACCGTTGCCATCCTCACTTCCAACAGAAACATTGACCAAAGTTTCCACGCTAGTTTCCAGTGAGAGAAATTCTCCTTCTTCTTGATGGTTTTCATTTTCATCTAATTCTTTGGAGACATGGCTGAAAAGCTTCGGGGGGAAGGCTACCAACTCTCCAACATGACAGCAATCTGGCAAGGAAGCACTTTTTTCTTTCAGATCTTCACACCAAAGTTCCCTCTTTTCCATTCCGGCTTGTTGCAAATTGTCAACGACTAAGCCATGCCTGCATAATATATCAGAATCAAGAGATCCAAAATGCAAGCCCATCCATTGGGTCACATGCTCTTCCCAGCTCCTTTTTCTGATTGCTAGAGACATGTCATAGTATTTAACAATTGGTTCTGAAGGGTGACCTAATCGATGCTGGAGGAAACATTATGGATTCAATAAACTTTTCCATCCAATGAAATGGCTCTTCCTCTTGCATATCTGCATTAAAAAAAAAAAAGACAATTTCAGTGTAAGAAGCAATGAAAGCATTCATATATCCCTTAGAGGAAGAAATGGTTTTGTAGAACAGTTTTAATGGTTTGCAAACAGATATAATCAAGCATATCCTCTTTGCTTTGCTCAATAAAGTAAACAGAATGTTGTAAACAACTCTATAAGAACATAACAGGTTCCTTAAGCCAAATTTTGACAATGACCCTTTTTCATTGATTCAATCATAAGACAACCATTTACCATGGGTTTAGAAGCTATCAAACCTTGTGAGTTCATGATACTAGTCAACATTTCAAAATAACCAAGCATAGCATGATTGTCAAAAAGCTGGATTTTAATGATGCATGTTTTAAATGGTCATATTTATTACACTGGTAAAGCTATACTCAAGTAAGTAGAATAAAAATCTACCTAAAACCTTTGAAGAAAATTAGATTGGATTAGAGACATTTTGCTAAGTGGGTTGTTAATTAAAGTAGATAGAATGCAGTATGTACCTTGAAAAAAAATCCAATAACTAGACTCTACATTTTTGACTTCAGAAAATATTTGAAACACTGAATAACAAGCCGGTTAACCTTGTTGGCATGCCACTATCGGACAATTGTGGTGACAATGGAGACTCTTCTAGCAGCAGCTCAGCTTATTCCAACTATAAAATCAATTTTGAATTGTGGTTGTCACTTAGAAATACTGAGATTGAACCTGATAGTAGAATTCTAATTTCCCCTTTCCTAATGGATCTACATACAGTGTCTTATTCCATGTATAGTTTTATTTCCAATTAAACAAGATATTTTAAGCATGCTCATGAAATCTGAATTTTGTTCTGGATTGGACTGATTGTTTCACTCAACTATATCACCAAATCTTTCTGCCTAGTCCAAGAAAAAACAATACAAATATCTTTTTAATTATCAATCTATCCATCCATCCATCCATCCATCTATCGTCCATCCATCCATCCATCCATCCATCCATCCATCCATCCATCCATCCATCTATCATCTATCTATCTATCTATCTATCTATCTATCTATCTATCTATCTATCTATCTATCTATCTATCTATCTATCTATCTATCTATCTATCTACCACCATTATTGTCAAAAAGCTGGATTTTAATGATGCATGTTTTAAATGGTCATATTTATTACACTGGTAAAGCTATGCCTAAGTAAGTAGAATAAAAATCTACCTAAAACCTTTGAAGAAAATTAGATTGGATTAGAGACATTTTGCTAAGTGGGTTGTTAATTAAAGTAGATAGAATGCCTACTACTCCCATCCTGAACCTGTGCATTTGATTTTTATTTCCTAAGTAAAGAGTTTTGTTTCTCTTCCTGGACAATGTCATTGTGTTACTTTCAGCCTGTTTCTCCAAGGTTGAATGTTTATTCTTGATAAAGGGATTATTCTATGATAGGTTTCTGTCAATCCCAAGCTTCAGTTTTATCCTTGTATAAAACTACTGTTTCTGCTGAGGAAATAAACAAAACAATCCAGCTGTTTCATTCGAAATCTGTCTCTTCGTGTAGTTCTCTTCAAGAGCTAGCATGGGGTACTATGTAAATTTACGGTTGAATTGATGTGGCTTGAATGTCTTCAAACAAGAAGAAGTGGGCAGGAGTTTCATGGAGAGGGAGGATTGCAAGAGAAGAAAGATTTCCCTCCCTTTCTGTCTGCTCTTTCTCCCAATTCTTCTTTTATAGCTTTCTCAATCCAGATTTTGAAAGTCACATTTATATATCAGCCAACTCCCATAAAACCGTTCCCCCTTTCCTTCGGAAATAAAACCAGAAAATGGAGATTAAGCTATGAAATTGCAGGATCGAGAATATATTGGGAAGATTTTGTTTTCATCAACAATAAATGGAATGGAACTAAGAAGCAAAAACTTGTTTGGCATTCCAATAGCCAAAATCTTGCTGAAATTGAGCTGATTACAAGGACATGTCTGCATCCTTTTCTACGATTTTTTTTTTTTGCCATCCTTGATATAATAATTCCATGGCTCGTGACCTAGTTATATGCGAGACCGTCTCCTGCCCCATACATCCCTAAGACCGATACGCTCCCACAGAGAGGGCCTTCTCAGGGTGCCGTCGGCCGGGCAATGCCGACTGGCGACACCCAGGGGAAGGGCCTTCTCTGTGGCGGGCCCTGCCCTTTGGAACGACCTACCCCCTGAACTTCGCACCATCTCCGACCTCCGCCTCTTCCGCAAGTGCCTAAAGACACATTTGTTCCATCTAGCCGGCCTAGCGTAACCTCCATAATGACTTTTAGACAGTTTTAAATTTTGGGGGGTTTTAATTTGGTTTTAGCGCAGGATCTTTATCAAATAAGTTTTTTAAATTTTTTACGTGATTTTGTATGTATTTTAATATTCCTGTGCGCCTCCCTGGGTCCGTTTGGAGAAGGGCGGGGTATAAATTTAATAAAATGAAATGAAATCTTCTTTGGGATGAATTTTTAACTTCATATCTACACTAAAGACTTGGGATTCTCCATCCAATTACTAAGCAAGTCGGACTTTGTTCAGCACTTTGATGATCAAGTCGTTGTATCCTGCAACACCATGGGCTGGCTGGGGGTTTGCAGGAGTTCGGAAGAACCTCTAGCTAAGATTCTGGGCAGTCTGGATAATCCCCAAATCCCACTCCTGGCTTGCCGCACCCACCCCACCCCTCCCTTCCCAGGAGTCTCCATGCAGCCCGTTTTGGATGTGAAGTAAGTGCAGGGCTCATGTGGAGGCTCACGGAGGGGGAAATTGAGCCTCCCCTCTTGGAAGTTGTGGAAGACCAGAAATGGGCCAATTTCTGGCATTCGGAGGGCCTCTGGAGCTTGGGGGAGGCTATTTTTTGCTCTCCCAGAGGCTCAAAAAAAGTCCCCCCTTGCCATGGTGCAGGAGGCCACACCCACCCAGCAACTGGGTAGAGAACCCATTGCTGAAATTTTTGAAGCCTATCCCGCCTTGATGTAAGCATAGACTCTGCAAATAACCACATTGTCTATGGTGTAAAACTAATAAAATGCTCTTTAAGTAATACATTGAACGATGCCTGTAGGTCTATGCATAAGTGTGAATACTTATACCTGCTCTCCGTTACGCCCAGGGGAAAAAAAACCAGCCCTATCTTTTGATGAAACAAGTGCAATGAGAGTTAAGATCTTTATTGGCTGTAACATTTACAAGTTCAAGGAACTGCTATTTTCCCTTTCTTGCTCCCTCCATAGGAACTGTCAACACTTTGCATGGATCTGCTTATTGATTTCAGCAATAAAGATGATTAACTACTGCATTTGTTCTGGGTCATTTCATTTTACCAAGGGAAGCTCCAATTGCATAGCCCAGACCACAAGACTGTCCTGTCAAATCACATGCCTAAAAGTAGAAAAATAGGCATCTTGAAAGAATTGCAGTATTATGTCTATTTGACTAAGTTTCAGTAAGGATATGCTAGGACAAAGTGATTTTTACAATGTAATGTCTGGCTGTCCGGAAGCCTTTAATCTCTTTTTTTAAGACTGTCCTATTTCTATCCTGCATTCACATTGTTATGTCTGCAAAACAGAAGACGTAGACATGGATGTAGAGGTGACAGGATTCACTCCCTATTCTAGGACACTAAAAATGTCTTTTCCCAATGCATTGAATCAGACCAAAAACGAGAGATTTGCTAATTGTGGCTTTCCACAAGAAAAAAACACTTCGATGTTCTTTTTAAAGAGATAGTGGGAGGAAGTTTCCAGACAGAACAAAAGTGGACCTACGTGCTATAAATAGCAGAAGGTCCTGCTGAAAATTGAACTCCCCAAGCCACATTCCCATTTCTTTCTCTGAAAAGTGCAGTTCAGGGATCTACACTTTATAGAAGCCGATATCATCTATATAAATAAAAATTTAAAATAGTTTGTGCCAGATCGCTAATCTCAGAAAGTACTGCACCGATCAGCACCAAATTTTCACACTATGTTGCTAAGAAAGGGAGTAACAATCATACGTACATTTTGTGTGGCTGTCGCACCTGTGTCATGTGCAAGCAGCACAAACATAAAAGGTACACACTTCTCAATTATTTTTCTCCCTTAAGCTCCTCCCACCCGACTGCGTCTTATGATGCATCACGCACATGCCCCTCACATTTCCAATGGTTGTTTCCTCAGCAACCGAATAGGTCTCTAACAGTCCCTCACACATAGAGAGAGAGGGGGGAAATACAGTAGGTAGGTAGATAGGTAGGTAGAGGGAGAGAGGAAGAAATACAGTAGATAAGTAGGTTGGGGGTTATACGGTGGTTGTGTGTACGTGTTTGCGTGTGCGTCCCGGGCAGGAGGGCCTGGCAGCCCCTTCCCCCCACGCAGGGCCGCGTGGTGCCCCGAACCCTCCCAATGCTGCCGTTGCCCCCATCCTGCCCCCAGGGAGCACCCCAGCCAGCCGCCAGGATAGCGGAGCATTTGCTACACTTTCCTAAGAGTTGCGCTACTCTCTCCACCGCTCCCTCTGGCCTGGTTACTATCAAGCCACGGACCGGCACCAGTCCGCGGCCCGGGGGTTGGGGACCCCTGCTCTAGCTCCAAGACTTCCAGATCATCTCTTAATATGTCATATTTGTATGAAACAAATGAGGAAAACCTATGATTAAAATTTTAATTAACTTTATGATCGACTGCCCTGATAGAAGAATGTGGAAGCTGCTGGGGGTAGCATGATGCAATGTAAATAAAAATAATAGCAACCCTTTTGAAAGAAAGAATACAATGTAAGCAAAATCTACTGTCTAAACTTAAGGCGAGAAAGCTATTTAAAAACAAATTAGCATTTCTCCATCCACAAATTGGAGCTTGAGGAAGCTACAAAGAGAGAAAAGCAACCTCCTTAAATGCAAATTCTGATTAAGTTTATGGGGTCCCTTAACTGTAGCAACATATGAACTCCTTCCCGTCTACGATGCAATTGGTTTTTTTTTATAGTGATAAGCAGAAATCGTGTTTCCAAAGAGGGAGCTCACTCACACGTTTATAGCCTGCTAAATCTTTGCTTAACTTTAGAAATAAATAATTATGGTTAAACAGTGTACACTGAGATTATTTCAGCCCATTTACACAAACGAGACAGCCAAACAGTAGCATGGTTCATTTTACACTACACGCTGAGAGGAAATATAGCATAGAACAGGATAAATAATTCCTAGACACTGACAGTAGGACGTCAAATATAAATAGAAAATCTCAACACACTAGATCTTAAGTGACATAACATATAGTCATCAACATTTTTGCCTATGTCCATATGCTAAACCATAACAGTGTTGAAATGCCAGACTTTCGCTATACATTTATGCAAAATTGCCATCATATTCATATTAATTCCATTATTTTATTTTTATTTAGATTTAGATTTATACCCCGCACCTTCTCCAAAAAGGACCCAGGGCGGCGCACAGGAAATTTAAAAACACAACAAATATTACAAAATACAAAATTTAAAAACATATTACATTAAGTGAAACGCTTATTAATTGGCAGTCAAGCTGAAGCAGATAGTTTAAAATGTTGTTTGCAAGTAGAAATGTCTTGTTCTAGTTTCATTTGAGATGAGAATCAGGAGGAAGGTGAGCTATTCTTTGAAAGAATCTCTGAATTTCCTTTATGAATTGGAGATTGTCTGGATTTTGAAGGATCGGAGAAAAGTCAATCCAAGTATGTCAGGGCAGGAATAGGAACCAGGTGCTTTCCACATGTCCTACACTTCAAAGCTCATTAGTTTCAACCAAAAAGACCAATTAGAAGCAACTGGGATATTCATAGCTCAGACATCTGGACAGCCCCACGTAGCCTATTGCTATAAGAAGAAACATTTCCCATTTTGAGCCCCATTCTGTTCGACTTGAGCATCGGCTGACCCAGAAGCTAATTTACATTCTTGCAAAATCCAATAATAGCAGAGCGCAACTACTAACAGCTTGTTTTTCAAGAGAAAGATGGCCATTCATAAGATATTCAAGGAACCATGGAAAGCCAATAGTGCTATTCACAAAGGTAGTTTTTAAACAGCAATTCAGTAGTTCCTAAGGTAGCCTCAGAGAGAATCTGACAGGAGATAAGGAATGAAGTTGGTCAAAGGGCAACCCGATATTTCCTTCGACTGCTTTTGAGGAGGAAAAAGGGGGAAAGTGAAGTTGGAACCAAAAAATCAAAAGGGAAGAGAATTTGTGAATACTTTTCAAATTCAAGGAAAGAGCATGGAGTAACCTTGGTGTTGGAGTCAAGGGGTAAGGGAAAAAGTAAAAAGGAAGTTACCACCTACATAGACAAATCTTTAGCGGTGGCTTGGTGGCTAAGACGCTAAGCTTGTCGATCAGAAAGGTCAGAAGTTTGGCGGTTCAAATCCCTAGCGCTACATAACGGAGTGAGCTCCCATGACTTGTCCCAGCTTCTGCCAACCTAGCAGTTCAAAAGCACATAAAAATGCTCTGGGAGGGCAAAAGAAATGAGCCTTCCAGAATTCTAGAAAGAGCCCTATTTCCGGCCTCCGGAGGGCCCCCACAGCCCTTCTGGAGGCTTGGCAAAAGCCTCCGGAGCCTGGAGAGGGTGAAAAACGGGCCTACTGGTACTACCGGAAGTCCAAAAACGGACCTGTTTACAGCCTCCGGAGGGCCTCCAGAGTCCAGGAGAAGACATGTTTGCCCTCCAGGAAGCTTGAAGAAAGTCTCCAGAACCTGGGGAGGGTGAAAACGCCCCCCTGCCATGCTGCAGGCGGCCAATAGGCCACGCCCAGCATGGCCACGCCTACCCAGCAACCGGGCGGAGAAGCGGTTGCTAAGGTTTTTCAATCCCACCCCTGGTATTACCTCTCCATGATGTTTCAGGGAAATGTTTAGTGAAAGAGAGAGGAAAATTCATCAGCTAATATGTCTGTGACCAAGTAATGGTTACCTCAAAGGTGCTTTTTCTTTTTTCCCCAAAAGGAAACCGGGCTATGACTTTTTCCTTGAGGAAGTAGACATTTCACCTCTCATCCAAGAAGCATCATCAGTTCAGACTGGATGGTGGGGGAGGCAGTGGTGGGTTTCAAAATTTTTTAGAACCTCGTCTGTAGGTGTGGCCTGTTTTGTGGGAGTGGCTTGTCGGCCATGTGACCAGGTGGGAGTGGCTTGCCGGCCATGTGGCTGGGTGGGAGTGGCTTGGCAGTCATGTGACCAGGTGGGAGTGGCCAACTTGTAAAATGTGGTGAAACTCACTTAATAATGCTCTTGCTTAGCAACCAAAATGTTGGCTCAGGAACTCTGGCATTTGAAGCACGCAAGTCTTAAAGCAGTCAAGTTACAAGACCCTTGCACCCCTAACCCTTTATAAAAAAAAACCCAGGGTCTTCAAACTTGACAGCTTTAAGACTTGTGGATTTTAACTCCCAGAATTCCTCCTCTCGCTCTTCCTCTTGATGCTGAGCGGACGGGCGGGGGGAGGGAGCTGGAACCGGTTCTAAACGGCCCTGTAGATTGGTGGAACCTCTTCTATAGAAAGAGGCTATAACTGGCAGGAACCCACCCCTGGGGGGGAGTGGAATGCAGAGATTAGTTCTGGGGGATTGAAGGGTTACGTCTAAGTCATCCAACACTGTCCAATCAGAACTGATGAAGCTTCTTGAATGAGAAGCAAAATGTCGTCTTCCTCAAGGAAGAAACAGTCTAGTTGCCTTTTGAAAAATAAAAAAAGCGCCTTTAAGTCCAATAGGTAGACACATCTTCCCACATAACACAGACTGGAACTGTTAATTCAGGAAGGAGCAAAATCGCTATAAAATATGATTAGAAATTGGGGGGAAAACCCACAAATGGAATGCTTGACATGCTTCGCATACCTAACCAATTATTCAGGTCATGGGAAGTCCCAAGTTCTCCGTATCCAATCAAGGCTTTCTATAGAGGGGTTTTGATTAGATTTAAGGAAGGCCGGGTTTTCAATGCACCAATTATACACCGATGCAGCGTGGGCTGTGATAATCATGAACACTTTCTCATTCATTTCAACAGAAGCTTACAAGGGAATATTACAACGTTGCATTATGTTCGTTGTTATTACTCCCAAAGCCTGGGGGAATTCTTTGCGCCAAAGAAGTTTGTGACAGCGCGTTCTCAATGCCAATGGGATAAATAGTACATTTGTGCGCGATGGCCAGATTTGACTTGATTAGTAGCAAGGCACTGTGCAGGTAACATTATGGCTCGGGGCCTAGCTATATACGAGACCGCCTCCTGCCCCATACATCCCTTCGTCCGCTCCGCTCCCACAGAGAGGGTCTTCTTCGGGTGCCGTCAGCGGGGCAATGCCGGTTGGTGACACCCAGGGGAAGGGCCTTCTCTGTGGCGGGCCCGGCCCTCTGGAACGACCTACCCCCCGACCTACGCACCACCTCAGACCTCCGCCTCTTCCGCCAGCGTCTTAAGACGTATTTATTTCAACAAGCCGGCCTAGGATAGCCCCCCGTTTCTGACTTTTTAAGAAAAAATTTATAATTTGGTAAGGGTTTTAATATTGGGTTTTAGCACGGGTTTATTAATTTAATACATTTTAATTGATATTTATTGTATTTTGTGTTTTTAAATAATGCCTGTGCGCCGCCCTGGGTCCTAACAAGGAGAAGGGCGGGGTATAAATTTAATAAAATAAAATAAATAAATAAATGAATTCACCTTGCCAAAGTACTTTGCATCAGCCCAGGATGGCCGGAAGACAGTTCCGTATGTATGTTGCGTCTAAACTGAAGCCTCTTCTAGTTGTTGGACATGCCAGGGAAAAGCAGTTGGGATTATTTGGGTCTATACACTTCTCTTTAGAAGCAAAGAAGGAGGAGACCACAGAGAATGAGGTGGCTGGATGGAGCCATCAAAGCAGTAGGCCTGAGCTTAAATGGACTCCAGAGGCTAATAGGTGAATTTTCCTCAGGAAAAGAAGCAATGAATTCAAAACAAGCTTTATTACTGAGCAAAAAAAGATGCCAACACCACTGATTTATTCTTTCCCGTTTCTGGGTCTTTCCAGCCAGCCATTTATTCTACATTGCCCAGAATTGCTCTGTTGGTGAGACGAATGGCTTCTAAATTTGATATAGGAATAAAAATAAAATAAATAAATCTTTCACTTGCTGGAAGAGCAATGCATAGCTCACCGAAGACAATCACGTTGATGGTCAATCTGTGAGTTACATTTTGCCATGTTAGATACCTGGATTGCATCCACATGTACCACTTTGACGTAGCCTATAGAGAAAGCTTCCGTTGTGGTTTTCTTCCTATGGAGTGGTAATGCCCAACTGATCCAGATTTTTCTTCCAGGAAATCCAAACTGTGCATTGAAAACAAATTACACCAGTTAAGTCGATTGGCCTGCATTCCCTGATTTGAGTTTATCTGGCTTGCAAAATGTGAAGCACCAACGATTTTGGAAGTAAGGCCAACAGCAAAATAGGCAAGAGAGGAGATAAACTAGGCACGGGCCCTAGTTATTTGCGAGACCGTCTCCTACCCCATACATCCCTTCGGCCGATTCGCTCGCATAGAGAGAGACTTCTCCGGGTGCCATCTGCCGGGCAATGCCAGTTGGTGACCCTCAGGGGAAGGGCCTTCTCTGTGGCGGGCCCAGCCCTCTGGAACGACCTACCCCCCAAACTCCAGACCACCACGGACCTCCGCCTCTTCCGCCAACGTTTGAAGACCTATTTCTTTCACCTAGCCGGCCTAGCCTAGCCCCCGAGAGTACCTCCACAGACTGAGTCTTAAATTGTTCTAAATTGATTTTAATTTGCGGGTAATTTTTAGGGAATTTTTTTAGCACAGGGCACTTTAATTTAATCAGATTTTATTGTTCGTAGTCTTATTGATTATATGTTTGCTTTTTACTTATTTGTTTGTATTTTCGCTTTTTAACCTCCTGTGCACCGCCCTGAGTCCCTTCGGGGAGATAGGCGCGGTATAAAAATCAAATTAAAAAAATATAAAATATAAATATACAAAAGAGGAAAGAGAAAAGGGAAATGTAGAATACATTCTGTCGTGCAACACTGTACTCTAAGCCAGGGGTCTCCAACCTTTGCAACTTTAAGTTTGAAGGACTTCAGCTCCCTGACTTCTCCTAATAAGCCCTAATATGGGTTCTCACTAGTGTTCGGTCGGCTTCGGAGCGAGAGGATCTCCATCTGCTCTCTAGGCGTCTCTTGTGGCGCTTCATCTCCCTCAGCTCCTCAGTAAACCAAGGAGCCTGGGTGATTCATCGCCGCAAGAGAGGCCGCAAGGGCGCGACTCGGTCCAAGGCCCCCGTGGCCGCAGTTAACCATGCGGCCACTAGGTCCTCAGTCGAGTCGCGGGGCAGGGTCACAGGAATTGGCCCAAGCTCCCTCTGGAACCAAAGCAAAGCTGGCTGGAGAAGTCTGGGAGCTGAAGTCCTTCAGACTTAAAGTTGCAAAGGTTGGAGACCCCTGCTCTAAGCAGCACAGAGTAAGATAAAGATCTAAACAAATCTAATCACGAGACGTATGTAAAGAACTAATTAAAAAAGTAAAGCAGCCCTGATATCCAAATCTTGGAGCCTACAGAGAAATGATGTTTAGTTTTGTTGCTAACAATATAAAGCATTTTTCCCCCTTTTGCTAATGCCTTCTTCCAAGACTTTTATTCCCCAATCTAATCTACAGTAGGGCGGATGCTCTAATGGTCTCTCATTAGATTCCCTCCTCTTATGGCCTCCACATTCTGTTCAACTTTAATGTAACATTTCATGAGGAATGGAGGAAGCATTTGAAATAAAAAAAAATTACAACCCTTAAAAGGCGGTCAAATACACCCCTTTGGCATGCAAGCCGTGCAGGACAATTGTGAGTTTCAAGGCCTTCTACAACCATTGAGGTTACGTGCTCATTGGTTGCGTAAGATTTTTAAAAAGAATTTGAGAGACATACTGTATTTTGGGTATACCAGTGGTGGGTTCCAATTTTTTTTAGAACCTACTCTCTAGGTGTGGCCTATTTTGTGGGCGTGGCTTGGCAGTCATGTGACAGGGTGGGAGTGGCCAACTTGTACAATGTGGTGAAACTCATTTAACAACGCTCTTGCTTAGTAACCAAAATGTTGGGCTCAATTGTGATGATAAATTCTTTCTTTCTTTCTTTCTTTCTTTCTTTCTTTCTTTCTTTCTTTCTTTCTTTCTTTCTTTCTTTCTTTCTTTCTTTCTTTCTTTCTTTCTTTCTTTCTTTCCTTCTTTCCTTTTCTTTCCTTTCCTTCCCTTCCCTTCCCTTCCCTCCCTTCCCTTCCCTTCCTTTCCTTTCTTACTTTCTGCCTTCCTTTCCTTTCCTTCCCATTGGGTTACTGGCAGCGGCAGGCCAGACTTACTTCCGGGTCCGCCGGTGGAACCCCCTCTCACCGGCTCTCTAAATTTCACCATCCGGCTCTTGCGAGTAGGTGCGAGCCTGCAGAAACCCACCACTGGGGTATACGACTGTATTTCTCAATGTCGACTTTGAGAAGTGTCGACTTTGATTCCTAGGATTTAAGAAGTGTCGACTTTGATTCCTAGGATTCCCCAACCAGCATGCCGGCTCTGGAATTCTGGAAGTTGAGGTCTACACCACAAGTTGCTGAGGTTGAGAAATGGCTTGCCTTGATGGGATCCTCTATTCTATGCACGAGTCCTTCTGTTTTACAAGTCACTTTGATACCCTAAGGTGCATTGCTTCATGGGACAAAGCAGGGATGGAGCATTCCTTTTGACATCCTGCCTTAAATCATCAGAAGTGACGTGCATCCATGTGCGAAACATATGTATTATGCAATCCACTTTCATTGACCAACTGCACAGATACGACATTTTGCAGTTGAACTTATGAAGAACGGTTGCAGGAATTTGGGCCTGGCTAGTCTAGAGAAAAGAAGAATCAGGTTGTGTGTGTGTGTGGGGGGGGAATGATGTGATAGCAGTATTGCAGTATTGCAGAGGCACAAAGGCACAAAGGAGAGGGGTTCAACTTATTTTCCAAGGCACCAGAAGGCAAGACAAGAACCAATGGGTGGAAATGAGAAGCAACCTAGAACTAAGAAGAAATTTACTAACAATGAAAGCAATTAACCAGTGGAACAGCTTGCTTTCAGTTGTGGGTGCTTCAGGGTTGTAAGAAGAGACTGGACAACCACTTGGCTGAAATGCTCTAAGGTCTTCTGCTTGAGCAGGGAGTTGGACTAGAAGACTTCCAAGGTTCCATTCCATTCCATTCCATTCTTCTATTCTATTCTATTCTATTCTATTCTATTCTATTCTATCTCACTCCACTCCACTCCACTCCACTCCACTCCATTCCATTCTATTCTATTCTATTCTATTCTATTCTATCTCATTCCAATCCATTCCACTCCATTCCACTCTATTCTATTCTATCTCACTCCACTCCACTCCACTCCACTCCACTCCACTCCACTCCACTCCACTCCACTCCACTCCACTCCACTCCACTCCATTCCATTCCATTCTATTCTATTCTATTCTATTCTATTCTATTCTATTCTATTCTATTCTATCTCATTCCATTCCATTCTATCTCACTCCATTCTATTCCATTCCATTCCATTCCATTCTATTCTATTCTATTCTATTCTATTCTATCTCATTCCAATCCATTCCACTCCACTCCACTCCACTCTATTCTATTCTATCTCATTCCATTCCATTCCACTCCACTCCACTCCACTCCATTCTATTCTATCTCATTCCACTCCACTCCACTCTATTCTATTCTATCTCATTCCAATCCATTCCACTCCACTCCATTCCATTCTATTCTATCTCATTCCAATCCACTCCACTCCACTCCACTCCACTCTATTCTCTCTCATTCCATTCCACTCCACTCCACTCCATCTCATTCCATTCCACTCCATTCCATTCCAGCCAAGTCCATTCCACCCCACCCCACCCCACCCGATCCCTTAACCTGTAGACTTTAGGCTTCGTCAAATTGAAGTACCCCTTCAGAGCCCTGCATAATGGATTAGACATATGGCTTTCCACACCAAGGTGGTCTGTGGTTCATATCATCTGTCATAACTGGTGATCATGATTAGCCCCACCACAGGTTGCACAATGATGAGCAGTGCCATTCTTCCATTGATCCCCTACCAAGATGCGTGGCCACATCTAGATAAATAACTTATGGCAGATTCTCTAGAAAGAGCCTATTTCTCAAGTTATCTTTTACGGCAATAGCAATACAATAAAATAACGTAATAGAGATATACCGTAGTTCTACCAGGGCTTCTAACAGCTCTGAGAGCAGAATAGAGCCTGTATGTTTGATATCAGCTGCTGGAAGCAGTCAGCCAGAGTTATCTCTCTTAGACACACAAACACACACACAAACACACGCACACATCTGTCTGGCTGCTGATGGAAATAGGATGTTAAGCAGACCTAATAAGATACTCACATAAAAATTTTACTCAAAACCGATCTCCATGGATTTCAATGGAGCTAATATCAAGCAAATATCAATTAAACTCAGAAAGATATGTGAATTAGTTCTATGACTATCGTCTTTTCCA
This sequence comes from Rhabdophis nuchalis, assembly GCA_039707465.1. Lineage (NCBI taxonomy): Eukaryota > Metazoa > Chordata > Lepidosauria > Squamata > Natricidae > Rhabdophis > Rhabdophis nuchalis. The sequence goes on from CM077661.1 coordinate 7,273,701, forward strand.
TAGATCGGTAACAAGAAACACAGTTTATTTTTAAAACTCAGTTTAGCTAAACATTATAGTGACCATCCAGCATATCATAAAGTACCAACGCTGTAATAAGTTATGGTCCTTAGATTTCAAACTGTAATCAGTTATTATTTGTTCATAAACAATACTGTGGTTTTAATGATATGTGGAAAACTTCATACATTTCATCTTTTTTTTTTTAAGACCAAGAAGGGAGAGGGATAGATAGATATGGCATTTTTACTCAGAATCATTGACTTTGAATCATTTCCTAAATCTAAGTTTCTCTCAGACCTCAGCTCACATTTGGTGACCCGATAAACCTTTATTGATCAATGGTTGGAATTCTTGCACATATTTTCTATGCAGCTAAGGTTTTATGTATGAGAAAGAATCTCAATTTTGCTCCTTTTAAGGCACAAAACAATTTGGAAGAAAACTAAAATGGAATTTTGAATGAAAACCTTAGACTGTATTCCAGGCAATGATTTTGGTATCATGACAAATAGCTTCTTAAATTATATGTACCATTAAAACAATTCCTTGTTAATTACTGCATTAGACAGTGAATGTTGTTCAGCTTGATACCTTCACATTCAAATACTGAATGACAAACAGACTGTCTATCACAATTTGTGTGCTGGGGGGGTTGAAGAACCCTTAACTCAGAGCACAGATAGCTGATGACAACAGTAAAGGCTGAAGTGTTGTTTCTAAATAAGCATCATGAGTTAACTTAAGGGTTACGCGCTTTTTTTTTCTCAATAGTAAAAACAAAAGAAAACACAAAATAGAAAATATTTTCAAGTTTTTGGCTTTCTATTCATTGAAAAGATCTAGCATTGTGAAGGCTACTTATAAACAGGTCATAAACGTAGGGAATTTGACGCTTAGAAAGAGGAAAGAAGACTTTGGCTTAGATTATAGGCATCTATGGAAGTGTGAGACCTAAAGATTTAAAGATACTGTTGGCATGCAAATTCCACTTACTGTGACTTTTTTTTCAATCCACTGATACAGTTGAAATCCTCAGCGCTGAAAAATTCATGACAGAGGCTTAACGGATTCCAGAAAACATCTGTATATTTCAGACCGACTTATATTTTTTAGAAGGTAGAAAGCTTCCAGATTGACCTCATGGAATGCCAAGGGAGGTAGAAATAGTCAAAATTACTTCTCTGAATACTCTGGCTGTGTATACAGAAAGGGAGGGAAGGGAGGGAAGACGGGGGGAAACCCACCCAGAAATCCGTCTCAGCCACCACTAGCATAAAGTTCAGATTTCATAGCTGAGATCATGGGTCTATTCTCAGCACTTTTGCTCTAGATGTGCGATTCTGAGCAAAACATATTCTGCAGCTGGAGGGAGCCTTAACCGAGTGGAATTTAACCAACCTTTCCCTTGTTACTTTGGTCTACTAAACGTAGGCTGATGTTTTGGGAGATGGGGCCTCTGAGAAGTAGGTCCAGATTGCTGGAAAAGTATTTCCTGCTGTTGAGTTGCAGGCATGTAAATGCGCATGCATGTGGGTGTGTGAAAGAGAGAAAGGGGGGAAAAGAAGAAGGAGGAGGAGGAGGAGGAGGAGGAGGAGGAGGAGGAGGAGGAGGAGGAGGAGAAGAAGAAGAAGAAGAAGAAGAAGAAGAAGAAGAAGAGGAGAGGGAGAGGGAGGAGGAGAAGAATAAGAAGACAAGGAGAGGGAGAGGGAGAGGGAGGAGGAGGAGAAAGAGAAGAAGAAGAAGAAGAAGAAGAAGAAGAAGAAGAAGAAGAAGAAGAAGAAGACAGGGAGAGGGAGGAGGAGGAGGAGAAGACAAGGAGAGGGAGGAGGAGGAGAAGAAGAAGAAGAAGAAGAAGAGGAGGAGGAGGAGGAAGAGGAGGAGAGGGAGGAGGAGGAGGAGGAGGAGAAGAAGAAGAAGAAGAAGAAGAAGAAGAAGAAGAAGAAGAAGAAGAAGAAGAAGAAGAAGAAGAGGAGGAGGAGGAGGAGGAGAGTGTGACCACATTAAAAGCCTGATTTACAGTGTTTATTGCATTAATTTCCCATTTAAAAAAAAAATTCATGAACACAGGCACATATCATGATTGGTAATATCCTTGACTACTTCCTTAATGCAAACACAACGTTGACAGAATGCAGTTCATCCATGCATACACACAGCAAACTTTTAACAGCAATTTAGTACACCCAGCAAAGAATGAGACAGTCAAGAAAGAGTTTTTTTTTTAAAGGATAAAAAACAATTAAGGCTTAGGCAGATTAATTTCAGTCACAACCTTCTATCAATGAAGTGACAAAGAAAAAGTGACAGAAAGAACAACAGAAACTGGCATTAAACTTAGTTAGAGTTCACATGTGAATGCCTCCCATTACCTCTATGGAGAATCCTCCAAACTTTGGGAAAGGAACATAGACAGACTCCATCTTGATCACATTTCAATTCAGTTGACATAAAACACTTGTAATTCCTCTTTTGCAATCTGACAGACGGCTTGAAGTGTATCTCTGAGGCTACCCACAGCAACTACATCCTCCATTCTATACGGATTTGGGCAAACTATCGGCTGTTTATCTTTTCTGCTCCTTCTGCTTCCTCGGAACGGTTTCCTCTTAGTTGCTCCAGCCTGGGAACTCAGATTGCCATTTGGTTTTGATTAAAACCAGACAGACAGCTCTGTCAAAATCTGAGAGTAAGTTAATGGAAAGCACTGGCATGGTTTTAATTAGAGCATCAATTAATAATAAATGTTAACTATTTACATTGCGGACGCTATCAGAAAGAACTCTAAAGAGAAGAATGCTGTAATTGGGGAGGAGGATTTAACTAGTTAACCTGTTTGTTTGCCTGTTGATCAACCTGGTCAGTTCTAGAGGAGCTCAACCCTGACTGGTCTTTAGAAGGTCAGATCCTGAAGAGGAAACTCAAATACTTTGGCCACCTAATGAGAAGGAAGGACTCCCTGGAGAAGACTCCTGCATTGAGTCCCTTGGACTGCAAGGCCATCCAACTGGACAGTCCTAGAGGAGATCAACCCTGACTGCTCTTTAGAAGGCCAGATCCTGAAGAGGAAACTCAAATACTTTGGCCACCTCATGAGAAGGAAGGACTCCTTGGAGAAGAGCCTCATGCTGGGAAAGACTGAGGGCAAAAGAAGAAGGGGATGACAGAGAAGGAGGTGGCTGGATGGAGTCACTGAAGCAGTCAGCGTGAGCTTCAATGGACTCCAGAGGATGGTAGAGGACAGGAAGGCCTGGAGGAACGTTGTCCATGGGGTCGCAATGGGTTGGACAACACTTTGCAACTAACTAACAACAACAATACAATATAATACAATAGCAGATTTGGAAGGGACCTTGGAGGTCATCTAGTCCAACTCCCTGCCTAAGCAGGAGCCCTACACCATTTCAGACAAATGGCTATCCAACATCTTAAAGACTTGCAGTGTTGGGGCATTCACAACTTCTGGAGGCAACTTCTGTTCCACCGATTCATTGTTCTCACTGTCAGGAAATTTCTCCTTAGTTCTAAGTTGCTTCTCTCCTGGATTAGTTTCCACCAATTGCTTCTTGTTCTACCCTCAGGTGCTTTGGAGAATAATTTGACTCCCTCTTCTTTGGGGCAACCCCTGAGATATTGGAAGACTTCTATCATGTCTCCCCTGGTCCTTCTTTTCACTAGACTAGACATAATTTAGATATTTATTTGTGTCTATAACTGGAGGGGATCATGGATACATTCCCAATGAGTGTGATTGTGTAAAGAGGAAGGCCAATGGGGGGGGGGGCTTTATGAGGGAGTTGAGCAGAGGAGGAAGACACTACTTACTCCTATCCAGGCTTAAGTACCAAATTAGGGTTAACTACTGGTAAGGAAGCCAGGATAACTAGTTCCAGAAGAACAATAGGTAGGAAATTGGCCTGCATTCATCTCCAGTTTGCAAGAGCTTCAGAGACATTTAGTTGGCCACTGTGAAAGCAAACTTTTGGAATAAGCTGGATCTTGGTCTGACCCAGCAGTGTTGTTCTTATGTTCTTAGGACCAAGTCCAGCATTCGGTTCACAAAAGAGCTGTGCGGTCTACTGTTTGAAATGTCAGTCTCCAGGAAGAAATATTTATGGTGAGACTGAAGATTGCTCTACCAGTGCAGTTTTCAAAGCCACCGTGAGGAGCATTTGCCAGAATCATTTCAGCTCAGTGAATTCAGCAGAGTAATTAGCCTAATCTAATAGTTTGTTCTGCTGGGAAAAAAAGAGAGGTGGTTTTAGTTTGTAGAGAAAGACATTAATGAATTAATTGCTGAAGCCACATCATTATCTAGGAGTGAAGCAAAGTTTTTGTGAAGGTCAGACCCTAAATAAGAAGCTCTCTCTTTGAAAGCTGCCCGGCTTTCATTTCCAGCTGAGTTAAGCAATAATGAATACAGTTACTCCAAAATTAATTGATATGTTAGCTTAATGCAAGGGATGTGGTGGCTCAATGGCTAAGACCCTGAGCTTGTCAATCAGAAGGTTGGCAGTTCGGCAGTTCAAATCCCCAGCACTGCGTCATGGAGTGAGCTCCTGTTACTTCTCCCAGCTTCTGCCAGCCTAGCAGTTCAAAAGCACGTAAAAAATGCAAGTAGAAAAACAGGGACCGTTAGGAGTATGATCCTAGTGTTGGGTTGGCAATATGTATAAGCCATGATTGGAATTGGTATCTGTAACTTTAAATGCTACAGTGAAATGTAATTGGCTGCTGCTTCCTCCATCAGCCATAAGAGGGAGCCAGAATCACTGTTAGTTGCTGATCTCTTGGATGAAGACTCTGTATGTCGGTTAGATCAGCAAAAGCAAAGAGAATTGTGAGTTGAGCATCTGTAAGCCAACTGTTTGAGTAATAGACTGTATTTGACTCAGGACTACTTATCACTTGTTTGTGAAGAAGTTTCTCTTACTTTATTTTTCCACCGCAAGTAAAAGTCTACTTGTTTTTACCATCAGTGTCTGTGACTGTCAGTGTGGAAACCTAGGAACATATCTCTTGCTACATTCTGTTGCACAGTTCCGGTCTCCTAAAGCAGGGGTCTCCAACCTTTGCAACTTTAGGTCTGAAGGACTTCAGCTCCCAGACTTCTCCAGCCAGCAAAGCTGAAGTCCTTCAGACTTAAAGTTGCAAAGGTTGGAGACCCCTGTCCTAAAGGAGATATCCTTAACAGGGACCACCTTTGGTGGGAAGGTAACAGCGTTCCGTGAGCCTTCGGCATTTAGCCATGCCAGCCACATGACCACAGAGACGTCTTTGGACAGCCCTGGCTCTTCAGCTTAGAAATGGAGATGAGCACTGCCCCCTAGATCCGGAAAAGACTGTCACACATGTGCGGGGGAAACTTTACCTTTATAGTTTAATGCTAGCAGGGGGAAAATAGTGGAGACAAGGTGATTCATAAAAGATTGCCTTATATCAAATCAAATAACTGATCCATGCAGCTCAGATCTGTCTAACTTTCCATGGTTTCAAACACGAATCTTTCACCAGTAGCTGAAACAACAGGGATAGAAGCTGCCCATTCTGGAATACACACCAATGTTCACTAGTCTTCTATCTCCATCTTCTTTTGTTATTTTTATACAATACAATACAATAGCAGAGTTGGAAGGGACCTTGTAGGTCTTCTAGTCCAACCCCCTGCATGGGCAGGAGCCCTATACCATTTCAGACAAATGGCTATCTAACATCTTTTTAAAGACTTCCAGGGTTGGGACATTCACAACTTCTGGAGGCACGCTGTTCCAGAGGTTAATTGTTCTCACTGTCAGGAAATTTCTCCTTAGTTCTAAGTTGCTTCTCTCCTTGATGAGTTCCCACCCATTGCTTCTTGTCCTGCCCCCAGGTGCCTTGGAGAATAGTTTGGCTCCCTCTTCTTTGTGGCACCCTCTGAGATATCGGAACACTGCTATCAGGTTTCCCCTGGTCCTTCTCTTCATCAAACTAGACATACCCAGCTCCTTCAGCCGTTCTTCATATGTTTTAGTCTCCAGTCCCCTAATCATCTTGGTTTCTCTTCTCTGCACTCTTTCCAGAGTCTCCACGTCTTTTCTACATCGTGGCGACCAAAACTGTATGCAGTATTCCAAGTGTGGCCTTACCACTTATTGCCTACATTAATTTATTTTTCTCCACACGTTAATGGCCCGTTTTAAATATGTGGCAGAAAAGGTCGTGTCAGACTGCTCAATACTAAATAAAGACCCTAAGCCACGGAGAACATAGCTTGTGAATGGTCTTTCAAAGAAAGTAGTAATCTTATGATCTATTCAGTGGCAGCAGGAAAAGCCACATGATGTTTATAATGCACCACATTGTGATATTAAGCTTGAATTTAGAGCTGATTCACAAACAATGAACAATTGGCTCAATCTCAATGAGGACATATCAAATCAAGAAAATTATCTTGCCTCTACACATGAAATGAGCATGTGTCTTCAAGCATTTCCCTTGGAATGTTACAGGAAAAAGACATCTTAACTAAGATTATTCTTTGTGTAGCCATGTAGATTGTTCAAGGAGGAGCGGGGAGGGGTTCACAGGGAAGAGAGCATCTTGTGAGTAGGATTAGATAACCCAGAGCCTTGTTCAACAACACAGAAATGCTAGCTCAGTGGCCTAGCAGATAATCTACATGTAGGACCAGTGGTGGGATTCAAATAATTTAACAACCGGTTCCTTGCCCTAATGATTCCTTCCAACAACCAGTTCACCAAACTGCTCAGAAAGCTAACAGCTGGTTCTCCCAAAGCTGAATCCCACCATAGGACATTCGAACTTCAAACCTGTAATACAATACAATACAGTAGCAGAGTTGGAAGGGACCTTGGAGGTCTTCTAGTCCAACCCCCTGCGTGGGCAGGAACCTTATACCATTTCAGACAAATGGCTATCTAACATCTTCTTAAAGACTTCCAGGGTTGGGGCATTCACAACTTCTGGAGGCAAGCTGTTCCAGAGGTTAATTGTTCTAACTGTCAGGAAATTTCTCCTTAGTTCTAAGTTGCTTCTCTCCTTGATTAGTTTCCACCCATTGCTTCTTGTCCTGCCCCCAGGTGCCTTGGAGAATAGTTTGACTCCCTCTTCTTTGTGGCACCCTCTGAGATATCGGAACAGAATGAACAGAATCAGGTGACTGCTGAACAGGAACAGGATATTTTCGTCTGAAAACATGATACTTGCAAAAACGAGACTGTAAAAGGTAACTTGGTTTGTTCCTAACAAGGATATCAGATTGTTTTTTTTAACAGTGCATTCAATCTATCAGGTAATTTCAACAGGATTCAGTTACTGCTTTGAATAGCACATCTCTTTATATTTTTCAAAACAGTTGGCAACTGTCTATGTGTTCAAAGTTTGTGTATATTGGAGAAAGAAATGTAACCAGGGGTGGTGTCCTGCCAGTTCTAAGCTCTTCTCTAGAAGAGGTTCCACAAACCTACAGGGCCGTTTATTTATTTATTTATTTATTTTTCATATTTATAACCTGCTCCCATCTCACAACAAGGGACTCGGGGCGGCGAACATAGAATTAAATCAATAAATACAAAATACAAATACATAGATATTAGATGGGTTTTTAAAACCCTCGTTTATAATTGGCGGTGCTGGGGTTACGCAAGGCCGGCTAGTTGAAAGAAGTGAGTCTTAAGACATTTGCGGAAGAGGCGGAGGTCAGGAATGGTGCGGATTTCAGGGGTAGAACCGGTTCCAGCTCCCTCCCCCCGCCCGTCCGCCCATCATCAAGAGGAAGAGCGAGAGGAGGAATTCTGGGAGTTGAAGTCCACAAGTCTTAAAGCTGTCAAGTTTGAACACCCCTGGGTTTTTTTTCCCTAAAGGGTTAGGGGTGCAAGGGTCTTGTCACTTGACAGCTTTAAGACTTGCGTGCTTCAAATGCCAGAGTTTCTGAGCCAACATTTTGGTTGCTAAGCAAGAGTGTTGTTAAGTGAGTTTCACCACATTTTACAAGTTGGCCACCCCCACCCAATCAAATGACTGCCAAGCCACTCCCACTCGGTCATATGGCTGGCAAGCCACTCCTACAAAGCAGGCCACACCTACAGAAGAGGTTCTAAATTTTTTTGAAACCCACCACTGGATGAAACCCAATTGATACACCCAACAACTTCATATTCCATCTCATTCACAGCCAATCTGGGCTGTTAATAATAATAATAATAATAATAAGTTTAATTTCTTGACCGCTCCTCTCCCCATAGGGACTCGGAGCGGTGCACAGGGAAACTAAAAACCATAAATATACAATCAAAAACATCTTAAAAACAAATTAAATAGTACCTGTGCTAAAATACCCAATCTGAACTAAAATTCCCACTATACACTAAAACCCCATAGAGAGAGACTATCCCAGACCGGCCAAGCAGAAAAAATATGTTTTTAATTTCAGACGGAAGGAGCGGAGGTCCGTGGTCGTTCTAATGTCGGGGGGAAGGTCATTCCAGAGGGCAGGGCCCGCCACAGAGAGAGCCCTTCCCCTGGGCGTCGCCCGCTGACACAGTCTAGTGGACGGCACCCGGAGAAGTCCCTCTCTGTGGGAGCGAATCGGCCGTGAGGAAGTATGGGGCAGGATCCGATCCCGCAAATAGCTAGGTCCCGAGCCATGGAGCGCTTTAAAGATGATAATTAGTACCTTGAAGCGCACCCGGAAGACGACAGGCAGCCAGTGCAGCTCGCGCAGGAGAGGTGTTACATGGGTAAACCTAGAGGTACCCAGGATTGCCCGCGCGGCTGCATTCTGGACCATCTGCAGTCTCCGGGTGCACCTCAAGGGAAGCCCCATGTAGAGAGAGTTACAATAGTCCAGTCGAGATGTCACGAGAGCATGAGTGACTGTGCGAAGGGCGTCCCGATCCAATAGGGGGCGCAACTGGCGAACCAGGCGAACCTGGTAAAACGCCCTCCTAGCCACGGCTGTCACTTGATCTTCCATGGACAGCCGGGCATCTAGGAGGACACCCAAGTTGCGCGCCCCATCCACAGGGGCCAGATGTTCGCCCCCTATGGCCAGCGATGGAGTTAGCTGGTTGAATCGGGCAGCCGGAAACCACAGCCACTCGGTCTTGGTCGGGTTGAGTCTGAGTCCGTTACTTCCCATCCAGATCCGTACGGCTTCCAGGCACTGGCACATCACCGCTACGGCATCGTTGGGGTGGTTTGGGGTAGATATATACAGCTGCGTATCATCAGCGTAGAGATGATACTCTACCCCAAAACCACGGATGATCTCGCCCAGCGGCTTCATGTATGTGTTGAACAGGAGAGGCGAGAGGACCGACCCCTGAGGAACCCCACATGTGAGGGGTCTCGAGGTCGACCTCTGCTCTCCTGCCAACACAAATTGCGATCGGCCAGAGAGGTAGGAGGAGAACCACCGTAAAACGGTGCCTCCCACCCCCAACCCCCCCAACCGATGCAATAGGATACCATGGTCGATGGTATCGAAAGCCGCTGAGAGGTCTAATAGGACCAGGATGGAGGAACAACCCCCATCCTTGGCCCTCCAGAGATCATCGACCAACGCGACCAATGCCGTCTCGGTGCTATGCCCGGGCCGAAAGCCGGACTGGCGCGGATCTAGATACTCAACTTCCTCCAGGTGACGGGGAAACTGTTGTGCCACCACACTCTCAACAACCTTCGCCAAAAAGGGAAGGTTGGAGACTGGACGATAGTTGTTCAAAAGAGCTGGATCCAAAGAGGGCTTCTTGAGGAGGGGCCTCACCATAGCCTCTTTTAGGGAGGCAGGCAAGGAACCCTCACTCAAGGATGCGTTGATAACCTCTTGGAGCCAGCCTCGTGTCACCTCCCAGGATGCCAGTACAAGCCAGGAGGGACACGGGTCCAATAAACATGTGGTGGCTCGCAGTCGCCCACGTAACCTGTCCATATCCTCGGAAGTAACGGAGTCAAACTCCTCCCAAACAAGATCTGTCTCGTGGCATCTCACTGGGCCATCAATGGAGGGTAGCCCGTTCTGTATCTGAGCGATTTTCTCCTGCAGAAAAATCACAAATTCCTCTGCTCTACCCTGTAGCGGGGCTTCCCGCACCCTCTGTTGAAGGAGGGAGCGGGTCACCCTAAACAGGGCGGCAGGGCGGTTTTCTGCGGATGCTATGAGGGTGGCACAATGATGACGTTTGGCCACTCTCAGCGCCACAATGTAAGTCCGTAAATGGGCTCTTACCTGTGTTCGGTCAGATTCAGAACGGGTATTCCTCCATCTTCTCTCTAGGCATCTCTTGCGGCGTTTCATCACCCTCAGCTCCTCGGTAAACCAGGGAGCCGTGGTGACTCGCGGCCGCAAGAGAGGCCGCAAGGGCGCGACCCGGTCCAAGGCTCCCGTGGTCGCAATATTCCATGCGACCACAAGGTCCTCGATCGGGGCGCGGGTCGGGGGTACAGGAAATGGCCCAAGCGCCGTCTGGAACCCATCCGGGTCCATCAGGCGCCTGGGGCGGAACCAAATTGGAGACCCGGGTTCCTACACACTATGGGTGGAAGTGCATATCCAAATGTTTTCTTGAGTTTTCTTGAATTCCCAAAATTTTCACTCCAAAACAACGTTGCAATTTGTAAGATGTAAGGCTAATGACTAACATGGAATGAGTACAGGCTCTTGGTATGTCATTACTTCCTAAATTCCTGAGGTTAAGAAAAAAAAGGGGGAAATCTGGACATTTATAATGAATACTGGCATGGGATAGACTTTCTAAGATAGCTCTCAGACATGAACTAACTACAAATTTATTTTTCTATTAGTCGACATGACCAACACATATTTTGCTTTAATGTTCATAGAATGTCATAAATGTAGGTTAAATAAATTTTGCAAAACTTTACACACATTATGGGTATGGAATACCACTCTTGTGTACTTTTCTCAAACCAATACATGATTTTACATAACTATCAAATCATGCACGGTGTGGACAAAGTAGAAAAGGAAAAACTGTTCTCCCTATCGCACAACACTAGAACTAGGGGGCACTCCATGCAACTTTTGATAGCTAGACCTCAAACAAATAAGAGGAAGTACTTTTTCACCCAGAGGACCACTGGTCTATGGAACTCCCTGCCAGAAGAAGTGGTGACAGCTGTCAGCCTCGACACCTTTAAGAAAGGATTAGAGGAGTTCATGGAGAACAAGGGTATCCATGGCTATCATGATGAATGCTAAGGACACCCTTCGGGTTGGAGAGATAGGCAGGATATCTCTCAATGCCATTTGCAGGGAATCACAAGCAGGTGAAGACATCTGCTTGGGAAGACCCTGAAGCAAATAGGGAGCCACTGTGGGAGACAGAAGGCTGGACCGGATGGACTGTGACCTCTTCCAGCACGGCTGTTCTTATGTTCTTATGAAAGGCAACACTTACATAAAAACTTTCTGGATTGGATTAGTCCCTACCATGGTTATCATCCCCGGAAGGAAGACCGTTTCTTGAGGAAGCAGACTAATGGTTTTAATTTTAAATCTTCTACCTTCTGGAGTGAGACATTCTTTCCTTCTGGCCGAAGGGTAATGAACGCAGCAAAATGGACTGGCCTAACCTTGTTTAGGTTGAGAAAGCAACCGGACACTAAAGAGAGAGGTCAACCAGACTGGAAACCTTCTAAAGACAGGGGGAAGACAGGGATGAAGCCCCACGCGGGGCAACCCTTACAGTGGGACCAAACCCGCCAAAAGGCATTCGAAACACGAAAACAACTTTTTGCGAAGGAACTAGCGTTGAAACATCCTGAACACGAATAACCCTTCGTTATCAAAGCAGACGCCAGTGACGTGGTGGTGGGAGCAGGGCTACTCTGCGCAGGCAGTTCTGGGAACCTCCATGTTTGTCCACGTAACACCGCTCCTGCGTGAGGGGCAATGGCTGCCTGTGGCTTTTCGGGTGCACTTCAAGGTGTTGGTCACCACCTTTAAAGCGCTCCATGGCACGGGACCTAGTTATCAGCGGGACCGCATCCTGCCCCATACATCCCTTCGGCCGATTCGCTCCCACAGAGAGGGACTTCTCCGGGTGCCGTCCACTAGGCTATGCCAGCGGGCGATGCCCAGGGGAAGGGCCTTCTCTGTGGTGGGCCCGACCCTCTGGAACGACCTACCCCCCGAAATCAGAACAACGACGGACCTCCGCTCCTTCCACCAGAAATTAAAGACTCACTTCTTCCATCAGGTCGGCCTGGCCTAATTTTTTATATACCTAGCCACAGAAAGAAATTGTTTAATTAGAATTTTAAGGGGTAATTGTTAGGGTTTTAGGGGTTTTAATATTGATTTTAGCACAGGGGTAATTTAATTCGGTTTTAATATTTTGTATATTGTCGTATTTATTAGATTTTTAATTTCCTGTGCACCGCCGCGAGTCCCCATGGGGGAGAGGGGGCAGTCTATAAATTTAATAAAATAAATAAATAAAATAATAAATACTCCAAAGCAATAGCCAAAGAAAAGCTACACTCCGTATATGGGCATTCACCATGATCGATAGCAACTGTCGAATTAATCTATCTGGTAAGGATGGTCTGGCAGAGTCAAGGGTTATGTTGCGGCCTCCATTGGAAGAGCCCTACTTTCAGGGAGAGGATTGGGATTAGGAGAAGAAGAATAAGGGCAAAGACTTATATAAATCACTCTGTTTTGCTATCCCCCACAACCTCAATTTGTTACAAAGAAGAGAGAGAGAGAGAGAGAGAGAGAGAGAGAGAGAGAGAGAGAGAGAGAGAGAGAGAGAGAGAGAGAGAGAGAGAGAGAGAGAGAGAGAGAGAGAGAGAGAGAAACCCTGGGAGAGAAGTAAGGAAGAAAGACAGGAGTCAAGCTTAGATCTTCAATCATTTTATCTAATTTGACTCTGAACTAATTTGATTTGGTATTGTCTACGCCAGATGGCACTGTAATCGACAAAGCACACATGAAATTCTCCAACTACATTAGCATAAGTGATCCTGCACTTGTTAGCAGGCGCGGGTTAATGAACCCTGCCAATTTACTTCCTCCAGTCTAGGCGCCTCTGCGGGATTCTGGAAAATGTTACCTAGTGAAACTCCTGACAATATCCTGACAATTGAGATCCCTGGTCCCATTTTTTTACTTTATTCTTCACTTTACTCTTCACTTTACTCTTTACTTTACTCATTACTCTACTCTACTCTACTCTACTCTACACTACTCTACTCTATTCTACTCTACTCTACTCTACTCTGGGATTTTGGAAAATGTTACCCTGTGAAACTCCTGACAATATCCTGACAATTGAGATCCCTGGTCCCATTTTTTTACTTTATTCTTCATTTTACTCTTCACTTTACTCTTCACTTTACTCTTTACTCTACTCTACTCTACTCTACTCTGGGATTCTGGAAAATGTTACCTAGTGAAACTCCTGACAATATCCTGACAATTGAGATTCCTGGTCCCATTTTTTTACTTTATTCTTCACATTACTCTTCACTTTACTCTTTACTTTACTCATTACACTCTGCTCTGCTCTGCTCTACTCTATTCTACTCTACTCTACTCTACTCTACTCTACTCTACTCTACTCTACTCTACTCTACTCTACTCTACTCTACTCTACTCTACTCTACTCTACTCTACTCTACTCTACTCTACTCTACTCTGGGATTTTGGAAAATGTTACCCTGTGAAACTCCTGACAATATCCTGACAATTGAGATTCCTGGTCCCATTTTTTTACTTTACTCTTCACTTTACTCTTTACTTTACTTGTTACACTTTACTCTGCTCTGCTCTGCTCTGCTCTGGGATTCTGGAAAATGTTACCTAGTGAAACTCCTGACAATATCCTGACAATTGAGATTCCTGGTCCCATTTTTTTACTTTATTCTTCACTTTACTCTTCACTTTACTCTTTACTTTACTCTTTACTTTACTCGTTACACTCTACTCTACTCTACTCTACTCTACTCTGGGATTTTGGAAAATGTTACCTTGTGAAACTCCTGACAATATTGATCCCTGGTCCCATTTTGTTACTTTATTCTTCACTTTACTCTTCACTTTACTCTTTACTTTACTCGTTACACTCTACTCTACTCTACTTTACTCTGGGATTTTGGAAAATGTTACCTTGTGAAACTCCTGACAATATCCTGACAATTGAGATCCCTGGTCCCATTTGTTTACGTTACTCGTTACTTTACTCGTTACTTTACTCGTTACTTTATTCATTCCACTCCACTCCACTCCACTCCACTCCACTCCTATCCTATCCTATCCTATCCTATCCTATCCTATCTTATTTTATTTTATTTTATTTTATTTTATTTTGAGAAGTGGCAAGGGAAAGGGACTTTGTAATGACATGGATGTGTAACATAGACACAAATGAATTCCAAAACATTCTGTTTGGGGAGATAACTTCTCCATGCTCAACATTTATATGCCTGTCATTTTCTTTAAGCCTTACTCCACTGCAGGAATCTCGCATGGGGTCAATTTTACTGCCTGAATGTCCTTTGCATTTCTCGCCGTGTGGACGTACCCCCAAGGCAGGTTTACAGAGGAGCTCTGAAGTAACACTTGAAAATGTTCAGCTCATACAAACAAACAAGATGTAGAAAAGACGATGTAGAAAAGACGTGGAGACTCTGGAAAGAGTGCAGAGAAGAGCAACCAAGATGATTAGGGGACTGGAGACTAAGACATATGAAGAACGGCTGCAGGAGCTGGGTATGTCTAGCTTGATGAAGAGAAGGACCAGGGGAGACATGATAGCAGTGTTCCGATATCTCAGAGGGTGCCACAAAGAAGAGGGAGTCAAACTATTCTCCAAGGCACCTGGGGGCAGGACAAGAAGCAATGGGTGGAAACTAATCAAGGAGAGAAGCAACTTAGAACTAAGGAGAAATTTCCTGACAGTAAGAACAATTAACCTCTGGAACAGCTTGCCTCCAGAAGTTGTGAATGCCCCAACCCTGGAAGTCTTTAAGAAGATGTTAGATAGCCATTTGTCTGAAATGGTATAAGGTTCCTGCCCACGCAGAGGGTTGGACTAGAAGACCTACAAGGTCCCTTCCAACTCTGCTATTGTATTGTATTGTATTGTAAGAAAGAGTTTATGGCACACTCCGAAATGAAACCCACATTGGCCAAATGACCTTCACTGTGCTTCCCGATCTCCCTCCATTTTAATTCGCATAATATCCCTTTGAGACCCCATGGGAATCTAAGGCAAAGAGGAGGAGGTTGATGTTTCCCTTCTTTCCTGCTTCTGCCCACCCCCACAGCATGGCCATCTGCGGTGTCCAACCCTTTCCCTAAAGACTCCAGCTCATCCTTCTCAGCTTTTCCCAGCCCATCTTGTGTTCTGGACTGGACCCGAAGCACATGGCTGAAGGACTCAGAGCAACCCTTGGCAGCCCCTACACTTGGAGCTCATCTGCAGCTCTAGCGCTGAGGTAATGCTCCCTGAAGACAAATGTTTATGAAGAATAAATTACATCTGGTGTATAAAGGCAGCGCTTCAGATGTGCAAGAAAGGTCTCTGACTGTGGGAATCTAACCAGCTTCTAACCAGGCTCCAACTGTGGGAATCTAACCAAAAGGCCCCCTGGCTTTGATGAGGATGGGGTGGGGTGGGGGATGTGATGCCAACAAGCCTTTCCTTTCCCCACTATTTACTTTTATCTGTAAAGGAAGAGAATGCAGAAGGAGATCGTAATGATCTTTGGAACATTGGAATGCTGCATTCAGTTTTGGTCGCCACTGAATGTAAAATGATGTAAAATGTGGAAAAGACATGGTGACTCTAGAAAGAGTGCAGAGAAGAGCAACCAAGAGGATGAGGGGACTGGAGGCTGAAACATATGAAGAACAGTTGCAGGAACTGGGTAGGTCTAGTTTAATAAAAAGAAGGACCAGGGGAGACACGATAGCAGTCTTCCGATATCTCAGAGGGTGCCACAAAGAAGAGGGAGTCAAACTATTCTCCAAGGCACCTGAGGGTAGAACAAGAAGCAATGGGTGGAAACTAATCAAGGAGAGAAGCAACTTAGAACTGAGGCGAAATTTCCTGACAGTTAGAACAATCAACCTCTGGAACAGCTTACCTCCAAAAGTTGTAAGTGCCCCAACCCTGGAAGTCTTTAAGAAGATGTTGGATAGCCATTTGTCTGAAATGGTATAGGGTTTCCTGCCTAGGCAGGGGGTTGGACTAGAAGACCTCCAAGGTCCCTTCCAACTCTGCTTTTGTATTGTATTGTATCTTGATTGCATTCAGTAATTAGTTCTTCCCTGCAACTGTCCTCTAGGTTGGCTTTATTTTGGGGTGGTGCCTTTCCTGAGATCCACATTATGTAAGCTTTCCTGAAATCCTCATCGTTAATGCAGTATTTCAAAACTGAAGACTAAAATAGGTATTTCAACATCCAATTCATATTTTACTTCATGCACCTCTTATTTCATCTTAGAATAGAATAGAACAACAGAGTTGGAAGGGACCTTGGAGGTCTTCTAGTCCAACGCTTGGAGAATAGCTTGACTCCTTCTTCTTTGTGGCAACCCCTGAGATATTGGAAGACTGCTATCATGTCTCCCCTGGTCCTTCTCTTCATCAAACTAGACATACCCAGTTCCTGCAACCGTTCTTCAAATGTTTTAGCCTCCAGTCCCCCTAATCATCTTTGTTGCTCTTCTCTGCACTCTTTCTAGAGTCTCCACATCTTTTCTACATCGTGGTGACCAAAACTGAATGCAGTATTCCAAGTGTGGCCTTACCAAGGTCTTATAAAGTTGTACTAACACTTCACATGATCCTGATTCTATCCCTCTGTTTATGCAGCCTAGAACTGTGTTGGCTTTTTTTGGCAGCAGCTGCACACTCCAGAACCGGTCAGAACCTGCTGTATACCCATTTTTCCTTAAATCAATCTACGGTGAAGATTGCATTTGGAGCGTTGTGTACAGTTCTAATCACAAATATCACATCAAAATACGAGGAGCCAAAATTAGGAGGCAGCTGGTGAGTTTACAGCACTTGATATATATATTTTTAGCTTTAGAAAAGGAGAGCCATAGAGAGATTACATAAACCCATGCACACCGTAAGATAACAAGAAGACACAGAGTTTTTCTCCCTGACTCTTTCACAAAAGTCATTTCATGGAACTAAATGTGTGGGGACCAGGGCCAGCAGAAAGAAAATACCCTTTCTCTCCCATGGTACATAACAATGTGTGTGACAATGGCAAATTTGGATTGTTTTTAAAAAGAGAGATTGGAGAGATTCATTGAGAATCAAGTTATCAACGGATGTTTACCATTTCTGGAATCACAAGCAAGATGCTTTCTGTTTTGATTTCTGAGAACTAACAATGGAAGGGATTTGTCATCCTCCAGTCCAGGGAAGGTGGCTTTCCTACGGCATGATCTAAAACGGTATTTGTCGTGCTGTTATACTCTTAAACTTTTCTTGACCCCTGCCAGGTACCAGTTAGAGTGATAAAAGGAAGCTTGTGCTGGCAGATGAAGAGAAAGAACCACCTAGTAATTTGCTTGGTGTTCCCTTACGGAAGCAATGCTGCGCTCTCCAAAATAAAATTTCTTCGCTAAAATGCCCTGTTGATTTTATGTTGAAAATAGGACCTAGTGTGGCTTCTCATCTCAAACAACTTCCACTACCTACGACCGAAGGATAAACCTCCTATTCATGGCTTGCTGGTGTTCTTTCTCGAATGAACATTTTTAGTATTTTCCTTGGCAATCCCTGGTCTTCATTTGGTATTTTCAAATGAAACAGCCTGCCGCATACTTACCAAATTGTTTCTCTCGCTTTCCCTTGACTTCCCACCTTCTTACCCCAAAACCCTTTCCTCAGATTAATTCCCTTCATGCTGTCTACCAAGAATGTTGGGAGTTTTACAGCAGCGGCATATTTCAAAGTTAATTTGGAGGAAATTTAAGGTTGAAAAAGAAATCAGTTGCAGGTTTTCTGTCTGGTACCGTGTTTTCCCGAAAATAAGACAGGGTCGTATGTTCTTTTGACTCGTGAAATAAGCGCTTGTCCTTATTTTCTGGGAGGTCTTATTATTTTTGAGGTGCAGGAGGCGGTGAGCATGGTCCGCTCATGGCTGTTGCTGTGTGGCAATATTTTGGAGGAAGGCTTATTTTCAGTGGAAATAGGGTAGAATATACACTACGTTGCCAAAAGTATTCGCTCACCTGCCTTTACTTGCAGGAAGTGACATCCCATTTCCTAATCCATAGGGTTCAATTTGACGTTGGTCCACTGTGCCCTGTTCTTGAGCTCATCTGAAGGCCACATGAAGTTTGGAGGTCTGTAGCGATGGACTCTGCAGAACATTGGCGACCTCCTCGCACTAGGCGCCCCAGCATCTGCTGACCCTGCTCCGTCCGTTGACATGGCCTCCCACTTCGTGGCTGAGTTGCTGTCGTTCCCAAACACTTCCACATTCTTATAATACAGTTGACAGTTGATGGTGGAATATTTAGGAGCGAGGAAATTTCACGCCTGGATTTGTTGCACAGGTGGCCTCCTATCCCAGTTCCATGCTGAGTTCCTGAGAGCGACCCCTTCTTTCACCAATGTTTGTAACCACAGTCTTCATGCCTAGGTGCTTGATTTTATACACCTGTGGCCATGGAAGGGATTGGAACACCTGACTGATATTTGGATGAGTAAGCAAATACTTTTGGCAATATAGTGTAGGCCAACTGGTCCTATATTGCAACAATAGTCCTTCAGTTTTAACACTACAGATGTGACTTTCTGTGACTCCAGGGAATTCTAGGGCTTCTTTCATCCCATTACCTATTTGATTTTCATTGAAAATGATTCTAACAAATCGAATGGCTTGCATTTGCAGACATCACCAAAAAGCATTTTGATGGGTCTTTGGATGCAACAAAACATCTGGATGAACAATTCCATCAACCATGTAATCCGAATCCAGTCCAGTCATCTGCATATATAATCATCTGCCTTTAGTGCAAACCATGTTTAACTTGGGTGTAAGCAGAACAAATTTTTTTATCGTTCATAAGCCTAAAGGACTTCTATATCATTTTTCCTTTGAAAGAATTTTATCTGCATGAAAGCGTAAGTCGACATGGTTTGCCATGACGTAGCACTAACCAACTTGTCCTACAAGAAGATGATCCTTAATTAAAGGATTTGGGATCCTGGAGATTCCACTCTGGAATCTAAAACCCGGCTGCCATTCATTTGGATTGGCTTCAGTTGATTATTAAGAACATAAGAACCTAAGAACAGCATTGCCGGAAGAGGCCACAACCCATCCAGCCCAGCCTTCTGTCTCCCACAGTGGCTTCCCATTTGCTTCAGGGTCTTCCCAAGCAGATGTCTTCACCTGCTTGTGATTCCCTGCAAATGGCATTGAGAGACATCCTGCCTATCTCTCCATCCTGGAAGGTGTCCTTAGGCATCCATCATGAGAGCCATGGATACCCTTGTTTTCCATGAACTCCTCTCATCCTTTCTTAAAGATGTCGAGGCTGACAGCTGTCACCACTTCTTCTGGCAGGGAGTTCCATAGACCAGGGATCCTCTGGGTGAAAAAGCCCTTCCTCTTATTTGTTTGAGGTCTAGCTTCCAAAAGTTTCATGGAGTGCCCCCTAGTTCTAGTGCGATAGAGAAAACTGTTTTCCCTTTTCTACTTTGTCCACACCGTGCATGATTTGATAGACTTCCATCAGGTCACCTCTCAGGCGCCGTCGTTCTAGAGTGAAGAGGCCCAGCTGTTGCAGCCTCCGATGGTAAGGAAGGTGTTCCAGCCCCCTAATCCTTCTGGTTGCCCTCCTCTGCACCTTTTCCATTTCCATAATCTCCTTCTGAAGGGATGGGGACCAGAACTGTACACAATACTTCAGAGTTCCTATGTCTCAATAATTAATGTTTATGTTAGAGGACACATGTATAAGGAGTTTGTGTCACTTTCCTTATTGAAGATGTGTACTGTTCCTGCAAGGCTATTTCTGTGAACCAAAAAGTAAAGCGATTACTTTGCATCATTCAATGCAGTGATTTGTTCTTAAATAATGCCGCAATTGTATTGTCTCATTCACATTTTAGTAAAAAATGGTACTTATATTCATAAAAAAGCTGTTTATAGACTGTAAAAATCAGCCCAACTATCGTACAAATTTCACATAATGTAGTGTTTTTTTCAAAGGATATTGGCTGCACTTAAACTTTATTAATTTCAACATGCTTAAATTTCAGTTTTAACATACTTCCAGCCTCCTCTCTCTACCTAGTTCCAGGTAAAATAATGAATCTTAAAATAGTACCATTAATTATATCTAGTAGATTGGGCCCCATGATTTTTGTGTCCTCCTGGCCCAAAATGTTGTTTCTAATAATCCTGAGATGTTCCCCCCTCCACTCTTAAACAGTTATTCTTGAAGTCCTGGATACCAAAAATAAAACTGCCATAGAATATTTATTTAAACTGGATTCAGAGAGAAAGGAAAAACCTTTGGCGCGAAGAGATCAGAATTCCTGGCAGCTTATCACAAATACTTGTCTGGTGTTTTCATCATATATATCCATGCAATTCTTAGAAGGCTTAACTGGGTTAGCTCCAAGTATTGAATATTATATTTATTAATCACTACAAGTTGTGTCTTTAAAATTTAAAATAAAAATAAAAAAGGGATAAAATCATTGGTAGGATTAAAAAAAAAATCAGTGTATATCAGGGGTCGTCAACCTTTTTATACCGACCGCCCACTTTTGTATCTCTGTTAGTAGTAAAATTTTCTAACCGCCCATCGGTTCCACAGGAATGGGGATTTATAAAGTAGGGAAGTCAATTAAATTGAAAAAAGGAAAGTGCTTCAGTATCGGACAAAACCCCTACTGCCCACCCTGGGCGGTAGGGACCAGGTTGACTACCACTGATCTATAACTATCTATCTCTCTATCTCTCATCTCTGTCTGTCTATCTGTCGATCTGTCGATCCGTCGATCCGTCGATCTATCTATCATCTATAAGAGGGGTAGTCAACCTTTTTATACCTACCACCCACTTTTGTATCTCTGTTAGTAGTAAAATTTTCTAACCGCCCACCGGTTCCACAGGAATGGGGATTTATAAAGTAGGGAAGTCAATTAAATTGAAAAAAGGAAAGTGCTTCAGTATCAGACAAAACCCCTACTGCCCACCCTGGGCGGTAGGGACCAGGTTGACTACCACTGATCTATAACTATCTATCTCTCTATCTCTCATCTCTGTCTGTCGATCTGTCTATCTGTCGATCCGTCGATCCGTCGATCTATCTATCATCTATAAGAGGGGTAGTCAACCTTTTTATACCTACCACCCACTTTTGTATCTCTGTTAGTAGTAAAATTTTCTAACCACCCACCGGTTCCACAGTTTTATCATTTGGGTTTTATGAGGGACTTTTTAGAGCAGGTTTTTGTTTAATCTGTTTTTATTATATATATTGTACCTGATGTTTTATATTTTATAATTGCTTGTTCACCGCCCTGAGTCCCGCAAGGGAGATAGGGTGGTATATTGGGACAAAGTCAAATGACATGGCTTGGAGGAATTGGAAAGACCTGAGAAGCAGGTCATGACAACCTGGTTGTAGCCTGCTATTGGCTAATCAATTGTTCTTTCATAGGGAAATAGCAATAACATAGGAAAATAGGAAGCTGCCTGATATTGCATGCAAGCAGATACATAAATCTTGATGCATAAAGTTGATTCTGATGGGTCTTTGGAGTATCAGCCATAGCAACAGTGCTTAGACTGACATACTGCTTCATAGTGGTTTACAGCCCTCTCTAAGTTTTCTCTGAACAGTCCCCAACAATCTGGGTCCTCATGAGATCCAACAAGGCCGGTGGCCTTCCGGGTGCACTTCAAGGTGCTTGTTACCATCTTTAAATCGCTCCATGGCACGGGGCCTAGTTATTTGCAGGACCGTCTCCTGCCACACACCTCCCATCGACTGTTCCGCTCCCACGGGGAGGGCCTCCTCAGGGTGCCAACCGCCAGTCAATGCCGACTAGCGGTGCCCAGGGGAAGGGCCTTCTCTGTGGCAGGGCCATCCCTCTGGAACGACCTACCCCCCGAACTTCGCACTATCACAGACCTTCCCCTCTTTCGCCGCTCACTTAAGGCGTACCTTTTCCACCAAGTCGGTCTAGCCTAGAGCTTAGAGCTCAGATGCGATTTAATTTTAGCAAATTTGTAAAAGGGATTCTATAATTTATTAATGGGAATTTTTAGCACAGGTTATTTGATTTAATTCATTTTAAATATTGTCACTGTATCTATTATTTTTGCTGGTGATTTTTAATTTCCTGTGCACCGTTCTGAGTCCATCTCGATGGAGATAGGAGCGGTATATAAATCAAATAAATAAACAAACAAACAAACAAACAAACAAACAAACATAAATAGAATGCTGGTAGCCAGTGGTCTTGGAAACACATGAGTGATCTACCTTGATTGCCTGAGTCTAAGGATGTCTGAGGTTAAATATCTCTGTCCATACAGCAGTTATCTGTCCACCCCAGTTTCTTTAGCTGTTCTTCAAAAATCCCTGCTACTTCTATCTCCTGACCTTTGCTATCCTTCAAACATGTGCTCCGGTTTCTTTACAACCTCTGTTCCACTTCCACACGAAAGCTGCTCACTCAGCACAGCAGCTCCATTGCGGCTACGTGTTTTCTGACAAAGATGAAGTCAAGCAGATGTTTGCATGTTTCACGGGTGAGGTTTTACATAGATACTTAAACCACTCACACATGGACGATTCGACAGACGTGACTGGCAAAGACAGCATGCAAAGAAACTCCATGTGATATGGGAGATAGCATCGGGCTATTATCATGGACACCTCAGTTCAAATGTCTACACTGCCAAAAGTCTCATTCGCTGACCTTGGGTGAGCTGCGAACACTCACCCAATCTATTTCATGGGTTGTTGAAAAGATAAATGGGAACGTAAATGACACCCCTTAAAATCTGTGCAGAAAGGCCAGGATAATGTGGAATAAAACTAGTGGCTGATAACAGAAAGGGCTCTTTATGTAAATGTATTTATTAAATTTGTTTTAAATAAATAAATAAAACCTCTTTCTATGTAAATACAATTTAAACATAAACAAAATCCTCCTTTATGTACTACCTACCTACCTATCATCTAATCATCTAATCATCTATCTATCTATCTATCTATCTATCTATCTATCTATCTATCTATCTATCTATCTATCTATCTATCTATCTATCTATCTATCATCTATCTATCATCTATCATCTAATCATCTATCTTTTTATCTATTCATCTATCTATCATCTATCTATCTATCTATCTATCTATCATCTATCTATCTATCTATCTATCTATCTATCTATCTATCTATCTATCTATCTATCTATCTATCTATCTATCTATCTATCATAGATGATAGAAGATAGATGATAGATGATAGAAGATAAATGATAGATAGATAGATGATAGATGATATAGATAGATAGATGATAGAATAGTAATAATAATAATAATAATAATAATAATAATAATAATAATAATAATAATAATAATAATAATAATAATAATAATAATAATAATCTTTATTGTCATTGTAAAAATTACAATGAAATTGGTTTTAACTTCACTGGTGCAAAATTATAACAGAAACAAAAAAGAGAGAAAAGAAAAAAGAAAAAACTAGCATGTGCATGGAGTGATTGCGGTTGAATTTAAAAGTCTCACAGCCCATGGATAGAAGCTACCTTTAAACCTGTTCGTTCGGCTGGCTATACTTTGATATC
The DNA here is from genome assembly GCA_039707465.1 of Rhabdophis nuchalis. Classification (NCBI taxonomy): domain Eukaryota; kingdom Metazoa; phylum Chordata; class Lepidosauria; order Squamata; family Natricidae; genus Rhabdophis; species Rhabdophis nuchalis. The sequence goes on from CM077661.1 coordinate 7,297,545, forward strand.
TTCTGCCTGATGGTAGAAGGGCAAAGAGATCCCAACCAGGGTGTGAATCATCTTTGAGAATCTTCCTTGCTCTGCTAAAGCAGCGAGATCTGGCGATGTTATCCAGTGATGTCAGAGGGCAACCGATGGTTTCTTGTGCCGAATTGATCCCTCTCTGCAGTGCCTTCCTCTCCGCAACTGTTAAACCAGCATACCACACTGTGATACAATATGTGAGGACACTTTCTATGATGGACCGATAGAAAGAGATCATCAGCCGTTGTTCCACCTGATTTTTCCGCAGGACTCTAAGGAAATGAAGTCTCTGTTGAGCTTTTCCAATCACCAGAGACGTGTTGTTTTTCCAGGTGAGATCTTGGCTAATAAGCACTCCTAAGAATTTAAAAGAGGAAACCCTCTCCACACAGCCCCCCTCGATATACAGTGGGGCAGGTTCCTCTCTGTGCCTCCGGAAATCTAGCACCATCTCCTTTGTCTTGCTAGTATTTAGATGTAAGTTGTTTCTTGAGCACCATGCGGATACCTTCTGGACTTCTTCCCTGTATGCTGATTCGTCCCCTCCAGTTATGAGACCCACCACCGTTGTGTCATCTGTAAACTTTATTATGATGTTGGATGGATCAGAGGATATGCAGTCATATGTATACAGTGAGTAGAGGTAGGGGCTCAGCACACAGCCCTGAGGGGAGCCTGTGCTGAGCTTCAGTGTGGAAGATGTAAAGGACCCAACCCTTACTGTTTGTGGACGATCGGTCAGGAACTCTTTGATCCATTCACAAGTAAGGGGAGGGAAATTCAGGTCAGTTAACTTTTCAATGAGAATGCCTGGTAGGATGGTGTTAAAGGCCGAGCTATAATCTATAAAAAGCATTCTGACATAATTCCCAGATTTCTCAAGGTGGCTCAGTGCGATATGGAGAGTAGTGGTGATGGCATCCCCTGTCGACCTGTTGTTTCTATACGCAAACTGGTGTTGATCAAAACTTGGTGGAAGACAGGACCTGAGGTGTTGTAGGACCAGTCTCTCAAAGCACTTCATCACTATAGACATCAGTGCAATGGGTCTATAGTCATTCAAGCTTTTTATGGCTGCTGTCTTTGGAACTGGGATAATGGTGGCTGCTTTCAAGCATAATGGGACTCTAGCCTGAGATAAATGATAGGTAGATAGATAGATAGATAGATAGATAGATAGATAGATAGATAGATAGATAGATAGATGATAGATGATATAGATAGATAGATGATAGATGATAGAAGATAAATGATAGATAGATAGATAGATAGATGATAGATGATAGATGATAGACGATAGATGGATAGATGATATAGATAGATGATAGATGATAGAAGATAAATGATAAAAGATAGATAGATAGATAGATAGATAGATAGATAGATGATAGAGATAGATAGATGATAGATGATAGAAGATAAATGATAAATGAGATAGATAGATAGATAGATAGATAGATAGATAGATAGATAGATAGATAGATAGATAGATAGATAGATAGATAGAGGATAGATGATAGATAGATGATAGATGATAGAAGATAGATAGATAGATAGATAGATAGATAGATAGATAGATAGATAGAATATAGATATAGATGATAATCTTACTACTTTGCCCCATTGATCAACCTGCAGCTGACACCATCCTCCCCAAAAATGTAAAATATGGCATATGGCTGCCAAAACATAACCCTCTCCCAGCCAAGGCTTTCTCAAACCTATTCTCAGACTCCTCAGTAAAGATAATTTGTTAAACACTTTTGGCAGAAAGATGTAATAAATAAATGACATCTTGGTATGTGTAAGGAATCATGGATTTAACAGCAGAGGCAAAATTTGCATGTTACTACAGCCCGATACTTTGCCGTAGAAATCCAAGATAATACAATGGACTATAATCATTGCAGAAAGCAAGTGCAAAATATATTTTCTAAAATGTTCTTTCCAATGACAAAACAATAAAGAGCTACGCATTGCCAAGGCAAAGCCTTTCCCAGTGGCAACATATGGCTGTGAAAGTCAGACCATAACAAAAATCGACAAAGTAAAACAGATGCCTTCAACCTGCTGCTGTGGCTTAGAGGTGGAGTTCTTGCCTCAGGTGGAACAACGGCTGATGACCTCTTTCTATCGGTCCACCATAGAAAGTGTCCTCACATATTGTATCACAGTGTGGTATGCTGGTTTAACAGTTGCGGAGAGGAAGGCCCTATAGAGAGGGTTCAATTCGGCACAAGAAACCATCGGTTGCCCTCTGACATCCCTGGATAACATCGCCAGATCTCGCTGCTTTAGCAGAGCAAGGAAGATTCTCAAAGATGATTCACACCCTGGTTGGTATCTCTTTGCCCTTCTACCATCAGGCAGAAGATATCAAAGTATAGCCAGCCGAACAAACAGGTTTAAAGGTAGCTTCTATCCATGGGCTGTGAGACTTTTAAATTCAACCGCAATCACTCAATGCACATGCTAGTTTTTTCTTTTTTCTTTTCTCTCTTTTTTGTTTCTGTTATAATTTTGCACCAGTGAAGTTAAAACCAATTTCATTGTAATTTTTACAATGACAATAAAGATTATTATTATTATTATTATTATTATTAATTAGACGAAGAAAAATCACACTATGCGTGGAAGCAGTAAAAATGAAACTACAGATTCGATATCTTGGAGGCATCGCTTGATGATAAAGTTACTGGAAAAGGTATACAGCTTTTTTTTTCTTTTTTAGAAAGTGTGTGTATGTGTGTGTGTAAGTGTACTTATAAAGGCATATATACATATGCCTCAACGTATGACCACAACTGATCCCAAACTTTTTGTTGCTTAATGAAACATTTGTTAAGTGAGTTTTGCCCTTTGCCACAGTTGTTAAGTGAATCACCGAGCACCCATCTACCCTAGACGAGTACAAATCACCAGGACCGGATGGTTTACACCCCAGGGTTCTGAAGGAACTGGCAGACGAGATCTCAGAACCACTGAACTATATCTTTCAGAGATCCTGGAGCACCGGGGAACTGCCAGAGGACTGGAGAAGAGCTGATGTGGTTCCCATCTTTAAAAAAAGGGGAAAAAATAGATCCAGGAAACTATAGACCCATCAGCCTGATCTCAATACCAGGGAGGATTCTGGAAAAGATAATCAAGCAACAAATCAGCAAATACCTAGAAGAAGTAAAAAGTAATAACCAAAAGCCAATATGGGTTTGTCAAAAGCAGATCATGCCAGACTAATGTTATTGCATTCTTTGACAAAGTCACAGAGGGAGTCAAGCTATTCTCCAAGGCACCTGGGGGCAGGACAAGAAGCAATGGGTGGAAACTAATCAAGGAGAGAAGCAACTTAGAACTGAGGAGAAATTTCCTGATAGTTAGAACAATCAACCTCTGGAACAGCTTGCCTCCAGAAGTTGTCAATGCCCCAACCCTGGAAGTCTTTAAGAAGATGTTAGATAGCCATTTGTCTGAAATGGTATAAAGTTCCTGCCCACGCAGTGGGTTGGACTAGAAGACCTACAAGGTCCCTTCCAACTCTGCTATTGTATAAGATTGTATAAGGACCAGAGGAATGCCATCGATATAATTTACTTGGACTTCAGTAAGGCATTTGATAAAGTAGACCATAAAATACTACTAGATAAAGTAGAAAAATGTGGGTTAGACAGCATTACCATCAGATGGATTCATAACTGGCTGACCAACCACACTCAACGTGTAACCCTTAATGAAACTGCATCTACATGGAGGGAAGTATGCAGTGGAGTACCCCAAGGATCTGTTTTAGGCCCAGTACTCGTTAACATCTTCATCAATGATTTGGATGAGGGGATAAATGTGGAACTCATCAAATTTGCAGACGACACCAAGCTGGCAGGAATAGCCAACCCTCCAGAAGATAGGCTGAAGATACAGAAGGATCTTGACAAACTTGAACATTGGGCACTATCTAACAAAATGAAATTCAATGGTGAAAAGAGTCAGGTTCTACATTTAGGCAAGAAAAAACAAAATGCACAGGTACAGTATAGGTGGCACCTTGCTCAATAGCAGCAACTATGAGAGGGATCTTGGAGTCCTAGTGGACAACCATTGAAATAGGAGCCAGCAGTGTGCAGCAGCTGCCAAAAAAGCCAACACAGTTCTAGGCGGCATAAACAGAGGGATAGAATCAAGGTCACGGGAAGGGTTAATAATGTCAGCATTCCAAATATCATCCAATATAACCCCTCCTCAAAAATATTGCAACACAGCAACAGCCATGAGGTGACCACGCTCGCCGCCTCCTGCACCTCAAAAATAATAAGACCTCCCTGAAAATAAGGCCAAGCGCTTATTTCAGGGGTCAAAAGAAAATAAGACCCTATCTTATTTTCGGGAAAACATGGTACATACGATAAATATATACTTACACACACATTCACACACTCACACACCAAACCAAGCACCAACGCCAATTTCTGATCAATTGGTTAAAAGGCTTTTGTGGAGAAAGGATGTTTGTAAAAAAAACGATGGCATTCCTTTTCTGAATTTTGAGATTGAGTTGGAAATACATTTAAAAGGTGCACTATAAAATAAAGGCGTTTCAAAAGGAGCCAGGTAAAGCAAGCAACAATACAATATCATACATCTATTAGAATGAGATAGTGGCTGATAGTAAGAGATGAAAACAATTGCAATGCTAAGTATTTCTTTCCGTCCAGTTCTTTCCGTTCTTTTCTTCATGATATATATGCAGGAAATTGAATGATGGAAATAGGGATTCCCCTGATGTTAATGATTTCAGATTTGGATTCTTAGTATAGTATAGCCTTTATTGTCATTGTACATCATGTGTACCAGGGGTCTCCAACCTTTGCAACTTTAAGTCTGAAGGACTTCAGCTCCCAGACGTCTCCAGCCAGCAAAGCTGCAAATACTATCTAAATCAGCTTTGCTGGCTGGAGAAGTCTGGGAGCTGACGTCCTTCAGACTTAAAGTTGCAAAGGTTGGAGACCCCTGATGTATACAACAAAATTGGCTGTAGCCTCATTGGTGCAATCCATGACTAAAAATACAAACAGCATGAATAATAGAAAGAATAATCACCTTTGGTCTCTTTTTATCATTTCAATATTACTATGTTTTATTTGTCTGACTTGAAGAATAAGCCTTTATGATGTTAACACAAACAAATGATTGAATGCATGGAATTTATGATATGAAATGTATGTATTTCTTTCCACCTTTTATTGAAATTACTTTGTATGAAGTCTCGGAGGAGGTTACCAACCCTGACATGGAAGCTCTAAAATATTTGTTAAATACCCTACACACCCCTTCCCTATTATAAAATTGTAAAATCAATAAAAATTGTTATGCAAAAAAAACACTAAAGAATAAGCCTTCATGCTGCTCGTTGTTGTATTAAGGGACTTCCAAACATTTCAATCCCAGATCTTAGACCAAAGATATTGCTATATTGTATATGTGTTTGACTTTTATTATATAGTTCAAATGTCAAAAGATTGAAGAATAATCCCTTGAATCATGCTGTAGACCGAAGTTGAAGACCGACTTCAATAACAAACAATTTCTTTGGTTGAAATCAATAGGATTAAGAAATATTTAACTTTAACTGCCTTTTGAAATAAGTGTTCTTCCATTTATGGCATGCTTTTGTTTCTTAATGTGCTTTATGGTGGTATATTTTAATAGACATTTTATCTTTACAATATTCTTCTAAAAGTAGTTCATCTAATCCACAATGGAGGAGATCTTTCAATATGAGTATTCCCAATATCAGCCCCCAAATGTTACCATTTCTTGAATGCAAAACAATGCTTTATTTTTGCTCTTTGAAAGAAGCTATTTGGCTCTTCCTAGTGTATCATTCTTTTCTCTTTCTACTGAATATTGAAACTTTAGAAATAAATATACAGCTCTATTACAGCTCTTGACTTTGACTTAACGCTTCTATTTGAATGTCACTGTAATTCCAACCACAGGTTAATAAGCTCTATTTACAGTTATAAATATATGCTTTCTACATCATATTGACAACTTTAATCTCCAAAATATAAATATCTGAGACCTTTGCCCCAGCTAAAAGCAACTGGCTGCAAAACATAGAGACTTTAAATTAAGAATGGGTATCACTTACTTTAAAGATGATTGAAATGAAGGCATCCATTAGGAATGTGAAAAAAAAATGTCTGCTCATTCAATTAACTCCTCACCCTGAGGAACACAGGTGATTCCATTTGTCAATTTACTGATTAGCTGGGTTTTGCAAATGTTGCTATGCCATTAGCTTATTAAACTTAACTCCTTTAGTTTATTAGCAAGATTCTGGGTGCTCAGTCCATTACTTGAGAAGCAAAATAATATTTTTTTAAACATCTCCCACTAAAATTGTGAAAAGGCTACCCAGTTGAAAATTGCATACAAGTCACATAATCTTGTATTGATATTTGGAATGGGCAGTTTTGAAGAATAGCTCACAAACTCAAACCCTTTGTTTCAAATCAGAGAGAGCGAGCGAGAAATACATATAATAAAAGTAGTTCAAATTATTAACTCTGTATTATTGAATGCCCCACTTGTTTCTTGTGGTAAATTATTTTCCATTAAATTAGAAAAAACCATCAATTTACCCACAATCAGATGTTTATCTGTAAGAGTCAGCTGGTCTAGTCCATTCCATTTCTTTCTACTTAACCACAATTAAGTGACTGTTCGTGGCATCTTTCGACAAACATTGCTTAGAGTTCAACCGCTTACTATCAGTAAGTAGGAAGTAGGAAGATGGTTTTCTTACCTTGGTTTCAGCAGTGCTGTTTTCCGACTGAATGCAATTAGTTTTCCTCCCAAGCCAGCCAACTCTTGAGAAGTAATCCTGTTATTGTATGTATATAGCAACTGCGAGGGGTGGGACTGGAGGCAGATAATGAATTCACCAGGAAATCTTTCATTTCAAAGGACTGATCTTAACAATAAAGGTAACCAAACTGTATCTCTTGATGCCAGCATTTGAATTTAAGGTACACAAGTTTTGTGCATACACACCTATAGAAATTGGTTAGAATATTTGACATAAGAGAGGAAAGCTCTTATCCACAGGGTGAGGTTAAAGGAATACTACATTCCTACAAAGCCTGTCCAAAGCATCTGCCTAATGCATCTTTGATGATCGGTCTACCTGACTCAGCCAGTTCATAATATGGATCAATGCTCAAAGACTGGAATTCCTCTTTTAGCTTTTGCTAATTATTTAAATGGTAGAAATAGAAGGATATTCGATTACGTATTATTTTTTCTTGGAGCCATTCCCAACTGAATCCAAATTAAATTTCATCCCTAAGCAGGCATTAAAGCTTTGTGTCAGTGACTAGCCGTTCCCCACCACGCGCTGCTGTGGACCAGTCTGGTTAAACGGCCAACCAATCTGTGTGTAGATCTACACCTGCACACACAAACACATACACACAACCACCATATAACCCCCAACCTACCTACCTACTGTTTTTCTCCCTCTCTCCCTCTACCTACCTACCTACCTACCTACCTACCTACCTACCTACCTACCTACCTACCTACTGCATTTCTCCCTCCCTCTCTCTATCCCTATAGCTGCCTACCTACCTACCTACCAACTGTATTTCTCCCGCTCCCTCTCTATCCCTCTACCTACATACCTACCTATCTACCTATCTACTGTATTTCTCCCTCCCTCTCTCTATCCACCTACCTACCTACCTACTGTATTTCTCCCTCTCCCTCTCTATCCACCTACCTACCTACCTACCTACCTACCTACCTACCTACCTACCTACCTACCTACCTACCTACTGTATTTCTCCCTCTCCCTCTCTATCCCTCTACCTACCTGCCTACCCACCTACCTACCTACCTACTGTATTTCTCCCTCTCCCTCTCTATCCCCCTACCTACCTACCTACCTACCTACCTACCTACCTACCTACCTACCTACCTACCTACTGTATTTCTCCCTCTCCCTCTCTATCGCCCTACCTACCTACCTACCTACCTACCTACCTACCTACCTACCTACCTACCTACCTACCTACCTACCTACCTACTGTATTTCTCCCTCTCCCTCTCTATCCCTCTAGCTACCTACCGACCTACTTCATTTCTCCCTCTACCTACCTACCGACCTACTGTATTTCTCCTTGAATCTTATGGACAGAGTATTTTATGTCATCAAGGATGACATAATACCTGTGGCCCACTGCTCTCTCTGTATCCATCTATCTACCTTTTTTACAATTGTTTACATTTCCGTTGTGTGTAACTGGCACAGGTGTGACATCTACACAATCTGTACATATCATTGCTGCTGTATTTCAAAGAAACGCTGTGTGAAAATTTGGAAGCGATCGGTGCAGGACTTTTGGAGATTAGCGGTTTTAAACAAACTCTTGTTACATTTTTATTTATATAGATAAGGAATATGTCTTGTGGATTTCAATTCCCAGAATTGAAGTCAACATGGCTGGCTCGGTAATTCTGGGAATTGAAGTCCACAAGTCATTAAAAAAAAAAACATGGTTCCCCACCCCTATTTTATGTGCCAATGGAAATAACTTGTAGCTACAAAACTGTGCTCTTTTGCAAAGTTACTGCGTTCAGATATGCTATAGATTTCTAGTCACCAGATCTGTACGTGCTTTGGAAAATTATTCAGGATTACTTTGGATCATGTAGAAGCATCTCATTTTAAGTTGGAAGTTGAAGCAGTCATTTCTTTTTCTCAGCTTCATTTTAGCACAAAATGAAAATACTGCTTGAAGAATTGTGCTAAAGATGCACTGTTTTAATTATTCATTTAATTAAAGACAACTACATTGGGTTTTTTTTTTTTCCAGATTCATCCAGAACCCTGAAAACAAAGATGTGGCTTCTTTAATAAAGAGCTGAGAGGTGCTATTCCTGAAATGTTTCTTCCACATCAGTGGAATAAGCCTACCCACAGAGAATAAAAAGGGAATTCATGTAAAACGCACCTGCTGGGCCACAACAGTCTTCCATAGAGTTGGTGATACCTTCAGCAAATTTCGGATATGCCGAATGATGTTCCAAAATGCCTTTTTTGGGAGGCAACTGGACTTTCTTGTTGTTGTTGTTTTGAAGATGTTTCACTTCTCATCCAAGAAGCTTCCGAAGGATAGGAGAGAATGGAAGGATTTATAGTCCTTGCAGAGAGCTGGTCATTTGCATCCTTTTAGAGGGTTGTTGAGGCTTTATCTGTGTCCTCAGGGTCACCTGAGTGGGGCTCATGGTCCCTGTAGTCTGCAATATTTTCCCCCTCTGGAAATCCATTCCCACTCCCACACTTGTAATGTTATGAATTCACTTGTAACGTTATTAAGACACATATCCTTCAGGCTAGGCTAGAGTTGCAGCTGTTGTACCAGCTGAGATGGAGAGAGGGGCTCCTTATCACACTATGGAATGAAGGAGAGCCCTCCAGTTAGGTACCTGTTCCTTGCCTGTGCACCGCCCCGAGTCCTTTGGGAAAGGGTGCGGTATATAAATTTAATAATAACAATACAATACAATACAATAGCAGAGTTGGAAGGGACCTTGTAGGTCTTCTAGTCCAACCCCCTGCATGGGCAGGAACCTTATACCATTTCAGACAAATGGCTGTCTAACATCTTTTTAAAGACTTCCAGGGTTGGGGCATTCACAACTGCTGGAGGCAAGCTGTTCCAGAGGTTAATTGTTCTTACTGTTAGGAAATTTCTCCTTAGTTCTAAGTTGCTTCTCTCCTTGGTTAGTTTCCACCCATTGCTCCTTGTCCTGCCCCCAGGTGCCTTGGAGAAAAGTTTGACTCCCTCTTCTTTGTGGCACCCTCTGAGATATCGGAACACTGCTATCGTGTCTCCCCTGGTCCTTCTCTTCATCAAACTAGACATACCCAGCTCCTGCAGCCGTTCTTCATATGTTTTAGTCTCCAGTCCTCTAATCATCTTGGTTGCTCTTCTTTGCACTCTTTCCAGAGTCTCCACGTCTTTTCTACATCGTGGCGACCAAAACTGTATGCAGTATTCCAAGTGTGGCCTTACCAAGGCACTATACAGTGGCATTAACACTTCACGCGATCTAGATTCTATCCCTCTGTTGATGCAGCCTAGAACTGTGTTGGCTTTTTTGGCAGCTGCTGCACACTGCTGGCTCATATTTAAATGGTTGTCCACTAGGATTCCGAGATCCCTCTCACAGTTGCTACTATTGAGCAAGGTACCACCTATACTGTACTTGTGCATTTGGTTTTTCTTGCCTATATGTAGGACCTTACTTTTTTCACAATTGAATTTCATTTTATTAGACAGTGCCCAATGTTCAAGTTTGTCTAGATCCTTCTGTATCTTAAGCCTATCTTCTGGAGTGTTGGCTATTCCTGCCAGCTTGGTGTCGTCTGCGAATTTGATGAGTTCCCCATTTATCCCCTCATCCAAATCGTTGATGAAGATGTTAAAGAGTACTGGGCCTAAAACAGAGCCTTGGGGGACTCCACTGCATACTTCCTTCCATGTAGATGCAGTTCCATTGAGGACTACACGTTGAGTGCGGTTGGTCAGCCAGTTACGAATCCATTTGGTGGTGCTGCTGTCTAACCCACAATTTTCTACTTTATCTAATAGTAGGTTATGGTCTACTTTATCAAATGCCTTACTGAAGTCCAGGTAAATTATATCAACAGCATTCCTCTGGTCCACTGATTTTGTTACTTTGTCAAAGAATGCAATTAGATTCGTCTGGCATGATCTGTTTTTGACAAACCCATGTTGGCTTTTGGCTATTACTTTGTTTGCTTCTAGGTGTTCACTTATTTGTTGTTTAATTATCTTTTCCAGAATCTTTCCTGGTATTGAGGTCAGGCTGATGGGTCTATAGTTTCCTGGATCTGTTTTTTTTCCTTTTTTGAAGATGGGAACCACATCTGCTCTTTTCCAGTCTTCTGGCAGTTCCCCGGTGCTCCAGGATCTCTGAAAGATATAGTTCAGTGGTTCTGAGATCTCGTCTGCCAGTTCCTTCAGAACCCTGGGGTGTAATCCATCCGGTCCTGGTGATTTGAACTCGTCCAGGGCAGACAGGTGCTCACTTACCATTTTCTTCCCTATTTCAACTTGTGTTCCTAATCTGATATTTGTGGTGCTGTTTTTGATTGATTGGACTGTTTTATCCCTTTGTGTAAAGACAGATGCAAAAAAAGAGTTAAATAGTTCTGCTTTCTCCCTGTTGCTTATCATCTTCTTGCCGTTTTCTCCCAGCAGTGGACCAATTGTTTCCTTAACTTTTTTCTTATTTTTAACATGTTGGAAGAAGCTTTTTTTGTTATTTTTTACTTTTTTGGCAAGCCTTTCTTCATTGTGAGCCTTAGCTTTCCTCACTTCATCTTTACAGGCTCGGGCTATTTGCTGATATTTTGCCTTGGTTATGTCCCCCTTTTTCCACTTTTTATATTTATCCTTTTTGTCTTTCAATAAACCATAAACCTTCAGAGATAGTGCTCTAACTTTCAAAGAAAGACTTAATTCGTGAACTGGGGGATCTTCTATCATTTTTGTATTTGAATTGAGCTTCCGGTCGGCAGTTCTCTTCTAATCTTTCAGTGCCTCCCGGTCAAAAAGAAAAACAGAGATCAATCTATATAATCATCATCATCATCATCATCATCATCATCATCATCATCATCATCATCATCATCATCATCATCATCATCTTTATTGTCATTGTAATAAAATAAAAAATTACAATGAAATTGGTTTGAGCATTGTGCTAACATTTGCATGAGGTGGAATATAGACAGCAGTGATAACTATAACAGAAATCTCTCTAGGTAAATAAAATGGCCGACAAATGACAGTTGAGAATTCCACGTCTGCAGAACAGTGTGTGTAAGCAACTCTAGTTAGTATGTGTGTAAATACACAGTCCTCCACCTTTGTTTTTACCAGAGTTGTTGTTTCTGTCAAAGCGGTGTGTGGTGCGGTTAGTTAGCTCCACAGACGCATCCGGTACAAGTGGATGAAGCCAGGTCTCTGTGATGATCATCACACAGCAGTCACGAATGAGCTTATTCGCTGCCATCCATAGCTCTGGTTCATCGGTTTTGTGGACAAAGGATCTAGAGTTAGTTAGGAAATGCTTGGTAATGCTGGTCTGTGAGGCTGCTTCCGTAATCGAACTAGCAAACCTGCTCTGCATCCCCGCTTCTGCTTCGGCTCTCTTCGCTGCCTCCTAGGCCAAACAACGATCCATGGAGAGCCTGGCAGTCTTACTATGTCACTCGGTATATTATGAGACTGCTGGAAGTCGCTGGTAATATCGAGTCGACTAGAAGATCCAATCTTTAATAATAATAATAACTTAGTAACTCCCTACTGGTATAGACTAGTTTTTGCCTAACTCTACTGTGACACCAGGAGCTCAAAGCCGCAGCGTCTAAGCGCGCCGCCATCTTGAAAAATATATATATGTGGAACTGTTGATATTTCTTTAAGGTAGGATGGCTCTTGCTTACAGCTCAGTAGATAGCAACGAAAGCAATAGGAAGAAAATTCCAGCTAGAGGCATGACTATTAAAAATGTACTGCTTTTCATCCATACTATTTAATTTCTAAAGGTCCTGGTATTAACAAGAGGATGCACAAGCCCTCTGAGTGAAAATATCTCTTTATGCAAGTTAGCAAGAGAGAAACAGCATGAAATTTTATAGCTGAATATATAGCTGAAGACCTAGGGAATATATTTTATTCTTGGACCTAGAGTCCCATTAAAATAAATGATTGAATAGCAGCGAGCGCAATTAAACCAAAACTAAGAACAGTTTTTGTGCCCTGCTGATTTTAACAGGAAGAAGCCTGAATTGTTGGAGTTTAACTTTTGACTGGAAGATTATACATTTCAAGAGCTGCCAACACCTGTCCTTCTTTTACCACTTTATAAAACCTTGGGAAGGCCACACTTGGAATACGGCATCCAGTTTTGGTTGCCACCATGCAGAAAAGATGTGGAGACTCTGGAAAGAGTGCAGAGAAGAGCAACCAAGATGATTAGGGGACTGGAGGCTAAAACATATGAAGAACAGTTGCAGGAACTGGGTATGTCTAGTTTAATGAAAAGAAGGACCAGGGGAGACATGAGAGCAGTCTTCCAATATCTCAGAGGGTGCCACAAAGAAGAGGGACTCAAGCTATTCTCCAAGGCACCTGAGGGCAGACAAGAAGCAATGGGTGGAAACTAATCCAGGAGAGAAGCAACTTAGAAGTAAGGAGAAGTTTCCTGACAGTTAGAACAATTAGTCAGTGTAACAGCTTGCCTCCAGATTGATTGATTGATTGATTGATTGATTGATTGATTGATTCATTCATTCATTCAAATTTAGATGTTGTGAATGCTCCAACTCGGGAAGTTTTTAAGAAGATATTGGATAACCATTTGTTTGAAGTGATGTAGGGTTTCCTGCCTACGGAGGGGGTTGGACTAGAAGACCTCCAAGGTCCCTTCCAACTCTTGTTATTCTATTCTATTCTATTCTAAATATCTATTAATTTCACTTCTAGGAAGGGAATAGCACATGCTGTTTGTGTGAAGATGTTATTCTATTTTCATCATGGCAGGGATGTCCGTAGAGAAGCAGCAAACAGCCAAGATGATGGGCACTGCTACTCGATCAAAGCCGTGCCCTGTGCCCATACCTGCTGTCACAACTTGGTTCTTATCACCTCTAGCATGCTAAGGTGTCTTTCATGTTCCTATGCAAAGCCAAGCCCAGAATAGCATCCTTGGGTCCATGCCTGAGCTGCATGATTATCTCTCTAGACATTGTTGAAAGTTGAGCAAGATGGAGTAGCTGTATTAACTCCCCTGGTCCTTCTCTTCATCAAACTAGACATACCCAGTTCCTGCAACCGTTCTTCATGTGTTTTAGCCTCCAGTCCCCTAATCATCTTGGTTGCTCTTCTCTGCACTCTTTTCAGAGTCTCCACGTCTTTTCTACATCGTGGCGACCAAAACTGTATGCAGGATTCCAAGTGTGGCCTTACCAAGGCCTTATAAAGTGGTATTAACCCTTCGCGTGATCTTGATTCTATCCCTCTGTTTATGCAGCCTAGAACTGTGTTGGCTTTTTTGGCAGCTGCTGCACACTGCTGGCTCATATTTCAATGGTTGTCCACTAGGATTCCAAGATCCCTCTCACAGTTGCTACTATTGAGCAAGGTACCACCTATACTGTACCTGTGCATTTTGTTTTTCTTGCCTATATGTAGGACCTTACTTTTTTCACAATTGAATTTCATTTTATTAGATAGTGCCCAATGTTCAAGTTTGTCTAGATCCTTCTGTATCTTAAGCCTATCTTCTGGAGTGTTGGCTATTCCTGCCAGCTTGGTGTCGTCTGCAAATTTGATGAGTTCCCCATTTATCCCCTCATCCAAATCGTTGATGAAGATGTTAAAGAGTACGGGGCCTAAAACAGAGCCTTGGGGGACTCCGTTCTTCATGTGTTTTAGCCTCCAGTCCCCTAATCATCTTGCTTGCTCTTCTCTGCACTCTTTCTAGAGTCTCCACCTCTTTTCTACATCGTGGCGACCAAAACTGGATGCCGTATTTTAAGTGTGACCTTTACAATCTTTATATTACTCTGGGGATAAAACCCCTCTCCCTAGTTATTCACGCAGGTTAATGGGCTTTACTTCCAGTACCTGAAACCATTAAAACAGATTGGCTCCAATAATCTAATTTTTAAGAATCAGCTGCACAATTCCATCGTAAGGCTTTCTTTTGATAACAATATGCCTGAGATATTGGCTGCCCTTGTATTAAATTACTGTCTAGCTGTCCCTTAGTCTCCTCACCACTTTTCAGATTGCTGGAAGAGGTAACAATATTACAGCTAGGGATCATTTTTCCAATGAGTATCTGTTACCGGCTGTTCTATTCCTAATCACTCTAATTACTTTTTTTCTTTCTCATTTAAGAGCAGTTAGGACAGTTAGTAATCTTTAGTTATTGTAGACCTAATTTTGGGATGTACTGGATTTTAAAATGAACAGTTTTAAAAATAAAGAACACAGATGGTGGCGTTTGTTGCAGAAAATTAGTCATGTGGAATTCTTGCTAAAGGATAACTATATTGGAGAAATTTGGCAATGATAGTTGTAGAGTTTATTTATTTATTTTTATTTTATTAAATTTATACCCCGCCCTTCTCCTAAAAAAGGACCCAGGGCGGCGCACAGGCATCATTAAAAAACATACACAGTACAAAAATCCAAATTTTTAAAAACTAATTAAATAATTCCCTGTGCTAAAATACTAACGCTCTAAAATTTAAAATTATCCCTATAAAATCAGAAACGGGGTTATGCTAGGCCGGCTTGTTGGAATAAGTAGGTTTTAAGACGTTGGCGGAAAAGGCGGAGGTCCACAATGGTGCGTAGATTGGGGGGAAGTTCATTCCAGAGGGCAGGGCCCGCCACAGAGAAGGCATTGCCCGGCCGACGGTACCCTGAGAAGGCATTGCCCGGCCGACGGTACCCTGAGAAGGCCCTCTCTGTGGGAGCGGATCGGTCGAAGGGATGTATGGGGCAAGAGGCGCAAGACGAGATATTAAAAGTTCCCCCACACATGCGTGGTAGTCATTTAAGGCTCTAGGGGGTGATGCTGATGTCCGTTTCAAACTGAAGAGCCAGCGCTGTCCGAAGACGTCTCCCTGGTCATGTGGCCGGCATGACTACACACCGAAGGCGCACAGAACGCCGTTCCCTTCCCATCAAAGGTGGTCCCTATTTTTCTACTTGCATTTTTACCTGCTTTCGAACTGCTAGGTTGGCAGCAGCTCGGATGAGGAGCTCACTCCATTATGCGGCGCTAGGGATTCGAACCGCTGAATGGCAGGCCTTTCTGATCGACAAGCTCAGTGTCTTAGCCACTGGGCCACCACGTCTCTAGACCTACATTAGGAAGGAACAAGTGATAAAATGCATCATAACACAAGCTCCGCCTCTTTTACTCCTGTATGGTAATGTCACATCCTGGTGTGTAGGGAGAGAAATTGCGATATAAATCCAATAGATCAAATCAATCATGAATTTATTTGATTCTGAGGTGAATCTTGATTGTAGCATTTGTTAGCAACTCTGGGTTCAGAACCAGTGTTACAACTCTGGTCCCGTAACCAGTGTTAGGGGTAACAAACATCCCTGTTTGAAAATGAATGCGGAATAGTGTAATACACCGGATAGTAAAGAGATACATTGCTTTAACCACACACAAACTCTAAAACAGTGATAGTAAGAAAATAAACAGTCTTTACTTTGTAGCAACTAAAATACTTCTTCTGACCAGTGATTCTAACTTCTCAAACAATAACAGTCCTTCACCAAAACACAGAGTTATCTTACAGTGATGCAAAACAATACTTCTTCAGTCTTCAGTCTCAGCGGCAAACAGTAAACACAGGATTCAAAGGGAATCGAAAAGGGAATGGACTGTGTTTCTGAGCTTGCTTATATGGTAGAGCTGAGAAGCACAGCCAATTAGAATTCAACATAGTTCTTAAAGCTACATATACTCTTTAAGAATACTGGCTTATATATATTGTCAACCCAAGCCGCCCTGAGTCCGTTTGGAGAAGGGCGGGGTATAAATTGAATAAATATAAACATAAGGATGAACATCCTAACAGTATTGATGCTCATAAAGTCTCAGCTGACATAGGCCTTTCAAACCGCTGCCTTAATATAACAATAACAGAACAAAAGAGATGAAACTGAGGTAAAATAAAGAATATTATTTTTCTTCAAATAGACTCTACAAAAACAGTCAATTAACCTTGGCTTCAAAAAAAATAATAAAAAAGCAAGCACTAAATGCTAAAAGAAAATACCAGGTTTAAGACACCAAGAAACGGAATAATAAATCCCTCAGAATTCACCTCATCAGACAATTATTATAAAGGCAAAGCTCTCCTGGATCACTTCATCAATTAAAGTGATGCGTCAGACATAATTAAGCATTTGGTGTCTTTCTGGCTTTATGAAACTATAATAGGTCAAATGAAATAATAGATATAAAATACCCTTGAGCTTCAAGATGTTAATCTTGAAGTTCACCTTGGCTTCATCTTGGCATGGGTTAGTCTTGGCATGTTAGATCTTCTGAACAAAGAAGTAGAGACCCTGATATAGGCAAACAAGAGAGTGAAATCTTATGGGAACATGTCTTGTTTTTATTCATTTTCATCAGTACTACAAAATCTGTATGGCTTTCAATAGGCAAATAGAGAATTTCTAAATTAGATTGCTTTTCTGAATGAAGCCAACAATCCTTTCCCAAGTGTTGAGTCAAATTCTTCTTACTGATTTTGTCACTTTGGATGGCTTTTCGGTAGGTATAGAAATAGAATTCTTCAAACTGATCCAAACTCAAATCAAATCAAACTGAATCAGAAAAAAAAAATCACTAAATTCCATTGTGCGATAAACCCAACTGAAATAAATCGCGTATCTGAACTGAAACAAAGATTGGAATCTGATGTAGCCTCAATCATACATTCTCAGTAAATAAACTAAAGCTTAAATAAATACTTAGAGGTAGTTATATGATTTTTCGAACATTACATATAAAGTAAGTTTGACGGAAGTCCACTGTCACCAGACTTTATCAAAAAGAATTTTGTTTTCCAATGAATGAAAAAATAGTTGTTCTTATTTTCTCCTTTGTATTCTGAATACTTTAATACTTAAATATTCTGTGTAATAATTTTATCCTTTATTGAAACGCAATCCTAATTTCAGATGCCTTATGACCAAATAATGGGATTAAGAGGTATCATTAATTGAAATTATTAATCTTAGAATATTAAAACATAACCAGAATGAGTGGTGTTTTAAAGCTAGAATGATTTAGGGATAAGCTGTTTCCTTTACAAAAAAAACATTTTGCTGTAATAATATAAGCAGTTACGTGACTTATTGGAAAAAATGTCCAACCTTTTCTGACTCATTTTACATGAATACAGTTATTTGTGGTCTTATCCACAAATTTCTTTATTTGGTAAAATCTCCACTTTTGGGTTTGTCTGAAATAATAATCAGAATAGTCATTGGGTGTGTGTGGGAGTTTTGGGGTTATATGCCTTAGATCTTCTGGATTAATTTGAGATTCTTCTAAATCTGTAATATTTACGATTAATCAACATTCTATTAAGGAAGGAAAAATACTGCTATACTTCTGTGAGTTGTTTATTTCAATTGTATGTCTATGGCATTAGACAAATATAGACAGGGCCAACTATACTTTTAAACAAATAAAAGAATTTGAATGGCAATAGATCTACAGTCCTGATCTTTTAATAATAGCAAAATTACTTTCAGGTGTTTTTTCAATATTTATCATAAATGCAATAAACAGATGCATTCATGCTTTTTCTATCTCCCAAATGGAACTTGTGGAACATTGCTTTTTATTGGGTTTCCACTGCACCGGATTCTGAATATTTCAATATTTCACATGCACAAAGAATTCATGAAGACATGATAGAGTCTTCCAGTATCTCAGGGGTTGCCGCAAAGAAGAGGGAGTCAAGCTCTTCTCCAAAGCACCTGAAGGTAGAACAAGAAGCAATGGGTGGAAACTAGTCAAGGAGGGAAGCAACTTAGAACTGAGGAGAAATTTCCTGACAGTTAGGACAATTAGTCAGTGGAAGTTGCCTCCAGAAGTTGTGAATGCCCCAACACTGCAAGTCTTTAAGAAGATGTTGGATTTCTAGAACACGTTCTGAAGGTGTAATGTTATTGGAGATTTCTTGAAATAGTCAATGAATGCCATTATGTGGCTATGTTTATGTGGCTATGTGAATTATTAAAGGGAAAAGCACGTTTAAATAATTGTGGTTAAAGGAGAACTTTGTATGAGGATATTAAGATATACAATGAATTTTTGATTTAGAGTGTGTAATTTAATATGAGTAACGATGGTGGAAGAAACGCACGAGAGTTACAGTATATGTAACCAATCGATAGATGATTTTTTCTTTGTTTTTTTGTTTAATTAAAATTAAAAAAAAGTTATTTAAAAAAAAAAGATGTTGGATAGCCATTTGTCTGAAACGGTATAGGGCTTCCTGCCTAGGCAGGGGTTGGACTAGAAGACCTCCAAGGTCCCTTCCAACTCTGCTATTGTGTTGTAAGATTTCTCAGTTAACCCAGGCCTTCCTTCTTACAAATCTAGAAATTGTGGGTTGTGACCACACAGCAAATTTGTTGGGAGTCTTACTTTGGGGAAGGGGCTTATACACGCAAAGCAGGATCACTGCTTCACGCAGAAAAACTAAAAGCAACATAATTTCAGGGCACAAGATTTAGAGAGTTTGCTGAGTCCTTAATAATTTCAATGAAAGATTTTTGGCAGGAACAAACTCTCGGTACAAAGTAATCCAATCCGTTGCTATAATTCATTGCAACTTAGGGATACACATTAAAAAGAAGGCCAGCATTTTATACCATGAGATTATGACCATATTTACAAGTTGATTTACTTCCTTTCTTTCTAAAAGTAGCTTTCCAGATTGATGTTCCCCCATCCCTTTGTATCTGGGGCTGCAATCTCCATACTAGCGTCTTAAAGTTGCCATGGCTGAGAACGTTTGCTCTATAGTATTTATTTATTTATTTATTGGATTTCTAGACCGCCCCCTCTCCCCGAGGAGGCGGTGTACAGGTAAATTAAAAATTATCACAATCAACAATACATATAAACTGAAACCGAATCAAATAACCCTCTGTACAAATTTATAAAAATTAAAAACTTAACCTTAAAACCGAATAAAATAATTTAAAATTACAAACTGAGGCGGGAAGCATGGAATTAGGCCAGGCCGGCTAGATGAAACAGGTGGGTTTTGAGTTTCTGGCGGAAGGAGCGGAGGTCCGTGGTAGTTCTGATATCAGGGGGTAGGTCGTTCCAGAGGGTCGGGCCCATCACAGAGAAGGCCCTTCCCCTAGGCATTGCCCGCTGGCATTGCCTAGTGGACGGCACCCGGAGAAGTCCTTCTCTGTGGGAGCGAATCGGCCGAAGGGATGTATGGGGCAGGATACGATCCCGCAAATAACTAGGTCCTGTGCCATGGATCGCTTTAAAGATGATAACCAACACCTTGAAACGCACCCGAAAGGCCACAGGCAGCCAGTGCAGCTCGCGCAGGAGCGGTGTTATGTGGGAGTATCTAGTGACTCCCAAAACTGCCCGCGCGGCCGCATTTTGGACCAGCTGCAGCCTTCCGGTGCATCTCAAGGGGAGCCCCATGTAGAGAGCGTTACAGTAGTCTAGATGGGACGTCACAAGCGCATGTCATCTTGAGGAGCTCTTTCCACGGAATGAGTTGGATTTACTGCTGTATAGATAGGATTATGGGTGCTGTGTATGACTTACGGTTGTGTAATTGAGGATTAAATTTGCCATGTGCTTGAAGTCAATATGAAAAGAAAGGCCTGTGAATCTATAGATGCCTGCATGTACATCAACCCACAATCTCACCAGAGGCATAAAACAATGAAATAATTCTAGATTTCAGAAAGAAGTGTGTAATATGTATGTTTGGCTTGCTATCAAGGTTTATAAGATTTGTATAGCAACAGATGTTAAAGCATAGTTATGCTAGGAGCAGACATCTGGACGTAGTCCATTCATCTGCTATTTTAATTTTGCCTCTTTATTTGTGGTTGTGTATGCCAAATTGATTTTCACATACGACTTCAGATTTCTACAATTCCCGATAGGAAGCCCTTTCTGCCAGATGGTATGAGCAAGCATACATCATCCCTCGTTGAATATTAGAAATCTTTAAACGATCCGACAAAAGATTGAAATGATTTCTTCGGATCTGTAAAATGCTAATTGTTTAAGAGATGAGGGAGAACAATAGATTTGCAAGAGGAAAAGCATGTTGTTATATTACTGCTGGAATTGGGACAGCTGTAAACAATTATTAAATATAGTGCTGATGTTTTTAAATGGGATTAGCAAGAACTGGAATTGCTATTAGAAACGATAGTTTGAAGGGCAGGTGTGGGGATTTCGTTAGCTAGAGGTGTATTGCTCCATTGGTAGCTCGTGTTTCCCCTTCAGTCTCCAATTTGAAAGCTCTGACTGGTAGACACACTAAAGCCAGCTCTGATAAAGAGGTCTTAAATAAATCAATTTCCTTAAGTGCCCAATCAGATCCTTTTGTTGATCTCCTAAGTGGGCACGTAAGTAAGGCCCAGGGGTGGGTTCCTGCCAGTTCTAACCTCTTCCATAGAAGAGGTTCCACAAAACTACAGGGCCGGTTAGAAACGGTTCTAGCTCCCTCCCCCTGTCCATCATCAAGATGAAGAGCGAGAGGAGGAATTCTGGGAATTGAAGTCCACAAGTCTTCAAGCTGTCAA
The DNA here is from genome assembly GCA_039707465.1 of Rhabdophis nuchalis. Taxonomy (NCBI): domain Eukaryota; kingdom Metazoa; phylum Chordata; class Lepidosauria; order Squamata; family Natricidae; genus Rhabdophis; species Rhabdophis nuchalis. The sequence continues at coordinate 7,319,009 of CM077661.1, forward strand.
GTTTGAGCACCCCTGGGGTTTTTTTTCTAAAGGGTTAGGGGTTAGGGGTACAAGGGTCTTGTCACTTGACAGCTTTAAGATAGATAGATAGATAGATAGATAGATAGATAGATAGATAGATAGATAGATGATAGACAGACAGACAGACAGACAGACAGACAGACAGAGAAATAGAGAGATAGATAGTTATAGATCAGTGGTAGTCAACCTGGTCCCTACTGCCCTCTAGTGAGCATTCCAGCTTTCATGGTGGGTGGTAGGGGTTTTGTCCGATACTGAAGCACTTTCCTTTTTTAAAATTTAATTGACTTCCCTACTTTATAAATCACCATTCCTGTGGAACCGGTGGACGGTTAGAAAATTTTCAGAGATACAAAAGTGGGCGGTGGGTATAAAAAGGTTGACTATCCTGATATAGATGTTAGATAGATAGATAGATAGATAGATAGATAGATAGATAGATAGATAGATAGATAGATAGATAGATAGCTAGATAGATAGATAGATAGATAGACAGACAGACAGACAGACAGACAGACAGACAGACAGACAGACAGACAGACAGACAGAGAAATAGAGAGATAGATAGTTATAGATCAGTGGTAGTCAACCTGGTCCCTACCGCCCCCTAGTGGCCGTTCCAGCTTTCATGGTGGGTAGTAGGGGTTTTGTCCGATACTGAAGCACTTTCTTTTTTTAAAATTTAATTGACTTCCCTACTTTATAAATCTCCATTCCTGTGGAACCGGTGGACGGTTAGAAAATTTTACTACTAACAGAGATACAAAAGTGGGCGGTAGGTATAAAAAGGTTGACTGTTGCAGGAGATGACCAGGATGAGCCCAAGGCAGGAGTCAAATGCCTCATCAGCTATCAGTACCTTCACCCCCACAAGAGATCTAAGTCCACCGCTTGAATTCTTTCTACTCTTATCTCCCACTAATTTCCCGTGGCCTCCAGTCATTCAGATTCTTGTCGGAGAGCTTAAGCTTACAATAAATCTTTAAGCCCCTTTGAACTATCTCGATCTCCTGGCTGGCTTAACAAACCACTTGCTTAGCAATGGAAATTCTGATTCTAGTCGTGGTCATAAATTGAGGACTATGAATTTTATTAGAACGGGTCCAAAATATAGCTAGTGTGAGCCCAGAAATTATCGGCAAATTGTTCATGGAAAGAAATGCACTCAGTGTTCTGATCTGCTGAAGAAATGATCGTTATGAAGATGCGAAATTATCTTAAGGAGAAATTCCCTGACAGTGAGAACAATAAACTATGGAACAGCTTGTCTTCAAACGTTGTGGATGCCCAGATGTTATATTCTTAGATTTTTATTGCTTAGCATTAATTACATTATAGGGAATATTTTATAGGTATTTGTAGCAAATACAGAGTTACTATCTGTGCAGCAATCTGAACATCTCAGCGGAGAAGCGCTCTGGAATAATAGACAACTGCCAGGAAAGTTATGGAGAAGAAATATATGTTTTAGAAATGAACCCCTCAAAAAAGCTGTTAAGATGATGCTTCATCCAGATTTTGCTTTTATAGTCAGTTTTAAATCACCTAAACGAAACCATTGGCTCTAAACAGCAGAGGAGAATAAGGCATGACCGAAGAAATGGAGACATCTTGTGGCAATGAGAGCTGTTGCACACATTTAAAAAATTTAACAGAATAATAAGATATTATGAATATGACATTATGAATATGATAATAACTTGCGACTTTCTTCTTCTGGAATGGTTTTGATATCTGTTTAATGAAAAGAAGTTTAATGAAAAGAAGAACCAGGGGAGACATGATAGCAGCCTTCCAATATCTCAGGGGTTGCCACAAAGAAGAGGGAGTCAAACTATCTCCAAAGCACCTGAGGGCAGGACAAGAAGCAATGGGTGGAAACTAATCAAGGAGAGAAGCAACTTAGAACTGAGGAGAAATCTCCTGATAGTCAGAACAATTAACCAGTGGAACAGAAGTTGCCTCCAGAAGTTGTGAATGCCCCAACCCTGGAAGTCTTCAAGAAGATGTTGGATAGCCATTTGTCTGAAGTGGTGTAGGGCTTCCTGCCTAGGCAGGGGGTTGGACTAGAAGACCTCCAAGGTCCCTTCCAACTCTGCTATTGTATAAATTGTATGAGGTAGTGGCCACTCTGATGATTACTGAGTTCTGTCAATACTGATCGAAATCCTTTTCAAAAGCAGCCAGGCTTGCCTCCCAAAAATGTCAGCAATTAGAAGCAACAAAAACGACATTCCATATAAGGAAAAGTCAACAGTCATTCTTCAAAGCCCTGCCAAGGAAATGCCAAACTTTGCCAACGTGTGGCTCATTCAGCTTGGCACAACCGGTGATGAATGAGCCGAAGTTTGGCAACTTTCTTGGCATTCCGAAAAAACAACAAGCAATCAGAGGCAGCCTGGCACTCATAATGGAAAGAAAATAATATATATCTTTAATGTTGTGTTCATGCTTGACATCCATAAAAGCAAGCAGAAAAGGAGGGCCTTACTCTTTTTAAAAAAGCATTATTTGAAACTCAGCAGGGTGAATACTTGCAAAATGGTTTGCCATCTCTGCAATTTTCATCCTATGCTATCCCAAACAATGGGGCATCTTCTATTATTCGGTGTTTCTCCCAGTGGATAAAAATCTTCTTTTACCGGACTTTCACTGCAGTTTGAATTAAGTTAGATCACTAAATTTGAAACTGACTCGCGCCTTTCTCCAATCATCAATCTCCAATCTGAATCAAATCTTTTTAAGTTCATTATATCTCTCCCTCTGTCTCCTTGTTTGTTGCTGGCTTTGATTGGAGTGAACTTCTTTAATATGTCATATTAATTTCACAGGCTTCAAGAGATCTGGTAACTAGAAAGTCTTGATAATGAAGTGGAATTAAGAATTTGAAATATATCCATGTTGGCTTTGATTGGAGTGAACTTCTTCAATGTGTTATATTAATTTCACAGATTTCAAGAGATCTGGTAACTAGAAAGTCTTGATAACGAAGTAGAGTTAAGAATTTGAAATATATCCATGTTGGCTTTGATTGGAGTGAACTTCTTTAATATGTTATTAATTTCACAGGTTTCCAGAGATCTGGTAATAATATGCATCTCAGTTTAAGCATGTCTAGTACTGTTGGGTAGCAGTTTCTTTCTTTATGAAGCTAATATCACTTTTAACTACGGAGTGCCACCCTTTATTGTAATGCAGGGGTGTCAAGCTTTCATTGAGGACCGCATCAGGGCTGTGTTTGACCTCAGGGAGGATAGGCATGGCCAGGATGGGTGTGGTCAGCTTGATGTCACTCATGCCAGGGGTGTCCGTTTTGGCCCAAGGCTCCCAACCTCTGTTTTCAGCTGGGACGGCCTCCTGCAATCTTCTGCCAATGAAAATGGAGCTTAACGCCTGCGGGGCGGTCCTTCACTGTTTCCACGGCGGTCCCTTCCTTGGGCCAGATCTAAGCACCCCCTGGGTCAGATCTGCCCCCCCCCCCACCGCCCTTGGCTATAAGTTTGAATAATATAATAATAATAATAAATTTAATTTGTAGACCGCTCCCTCTCCCCGAAGGGACTCGGAGCGGTGCACAGGGGAATTAAAAACGTACAAAACATAGATACATCATAAATATATATAAAATCAAACTAAACAATTTATGCCTGCGCTAAAAGACCTAAAATCCTAAAAACTAAACCCCTTAAAAACCCAATTAAAGCAATTTAGATGTTCGGACTAAAGAGGCTGGAAGGTAGGTTAGGCCAGGCTGGCCTGTTGGAAGAGATAAGTCTTGAGCTTTTGTCGGAAGGTGTGGAGGTCCGTAGTTGTTCTGAGGTCGGGGGGTAGGTCGTTCCATAGAGCTGGGCCCACCACAGAGAAGGCCCTTCTCCTGGGCGTCGCCCGCTGGCATTGCCTAGTGGACAGCACCCGGAGAAGTCCCTCTCTGTGGGAGCGGATCGGTCGGAGGGATGTATGGGGTAGGATGCGATCTCGCAGATAGCTAGAATGTTATGTCTAACTTTAGCAAACCTTAAACAATTCTAAATGTATTGGTGTGCTGCAGAAATCACGACACTAGCAAATATAATGTCCAGTTTTATTTTATTTTAAAAATGTTGAGAAATACATTTCCATAGATTTTTCATTCAATGTGAATGAGAAGAATAGTACATCTATCAACACTGAAATATCATTTTTTTAAAATTCTTCCTGAGGAAGCTTCACATTTTAGCAATCATAAAGTATAATCTGTACAATATATTAATAATAGTTTTGTCATATGCAGAACTGGGCAAATATTGCAATAGAAACATATGCAATTTTCTTGGACTACGGGATTAATATCCGTGTTTCTATTTCTGTCACCTGACTCCCTTTCACTATCCAACAGATAGCTTCCACATTTTCACCTGTTTCTTACAGCCAACTCAAGTCACATCAAGATTATTCTGTAAATTCCCATGAAGGATCTGCGAAATATATGTCTGTCTTTGCTTTTGTAGATATACACATACAGGCACATATGCATACATAGGCATGAAATCTCACTTAAGCAAGATATTAGATGCTTATGTGTTTTTTTTCAATGCTTTAAGACCAAAATTTACAGAATATCGATTCACATTGTAGTGCCTACTCAGAACCTCCTGCTATAGAACCACTACATGTTGTAGAGTAATTCTTTAAGAACTTACTATTTTAGGGTGATCTTTTCCCATACTTCTAGATGTGTTAAATTCAAAATTCAAAATTTCTCAGCCCCTATCTGGAAGGGGCTGGTGGAGGGAAACACTGTTTTTTGATTGATTTATTAATTCGATTCATATGATAAATTCTCTGCTTTCTGCAGACATTCAGCTAATGAGATCCCATTATTCAGATACCATAAAAGGGGGAAAAAAAACCCACATAAAAGTTTGTTTATTTATTTATTTATTTTATTCGATTTGTTAATCGCACTAATCTCCGTCGAGACGGACTCTGGGCGGTGCACAGGACTTTTTCTGTCTGGCCGGCCTAGGATAAGTCTCTCTGTCTTTGGGGTTTTTATTGGGAATTAGTATTGCTTAGTTTTAATGGGGAAATTTTAGCGCAGGTTATGTTTAATTTGCTTTTAGAATTGTTTGTATGTATTTATTGTTTTTATTCTACCTGTGCACCGCCCCGAGTCCCCGCGGGGAGAGGGTGCGGTTTTATAAATATTAAATATTATTATTATTATTATTATTAAAAAATTTTCGGAAGTTCTACCGTATTGTGCAGAAACGACTGCGCCTCTAGAAAGGACAAAATGAATCCCTCTTCAGCAAAAAAAATCTTTTCACAAATCAACAGGAAAGTGCAAGCATGTCCGAGAACAATTTTACATCTGTCCACAAAAGGTCAAGACAGAGGGACAGTAGAACGTCATGCCCATCGTATTAAAGTGCTGATTTCCAATAATTGATGGAAATTGGGCTAAAGCTAAAGGCGCTTCCTACTCCGTAAACTTTTCTAAACTGTGGATGTCTTTCTAACCACCCCAATTTGAAGACTTTTAAAAGAATATTTAAACTAAGAAAATGTCACCTTTGGCTCGGCGGCATTTTGTATATTGAATTAACTATATGGATTTCAAAAGAACAGAATGATGTTTTTGTTCCATAGAACAGAATAAGGTTTTTAATCTGAATATATATTTTAGTTTACATTTAACCAATACGGACCATATTATTTGGATGGGAAGCACCATGGGACAGATGGCAGTAAAAATGGGCTTATAAATGTATTTAGATTTATTCTTCATAGTCTCCTAAAGCAGGGGTCTCCAACCTTTGCAACTTTAAGTCTGAAGGAGCTTTGCTGGCTGGAGAATTCTGGGAACTGAAGTCCTTCAGACTTAAAGTTGCAAAGGTTGGAGACCCCTGGCCCAGGCCCTGACACTGACAGCTTTGCTGGCTGGAGAAGTCTGGGAGCTGAAGTCCTTCAGACTTAAAGTTGCAAAGGTTGGAGACCCCTGTCCTAAAGCACTGATCATCTCTACTTAACAGCTTTCGAAGGCAACACCACCACATTATTTGTTTAAATTCATTTTTATTTGCTTGATTAGCTTTTATTTGCTTGATTAGCAACAACTGAGGGATTAATAATAAAAAGGATCTGTCTAGTGCTTTTCCAGGTATAGAGCAGTGGTTCTCAACCTTCCCAATGCCTCGACCCTTTAATACAGTTCCTCAAGTTGTGGTGACCCCCAACCGTAAAATTGGTGGTTCCTAAAACCGTCGAAAATATGTGCTTTCCGATGGTCTTAGGCGACCCCTGGGAAAGGATCATTCGACCCCCAAAAGGGTCCTGAACCGCTGGTATGCAGCGTATACAGAGTGGTCTCTAAACACAACCATTTACCAACCCTGTTGCATTGAATAGTAGTTACATGACGCATTTTCATATTTCCGACGGAGCTGAAGGTCATGATGGATTAAGCTTTGCGCTACATCCATCTATCCTTACATTGTTATGAAGCCCATGTACTGTCAAAGATGAATACATACAATTTTTTTTTAGAAACCAATTGACAATAGATCACACAAATCTCAATCTTTAATTTTTCCAAGTTGAGGAGCCTTAGTTCCGATAAAGTTTCCTGGAAACTTCAGTCTGTTGGTTATTTTGAGTCAAGAAGAGTCCATGTGCTATCTCACTTTTTGTAACTCCTGTCTCAGCCACGATGGCAATGGTTGTCCCAATTTGTGTAGAAGTTTGGATAGTTCCACGTTGTGATCTCTGTAGTAGCTCGACAGAAAAGCCCTGCACTGGTGGATACAAAAGCTGACATCTTATTTAGCGAAATAAGGCGGTGGCCTTATTTCTACCTTTTCCCTTATTTGAACCTGAAAATATATATTTTCTTGTTTTTTGGGTTTTTTTGAACAATTTGTTTTTATTATTGAAAATAAATAAAAAGAAATATCATTGATTTCGTGCTTTGTACAACATGTCGTTCAGACAAACTTTCTGTGCGCCAGTGCTTAATCTCGCAAAGATATTAATCTATATATATATATCACTTTTGTATCATACAGTAACATTTCCATTTATGAAATCAATCTTTATCCCCTAACTCTTCAATATTAAATAGATATTAAATAGAAAAAAACCCCAACGGGATAAGAAAAGAAAATCTTCCCATGTTATACCATTGTTTTCCATTGTCTCTAGAGGTAACTTTATCATTCTGAAATAAATTCTTTTACCCTTCTAAAGACAAAAATTTCTTCAAGTTATATAATAATATAATATATATTGTTATATCCCTTAGTTTTCCCTTTTTTCCAGCCATTGATAAAATTTATTCCATATTTCATAGAATTGTTCGCTCTCTTTTTCTTTAAATCTATTTTTAACTTTGTATTTTGTATTTGTCTGTGGTTTTATTTGTATTTTTAATTGCCTGTGCCCCGCCTCGAGTCCCCTTGGGGAGAGAGAGCGGGATATAAAATTAAATTATTATTATTATTATTATTCTCTTGCTCTCTAATTTCAAACGTTAATTTACTCATCTCTGCACATTCCATAATTTTATAAATAACTTCTTCCTGTGATGGTAATTTATCATTTCTCCAATTTTTTGCAAACACGATTCGAGCAGCTGTCAAAATATTTACAATTAGGTATTTCAAATTCTTATCAAATTTTTCTAATGTAATTCCAAGCAGAATTCTTGTTGCGTAAATCATTTTTTAAAAAATAAATAGGCATTAGATGACCAATAAACGCACAAATGTTCTCATCGCTCTAACAGAGATTGCACACCAGGAAGAAAGTTGAGAAAGCATCAAACGATTTCCCTTTTGATTTCACGATCTAGGTTGCAGGTGTGTGCCCTTTTTAAAATATTACACTTTGACTTATAAGCTGTTCCAGAAGAAGCATGAAATGCAGGCTTAGTATATCCCTTCTCAAAACAACTGATCAGTGATTTTCAACCCATTTTTTGAAATAGTTCTGTCAATGCTCTAGTACTGTGATGGCGAACCTATGGCACGGGTGCCACAGGTGGCACGCAGAACCGTTTCTTATGGCACTCAAGGTGTTGCCCTGTCAGCTCCAGCGTACTTGTGTGCACTGGCCAGCTGATTTAGGCCTTCTTTTGAGGCCATTTTTAACCCTCTGGAGCAGGGGTGGGTTTCAAATTTTTTAGAACCTACTCTGTAGGTGTGGCCTATTTTGTGGGCGTGGCTTGGCAGTCATGTGACAGGGTGGGAGTGGCCACCTTTTAAAATGTGGTGAAACTCATTTAACAACGCTCTTGCTTAGCAACCAACATTTTGGACTCAATTGTGATGATAAATTCTTTCTTTCTTTCTTTCTTTCTTTCTTTCTTTTTCTTTCTTTCTTTCTTTCTTTCTTTCTTTCTTTCTTTCTTTCTTTCTTTCTTTCTTTCTTTCTTTCTTTCTTTCTTTCTTTCTTTCTTTCTTTCTTTCTTTCTTTCCTTCCTTCCTTCCTTTCTTCCTTCCTTTCCTTTCCTTCCCATTGGGTCACTGCCAGATTTACTTCCAGGTACGCCGGTGGAACCCCCTCTCACCGGTTCTCTAAATTTCACCAACCGGTTCTCGCGAGTAGGTGCGAACCTGCAGAAAGCCACCACTGCTCTGGAGGCTCCAGGGAAGCTCCCGAAGCCTCTGGAAGTGGGGAGGGGAGGCTGTTTTCACCCTCCCCAGGCTCCTAGAAAGCCTCTGGAGACTGGGGAGGGCGAAAAAAGCATGCCAAAAGCAGGGGGTCGCACACATAGCATTATGGGTGTGGCATGCCAACGCACGACCCCTCCCTTTGCTCCCTCCGGCTTTCGGCACGCGAACCAAAAAAGGTTAGCCATCGCTGCTCTAGTAGAAGTATGTTGAAGGGTGGGATTCAAAAATTGTAGCAACCAGTTCTCTGCCCAGTTGCTGGGTGGGTGTGGTCATGGTGGGTGTGGCCTACTCGAGCTTCTGCACCACTGGTGGTGGTGGGGGGGGAATTTTCATCCTCCCCAATTCTGGAGGGTTTCCCCGAGGCTCCAGGAGAGCAAAATTGGCCTTCCTGGCCTCCGGAGACCCTCTGGATGCTGGAAACGGGGCCATTTCTGGACTTCCAGAACTTTCAGGAGGCCTGTTTTTCGCCCTCCCCAGGCTCCGGAGGCTTTGTTCGAGCTTCTAGGATGGCCTCCGGAGGCTGGAAATGACTTTGTTTCTGGACCTTCCGGGAGGCCTGTTTTTCATCTTCTAAGAGCTTTTATGTGGGCCCTGCATTTACCCAGCATGCAAAATGGGCAGCATGGCAAATCCTGGGAGGGTAGGCGGGTAGGTGGGCGGGGCCAGCCAGTCTTTGCAAACCAGCTGTAAAATTAGTAGGCAGTTTGCCCAAACCAGTCTGAATTGGCTGAATCCCACCCCTGCTATGTTAAATGTATATTAAATCTCCCAAGTATCTTGCGTGGTGGTGGCAGGGTAAAAATGAAATCAATGCATGAAATCAATAATTATTCTAAGCACAACTTTTCAGCTATATTAGCTGAATATATTTTAACGCTGAATGGTTTGACTTTCTGGGTTATAGGAAAGCCTCTTAATTTGCAGTTTGGCACACGAGATTCTATTTCTTTGGATCTTCTTCATTTTTTTCACAAAATAAATATAGATGCAATCAGCCTCAGTAGAATGGGAGCAGATTATGCCTGATTAGGAAGTGAGATCAGATAAAATTAATTATTTTGGTTAAATACTAAGTAATGTTCAATCCATACATGATTGTGTCATAGATGGGCACAATCCAGTACCAGTAACACATTTTTAACTGCCCACACGCCCACCCAGTCACATGACTGCCAAGCCACTCCCGCCTGGTCACATGGCTGGCAAGCCACTCCCATCCAGTCACATGGCCAGCAAGCCACTCCCACAAAGCAGGCCACACCTCCAGAAGAGATTCTAAAAAAATTTGAAACCCACCACTGTTTGAGATACAATAAACTTTACGGGAGAAAGAACTTTGTGCTTTAAGTTTTTGGCAGTAACACATTTTTAACTGCCAAAAACTTAAAGCACAAAGTTCTTTCTCCCGTAAAGTTTATTGTATCTCAAACAGTGGTGGGTTTCAAATTTTTTTAGAATCTCTTCTGGAGGTGTGGCCTGCTTTGTGGGAGTGGCTTGCTGGCCATGTGACTGGATGGGAGTGGCTTGCCAGCCATGTGACCAGGCGGGAGTGGCTTGGCAGTCATGTGACTGGGTGGGCGTGGCCAACTTGTAAAATGTGGTGAAACTCACTTAACAACGCTCTTGCTTAGCAACAAAATGTTGGCTCAGGAACTCTGGCATTTGAAGCACGCAAGTCTTAAAGCTGCCAAGTTACAAGACCCTCGCACCCCTAACCCTTTAGGAAAAAAAAACCCCAGGGGTGTTCAAACTTTAAGACTTGCGGACTTCAACTCCCAGAATCCCTCCTCTCGCTCTTCCTCTTGATGATGGGCAGACGGGCGGAGGGAGGGAGCTGGAACCGGTTCTAAACGGCCCTGTAGATTGGTGGAACCTCTTCTGTAGAAGAGCTTAGAAGTGGCAGGAACCCAGCCCTGATCTCAAAGTAGTGGACTTTATCCATAGTCCATCTAAAATAAGGGTTTACCTCAGAGTCCATTGGAGGGTATTTTCTCCCTTTGCTCTTTCCAAGACATTTTGTTTTTCCTTCTTCCAGAAGTTGACACCAAAAACCTTTGTGTGAGTCAAACCTGAAAAATATACTACATTTAAACTCAATAAATGCTTTTCATTGTCTAGTTAAGCAAGAAAATGTCAACACCTCTTACTACCTTGTCTGCATAACCTTGTCTATATAACAATAGGAACTATATATATATATATATATATTTGCCAGAAAGTTCTTGCAAGGCCGAGGTAGATTAATAATCTGACTCACGATTCCAATTTGCCACAGTATAGGAATAATTATATTATTCTTATAGAGAATATATTTTAAATTTTCTTAATAAAAAGGTTTGGTGCATAGAAGACAGATATTAATTATGTTATTAATTCTCAGGATTTTCCAAGTCAAGAAAATTAGATTCTAAGAATTAAAATACATACATATGGATTGGGTTTATGTATTTCCATCTTCCATATGTAAATTACAAGTTGTGATACATAAAATTTTCCTAACATTCACGCATGTGTGTGTGTGTGTGTGTGTGTGTGTGTGTGTTACGTTTTTGAACTGATCAATAAATAAGACAGGGAGACTAGTATAGATCTATTTCGAGCTTTTTAGCTCTCAGCTAGCCATACCCTTACTGGGATTTGAACCGGGGCTGTATTACATGCTAGGCAAATGCCTTACCACTTTGAGCCATCAGATTCTCTTCCTGCTCAGCTGAGACAGGAGGATAAGTATATACTTTGTTCCACAACACCCTGTTAGGCCCCAATTAAGGGAGGAGACATACTGTTTCCTTTTCTGCCTTTCGGCTCATCACCAGAGACCATCTAGACAGAAAGCCATGAGTTCCGTTGTGTAATTTTTTTTATATGTTTGTTACGTTTTTGAACTGATCAATAAATAATGGTAAGGCATTTGCCTAGCATGTAATACAGCTCCGGTTCAAATCCCAGTAAGGGCATGGCTAGCTGATGACAGCTAAAAAGCTCGAAATAGATCTATACTAGTCTCCCTGACTTATATATTGCTCAGTTGAAAAACGTAACACACACACATATATATTCGTAGATTTTCACTGATTGTCGTGATAATCTATTGATAATACATAACAATGATTTTCATGCTTGATGCTCACACTGGAATTGATATCAGATACAGTATTGGCTTGATTTGCATATTGTACTAAGTCAACAATCGGCACATTTCTGGAAAGGAATAAGTAATAAATTGTCTTGCCTCCTCAGAAACACAACTGCCTGATTCAATAGCTTACATGAAGGGATATAATATTAATGCATATTTAGACCAAGTTACAATTGTACGAGTTGCTTTGTTCTCAAAAATATTTATTCCGTACAATTTAATTGTATATAACATGATAAATCAACAAATTAACTCACGTTAATGCTTCTGAATAATTGTAATGAGGAGTAACTCCCAGAAACCTCTGTACTTCTTCCATTACTATAGCTGGGTCATTTCTCAACTGCTGTCCATCGATAATTAGTAACTGGAAAGAAAGAAAGAAAGAAAGAAAGAAAGAAAGAAAGAAAGAAAGAAAGAAAGAGAGAGAGAGAGAGAGAGAGAGAGAGAGAGGAAGGAAGGAGGGAGGGAGGAAGGAAGGAAGAAAGAAAGAAAGAAAGAGAAAGAAAGAAAGAAAGAAAGAAAGAAAGAAAGAAAGAAAGAAAGAAAGAAAGAAAGAAAGAAAGAAAGAAAAAGAAAGAAAGAAAGAAAATCAACAATCAATTTCTGGATTCAGGATTTCATAAACAAGAACTTGAAACTCATCTCCAAGTTTTAGAAAGGAAGGTTTAAATCCATTCATATTTATCATCAATTTTAATGAAATTTCATTTCGTTACAGGAAATTGATCTGAATTGTAAGCTGATGGATACACCAATGGTGACCGAGGAATAAAATTCACCAGTAAGAAATTAAATGCGATTTGCCTTGAAAAATGTGCGTGCAAGTTTCAAACTAGCAAACTATAAAAATGTGCTTATCTTCCAATGCAGAATCTACTCCTTAGATTCTGAATAGTTTGAAATGTGATACTGTTTACCTGATAAGCTGGGAAATGGGTTAACCATCTTTCTAGGTGAATGGCATACCATCCTGGTATCAAACATTTTTTCTGCAGCAACTTAAGTTCTGAAGAAGCATGGTGACCGGCCGTTATCACTTGATAAAATGTAAATTTTAGAGCAGCTGGGTCTTTGTGAAATCTTTGGTGCTGAAAAACAAATTTAAGGATGTCAACTGTAAAGCAAAGTTAGTTTAAGTCCAGAATATTCTTCCTTTCAGAATATTGGCCTTCCACGCAGCTTCTGTAGCTCTTTGATTCAAGGCTAAATACGAAGCAAGCATTTTGCTGGATTTAAAACTAAGACGGGTATACAGTAATCCCTCGTTTTTCGCGGTCAATCGGGACCGCAACCTTCCGCGAAAAGTGAAAACTGCGAGGTAGGATTCGCTAGGAAACTTGAATTGGTGGACATGTTTAAAGCAACCACTAGGGGGCGCTTGCCTCCTACCAATGCATTTTTTTTGGTATTTTTTAAAACTCCGCGAAGCACTGAAGCCGCGAAGAACGAGGCCGCGGAAAACGAGGGATTACTGTATACAGATTAAGCGTTATAAAAGAGGACAGAGTGTTATAGACTATAACACTCATAAAATTTGTTTGAATGTTTTGAAGCATAACAATCTGGAAGATCGATCCCGGTTATTTTTTTGTAGTTTAATTCTTCAATCAAAAATTTTAAAAAATGAAAACAAACCATGCAATTATTTCATTTGAAAAGACATTTTATTGTTTGATAAAATCTTACGTTGATAAATGCTTGTCTTGCTTCATGTTTTAAAAAAATTATTGAGTTGTAGCTGTCAGTTCTCAGTGAGATGACTTACTGACCAATAAACATCTGAATTACAAAGAAGAGATCAAAAAGCTTCATTGACAGTTTTTAAGTCTATCAATTATGGACTTGTCAATAATGAGCCACACGTCTGACTGTAATTGTGATACGCACTGAATAACAGATGCCAATCCCAATACATACCAGAGGTGGGTTTCAAAATTCACCACTACTGGTTTGCTCATGCTCGCGCATGCATGCAACGGGCGGGTGGGAGGAGCAACCGGGCGGGTGGGAGGAGCAACTGGGCGGGTGAGAGGAGCCTCCTGCCACGACCACTACTGGTTCGGTCAATCTGGGCCAATCTGGGAGCAACCCACCTCTGATACATACATTTAGAATCTGCGTTTTGTTGAAATGTATACCTGATACCAGGAATATGCTCGGTCTGATGGATCAATGAGAATAGTTATGATTTTTGCCTTAGGAATTAAAGAAGCAGCTCGTTTAGGGGCGTCTTCCGAATGAAAATAATTGGCACTCTTCTCAAAGAGAAAATCAGTGGTTACATTGGACGGCGTAGGAAAAAATTCCATATACCTACAAAACATGAAAAATACTTTAGTACAGCATTATACGGGGGTGGGGGAAAAGTTATGCTGGGCATATTAAAGATATTTTTCTAGCAAAGCATATCATTTTTGCTAACTAGTACATAGCCTGTTTCCCTGAAAATAAGACCTCCCCGGATAATAAGCCCAATCGGGCTTTTAAGCGCATGCGCTAAAATAAATCCTCCCCCCAAAATAAGCCCTACAGTAAAATATGGGTATGTCTAGTTTAATGAAAAGAAGGACCAGTGTTCCAATATCTCAGGGGTTGCCACAAAGAAGAGGGAGTCAAAATATTCTCCAAGGCACCTGAGGGCAGAACAAGAAGCAATGGGTGGAAACTAATCCAGGAGAGAAGCAACTTGTTCCAGAAGGTCGGGCCCTCCACAGAGAAGGCCCTTCCCCTGGGTGTTGCCCGCTGGCGTAGCCTAGTGGACGGCACCCAGAGAAGTCCCTCTCTGTGGGAGCGAATCGGCCGAAGGGATGTATGGGGCAGGATGCGATCCCGCAGATAGCTAGGTATCTTGATATCTTACAAATCTAGTTAGAATGAAATGATACAACCAGCTGTGAAATGAGACAACCAAAATTTGCATTTGTTTCTTGGCATTGATTCAAGCAGTAATTACACATTTTCTTTACAACCATCAGTATTAAAAGTTAAAAGTCCATGGTATAGAATTTGTCCTCAAAATGAAAAATTTAAAATCTCAACATTTCTTTTCTTTTTTAGTAACATTTTCCATTTTCATTTTATAAGTCTTGTACAAGTATGACTTATGTAGGTTAGTGGATAGTTAATAGAATAAAAAGTAATTTGTGTAAAACACTATTAAGTTATAACGTTCAGTGAACATTATTTTGTGGAAATTTCAGAGAAGAGGAAAAAGAAGTGAGTTGGTTAAGCTAGATTCAAATGTGTCCATTTGAAGAGAAGTGAGAATACCACATACCGCAGTACACATAGAAAATACTTATTGGAAATCATGGAAACATTTTGAGATTTCTATGCAAAAATAAGAAAAAATGCAGCAGACTTTTCAACTCTTATTTCAAATATTGCTTTCATAAATAAAAGTTTGTTTCTTTAGGAAAATTCAGATTTTTGTCTCTTTAGATATTTGCATTTACACCACGATAACATGCAGCTGACTTTTAAATTAATTTTTGAGTCCTTGCAAAATTAATGCAATCTATATAAATAAAAATGTAACAAGAGTTTGTTCAAAACTGCTAATCTCCGAAAGTACCGCACCAATCGCTTCCAAATTTTCACACAACGTTCCTTTCAAGAAAGGCACCAATGATATATAGAGATTGTGTAGATGTCACACCTGTGCCAGGTACATGCAACAGAACTGTAAAAAATGTAAAAAAAAGGTAGGTAGATGGATACAGAGAGAGCAGTGGGCCACAGGTATTATGTCATCCTTTATGACATAAAAAACTCTGTCCATAAGATTCAAGGAGAAATACAGTAGGTAGGTAGGCAACTATAGGGATAGAGAGAGGGAGGGATAAATGCAGTAGGGAGGGAGGGAGGGAGGTAGAGGGAGAAATACAGTAGGTAGGTAGGTAGGTAGGTAGAGGGATAGAGAGAGAGGGAGAAATACAGTAGGTAGGTAGGTAGGGGGATAGAGAGAGGGAGAGGGAGAAATACAGTAGGTAAGTAGGTAGGCAGCCATAGGGATAGAGAGAGGGAGGGAGAAATGCAGTAGGTAGGTAGGTATGTAGGTAGGTAGGCAGCTATACGGATAGAGAGAGGGAGGGAGAAATGCAATAGGTAGCTAGGTAGGTAGAGGGAGAAATGCGGTAGGTAGGTAGATAGGTAGGTGAATAGAGAGAGAGAGGGAGGAATACAGCAGGTAGGTAGGTAGGTAGGTAGGTAGGTAGGTAGAGGGATAGAGAGGGAGAAATACAGTAGGTAGGTAGATAGGCAGCTATAGGGATAGAGAGAGGGAGGGAGAAATGAAGTAGGTAGGTAGGTAGGTAGGTAGAGGGATAGAGAGGAAGAAATACAGTAGGTAGGAAGGCAGAAGGAGAGTGGGAGAAATACAGTAGGTAGGTAGGTTGGGGGTTACACGGTGGTTGTGTGTACATGTTTGTGTGCGCAGGTGTAGATCTACACACAGATTGGTTGGCAATTTAACCAGACTGGGCCACCGCAACACGTGGCCGGGAACAGCTAGTTCATTGTATATTTAGACAGCTATTTTTCCAATTTCCAAGTGAATGCAGGAAAAATTATACTTGCTGCCGAGGACTTATATGCACAACATTTTTGGAAGAATGGCAAAGAATGGTTCACACAAAGTTGCATACATCAGACATACGGCACGTTTGTTTGTATTGTGCATAATACAGAACGATTTAGAGTCATACTAGTAGCCCATCTTACCAATCAATCCCCCTGTGGTAGTTATTTCTATTAAAGAACTGTACCTCCTCAAAGGTTTTGGGGCTGGGGGAGTTACTAATGATGGAAGGATGCATAATCAGGAACAAATACAGAGCCGTTGTGCCTGCAAAAGAGTAACAGAGCAAGAGTTGAGATGACACATCTGCATTCTGTCAATAATAATAATAATAATAATAATAATAATAATAATTGCAGCTTCCTGCAATAACACCAGCGGAACTGCAAAAAACGGCGCTACTTGGAACATCTTACATTCTACGTAGATACTTGGTTGATACCTAGGATGCTGGCAGCAAACTGTATCATTTTTATTTTATTTATTTTTATTTTATTAAATTTATACCCCGCCATTCTCCTTGTTAGGACCCAGGGCGGCGCACAGGGATGTTAAAATACATACAAAGTATATAAAATATATAAAATTTAAAATACTTATTCTAATAAATAAACCCTGCGCTAAAAACCGAATTAAAATCCCAAGTTTAAAAACTATTTAATAGTCAGTATGGAGGTTACGCTAGGCCGGCTAGATGAAATAGGTGTGTCTTCAGACACTTGCGGAAGAGGCGGAGGTCAGAGATGGTGCGGAGTTCAGGGGGTAAGTCGTTCCAAAGGGCTGGTCCCGCCACAGAGAAGGCTCTCCCCCTGGGTGTCGCCAGTCGGCATTGTCCAGCCGACGGCACCCTGAGGAGGCCCTCTCTGTGGGAGCGTATCGGTCTGAGGGATGTATGGGGCAGGAGGCGGTCTCGCATATAACTAGGCCCCGAGCCATGGAGCACTTTAAAGATGGTCGTTAAAACCTTGAAGCACACCCGAAAGACCACAGGAAGCCAGTGCAGCTCGCGCAGGATAGGTGTTATGTGGGAGTGTCTAGGTGCTCCCGTAATCACCCGCGCGGCTGCGTTCTGGACTAGCTGCAGCTTTCGGGTGCACCTCAAGGGGAGCCCCATGTAGAGAGCATTACAGTAGTCGAGTCGAGAGGTGACGAGTGCTTGAGTGACTGTGCGTAAGGTTGATGCGTATCAACCATTAGCACCAGTCAATAGTATTTGTAATATGCATTTTTTAATGTTCAGTTGGCTGAGTTTCATGTTTTATGAATAAAGTAAATAATAATAATAATCTTTATTGTCATTGTACTAAAATTACAATGAAATTGGCAATTAGATCCTTATTTTCATGTAGGGTGAAACAGCTCCTCTAGCAAGCATCATCGCATTTACACTAGCAAATAAAATAATAATAATAATAGAAAGCCAATGAAGTATGAAGGCAAATCTACATGGTCCCAGGATTAAGGTTGCAAGATCCAACCTCAGTCGGTCACCAGGACCAGAGGTTCCAGGTAGCCTCTAGTCCGAGAGACCGACCCAGATTGGCGATCTTGCAAAACAACCAAGATGCATTGCTTTAAGGTTTTTGTCTAAACCAGTGGTAGTCAACCTGGTCCCTACCGCCCACTAGTGGGTGTTCCAGCTTTCATGGTGGGCGGTAAGGGTTTTGTCTGATACTGAAGCACTTTCCTTTTTTCAATTTAATTGACTTCCCTACTTTATAAATCACCCTTACTGTGGAACCGGTGGGCAGTTGGAAAATTTTACTACTAACAGAGATACAAAAGTGGGCGGTAGGTCTAAAAAGGTTGACGACCCCTGCTCTAAAACACTGCAAAGACACTAAAAGGAAACAAAAGGACAACATTCAATCTTCACAAGATGAAGCATTCTGGCTTCCCCACCACCACCCCAATTTACACCCTATATAAAGTTTTTACCAGTTTTTTGTGGTCCAATAACCAGGAATTTTGGTAAACGATCACAAGTTTTTTCTTTTGACCAGATATCTCTGTGTCGTTTGTCATCACAAGGATTCTGATGGTGAGAAAAATGCAATTTTATATTAGTTTTGGGTTTTTTTTCTTTGGTCATTATTTATTTATTTATTTATTTTATTTACATTTATATCCCGCCCTTCTCCGCAGAGGACCCAGGGCGGCGCACAGGAAATTTAAAAAACATACAGAATACAAAATAAATACACAATTTAAAATATAAATTAAACCATCTTATCCTATGCTTAAAAACCCAATTTTAAAATACCCGATTTAAAACTATCTAAAAGTCCCCATGGGAGGTTAGGCTAGGCCGGCTTGTTGGAATTAATTAATCTATATGACGCTACTCAAGTGTCGCACTAAAGAAAACACAGAGGCCAAATGCATCCAGTGAACAATAAATCTTAACTTATGAATCTATGAAAAATAAAAAAATAATAATATTTTTTATTATGACTAAGAAGGACTAGGGGTGACATGATAGCAGTATTTGAGATAATAATAATAATAATAATAATAATAATAATAATAATAATAATAATAATAATAATAATAATAATAATAATAATTATTATTATTATTTTTATTTATAACCCGCTCTCTCTCCCCGAAGGGACTCGAGGCGGGGCACAGGGAATTAAAAAACAATTAAAACAGACAGAATACAAAGTTAAAAACAAATTAAACTGACCCTGCGCTAAAAACTCCTATAAAACTAAAACTATCCCTAAAACCCCTAAAACAATTTAAAATTTTAAATTACCCTAGGCCAGCCAAGCAGAAGAAAGGTGTTTTTAGTTTCTGTCGGAAGGAGCGAAGGTCCGTGGTTGTTCTGATTTCGGGGGGAAGGTCGTTCCAGAGGGTCGGGCCGGCCATAGAGAAGGCCCTTCCCCTGGGCGTCGCCCGCTGGCACAGCCTAGTGGACGGCACCCGGAGAAGTCCCTCTCTGTGCGAGCGAATCGGCCGTAGGGATGTATGGGGCAGGATGCGATCCCGCAGATAGCTAGGTCCCGTGCCATGGAGATGCTTCCACAAGGAAGAGGGGATCAACTTATTTTCCAAAGCATCAGAAGACAAGACAAGAAACCAATCAAGGAGAGGAGCAGTCTGGAATTAAGGAGAAACTTCCTCACCAGTGGAACAGCTTGCCTTCAGATGTTGTGGGTGCTCTTATCATTGGAGGCTTTTGAGAAGACACTGGACAGCCATTATTATTATTATTATTTATTAAATTTTTATACCACCCTTCTCCCTTCCGGGACTCAGGGTGGTGTATAGGCACTAATAAAAGTCAATGATATAAAACATAAAATACAGTTAAAAATCTATTAAATAGCTAGCCTGACTAAAATCCTGTTAAAAACCCTTACTACAAGGGTGTCCAAACTTGGGAACTTTAAGACTTGTGGACTTCAACTCCCAGAATTCTCCAGCCGGCCCAGCCTCTTCATGTGTCTCAAATACAATGTTAGCCTCAGAGATTATATCATGTGAAAAGATTGTGTCTTTCTAAGATACAGGAGATGCAGATTTTCTGTTTCAGATGCATTAGAAGTCCTTAGATGAGGGGTGTCCAAACTTGACAACTTTAAGACTTGTGGACTTCAACTCCCAGAATTCTCCAGCCAGCGTTGGCTGGAGAATTCTGGGAGTTGAAGTCCACAAGTCTTAAAGTTCCCAAGTTTGGACACCCCTGCCTTACTAAAACAATTTTAAAAACTACGCCACACGAAACAAATGGGTCTTCAAGGCCCGACGGAAGAGGCGCAGGTCCGTGATTGTCCGTAGGTCAGGGGGGAGGTCATTCCAGAGGGCAGGAGCTGCCACAGAGAAGGCTCTTCCTCTGGGGGTGGCCAGCCGGCATTGCCTGGCCGACGGCACCCTGAGGAGGCCCTCTCTGTGGGAGCGGAGTGGTCTGTGGGAGGTATTTGGCAGCAGGAGGCGGCGTTGCAGATAACCAGGTCCTCCTGCTTAGCAGAAGTTTGGACTAGGTTCCTTCCAGTTCTATTGTGATTGATCAATGGAACCACAGCATGCTATTGCATGTTTTCATGTTATGTTTTCATATTTTCAAAAATATGAACATCAATACATCAATACAATACATCAATACTATTACTATTAGTATTGATGTAGTCAAAGCTCGCAGCCAAGCCCTTTATTCTTCGTCATATACATATTATATCCTTTCCATCCATAGGATTTGATTAAAATATGTTAAATTTAAAATGCACACCAGGTACCTTACCTGCCATAGGGGGTCCTTTTGTTCTGGAAAGAGTTCAAAGTATTTGTGAGCCAGCTGAAGTGGAGGTAGAGTCTGAAGCTTCAGATTAGTCCAACTTTGAACAAAATTGGCCAGATTGACAAAGGTGTACAGACCCAACCGGTCATTGCCATAATTAGACAAGTGAGTCATAAAAATGCTGATCTTAAAGACAAAAAAAAACATTTAATCCTATCGCTAGATGGCACTAAAGAAACATGAAAGATTCGATTGCTTTTTAAACCGAGCTCCATTAAGAACAAGGCACTAAGCTTTTTCCTATTACTAATTACGGGAATTAGTGATCAATCCGTTCAAATATCATGGATTATTTTTTTAAATAATCTATTATTATTATTTTTCTTATTATCTGAAGTAGCCCAAAAGGATGCACAACAAATATGAAAAATAATTCTTAATAACGTAAGTTCAAGTAATAAACTAAACAATAAAAACAATGTGGAGTATTTAAGGATTCGTTTTAAAGCCTCATTTTAAATTCATCCGCAAGCCACTTAATCACTTTTGACCACGAGCTGATACAACTGATCATAGCATATGGATTGGCAGAAGTGGATGATAGACATGTATTGTATTATATTATTATTATTATTGCTGCTGCTGTTGTTGTTGACTTAGTATATAATTTTTTTTTTATTTTATTAAATTTTTATCCCGCACCTTCTCCTGTATAAGGACCCAGGGCTGCGCACAGGCAATTAAAAAGAAAACATATATACAAATACAGATATTTTCAATGGTCTTAGGAACTGAGACACCAATTTTATGGTTGGGGGGGTCACCATTGGGAAGGTTGAGAACAGAGGTGGGTTTCTGCAGGCTCGCACCTACTCGCGAGAGCCGGTTGGTGAAATTTAGAGAACCGGTGAGAGGGGGTTCCACCGGCGTACCTGGAAGTAAATCTGGCCCGCAGCTGCCAGTGACCCAATGGGAAGGAAAGGAAGGAAGGAAGGAAGGAAAGAAAGAAAGAAAGAAAGAAAGAATTTATCATCACAATTGAGTCCAAAATTTTGGTTGCTAAGCAAGAGCGTTGTTAAATGAGTTTCACCACATTTTAAAAGGTGGCCACTCCCACCCTGTTACATGACTGCCAAGCCACGCCCACAAAATAGGCCACACCTACAGAGTAGGTTCTAAAAAATTTGAAACCCACCACTGGTTGAGAACCACTGGCTTAAGACTAAGGATTTTCTCTGTTTTGCTCTGTAGTTCTTGTTCTCAGTGTTTTTCAAAATAGGGGCCCTTAAGATGTGTGGATTTCAACTCCCATAATTCCCCAGCCAGGCTTTGGAGTAAACCTTTTATTATTCTCTTAACGATGAAGAGAAACACACAATTCCTCAACTGAATGCCAAATTTATATTTACGGTCTTTTAGGGAAAGAAATCTTCTTCCACGTATATAACATTTTCATTTTTTAAAAAAATGTTTAGTCCTTAAACCATAAGCAGACCAGAAACTGAACTATTTTTGAAGGCACTAGACAGGAAAAAATGGAATATACACATGATTTTTTTACAGCCACGTTTAGTTCTTACTCCTTTCTGACCTCTGACATTTATAATGTCAGTTCACTTTTCAATAATTCTTTTTCTACCAACACCTTTAGCATTGTACTAAAAAAAGAAGAGCAACAGAAACTGAAAAGGTTAGTAGTTCAGATAAAATAATACGTATTATTTTCCCCCTGAAGGGAATGTCATTGTAGTTCTAAGAATGCTGTAGAATAGAAACTTTCTTCTTCTTCTTCTTCTTCTTCTTCTTCTTCTTCTTCTTCTTCTTCTTCTTCTTCTTCTTCTTCTTCTTCTTCTTCTTCTTCTTCTTCTTCTTCTTCTTCTTCTTCTTCTTCTTCTTCTTCTTCTTCTTCTTCCTACTCCTCCTTCTCCCCCTCCTCCTCCTCTTTCTTCTTTCTTCTTTCTTTCTTCTTCTTCTGTTAAAGTGAACTGTATAAAGATGACTTTGGGTGGCAAACAACAATAAAAGTATCAAAACAATTAGTCAGGGAAAGCACAATGGTTAACCAGGATGAAACAATCCACGTACATCTTCCCAAAGGATACCTTGACTTATCACAGCCTAAGAAAAAACCAGAGGAACAAACAGATCTTCAATGGGTGGAAACTAATCAAGGAGAGAAGCAACTTAGAACTAAGGAGAAATTTCCTGACAGTTAGAACAATTAATCAGTGGAACAGAAGTTGCCTCCAGAAGTTGTGAATGCCCCAACACTGGAAGTCTTCAAGAAGATGTTGGATAGCCATTTATCTAAAACGGTGTAGGGTTTCCTGCCTAAGCAGTGGGTTGGACTAGAAGACCTCCAAGGTCCCTTCCAACTCTATTATTCTATTCTATTCTATTCTATTCTATTCTATTCTATTCTGTTCTGTTCTGTTCTGTTCTGTTCTGTTCTGTTCTGCTCTATTCTAGATACTCTTTCAGAAAGCCGTCGCCCTTAAAAAAACAAAACTTTAATCCTATAAGTAAACAACATATTCCTTTGTTTAAAGTATATTTTTAATTATTTTTTTAAGTTATACATTGATATATAAATGTATATTAGTACAATGACAATAAAGATTATACTTATATTGTTTATGAACAGAGTTGGTTCTTTGCTATAGGTCTGTGACTGTAAATCCTCCCTTGGAAGACTTTGCTGGATGTGAATAAATAACTTAGAAAAAAGAGTTTTTGTCGGGACAAGGAATCTGCTTTGTGGTTTGGGGAAACCTAGGTGAGAACAATTTTTATTGTGTTAACTCCACAGATCGGTCGCCATATACTGTACATCCAGTAAATCACCATAAGCATCAAGGATGGCGATAATTTAACCTCCGCTACCAGGAATTCTAATATGACGTGCTATGGCGAAGGATATTTTGTCTCATAGTTATCAACAAATTCATTCAGGTATCTTAGCGCGCAAAGCACCTTAATACGGGCTAAAACTAATGTGGAAGGTTATTCATACATGGCCATTAGCCCTTTGGATTCTAAAGCAACATTACAGGAAATATGGAAAATATATAACATTCTTGCCTGGATTTTATTTATTTTATTTATTTATTTATTATTCATATTTGTAACCCGCACCCATCTCACCACAAAGGGACTCGGGGCGGCGAACAGAGATTTAAAATAAATATATATAAATACAAAATATTACTAAATAATAACTAAATTAAATCGCCCGATCCACTCCCACAGAGTGGGCCTTCTCAGGGTGCCGTCGGCCGGGCAATGCCGGTTGGCAACACCCAGGAGAAGGGCCTTCTCTGTGGCGGGCCCTACCCTCTGGAACGACCTACCCCCTGAATTGCGTACCATCTCTGACCTCCGCCTCTTCCGCCAGTGTCTACTTTTAGACAGTTTTAAATTGGGGTTTTTAATTGATTTTAGCACAGGTTGGGAGTTTAATATCTTTTTAGATTTTATATTGTTATATTTGTATGTTTTTAATTCCTGTGCACCGCCCTGGGTCCTTCCGGAGAAGGGTGGGATATAAATTTAATATAAATAAATAAATCAAGACCCTGCTTAAAATAAATGTAAAACCCATAGATTAAAATTTTGATTTGTTATAAGACAAATTTTACAACTGAACTTTGCAAAATAATAAAGATCTAATACTAATTAATATTAGCTGATACTAATTCCTTTTATACTGCATTCAGAATTGTGAAACATTGGTAGTAACAATTCCCTTTTAAGAAATAAGACCATAAGAAAAAAATTGGTTATAGAATGATTGTACCAATCATTTCGACATATCTCTAACAATTTCTGGACCATGGTTTTTACATACATACTTAACGCTTTTGCACCTAGGTAAACCAGCAAATGACCTGAACAAAGTGAGAACATGTATGCTACTTTCCACTTATAATGCTGACATTTTTAAAATTATATCTAAAAGTTAGTACTTTTTAATATATGGTTAAATGTAACATGTATTGCTGGTCTTTGACCGTAATAAAGATTTATTCCATTCCATTCCATTCCATTCCATTCCATTCTATTCTATTCTATTCTTTTAAGAAATAAGACCGGCCACTATTTAAACGGAAACAAGTCAGATATAGGAGATTGTGGAGCAACAAAGTGAAATTGGCCTTAAGCTATTCCACCAGCACATTCTCAAGTTGTTCAACATCTTCCTGACATATTTTTTTGTCCTCACCCTAATTGTGGCTTTAAAGTCACATCACATTTTGCTTAATGTGCCCAAAGAACAGGAGTAATGTCATATAAGCCTTCGAGGTATTATTTTAAAAAAATAATGAAATAATTGATGTTTAAAGATTCATTCATGGGCTGGAAACAAAAATCTATTCAATTAAACATAACTAAGTTATTTTAGATGCAGAACAAATGTTTACAGGCCACAAGAGGATGTTTAACTTCCAGACCATCTATTTTCCAATTAATTTGGCATTGTGTGTACTGTGTAGAGTCCCCGATTTTGCACATCCTATTACTCAAAAGAGTTCCATCTTAGGTATTCAGAGACTTAGCAACAGCTGCTCTTGCTCCATTAGACTTACAAAGTGACAGAATAATGAATTAGTCTTCTAGCTACGCTTGAATATATTTGCCTAAATTGGTGACAGGGATTCATTTTTAAAAGATGGATAACAGAAAACACGGCTCTCGATGCCTGAGGATAGAAGAGAGCTGTTTGCGCCCGCATTCCCTACTCACAGCTCTATAGTTCACCACTATTGGATATCTTTAATGATAAAGAGACATGGATAATCCCTTTCACAAAAGGGATTGATTTAATAATAATAATAATAATAATAATAATAATAATAATAATAATAATAATAATAATAATAATAATAATAATAATAATAAATTTTATTTATATCCCGCTCTCTCTCCCCAAGGGGACTCGAGGCAGGGCACAGGCGAATTAAAAAACAAATTACAACAAACAAAGTACAGGTTAAAATCAAATTAAACATACCCTGCGCTAAAAACTTCTATAAAAATAGGACTATCTCTAAAAAAAACCTTAATAATTTAAAATTTGAATTAAAATTACCCTAGGCCAGCCAAACGGAAAAAGTGAGTTTTTTAATAGCTGTCGGAAGGAGCGAAGGTCCGTGGTTGTTCTGATTTCGGGGGGAAGGTCGTTCCAGAGGGTCGGGCCCGCCACAGAGAAGGCCCTTCCCCTGGGCGTCGCCCGCTGGCACAGCCTAGTGGACGGCACCCGGAGAAGTCCCTCTCTGTGGGAGCGAATCGGCCGCAGGGATGTATGAGGCAGAATGCGATCCCGCAGATAGCTAGGTCCCGTGCCATTTACCTCATGAGTTACCTCATACAAGCAATTCTGACAAGAAAACATACAAATATTTTTAAGGATGGAGCAACAACCACTTTGTAAAATACTGAAAACCCTTTTATGGACCTTGTTTTTTTTTGAGGGGTGCTGAAAATGGATAAAAATGAGTGATTTAGGGATTTATTGATCACCCTTTCTTTGTGGGAAGAAGGAAAACATGACGTGTAATTTGGGATGTTGGAAATGGTAATTACCATGTTTGTAACTGCTGCAATGGACAACTGAAATTTCATGTTTAGGTGTATTTTTTCCCCCTCTCTCACTTTTTCTTTGATTGTTTCATTTTTTTAAACTTTTTCTTTTATATTCCATAGTTTTCTAATATAAAATTGTATTTTTAAAAAATACGTATTTTTAAACCTTGTTTTCAATCTGGGCCCTCCAAACAAGGGCACTGTGCAAATCCCTAGCAAGAACACATTCTTTGGGGACTGGATTGTCAATTTTCAATCATTTTTGACCAGAGGTCAAAGACAGAAAAGAACAGAATGCGTTATAATCATTGCCAAGTTTTGCAGATAATCGATTTGTCAGCTCTCCAATCCAGATAAGGTCTGGGACTGTAAATCCTCCCTTGAAAGACTTTGCTGGATTTGAATGAGCAGAATTCACAGTCGATTAATAAAAGGGAGTTTTGTCGGGACAAGGAGTTTGCTTCATGCTTGTGGGAAGCCTCGGTCAGAACAGGGAGGGAAGAATATAGACCAGTTATGGGTCAAAACAAAGAAGTTTTCCTGTGGGAACCAAGGTCACAGATGGCAGAGGAGTGGCCTCCTAGCAATCTCCTAGCTACCTTCATTGGACAATGTGATCGATGACACCTGGGAGGAAAATATTTGCTCTTTTAATTAGGCGGGAAACTGCTAGAACTTTGAGAGTTGGTTTTCACTAACTGTGCCGATACGGTGTGTCCAATACAGATGTTCTTTGAGAACTCGACCTGCCTCAGAGTTCTGCTTTGGATGGATGCATTACTGGGAACCCTGACTGTTGCTTGAGAGGAACTTACATTGTAGGTCAAAACTAGAAGTAGAATTGTAGTCACAAGCCTATCAGAGAGCCATATATGGGATTGAGCACTGATGTAATATGCTCCGGCCAGTTGCCACCTCTCAACTATCAGGTTTTTCCACTATGTGGCAATTGTGGGTTCAACGTGATTTTCAGAGCAACCCAGGTCTCCATCCTGGTTGATGGAAACTTCTGGGAACCTCAATAAACTCCTCAAAAGGATAGATTACGGACCTATTAAGAAGGGCCCTGTCCAAGAGTCAAAAAACACCTCTCGTGTAATGAGGCATCAATCACTTCTTGGATCTCATCTCTAATCCTCACCTAAGAAGCTAAGTGGAACACGGATCCCGCCTGGAGCGACAGGAATCTCTGTTAACTCTGCAATATATTTCCCTTTCTACCGTATCTCTCCATGCAGATTCAAGGATAAGACAAATCTGATTATTTTTATCAGCAAAGTATTCGGCAATTTGGTCCCAGAATGCCAGGTGGGAGATTTATTTGCTAATCTCTCCTCTTGAGAAAGTGCACCAACCTTAACAAGGCTGCTAGCTGACACCTGTCAATGCAGTAAAAAAAATATATTAATTGGACATGCTTTATCATCGTGATCTAACCCTGAACATACAGGAACAGAGTACGAAGCCACACTGGCTGTTATATCTAGGGTATGAGTTTCAGGCAGTAATGTGGTGGTAAATTTTTA
Source organism: Rhabdophis nuchalis (assembly GCA_039707465.1). NCBI lineage: Eukaryota > Metazoa > Chordata > Lepidosauria > Squamata > Natricidae > Rhabdophis > Rhabdophis nuchalis. The sequence continues at coordinate 7,346,757 of CM077661.1, forward strand.
ACAGGCAGTGTATTCCAGTGCCTCGGGCCTCATCAATAGTGCTGATCCGTTTTGCTGTCATGCTGGGTCATTAGGTGCCAAACAGCTGATCAGACACTAGAGATTATGCTCAGCTCTGCTCTCAGATGCCTTGTAACATGCTAGACAAATTTAACAAGCAACGTTTGTGAAACATCAGGAATAATGGGATTTATTATTTAGAGAAGCTGCCTGAATATATGTATAATATATACCAGTGGTGGGTTTCAAAATTTTTTAGAACCTCTTCTGTAGGTGTAGCCTGCTTTGTGGGAGTGGCTTGCCGGGCATGTGACCAGGTGGGAGTGGCTTGCTGGGCATGTGACCGGGTGGGAGTGGCTTGCCGGGCATGTGATTGGGTAGGCATGGCCAACTTGTAAAATGTGGTGAAACTCACTTAACTACGTTCTTGCTTAGCAACCAAAATGTTGGCTCAGGAACTCTGGCATTTGAAGCACGCAAGTCTTAAAGCTGTCAAGTTACAAGACCCTCACACCCCTCACCCTTTAGAAAAAAAAACCCCAGGGGTGTTCAAACTTGACAGCTTTAAGACCCAGAATTCCTCCTCTCACTCTTCCTCTTGATGATGGGCGGACGGGCAGGGTTGAGGGAGCTGGAACCGGTTCTAAACGGCACTGTAGATTGGTGGAACCTCTTCAGTAGAAGAGGCTAGAACTGGCAGGAACCCACCCTTGGTATATACATATATATGTATATGCTGTATATACATAAAGTAGGGGGCAGGCTTAGGAAGAAGAAATAGTGCAGAAGAATTCAAAAGTTTTTGGACAAAGTAGAAAGACTGGCAGAGGGTGACTGGCAGAGGCAAAAACAGAAGCTAGGAGCTCAGAGATTACAGTAACCCCTCGTTTTCCGCGGCTTCATTTTCCGCGGCTTCGGTGCTTCGCGGGTTTTTCAATAGAAAAAAAATGCATTGGTAGGAGGCAAGCGCCCCCTAGTGCTTGCTTTAAACGATGTCCACCAACTCAAGTTTCCGGTATAGTGTATTGCGAATCCTACTTCGCGGTTTTTCAGTTTCCGCGGAAGGGTCCGGTCCCGATTAACCGCGAAAAACGAGGGATTACTGTACTCATATTAGAAGACTGAATTCTAGAAAATCAAACTGTCATTATAGAAAATACCCAGAAGCTTATGGTGATTTTGGAAGGGTGCAGGTACAATACAAATATATGGAAAATCTCCTATTTACCAAGCTTGTTACCAAGACCCATTAAAGTCAAAAGCAAAGGCAAGAGAGTCACATGCATGCAGGAACAATGAAAAGGAAGACAAGAGGGACAAGAGGAAGTCTAATTTATCGGATTGATTCAGGTTGTTACACAAATCCAGTTTCCAGACCTATTCTTGGCAACACTCATCATTCAGTCAAGCCTGGTTGTATGACTGTGTCTCAGTTCCTGGAATTATAGAAGTTAAAAGCACTCCAGTACAATAATAATAATAATAATAATAATAATTTTAATACTTATAAACCGCTCCCTCTCCCCATAGGGACTCGGGGCGGTGCACAGGTAGAATAAAAACAATAAATACATACAAACATTCCTTAAAAACAAATTAAACCTAACCTGCGCTAAAATTTCCCATTAAAACTGAACTATACTAAAACTACCCAGTAAAACCCCAAAGACAGAGAGACTATCCTAGGCTGGCCAGACAGAAAAGATGAGTTTTTAATTTAAGACGGAAGGAGCGGAGGTCCGTGGTCGTCCTAATATCGGGGGGAAGGTCGTTCCAGAGGGCTGGGCCCGCCACAGAGAGAGCCCTTCCCCTGGGTGTCGCCCGCTGACAGTGTCTAGTGGACGGCACCCGGAGAAGTCCCTCTCTGTGGGAGCGAATCGGCCGTGAGGATGTATGAGGCAGGATCCGATCCCGCAGGTAGCTAGGTCCCGAGCCATGGAGCGCTTTAAAGATGATAATTAACACCTTGAAGTGCACCCGAAAGACGACAGGTAGCCAGTGCAGCTCGCGCAAGAGCGGTGTTACATGGGTAAACCTGGCGGTTCCCATAACCGCCAAGTTGGGGTTAGAGTTATTATTGTAAGTTATTTGTACTTTGTAATCTGATATTTAAATGACAATGTGAATCTAAACAAAATGCACATTAATGTTTGCTATTAAGTCCCAAACAAACTGATCTTGAAAATCCTGCCTTGAATCTCATACTCAGCACTCAGAAAAGCATAACATTCTTAAAATATTCCAACTGCACTCATTTATAATTTGAAATTTATGGAACAGATGCCTGATAAGATTGAAAAGATTTCATGTATATCCTTCATGTATGAAGGCAGAGGACAAGAAACAATGGATGGAGACTAATCAAGGAGAGAAGCAATGTAGAACTAAGGAGAAATTTCCTGACAGTTAGAACAATTATTCAGTGGGATGACTTGCCTCCAGAAGTTGTGAATGCTACAACACTGGAAGTCTTTAAGAAGATGTTGGAAATGGTATAGGCTTTTCTGCCTGAGCAGGGGGTTGGACTAGAGGACCTCCAAGGTCCCTTCCAAACCCCGTTATTCTGTTATCCTAAAATATCTTCTTATAGATGTCACATATAAATACATGGCAATACATGTTTAATCTCTAGGTACTTAATTCAACTTTTTGGAGGAAAACCTAAGAGACAAAAAAAAATTTATGAGACAAAAATGGACTGTCATCCAAAAGATTTAATTGTTTGCCCACTGCAGTCTAAATATATCGGGAAAGTTGGTATTTTTCCAAGACTTCTTCCTGCCTTTTCAAATTAACCAATACTTAATGGGTTCCTTGGATGGTTGTGATTTGTTTACATAGTGGCCATCTCTAACCTGGGAGTCAATGGTCAGAGCCTTATGACTGAGCTGTGAATTAGCTTCCTGAAGTAAGCAGGGATGATTAAAATAATTTTTCCTATCTGGTTCCCTGCAGATGTTTTAAATCCTGCAGCTTCATAAATTGACAAGCCGAAGTCCAGCTTATCTAGAGGACACTAGACTGATAAAGGTTGAAATAAAGGTTTTCCCTAGGCAATGTTTGGTCTGAAATTGCTTATCTGATTGTTGTCTGGACCATTGGTCTTCAGATATAGGAGTGCATTCTACCAGCATTCATATGCAGTACAGAAAGGCATTTCAAATATTTTCATTGCGGTATTTTTCCAACTGTTACAAAATTACAGATAAAACCCTGACATGAAAAATGATGACAACTTTTTTTCCCCAGTAGTTACACAAAAATATTTAGCAAAAGATTCCAAGGACAACAGAATTGTGGTGTCTTCAGTTAGGTTACTGTGATAAATCACTATTGAGATTAAGGCGTGTAAACTGTTTTGCAGGAACAAATTATTGTCCAGAAACTATAACTGCTCACTATTTTGAGTAGAGACTGGAAAAACCAACTATGGCTAGAAAGCACTGGACTGTAAATCGAAGCAGAATAGATGCATGCATGCAAAAATACCATGTATTTACTGGGATCTAATAGGGTTTTTTTTTTAAATCAACATCAGCAGAAATTGCAAATACAGTAATCCCTCGTTTTTTGCGGTTAATCGGGACCGGACCCTTCCGCGGAAACTGAAAAACTGTAATATACACCTATGGTAATCTAGGTGAAAATTTTCATCAAGGATGGAACAAACCTTTTATTTTTAACATGTCCCCTCTTTAAATAGCATTAATAATGGGAAAATTCTTTTCCGCACACTTTGTAAATTAATATGTCCCCGGGCATTGATTGCTCTGTCAGGCCTGCCATGGGTAGATCATACTTTCCATAGAGATAGCTAGTATTAAAAGTTGATGTGTTATGAACTCCCAATGCCCTTTATATAATCTGATGGAATTTAAACAGCCTGCATGCTTTATGAACACAATGGGCTTTGCTGCCAGGATAATTTTATAGCTACTATCAGCCAGCAATATGGGGAGCATAAACCAATTCCCCATAAATGTGCACATATTAGGAATTTGCTAGATGAACTATTTTAGCACAACAGCTCTTCCACTTCCAGTAAGCAGAGTTAGCAAAGAATGGTTTTCTCAATGCACAGATATTTAAGTTCACTATCAGGTTTTATACAATTCTATGCCCCCCAAATTAGGCTCCATTATCCCCCTTGAAATACTTCTACTACATTTATTCTTAAGGTATAAACGGTGAATAATAACAATAGTTGTTTTTTGTAGAATGAATATTAAAAAAAGTAATTCTGTTCATTTCAACTCATAATGGGCGAAACATTCAGAGTAGAACATACGACCTACAAAAGCTACTAATATTTTTTAAATGTTACATTTGTTCCTACAAATCTACATATTTCTCATTTCTAACATGTGGGAATCCCGGTGGTGATCATGCTTGGAAAAGGGAACCACACTTCCCGCCTGCTTACCTGAACTGGATTCTTATTTTCATTAAGCTTTTTTTTTTAGAAGTACAGTAATCCCTCGTTTTCTGCGGCTTCGTTTTCCGCGGATTCAGTGCTTCGCGGATTTGTAAAAAATACAAAAAAAAATGCATTGGTAGGAGGCAAGCGCCCCCTAGTGGTTGCTTTAAACATGTCCACCAATTCAAGTTTCCTAGCGAATCCTACTTCGCGGTTTTCACTTTCCGCGGAAGGTTGCGGTCCCCATTAACTGCGGAAAACGAGGGATTACTGTAGAACACATTCAATAATAATAATCTTTATTGTCATTGTAAAAATTACAATGAAATTGGTTTTCAATGACCCTGGAGCAGAATTGAACAATTGGCCATATAGCAATAGCACTTAGACTTATATACCGCTTTGTTAGGAGTAGATTCCTAGAGTTGGGTAGACAATGTATAGTCATTGTGACTTTAAGGCTGGTGGAATGTTAGAGTGCAATTAGTAAGTGCAATTATCTCTAACTATAAGAGGAAGCCAGGAAAGCGCATCTCTCTCTCTCTCTGCTGGACTTGCTGTTTGATAACTGTTTGCTCGTGAACTGTGATTACTGAAGAAGAAGACGGAAGATTGTGTAGGCTATTTGATATTGTTGAGACTTTGTTTTTGACTCAATTTAACATCACTGCTTGTTGAGCAGTAGCTTAGTTTGGTAGTTTTTTACAACCTCAGTAAAAGCTATTTTATATTACTTAATCAGTGTCTGGTATAGTAATTGTGTGTACATTAGCAACATTCCTCTAGCTGCATACTCTGCTACACACCCTCTGCTTGTCTCCCAATGGAGATATCACCTAACACGCTTCACATTGCTTTACAGTCCTCTGTAAGCGGTTGACAGAGTCAGCCTCTTGCCCCCAACAATTTGGGTCTTCATTTTACCCACCTCAGAAGGATGGAAGGCTGAGGAGTCAACCTTGAGCCTAGTGAGCTTCAAACTGCCAAATTGCAGGCAGCCGGCAGTCAGCAGAAGTAGCCTGCAGTACTGCATTCTAACCACTGTGCCACTGTGGCTCATATCCGTGATACCTGAATGCTTCTCGACCATGATTCCATGACCCCTGCAGCAGACAATTATAGTGATGTGTGTGTGTGTGTTTTGTTGTAGACACGAAAAGGATATCATCTTGTAATAATATATGAACATTGAAGACACAGTCAGGCAGATAAACTAATATTGATTTGAATGCATGAAGTTATTCCAGGTTGCTTAGTGTTAGGAGGAGACTCCTAGTGTTGGGTAGGCAATATATAATACCATGATGACAAATGGTCATTGTTGCTTTAAGGATGTTGGAATGTTGGAATGCAATTAGAGACTGTAATTATCTCGGCAATAAGAGGAAGTAGCAGAGTGCAATCTCTCTCTGCCGGATCCTCTCTCTGTTCGATATCTCTGTTTGCTATCTGCTCATGTGCCACGACTGACTGTTTGAAGAAGGAAGAATCGTTAATTGCTGACAGTAAGCAATTGTTAGTTTGTTAAGGACTTTGTTTGACTATCAACAACCACTACTTATGAAGTAGTAGTTTAGTTTTACAACACCAGTAAAGCTAATTGTTTTTACTAACAATTGGGGGATATCTCCAACGGAGATATTCCCCAGCACTTACTTAACAGAAATAGCATTAAAATATTTCCCTTATTACATGAATTTCTAGCCTGATGTTTGAATAAAAAGTAATGACTAGTAGTTTTAGTTCATTAGAATGTTTATAATGATGTTATAACTTCTTAGTACCAACATTTCGGTGAATTTATAAAAACGGGGTTTTTCTGTAGAGCAGTTGGAAGGATCAATGTTATTTTTTCTCCCTTCCACTCTTGATTAAAAATAACAAACAAATAAATAAGCACACAGAGTTTGGCCATTTGACCTTCCCTTCCATATGGACTCTAAGATTGTTCCCTAGAGTTTCAAAATCTTCAGAACATTTGGTTTTCCCGTCATCCAACAAAATGTGTTGGTTTTTTCTATTTGTAAAAAAAAAAAATAACCCACACTTATATGTTGCTTTAAATTAGTTTGATCTATATCTGCCAGAAGAACTCATTCTATCCTAAGTCTTAGAAGAAGGAGGAAAGAAAATCAGAGAATGAATGTCAAAGCAGCAGCTCCTTATTTTGCATTTTACTCACTTGGTATTTGGTATTCTATGTAATTAAAATGGCACGTTTTCCTGAACCCAATGAGTGTCATTTCAATCATGTTCCAAACATACATGCTTAACATCATTGGCTTAAAGTAAGAAGAAGAAGGATAATAAAGAAATAATGGAGATTATTCAAAACCATTACATTTTGCAAAACATTTTCATGTATGAGTGAATAGCCATCAATATAAGTAAATAACAAGAGTAAAACAACGCTACTGGTCAATATTTCTTAAGGTATGCTCAAGGCATTTATCTTCGTTCCAATAATTTAAACTACTTACTGGATTGAGAACTACTGTGAAAAATAATTCCCCGCCTTGTATACTTTTGTTCAGTTCTTTAGGACCACCAGGATACTCTTTGTAGAAAATTGTATGAGTAAAAAGGCCACACGTTTGTCGAGGAAGAACCTGTAGAAGATCATATACAATAATAAAGAGAAAGAAAAAAGCTTAGGATAGGCAAGACTTATTTGAGATTTAAAAGGTAAAGGTTTCCTTTAGATTCATATCTGAATTCAGGGCATGGCCCTCATCTCCATTTCCTTGGCCAAGGGAGCCACAGATGTCTGGAAGATATTTTCCATATTATATCGCCAGCATGGCTATACACCAACGGTGCACAAAAGGCTATGATCTTCCCATTGAAGTGGTACCTATTAATCTACTTGCATTTGCATGCTTTCAAATTGCTAAGCGAGCCAGAAGTGAACCAAGTACAGTAATCCCTCGTTTTCCGCGGTTAATGGGGACCGCAACCTTCCGCGAAAACCGGAAATCTGCGAAGTAGGATTCGCTAGGAAACTTGAATTGGTGGACATGTTTAAAGCAACCACTAGGGGGCGCTTGCCTCCTACCAATGCATTTTTTTCCCTGTATTTTTTACAAATCCGCGAAGCACTGAAGCCGCGGAAAACGAAGCCGCGGAAAACGAGGGATTACTGTAATGGGAGCTCACCCTTATAATTCTCCGCTGTAAGTCTTAACTGTATTTCATAGATTTGACTATTATTTCAAAACATAAGACTACACAAAGTAAGCAGCACATTTGTCAGGAAGAATGACCACAAAATACATACCGTTAAAAGAGTGGGACATTAAAAAAGGCACCAATCAAAAAATATAGCTTGCAGTAGATATGCATATAAGTTGATATATACACACAGCTGCTGATTTAAAAATAATTGTTAAGTCTTTTCAATAAAAATAAAATAAATTCTAGAGCATTATATTTAGATGATATGTTTGTCAATTATTAACCCTTGAGGGACAACTTCAAAATCCCTGCGGCTTTCTCTCTTTCTTTCATCCCTCTGTCTGATATTGAAGTTAAATGATCATTTTTTTAAAAAAAAATGTCTATCTGACAGTAAAACAACACTTAAAATATAGGATTCTTCTACATGTTTATTTCCTTCTAAATGTGTTAACAGCGAGTAGAATTGTATTCCTGCTTCCTGTGGCCTTTCGGGTGCGCTTCAAGGTTCTGATGACCATCTTTAAAGCGCTCCATGGCTCGGGGCCTAGTTATATGCGAGACCGTCTCTGCCCCATACATCCCTTAGACCGATACGCTCCCACAGAGAGGGCCTTCTCAGGGTGCCGTCGGCCGGACAATGCCAACTTTTTTCGCCTGGCTGGCCTTCGGTAGTCTCTTTTTAGGTTAGGGGTTTTAGGGGTAATTTTTAGTTTAGTTTATGGGTTTTAGCGCAGGATCAATTTAATTCATTTTTAATTTTGTATTTTGTATTTTGTCGGTGGTCTTATTTGTATTTTTAATTGCCTGTGCCCCGCCTCGAGTCCCCTTGGGGAGAGAGAGCGGGATATAAAATTAAATTATTATTATTATTATTAACTGGCAACACCCAGGGGAAGAGCCTTCTCTGTGGCGGGCCCTATCCTCTGGAACGACCTACCCCCCGAATTACGCACCATCATCGACCTCCGCCTCTTCCGCCAATGTCTAAAGACATACCTTTTTCAACAAGCCGGCCTAGCCTAACCTCCCACGGGGACTTTTTAGAAAGTTTTAAATTGGGTATTTTAACAATTTGGTTTTTAGCATAGGATCGGGATAATTTAATATTTATTTTAAATTATGTATTTATTCTTGTACTTTTGTATATTTTTAAATTTCCTGTGCGCCGCCCTGGGTCCTTTGTGGAGAAGGGCGGGATATAAATGTAAATAAATGAAATGAAATGCTAAAAATTGGAAAAATGAGAAAATACCAACCCAGGAGGAAGTTATTCAGAAAATAATGGAATGAGCAAATTGACATTTGAAATTAGAGAACAAGAAGATAATCCATTTTATAAGATATGGGATTTATTTTATCAGTGGTTAGATAAAAAAGCACGAAAATGAAATATGCCAGGGAATTTTACAACACAAGGATAATAGAATGATACAGAATATAATATAAAGATGTACTGGGTCCTTTTGGAGAAGGGCGGGATATAAATTGAATAAAATTCAAAATTCAAATACTTCTACTGGATGGATTTAGGATGGTGTAATGAATTGTCATAACATAAATTAATTTTAAAATCTAGAATATCTCGTATAAAATGAGGGAATAATAGTTACAGTCAAATAAACGATTAACAATGATAATAATGTATACATTTATTTATTTATTTATTGGATTTCTATACCGCCCTCTCTCCCAACATGGGACTCAGGGCGGTGCACAAGAACTATAAAATGTAAAAATACAGACAATCAGAACAATTAAAACTAGAATTAAATAAAATGAGGCCCGTGCTAAGAACATAATTAAAACCCAACTGAAATAATAAAATAGCTATGTCAGCTATGCCAGGCCGGCTGCACGAAAGAGGTATGTTTTTAATGCCCGACGGAAGAGGCGAAGGTCTGTGATGGTACGGAGGTCGGGGGGCAGGTCGTTCCAGAGGGCGGGGCCTGCCACAGAGAAGGCTCTTCCCCTGGGAGTCGCCAGCCGGCATTGTTATCAATCTAATATATATTAGATTGATAATATGAAGTTTTATATAATTGTAAGTGAGGACTATGGAAAGGATGCACAAACGTTTTTGTAACCAATCGACACACTATATGTAACTGGAAGATGGTTTTATGTTTTGTTGATTTATGTCTGTCTAAAAATAAAAATTCTTTAAAAAAAATAATAGGATTCTTTCAACCAGCATACTATCGTTTGTTAGTTTTATTAAAGAATAGTTCACTACTTAGAAGATTATTCCATAACAGTCTGCCAATATGTGTAGTGGAAATATAACATTTTCATAGAAGAGGTATGATAGATTTTCTGTATACCCAGTGATTTGGTATTGGTTTTTTAAAAAAATAATTCTTTAGAATTGTTTGGAACTGCTACAGTTTTAGATAAAAAATAAAAGTGTAGAGAAATAACCCATAGTGATGGAAAATCAGCATGGATCCCGCCAAAGAAAATACTAACTTGACTTTTAAAAGATATTTGACAGTGTCAACTGGCATATGAACCTTTCAACTTTATGTGCCTGGATTTTTAAAAGCCTTTGACAAAGTTTCTCATAAAAGTTGTTAAAAAAAATACTTATAGACTTTCCGGAAAATGTCCTTGCTGCCAAAAATTGCTATCTTGTTAGTGGAAAGAAGTTGTTTCCTGTGTGATTTCCAAGCTAGGGCGCTTTCTAAATTGATAGAAAGTAGAGACTCTAGAAATAGAGTGCAGAGAAGAGCAACCAAGATGATTAGGGGACTGGAGACTAAAACATATGAAGAACGGTTGCAGGAGCTGGGTAGGTCTAGTTTGATGAAGAGAAGGACCAGGGGAGACGTGATAGCAGTGTTCCGATATCTCAGAGGGTGCCACAAAGAAGAGGGAGTCAAACTATTCTCCAAGGCACCTGAGGGCAGGACAAGAAGCAATGGGTGGAAACTAATCAAGGAGAGAAGCAACTTAGAACTAAGGATAAATTTCCTGACAGTTAGAACAATTAACCTCTGGAACAGCTTGCCTCCAGAAGTTGTGAATGCCCCAACCCTGGAAGTCTTTAAAAAGATGTTAGATAGCCATTTGTCTGAAATGGTATAAGGCTCCTGCCCACGCAGGGGTTTGGACTAGAAGACCTACAAGGTCCCTTCCAACTCTGCTATTGTATTATTGTATTATTATTGATACCCACTCTCAAATTATTTAGAAATAAAATATATCTTTTAAAATGTACCTTTTTCATGAAGCTTTTTAAAAACAAATCATGCTGAGTTTATTATTCATTTTTATATTATTTTTGTTATTGGATACTCTCGTGTTCCTATCAATAGAAAGGTAGCATCTGCGGGATCGGATCCTGCCACATACATCCGCATGGCCGATTCGCTCCCACAGAGAGGGACTTCTCCGGGTGCCGTCCACTAGACTCTGTCAGCGGGCGACGCCCAGGGGAAGGGCTCTCTCTGTGGCGGGCCCAGCCCTCTGGAACAACCTTCCCCCCGACATTAGAACGACCAACGGACCTCCACTCCTTCCGTCTAAAATTAAAAACACATCTTTTCTGCTTGGCCGGCTAGGCCAATCTCTCTTCTATAGGGTTTTTAATATATATATTAATTTATGGGGAATCTTAGTATTTTAATGGGGAATTTTTAGCACAGGAATATCGTTTAATCTTTTTTTAAATATGTTTGTATATTTATTGTTTTTTATCCTCCCTGTGCACCGCTCCGAGTCCCTATGGGGAGAGGGAGCGGTCTACAAATTAAAATTTATTATTATTATTATTATTATATAAATGTAATAGCAAAGAAATAAAAAGGAAGATTATTAAAAAAAAATCTGGATAACTACCCTGTTTCCCTGAAAATAAGACCTCCCCGGATAATAAGCCCAATCAGGCTTTTGAGCGCATGCACTAAAATAAGCCCTCCCTCCAAAATAAGCCCTTCCCTAAAATATTGCAACACAGCAGCAGCCATGAGGTGAACACGCTTTTCGCCTCCTGCACCTCAAAAATAATAAGACCTCCCCGAAAATAAGGCCAAGTGCTTATTTTGGGAGTCAAAAGAAAATAAAACCCTGTCTTATTTTTGGGGAAACAACATCAAAGAGTAAGACTAAATCAGCAATTTTGTTCACAGAAGAATCTATTGATTCCCAGCCTTCTGGGCTGGGACTGGTAGTTTTAAAATTAATTTAGAATTAAATAGGGAGCAGGCTTCATTTGTAGATATTGCTCAGGATGGTAAAGCATGTTCCAGAAGGATTTCTTCACTTGGGAAAACAAGTGAAGATCATTTAAGTGTAAACGTTACAGATTGGGGAAAAAAGATCCAAGTACTTGCTGATGAGATCTATAAATAACCAGGGGAAAAACCTGTCAAGTTGTTGACATCTGTGTGTGGCTGTTGGGAAAAATAGAAATTCCGTGATTCCATGGTAAGGATAATCAGGAATGGGGCTGAAAATAAATCTGACAACACTGTAACACCTCTGGAAATTCGGTGCTACTGTATATCCATACATCCCTTCGTCCGATCCGCTCCCACAGAGAGGGTCTTCTCCGGGTGCCGTCGGCTGGGCAATGCCGGTTGGCGACACCCAGGGGAAGGGCCTTCTCTGTGGCGGGCCCGGCCCTCTGGAATGACCTACCCCCCGACCTTTGCACTACCTCGGACCTCCGCCTCTTCCGCCAACGTCTTAAGACGTATTTATTCCAACAAGCCGCCCTGGGTCCGGTTGGAGAAGGGCGTGATATAAATTGAATAAAATAAAAATAAATAAATAAAGCCGGCCTAGCATAGCCCCCCGTTTCTGACTTTTTATGTACAAATTGCAATTTGGTAAGGTTTTAAATGGGTTTTAGCACGGGTTTAATAATTTAATATGTTTTAATAATGTATATTGTTTTTATTGTGGTTTTAATAATGCCTGTGCGCCGCCCTGGGTCCTAACAAGGAGAAGGGCGGGGTATAAATGCGAAAAAATAAAAAAATAAAATAAAAAATATCCCAGGGGTCGGCAACCTTAAACACTCAAAGAGCCCCAAATGGAAGCCCCCCCCCATTCAATTCTGGAGCTGACCGGAAGTCTGTTTCCCCCACCATAGAGTCTCCTAATGTGGCGTCCTTTTTCCTCTACCTGTTCCCCCCACCATAGAGTTTCCTCCTAATGCGGCATCCTTTTTCCTCTACCTAACCGAAAGCCCTCTACCCCTACCTAATCAAAAAATTCAGGATAAACCCCCCCCCATAGCTTACCATGATGCTTTTGTGAATGAAACCTCTTCTGTACCGTGCAGGTTTTAAATGCGGATATTCTTCTGTACTGGTGATTTTGATATTCCAAACTTTTTTCCAGGCATCATAAAGTTGAACATGAACAGGGTAGACGCCGGAATGGTGTGGTGCCACAGCATAACCCATATCAGTTGGGATGCCATGCTCCTGAAACAGCAAAAGAAAATCCTATGTAGCTTAGGAACCAGTGCACAGATACGAGCACATCCAGTGGTGGGATTCAAATAGTTTAACAACTGGTTTTCTGCCCTAACAACCGGATGGTTTGCTCTCTCCCCAAGAGCAAAAATGGGCAATGAGGTGGGGGGCATCCCCCCACATCCCATTTTGAGCCTAGTAGGCTTCCCTGCAGCCTGCTGGAAGGAATTGGGCTGGGAGGGTGCTGCTCCCCCCCATGCCCAAGTTTGTGCCTAATGGGCCTCGCTGCAGGCTCCTGGGAGCAAAAACAGGCCAGGAGGAACCGTGCCGCATCCTCCCTGCCTATTTTGGGCCTAGTAGGCCTCCCTGCACTTACCTGGGAGCCAAAAGAGGGCGTGTGGGGACTCCTAAAAGGGGCGAGGCAGGAAGGGGCAAGGCCAGTCAGCAATTTAACAACTGGTTATTCCGAACCGACCTAAACAGTCTGAATCCCACCACTGAGCATATCCACCTACACATGTATGAATCTATCCAAACAATGTAATTATCCAGGTCAATTTCAAGACCTACATGCAAAAGCTTAGTTAGCTCTACATAAATATTATGTAAAATTGTTTAAAATAATTTTTTTGTTAATTTTTTATCTAAAAAGTATTGTTTCACATGGATAATATTAGCAGATACGGATATTATTTTGGTTTTTAAATATATTCAGAATAGAAAACATAAAAGATTCCAAGACCTGCAAGAAAGATCAACCTGACGTTTTTCAGTTCCTTTATTTTAAGTGTCCTATAAAATAATATTTTATAGGCTTTCTGTTTTCTTTCCTCTGGTTCCAGGAGCTTAATTTAGCTTCAGTTCAACAAGCATGCGAGCCAGATTTCTCTTTTGATGTGATAATGTGAAATTGTATAATATTTATAGATGTTTTCTATCAAAACATCTATCTGCTAATATGTAGATGAACCTGTCCCAGGACCATCTTGTTAATTTAAATAAGTAGTTTGTTTTTAAATCTTGGCTGAACACCCAGTTACTCTGATAATGGCAATCCATTTCCACTGTAAAGCGTATGCTTTAAAGTTTAATATGGACATTCCTAGGACAATTTAAATATTCTTTTTGCCTACTTAAAGTTACATTTCTAACAAGGGCACAGACAATATACTGATTAGCAGTGAGAATTTCTTCTTAATGCTTCTTTTGATGAACAGAAATGCAAGATTGCTCAAGGAACATTGTTTGTTGGGATATATGTGTGTGTGTGTGTGACACATTTTTGAGCTGATCAATAAATAAGTCAGGGAGACTAGTATAGATCTATTTCGAGCTTTTTAGCTTTCATCAGCTAGCCATACCCTTACTGGGATTTGAACCGGGGCTGTATTACATACTAGGCAGGAGCCTTAGCCATTAGGCCACCAGGTTCTCTTCCTGATCAGCTGAGACAGGAGGATAAGTATATAGTTGTGTCACAACACCCTGTTAAGCCCCAATTAAGGGAGGAAGCATACTGCTTTCCTTTTCTGCCTTCCAGAAACCATACCATGCATCTGAAGCTGACTCTTTAGCGTCAGAATCCTCTGTCCAAGTTCTGCGTGACAAAATTTAACCAACTGTTTCATCCAAGTACATCTATGGAACATACATCAGGCATCATTCTCGTGAACTCTTGAGGTGTTATTTTAAATATGCATGCGTATGTATTTTTGCACACAGGCAAATGCCTTGTTCTTGGCTGAGGTACGGAATGATTTGTTGAGAATGTTAGACAGATTGCCCGATGCAAGAAGGCATATGGACTTGAAAATTAATGTATTAACAACTCAGGAAGTTGTGTTTGACAGAGGAAATGTGGTCATAATGAGAAGGTGTTTAAACGTGATGAAAAGTTATACCAACTCTAATCTATATCACTATATGAATCCATCTGTCTTGGGAGAATGATTACCAAACAGAAAGATAACGGAAGGAGAAAGCAGTGTGGATAATGTGAGGAAAGTTTCTCAAAGTGGCAGGCCCAACCCTCTGGAACGATCTACCTCCCGAACTCTGTGTCATCTCCATTTCATTTCATTTATTAGATTTCTATCCCGCCCTATCTCCCAAAAGAGGGACTCAGGACGGCGCACAGGGACTTAAAAACCAACAATACAAAAAGTACAAAATCTACAAAATTTAAAACAACTATTAAACCGTTTAACCCGTGCTAAAAGAGACAATCAATTTAAAACCCAAATCTAATAAAATACGGTTGTACCAGCAATGCCAGGCTGGCCGTACGGAAAAAATAGGTTTTTAAAGTCCGACGGAAGAGGCGAAGGTCGGTGATAGTCCAGAGGTCTGGGGGGAGGTCATTCCAAAGGGCGGGGCCTGCCACAGAGAAGGCTCTTTATTTTATTTATTTTTTATTTTATTAAATTTATACCCCGCCCTTCTCCTTATTTAGGACCCAGGGCGGCGCACAGGCATTATTAAAACCACAAAATACAATATCAATTAAAATATATTAAATTATTAGACCCGTGCTAAAAACCCATGTTAAAACCATACCAAATTAATTTATTTTTAAAAGTCAGAAGTAGGGGCTATCCTAGGCCGGCTTGTTGGAATAGATACGTCTTAAGACGTTGGCGGAAGAGGCGGAGGTCCGAGATAGTGCGAAGGTCGGGGGGTAGGTCGTTCCAGAGGGCCAGGCCCGCCACAGAGAAGGCCCTTCCCCTGGGTGTCGCCAACCGGCATTGCCCCACTGACGGCACCCGGAGAAGACCCTCTCTGTGGGAGCGGAGCGGACGAAGGGATGAAGGCCCTTCCCCTGGGCGTTGCCAGCCAGCATTGTCCAGCAGACGGCACCCCAAGGAGGCCCTCCCTGTGGGAGCAGACAGGTCGAGTGGAGGTGTGCGGTAAAAGGCGGTCCTGCAAGTAGCCAGGCCCGCTGCCATGGAGCGCTTTAAAGATGGTCACTAAAACCTTGAAACGCACTTGGAAGGCTACCGGCAGCCAGTGCAGCTGATGCAGGAGAGGTGTTACATGGGAGTATTTTGAAACTCCCAAAATCCCCCCCGCGGCCACATTCTGCACCAGCTGGAGCCTCCGGGTGCATCTCAAGGGCAGCCTCTCCAACCTCCGCCTGTTCCGCCAGCGCCTAAAAACGCACTTTTTTCATCTAGCCATCCTGGCATGAATTACCCGACACCGAACTGACTTTTAGTTGATCGAAGTTTTAATTTGGGGTTTTTAATTATGTTTTAGCGCAGGGTTGGGTTTAATATAGTTTTAAGAGTCTTTGTATTTTTGTATATTTGCATTTTTAATTTTCCTGTGCGCCGCCCCGGGTCCCTTTGTGGGAGATGGGCACGGGATATAAATGTGAAAAATAAAATAAAATATAAATACAAAAGTAAGTTTAAATGATTGTGGGGAGGAGAGTACTGCTGCTCACTTTGTTATCACCTATAACTGAATGTAGATTAAATATAAACTAAGTGATCAATATGAAAGAATCGTTTTGTGGGGATTTGGATAATACAGAATGAGAATGAATACCGAATCACAGTACAAATACATGACAGAGGACCGAATGGATCAAGAGGAAAGGGAAGACTAAGAAAATTGTAACTGGTGAGAAATTTGTAGGAGTAAGAAGTTCCTCAAAGAGGGAGAATTGAGAAGTTTAAAGGCAACTTATATAATGGTGTAAGAATGTGGTGGAAACAAGAAAGATACAATACAATACAATACAATACAATACAATACAATAGCAGAGTTGGAAGGGACCTTGTAGGTCTTCTAGTCCAACCCCCTGCGTGGGCAGGAGCCTTATACCATTTCAGACAAATGGCTATCTAACATCTTTTTAAAGACTTCCAGGGTTGGGCATTCACAACTTCTGGAGGCAAGCTGTTCCAGAGGTTAATTGTTCTAACTGTCAGGAAATTTCTCCTTAGTTCTAAGTTGCTTCTCTCCTTGATTAGTTTCCACCCATTGCTTCTTGTCCTGCCCCCAGGTGCCTTGGAGAATAGTTTGACTCCCTCTTCTTTGTGGCACCCTCTGAGATATCGGAAGACTGCTATCATGTCTCCCCTGGTCCTTCTCTTCATCAAACTAGACATACCCATACGAAGTGGTTTAATGAATGGTGCTGCGGTATTCTAGGGATGAGTTAAATTTCCTTTTCCTTTTCTCTTATTTTATGCATTTCATTCATTTTCCTCACTTTTTGTCACTCTGTTTCAGTACGATGCATAGTTCTGCCTTCTTCAAAAGGAAGCCGTGTGGTAGGCATGCATTTGTATGGAGAATTGTTTTAATAAACTGTAGTCATGGACATCTGAATGTTAGGTACCGATACTCTGCAATATAAATATCTCTGCTCTGTAATTTTCCCCCAGTGGCAGAATAACTAAGCTGGAGTTGAAAATCCTGATAAACTAATTAAAGTTATATTTCAAGACAGTCTCAACTTTTAAGAGGGAATGCTTAATGTAAGCACTCTGTATTAGTTACATATCATTTCTACTATAAGCCTATGATTGCATGAATTTTACTCACTAAGGCAAATTTTTTGTTGAGAATCATCTGCTCCACTAGTGAAGATTCATTATGGAATAGATGAGGTTGCATATGACTCCACATGTGAGGAAACCACCAGAATTCATCTACAGATCCCAACAACAAGTCATCTCCTTCATCTTCTTCTACAGTGCCTGTAGGAATAAATGATTTATTAAATAATATTCCCATTTTTGAAATACTTTTGCAACAATTATTAGAAGCATGGTGAACATTTGAATTGCAACGAATTTCAGCAGGAAGATGAAGCCCATTTCAAATTCATAGCAACAATTCATAAACAATCCAGCATCTAAGACAAAATGCAACACATTTGATCATGTTACTCAAGGCACCGGGAGTAAATTGCATATACATCAGATTTGTACTGCATTTTGCAGTCTGATCTTGATTAGGACAAGCATGACTTGAAAATAAGCCAAATTAATAACAGTCACAACAGAATGCTAGTGTATTTTGAGCTGGAACACAAGCCATTCCATTGACCTACATTAGTGTCAAACTGTGTGTTTAATGAATAAGACATTAAATAATATATCAAATAGCATCTAGTGGAGGATATTTTACATTTATGCTGATTATCAATAATACAATACAATAGCAGAGTTGGAAGGGACCTTATAGGTCTTCTAGTCCAACCCCCTGCGTGGGCAGGAACCTTATACCATTTCAAACAAATGGCTATCTAACATCTTTTTAAAGACTTCCAGGGTTGGGGCATTCACAACTTCTGGAGGCAAGCTGTTCCAGAGGTTGATTGTTCTAACTGTCAGGAAATTTCTCCTTAGTTCTAAGTTGCTTCTCTCCTTGATTAGTTTCCACCCATTGCTTCTTGTCCTGCCCCCAGGTGCCTTGGAGAATAGTTTGACTCCCTCTTCTTTGTGGCACCCTCTGAGATATCGGAACACTGCTATCATGTCTCCCCTGGTCCTTCTCTTCATCAAACTAGACATACCCAGCTCCTGCAACCGTTCTTCATATGTTTTAGTCTCCAGTCCCCTAATCATCTTGGTTGCTCTTCTCTGCACTCTTTCCAGAGTCTCCACCTCTTTTCTACATCGTGGCGACCAAAACTGGATGCAGTATTCCAAGTGTGGCCTTACCAAGGCACTTGGTAATATCATATTATATTATATTATTATAATTGTATTTTTATTTAATAACTGATTATATTCTGCTCTATGATTGCAATAGACATTCTTATGATTGGATGCCTATTGATAGTGACAGACATCTTTCCTTGAATAATTACTCAGAGGTAGTGAGAATTAGGGCAGAACCATAAACCACTGAATGATAAATACACAATTTAAAAAGAAACTTGGAACAAAACAAAGGCTATAGTTGATTTAAATATGCATATTTAATATTTGCATATTAAAGCAGTAGATGTGCTTAGTTAATCACTAAAAGGTATAATTTGCAAGCATATCTACAGTGGGTCACAACTGAAAATGACTACATTATAATTTAACATATTGGCTGTATCCTGGACCTTATAGATATTTGTTAGGTTGTTTTACAAATGTGTTTTAACTTTGCCTCAAATTTTATTTTATTTATCATCTAAGATTGTGTGTGTGTGTGTATATGTGTGTTTGTTCACAGAACGCTCTATGACTTCAATAAACTAAAGTGAACTTTGAAGAGTAATTATAACTACAACTGAAAGTGAATATTTTGCTGAAGCAAATTGTTCCACTAATTTACATGTCCATCTCCTGGGTAAACTTGATAGAATTTATGTTTGCACATAAAATATTACATTACATTCTTACTACAAATTTATTTTACTTCTCTTGAGGTCTACAGCTTGCTAAAATTCATAGTCAGCAGTGCTTGTTATATATGTTAAGAATATGTTGATTATATATAATTCCACAAAGTTTTTATATAAATAAAACAAAGTTTACTACAGTCACAGTATAATAGGCAGAGTTTATATTTTTAATACTAAAGTCTGACTTTAGCCTTATTAAGTATTAATATAAAAAGTCTGCAATATACACATCAATGACTACATAGAGCTATAAAATTTTTCTTATAAATACTTTTCAAGATACCTTTTTTTTTTAACTACCATCCCTTTTCCCAAATTTAATACAAAGCTTACAGTCAAAAAGAGATATTGGAGTGGATATAATAAACAGCTTCTGAAAAGGCTGTTTAGCTCTGTTTTTGAGAGGTGAATGGGCTACATTTATCTTGAGGTACAGTGGTTAATTTATAAGTTGAAATGACCACCTCAGAGGTCACAAATCACAATGTACCTCAGCTTTAAGTAATTGCTGTATTCTTAAACCTTAATGGGTGACTCTTTTCTACTCATTAATTAAAGGTCAAGGTTCCCCTCGCATATATGTGCTAGTTGTTCCCGACTTTAGGGAGCGGTGTTCATTTCCGTTTCAAAGCTGAAGAGCCAGCGCTGTCCGAAGACGTCTCCGTGGTCATGTGGCCGGCATGACTAAACACCAAAGGCGCACAGAACGCTGTTACCTTCCCACCAAAGGTAGCCCCTATTTTTCTACTTGCATTTTTACGTGCTTTTGAACTGCTAGGTTGGCAGAAGCTGGGACAAGGAACAGGAGCTCACTCCGTTACATAGTACTAGGGATTCGAACCCTCGAACTGCCAACCTTTCTGAGCAACAAGCTCAGCGTCTTAGCTACTGGGTCCCTAATTACTTATTAATTACTTTTGCTTAAAAAGGACTGAAAGCTTGTGCAGAACATTGAAATCTCATGCTTCAATTTTCTACAGCTTTCAACACCCATCATTTTACGTATCTTAAATACTATCTATTCCCAGTCTCTTTATTTGCTGTTCAGAAAGCAAATGGCAGTTCCGGCGGACCAACAGACATAGCTGCCTGCCTGGAATCATTACGTTTTAGTAGCGCATTAAAACCAATGACTCTATCACAGAACAATATGGCCACTTCAGGGATAAGGCAACTTAAGAGAAAAACAGTCTGAAATAATTGCGTACATGTGCAACTTCAGACGTCCCTAAGAGGCTGAAATATTGTCTGTGTTCTATATATGGTGTAAATTAATTAAGTCCTTTAGGAACTTCTCATCATAAGCACTGTAAATCGTTGTGATGAACAGCACAACCACAATAATCTTTTTTGTTGCATGGTATAAACACGGTATAAACAACAACACTTTTATTTGTTTATAATAGTGGCAGGCAACAATGTTATTCATATATATTTATTTGGATTCCAGAATAAAACAAGTCACCATGGCACCGTTTCATCAATTCTTTGTACAATGTGCTTTTTTTTATTGAACAAAGTTTTACGAAACAAATCAGGGCATAGATTTTCTACGAGACTTCAATACAATAATACAATAGCAGAGTTGGAAGGGACCTT
This sequence comes from Rhabdophis nuchalis, assembly GCA_039707465.1. Classification (NCBI taxonomy): domain Eukaryota; kingdom Metazoa; phylum Chordata; class Lepidosauria; order Squamata; family Natricidae; genus Rhabdophis; species Rhabdophis nuchalis. The sequence continues at coordinate 7,367,728 of CM077661.1, forward strand.
GTAGGTCTTCTAGTCCAACCCCCTGCGTGGGCAGGAACCTTATACCATTTCAGACAAATGGCTCTCCAACATCTTTTTAAAGACTTCCAGGGTTGGGGCATTCACAGCTTCTGGAGGCAAGCTGTTCCAGAGGTTAATTGTTCTAACTGTCAGGAAATTTCTCCTTAGTTCTAAGTTGCTTCTCTCCTTGATTAGTTTCCACCCATTGCTTCTTGTCCTGCCCCCAGGTGCCTTGGAGAATAGTTTGACTCCCTCTTCTTTGTGGCACCCTCTGAGATATTGGAAGACTGCTATCCTGTCTCCCCTGGTCCTTCTCTTCATCAAACTAGACATACCCAGTTCCTGCAACCGTTCTTCATATGTTTTAGCCTTCCTAAGTGTACATATTGGGTCAATTTTTCAACGTACGAAAACTTGTCCCAGCTTCATACCCTGAAGATATGTTAGCTTAATTCCTCAAAATATTTTTCAGCATGGCTGATATGCAGTGGTAAGTCTATGCATCAGCAGAGTATCAGGTTAGTAAATCAGGTTATTAAATTAGAAATCTCAGTTGTCAAGTATGCTTCTTTTTTTGCCCCTAGAACAATTGTTTAAGAAAGACCTTTCCAATGCATTTCTCTACTATTTTCTAGCATACTAACTACACTATTATTAGCCACAAAAACCTGCTTAAACATGGTCCATGAGCTACCGTGATATTATGGCTATACTGCCAGAATGTTAAAATTATGATCTTCCTATGGATAATACAACAGTCTGACAGCTAAGGACAACGCTGTACATAAGGAAGAGTTTGTTAATTTTTTTTAAAGTTTTATTCTGCTGAAGGAATTTTTTTTTTCATGCTCCCAAAAGTTTTCTTTCATTTTGTTTAACAGAAGAAAGTAAATCCACCCAAAACAAATTCCAATTATCTGCAGTGCACAAACGGAGAATAATTTTACAATGGTTTTCTTTTTTCTTTTTTTACCTGTGTGGTAAAACTTTCCTGAAAATCCCAGATTGAAAGTAAAATTTGTAATCTGAGCTCTCAAAAGGTTCTGAGTGTCCAGCAGAGCCTGAAATAAAATTGAAATTAAAATGCGTTAGATACATATTAAATGCCGGCCACTCTTTTTTTAGGGCTGTGTAATAGAAGCAAACTCTTCGCTTTCAAACCATCTTCCCAAAAAACCTTCCTAACCTCCACATCTGATTGAATACCAACAATTCAGATATTTTATTTGTTATTTAGTTTGATTTTTCTTGTAGGCTACCATGATCAACGGGCATTAACGAAGTATTAAAAAGTGAAGCTGGATCTCTAATGACATTTCTTTCTGAGGAGCACTCTGAAGAGATTTAGCAATATCACTTAGACGTATATATCGCTTTATAGTGCTTTACAGCCCTCTCTAAGCGGTTTCCAGAGTCCGCCTCTTGCCCCCAACAATCTGGGTCCTCATTTTACCCACCTCGGAAGGATGGAAGGCTGAGTCAACCTTGAGCTGGTGAGATTTGAACTGCCAAACTGCTGGCAGCCCGTGATCAGCAGAAGTAGCCTGCAGTACTGCACTCTAACCACTGCGCCACTATGGCTCAATAGTCAAAACTTTTAGTCAAAATTAAGTAGCAACGAAGAAAGATTGGAGATTGGTAGATAAGATACCAAGTTCTACTTAGAGAGAAAGACACAGTCCATACATGCATTACATTGTAACTTCCAAACCCTAATATTGTCTAATAACTTTAGGAAAAGTCTAATAACCTTGGGAATATTTCTGCTTTAAATAAAGTACCAGAGGCAAATCCCGCAACAATTATTTAATTGTTTAAATAACTTATTTAATTTGGTTTTAATTATTTATATTGGATACTGTTGTGTTTTAACCTCCTGTGCACCACTCCGGGTCCCTTTGGGGAGAGGGTGCGGTTATATAAATCCGAAATAAATAAATAAAATAAAATAAACAATTAATCAGTCATTAAAATGCATAAACTTATGCTGATTGTATGGAATTTTCCCATTTTCTGGACTGGGAAATCACATTGGCTGCATATGCCATACTGACCATCTCATGCTTCTAATATGTCCAGTGCTCCAGTCAGTGACTATGGCTGAACCAGAAATATAAAGTTGAATTTTATTATAGCATCAAGTACTATATAGGTACTTGATGCTAAACCTCTAGTTACCAATCAGTATCTGACTGACCTATAATTTAAGACCAACAGCCTTGCTGCAAACAAAGTTTTAACTCGACAGATCACAAGAGATCCACCACATCACACGCAGCCAATCAAATCAACCCCAAACCAGACCACGATGTCACCAGAAGACATCTGAACAACAACAACAACACTAATTTACTTCACACAGATGCTGCTTAAAACCATGGACTATGTCTCAGCCAAACGCACAACCTGAAATCAGAACCAGGACTCAGAAAGGTATGTATTTAAAGGCCTGATGAGCACAACTCAAAGGGCACTGAAGATGTCTCTTCGAATGGCGATGAAACATTTGCAACCAAATTGCCAAGCTCGGAGCTCAAATCAACAACATAAACAAGTTTCGGATGCCGATGTCAGTCAATCTTACTTTTCTCTTACAATTAGTAACTTTGCCAAATATTCAAGGTTTTTTAAAAAAAAATAAAGAAAAATTTCAGATTACAATACATGATTTTAAAGCTGTGCAAAAGTTTACCAATGGATTCTTAATTTATACAATTAAGTAGAAAGCAGCCTGCAGTAGTATCTTCAAACTAGAGGATGCTGGTCCCTTAGAAACTATATTTGGAATAGACAAGCTTAGTTAACATTTGGGTTGTTACGTCTCTGATTATTTTCTGGATGACTTGACATTTTACTTGTCATTTAGATTCTAAAATCAGTATGTTGAAACTTATGAAAAATATAGAACAGCAGATGGCAGGGATTATTTCGCTGTTTCTCTGCGACTGTCTCAGAACAGGAATGTTTTCATATGGGGGCAGAGAAAGAGGGACGGAGAAGAGAAATTTCATTTCTAAATGCTTTGGAATATTTGACGTACGTTCTTGAGATACTTTATCTCTTAGGTCTTCGCCTTACAACAAATCATTTAGTGACGGTTCAAAGTTACAATGGCGTGGAAAAAAAGTGACATGATCATTTTTTCATACTTAGGATTGTTGCAACATCTCCAGGTTTTTATAGTGGTTAAAGCCCCAAGCTAAAAACTGAGAGACCTTGAGTTCTAATTATGGGCTAGGCACAAAGTTAACTGAGTGATCTCAGGCCGGTTGCTTCCTCTCAGCCCTAGGTAGGAAGCAAGAGCAAACCACTTTCCAAAAAGTTATAAGAATATAAGAACATCCTTGCTGGAACAGGCCACAGCCCATCCAGTCCAGCCTTCTGTCTCCCACAGTGGCTCCCCATTGGCTTCAGGGTCTTCCCAAGCAGATGTCTTCACCTGCTTATGATTCCCTGCAAATGGTATTGAGAGATATCCTGCCTATCTCTCCAACCCGGAGGGTGTCCTTAGGCATCCCTCATGATAGCCATGGATACCCTTGTTCTCCATGAACTCCTCTCATCCTTTCTTAAAGGCATCGAGGCTGACAGCTGTCACCACTTCTTCTGGCAGGGAGTTCCATAGACCAGGGATCCTCTGGGTGAAAAAGTCCTTCCTCTTATTTGTTTGAAGTCTAGCTATCAAAAGTTTCATGGAGGGCCCCCTAGTTCTAGTGTCGTGCGATAGAGAAAACAGTTTTTTGATTGCTGGATTATTTGACCTTATATCTTGATAGCAGTTTTTAATACGCCGGGTTCATTTATACACTTTAAAAAAAAAATCTAAATTCTTTAAAGAAGAAGCCAGAGGAATGGAAACCAATTATAGCAATGTAGGCCAGTTATCGCTAAGCAATGTTATTGAAAAAAAGCAATGCAATTAACAATCCTGTCTTTGAGATTTTTATCTGCTTTGCCGTTATCAGTTCTTGGGTTCTGCTCACTACCTAAGATGATTTAATTATCTTGTTGCTAAAACTCATTAAATCCCTTAATTAAAGGTTACAAAAATTCTCAGCCAATTAGACAAGAACTAATGAGCACCCTGTTGTATTGCATTATTTTTCAGTCCCCGATATAGTTTGATGATGTGCGATTTAAGCGGGAGAGAAGATAATATTTAACCTATTTCATAAATAAAAACACAGTTGTCCAATTTGAAAATGCACACAGGTCGCAAGATTTCCATTAGATGTTTCACAATATTTTAAACTCAGTTGCCTATCTGAGTAACTTGATAAAAGGAACAAACGTCTGGCAGATCAAAATATGTTTCTTCTGACCTAGGCTTCCTTAGAAAGCCAGAAGCAAAGTCTTGGTCCCAGCAAAATCTCTTTTATTTACATGACTGTGAATTCCTTTCATTCACAGTCAGCAAGGCTTGGCAAACAGTCTTTCAGAGGAATGTTTAGCAACACGAACCTTATCTCTTTCATTCCCAGTCAGCAAGACTAGTAAACAGTCTTTCAGAGGAATGTTTATGCACCTTACCTCATTTGGAGCACTGCCAAATAACTAGTCTCAAATGCAAGGAAAAGCAAAACTTGGCATAGTGTCTCTTATGTCAGAGGAATGTTTATCAACACGAACCTTAGCTCTTTCATTCACAATCAGCAAGGCTAGTAAACAGTCTTTCAGAGGAATGCTTATCCACATGCACCTTACCTCATTTGGAGCACTGCCAAATAACTAGTCTCAAATGCAAGGCAAAGCAAAACTTGGCATAGCGTCTCTTATGTCAGAGGAATGTTTATCAACACGAACCTTAGCTCTTTCATTCACAATCAGCAAGGCTAGTAAACAGTCTTTCAGAGGAATGCTTATCCACATGCACCTTATCTCATTTGGAGCACTGCCAAATAACTAGTCTCAAAGGCAAGGCAAAGCAAAACTTGGCATAGTGTCTCTTATGTCAGAGGAATATTTATCAACACGAACCTTATCTCGCTCAGAGAGCTGCCAGATAACTAGATTCCAAATGCAGGGCAAGGCAACATTTGGCACAGAGTCTCTTATAGTCACAAACAGAACTTTGCGCTCTTGAAACGACCCGAGGAACGAATTGTTTCCTGCAAAAACCCACTCCTCGTTTGCTCCTCTTTTGTTTCCTATGGGAGGGGCCAATCACCTCCAAGGTGTGGCTTTACTCTTAAATTGACCCTGCTTTCTTAGTTGTTCTTGTCTTCTGGCAGCTATGCGCATGCTCACCTTGGGAACAGGGTCCAGCTGTTCTTCTGCCTCACTACTGTCTAACTCCCTCTCTGCTTCTGACGCAGAGCCCTCGTCTGAGCTTTTCGTAACCTCCAGGACTGGCCCATGTTCCTCCCAACCTCCTCACTGTCCGACTCTGCTGGCTGCTGGTGGGCCACAACAATGTGTCGACTGCTAACTTTCATGACTATCAACATGCACGTTTACCAAGTCCAAATCTGTAACTAAATGCAATGGACATATATAAAACACAATTCCAAGGCGGACATGCATGGTCACATTGGCAAAAGGAAAGGTAAGTGAATCCCATCCCTGGTCTGTAGGCATGTACTCCTGCATCTATATCTATAAATAAAAATGTAACAAGAGTTTGTTCAAAACCGCTAATCTCCGAAAGTACTGCACCGATCGCATCCAAATTTTCACACAACATTCATTTGAAGTACGGCATCAATGATATATATATGAGAGACTAATTATCACAGCTCCTGTTCAGGGTCCCTTTAAGGGGAGGAGACTTAACGTCATCCCTCTCTGCCCTTCGACTCAACCCAGAGTCATCCAGACAGAGAACCAATTAGATTACTGCTGTGTGACATTTTTTAGATATGTGTTAGATTTTTTCAAATCCCAGTAGAAGGAGTATGGCCAGCTGAAGAAGGCTAATAAGCCTGAAATGGATCCATCCTGGTCTCTTTATTTTCAGCCCTTAAAAAATCTAACACACACACACACACACACACACACACACACACACACACACACACACACACACACACATATATATATATATATATATATATATATATATATATATATATATATATATATATATATATATATATATATAAATTGTGTAGATGTCACACCTGTGCCAGGTACATGCAACGGAAATGTAAAAAATTGTAAAAAAGGTAGGTAGATGGATACAGAGAGAGCAATGGGCCACAGGTATTATGTCATCCTTTATGACATAAAATACTCTCAGGGAGAAATACAGTAGGTAGGTAGGTAGAGGGATAGAGAGCGAGAGGGAGAAATACAGTAGGTAGGTAGGTAGGTAGAGAGATAGAGAGAGGGAGAAATACAATAGGTAAGTAGGTAGGTAGGTAGGGGGATAGAGAGAGAGAGGGAGAAATACGGTAGGTAGGTAGGGGGATAGAGAGGGAGAGGGAAAAATACAATAGGTAAGTAGGTAGGCAGGTAGATAGATAGAGTGGGAGAAATACAGTAGGTAGGTAGGTTGGGGGTTATACGGTGGTTGTGTCTATGCGTTTGTGTGTACAGGTGTAGATCTACACACAGATTGGTTGGCCATTTAACCAGACTGGGCCACAGCAACGCGTGGCCAGGAACGGCTAGTGTGAAATATATCAAACACCGGCCTTATTTTTTCTTCTTCTTTGCCCTAGAGGTATTTCACCCTGCCCAACGTGTTGCCTTCCAGTTTTACTGCAGCCTGGAAGGTGATTGAAACTGTAATCCAACCTGTCTCACAAAGGTGTCAGCTTGTGAAAAGGTACTTTCGTCCTAAGCGTTAATCATCCTGAAGTTATATCCCTTCCCGTTATTAATTTAACTGTCTCCCTGTGCTAGGTTAACCATGAATCTTTTCTGCATTAGCCATGCCTGGCTGGGCACAGCGCCTTTTATCAAGGAACAATGTGATCAGACTCAAGGAGGGCACCGTTCTGACATTTTGCTAAGGTCTGAAAATGTCCATAACCGGCGCTGGATCTGCCAGCAGCTTCAGATGTCCCACCGAGATAAATAAGCTTCAAATCAAGAGCCGGCGAATATTTCTCCTCCCTGATTCCTGCCCACGAAAAACACGGGACTTGGTTTTATTACCAGTTTCAAAAATCAGCTCCTGCTTATCTTTTGAATGCTTCATTTGCTTGTACAATTACTTCATACAACGCGATGCGGTTTGCCATAGTAATATATGCCATCGATTTCTACTTTCCATCTCTCAACTGAGTCAGCCATTTTTAAAGCCATTTTTCGCACCTCCCCAGGCTTTATAGGAGCCTGGGGAGGGCGAAAACAAGCTCTCCTGCCACCCCGGAGGCTTCAAGCGTTTCCCTGAAGGCTCTGGAGGACTAAAAATGACACTACGAGCAAACCGGAAGTCCTGGTTTGCTCATAGCATTGTTTTTAGGCCTCCAAAGCCTTCAGGGAAACTCCTGAAGCCTCCGGAGGGCTCCTATAAAGCCTCTGGAGCCTTTTTTCGCCTGGAGAGGGCAAAAAAAGCAAATAATAATAATAATAATAATAATAATAATAATAATAATAATAATAATAATAATAATAATAATTAAAAAAAATTAATTTGTAGACCGCTCCCTCTCCCCGAAGGGACTCGGAGCGGTGCACAGGGGAATTAAAAACATACAAACCTAAATACATCATAAATATATATAAAATCAGATTAAACAATTTATCCCTGCGCTAAAAACCCAAAATACTAAAAACTAAACCCCTTAAGAACCCAATTAAAACAATAAACAGGTGACTAACCTAGGCCGGCCAAGCAGAAAAAGTGCGTTTTTAATTTTTGACGGAAGGAGCGGAGGTCCGTAGTTGTTCTAATTTCGGGGGGCAGGTCATATAAAAAACGGGGCACGCCTGTCATGCGCACATTCGCACTGGGAGTGCGCACATTGCATTATGGGTGTGGCACGCCAGTGCACGACCCCCCTACGCTCCCCCACCTTATGGCACGCGAGCCTAAAAAGGTTCGCCATCGCTGCCATAGAGTCTTCTCCTGGCATGCTGTGCTTCCCCCCTGCAAGCTTGTCTCAAAATTGTGATGCCGACCGCCGACGGGGAGCCACAGCCGAGGGATGGCGGATTTCTTTGCTTACGTTATCACTGAACTTTCGAAGGCACAGGATGGCTTGGTTGGAAATAAAGTCAGAGGATAGAACTGAGAACAAAGTCTTGGGATTTATTTTTTTTATCTAACCTGCTGTCCAAACCATAAAACACTTGAAGTTTCTATTTCTTTTTATAGTTCAGAGCTATCATTAGAAAAGCAACTACGACCACCACAGCAGCAATAAAATCCTATTACTTGAGAGGTACGGGTTTATTTTCTACACTGAAGCAAGATGCAACAATAACAACAAATAGCTTAAAAATTTATGTCCTGACATTTTTTAATTTTGGTTCTCCTTCTCCAGCTCCTCAAAGAAATAAAGCCAGCTGAATTTCTTATATCGTTTTCAACGTAAGCATACACACGCCAGTGGTGGGATTCAAATAATTTAACAACCGGTTCTCTGCCCTAAGGACCAACTGGGTAGGTGGGGCTTGATTGTCATGTGACCGTGTGGGTGTGGCCAACTCAGTCACTAAGGTCGATGGGCGGTGGGGGTTCCGGCCGGCTGCTCTCAGCGCATCGCGGTGGCGGCGCAAAGTTCAGGGCCGCGTGGGCTCCAGCTGCAGCTCCGGCGTGCACAGGTCTCCTCCTCTTCCGCTGCCTGCTGCCTGCCTGGCTCCACCCTCACTGGCTCTCCCCTTCCCTCGGCCCACCAGCCCACCAGCCCGCACCCTGTGCCTCTGAGTGCATGCAGAGCGCCTGTGGCTGCCTGGCCCCACTCCACCGCCCCACCAGACGCCTACACCTGCAGGTGCCCCGCTCAGGGGGGAGGGAGGGGGTCAGCCTGCGCGCGCCCCCACCAGATGAGGCGGCCTCTGCGGCGGCTGCGGAGCCGGAAAACGCCGCTCCCCCCCCCCATCGATGGTGTCCCGCTTTACTAAACTTGAAATCTGGTCACCTTAGTCATTGAGCTAATTCAATTTGTAGGAACTAGGTCTTTTTATATACATACAAGGCCAACATTTTGAGTAAACACAAGTTCACATTCTGTATGCAGGCCTCCATGTAACCTCAATATTCCACTAAATAACAACAAGAACAACAACGCAACCCGTATCAACCCTAAGTATCAGTCAATGGTATTTGTGACACATTTTTAAATGTTCAGTTGACTGAGTTTCATGTTTAACGAATAAAAGAGACAAGAATTTTACTAAATACATCAACAAATTGCAGCTTCCTGCAATAACACCAGCAGAACTGCAAAAAACTGCGCTACTAGGAACATCTTACAGGTTCTTGGTTGATACCTAGGATGCTGGCAGCAAACCGTATCAACCATTAGCACCAGTCAATGGTATTTGCAATGCATTTTTAAATGTTCAGTTGGCTGAGTTTCATGTTTCATGAATAAAGTTAATAATAATAACAACAACAACAACAACTCACGACTTTCTCTGTGGAAGAGAAAGTTGTGTGTTGTCCCGATTGTGATTGGAGCCCTTGGAGCAAGACCTAGGGGGCTTCCTCACTATGTGGAGGTTCTAGGTTTGCCGGACTTGAGCATTCTGACTCTACAAAGGGCCACCCTGCTTGGAAGAGCTTCTATGCTCCGACGTTACCTTGACAGTTCCTGGGTCCTTGGTTAGGACTCGAGCTGTTGAGCTACCAACCAGCCCCAAAGGCTGTGAATCTCCCCAAAGATTAGCCACAGAATAATAATAATAAATGAATAAATAAATAAACCCACCCTGCTTGGAACAGCTTCTATCCTCCGACGTTACCGTGACAGTTCCTAGGTCCTTGGTTAGGACTCGAGCTGTTGAGCTACCAACCAGCCCCAAAGGCTGTGAATCTCCCCAAAGATTAACCACAGAATAATAATAATAATATACCACTTTATAGTGCTTTAAAAACCCCTGAGCAGTTTAGTCAGCATATTGCTCTATATCGCTATATCTGCCTGCCTGCCTGCCTGCCTACCTACCTACCTATCAGTCAACTATAAATCTGGTTTCCAATAGTGTTGCTTCTCTCTGAGGTAAGTGTTTAGGGCCAGGGTCTCCAAGTTTATGGATTGCCTTAGCTGCATTGAGTGAAGAAGAACGGTCTTGGGCCACCCTTAAAATATATAATCTAGTTAATGTATATAAATCACATGTTAAAAAGTTTATGATCTTGTGGGGTTGCGTTATTAGCTGTCCAGAGGCTCATGTGGCCTGCACGTCACAGGTTAGACCTGTTTGGTTTAGGGCAGTGGTGAAATTCCTTTTTTCCCCACTACTGGCTCTGTGGACGTAGCTTGGTGGGCATGGTGTGGCCTGGTGGGCATGGCTTGGTGAGCATGGCAGGGGAAGGATACTACAAAATCTCCAGTTCCACCCCACTCTGGGGCCAACCAGGGACAGCATTTGTCAATTCTCTGAACTACTCAAAATTCCCGCTACCGGTTCTCCAAACTACTCAAAATCTCCACTACTGGTTCTCCAGAACCTATCAGAACCTGCTGGATTTCACCCCTGGTTTAGGGGCTTCTGAACAGATCAGTTCTAGAAGCTGAAAGTATTTTGCCTCTCAAACAACACAGATGTTTCTTATTTATTCTAATAATCCAGTTTGGGGATTTACATGTCCATTTGCACATGTTATATGCCAGCCTGAACTTCCTATGACCTTCAACAGTTGATCTTGCCCAACTGAAACTTGCTAAGTAAGACAACGGACACCTTAAACATTAAAAACAAAGGATAATTAAAAAATCCCAATGGGATATCATTTCAATTTTCTTAAGATACAACAGTCTTGACCTTAAGAGTTGCTCTAGATACACAAATTTCAGAGTCCAATTAAAATGTGAGGCTGTGAAAATGTGAACTCATTAACAAATCTGATTATGCCTGTCAGGGCACTAAAAAGAATTATGAGTAATTCTTGAAGTGCATCATGAAAAAGAACAAGGGAGATGCAGCTTCCCATTAGGTGGGTTGCATATTGTGCTAATAGGAATAAGAACTAGATTAATTTAAAGGGACACGGATTATCTCTCAGGTGTGTTTTCTCCTGAATATGGTAGGGACTTAACTCAGGGGTGGGCTTCAAAATTTTTAGCAAGGGGTTCTATCCCAGGTTGCTGGGTGGGCGTGGCCATCAGTGGTGGGTTTCTGCAGGCTCGCACCTACTCGCGAGAACCGGTTGCTGAAATTTAGAGAACCGGTGAGAGGGGGTTCCACCGGCGTACCTGGAAGTAAATCTGGCCCGCCGCTGCCAGTGACCCAACGGGAAGGAAAGAAAAGGAAAGGAAGAAAGAAAGAAAGAAAGAAAGAAAGAAAGAAAGAAAGAAAGAAAGAAAGAATTTATCATCACAATTGAGTCCAAAATTTTGGTTGCTAAGCAAGAGCGTTATTAAATGAGTTTCACCACATTTTAAAAGGTGGCCACTCCCACCCTGTCACATGACTGCCAAGCCACGCCCACAAAATAGGCCACACCTACAGAGTAGGTTCTAAAAAATTTGAAACCCACCACTGGTGGCCATGGTGGGCGTGGCCTAATCAACCTCCTGCATCACAGCATGGCGAGGCATTTTAAAATTAAAGTCAGAATTTCATATTCATTTTTTGAAAAATTTTTAAAGTGCACTTTGTCAGATTCTCTCCCCAACTTTTATACCTTTCTAGTTTCCAATCCTAGTTTTAAATGAATTGGTTATTTTATAACTAAGTTTACAACGCAAATGAGGGCACAAAGAGTATGATTTAGTTTATAAAATCATATTTGATTTTGGCTTAGTGATTGCGATATGAACCACATCATAGTGGCTTCCACATATTGTGTGACACCAAGTCATTATGGTTTATATAATAAACCAAGGAATTAACTATGGTTTTGCATCGTTTGAGACTCAAATCTATAGGTATTGACCTGATGCAAGGTGGCGCTCTCGCCTCTCAATCAGGAGGTTGTGAGTTCAATCCTAGCTAGAGGCAGATGTAAGGTCTCCTGCTTGGGCAGAGGGTTGGACTAGATGACCTGCCAGGTCCCTTCCAACTCTGTTAATCTGTTAATATAAATGCTGGTATACTAATTGATTCCAACATAGCTCAATGCTATCCAGATGGGCACTTTAATGCCACACATAGCACTTAGTTGGAAGAAGTTACATCATGAAAGAAAAAATATTTTGTTTTATTTTATAACAACTTCATTGTCCTGTTTTGTATAAACTGGGAAACGTCGTTTGTTCGGATATAAAACCACAATTCCATTTTAATTTAAAGGTAATCAAAGTTTGCTTGAATTAACAATTGTCATTCTTTTCAATCGAGTGACGTCATGAAAATTGGTTGTTATTTAATTTAATATTTAAATTTCTATATTTAATTTAATTTAATTTCTGTATTTATTTTTTTATAAATAAAATAGTAATTTAACAGTCAGCAACTTTCACTGGCAGTATTTGGGCTTGCATTTAGACAATTGAATTATTTTTTCATAAAAGCAAAGACTGTTATTTCTCAGGCCATGTTCAAAATTGGAAGCTATTTTTCTACCCATCTTTCTTTTAATATAAATTGTTTAAAAGCAAGACTTTCTGCTCTTGTTCAGAAAGTTACTGATCCTTAAATGTTTTTCATATCAGACTGAGGCCATGTAGCAAAATGGATTTTTTTTTCCCAACGAAGGACTTCTAGTTTAAAGTGAATATTGAAGAATTAAAATTATAGCTATCTGAGTCTTGTTCATTCACCATGTCTCTGCATAGAATTTAATGTATAAATGGCTATCGGCCACTTTCTTCCCACAAGTCCCTCTGGTGATATAATAGAAAAACCAGTCCTCATGAGAAATGTATATGCTGAGATTTCCATTTCAACTAAAAATTTGATAATGCTACAGGTACAGGTAAAAATAAATAAAATATTGCAGCCAAGAGCAACTAAATGTTTTCTAATAATATAGCATAAGTTAAAATGGGTAAGGATGCTTCACCTCTGCTTCTTGTATTGAATACCCACATGAGAAAATATAGTTTGGAAGGTCTATAGGATTTGCAGACTTAGCTATTTGTTCTTCCTAAGGATCTGTAAACAGAACTTTTAAAAAGACAAAAATACTGTAATCTGTATGAAAATATGCATTGTGGAAAGCACAACCTATGAGCATTTCAAATACTGTTATTGATATTAAAAGAATACTATTCAGTCACAATTTTTTTTGCATGTGGGGGGGCAGATAAATTACTAAATATATAGAAAGCATTAAAATGTTATTTCAAATTTATCACAAATTTTATTGTTTGTAATTGACTGATAAGACTGTTTCATAATCAGGCCTTTGACTACTAATTGCAAATTTTAAAAATTCAGTGATTGAGCTAAGGAATATCAAGAGTTATCTTTTAATTTCATATCCTTCATCTTCTATTCTCAATTTCTGATGCATCAAACCCAATAATTAAAGTGATTGCATTTCAGATTGACTTTAGATTAAATTGAAGATTTATAGGTTATTCCCTAGCCATCTGTTTCATGATTGCATTTTTCTTAATGAAACAAGAGAACTAAAGTGCAGAAAAATAACTTTCTTTAAAGGTTACACCTACTCATATAAATCCAGATTTTAACTGAAACACAACATACGGCATATTAATATTTTCATCTGTCTGCATGAATTGGAAGGAGAGAAGGAAGCTGAAAAACTGCACTTAACCAATTGTTAGCTTATTGACGATGATTACAGAGAAAATCCATGTACTGTAGTTTCTCAGCCATCCAGAATAGTTCCTGGAAAGTTAAGTTGATTTTCAAAAAGTCTTACAAACTTAGTATTATCCAGATAGTCTAAACCATAACTCTACCAGCCAAGACCAACTTGTCTATAGCAATAGGTTCATTTAGATCAGGGATCTCCAACCTTTGCAACTTTAAGCCTGAAGGACTTCAGCTCCCAGCTTTGCTGGCTGGAGAAGTCTGGGAGCTGAAGTCCTTCAGACTTAAAGTTGCAAAGGTTGGAGACCCCTGTTTTAGATCAGTTTGCCCTTTGCAGAATATTAATAAATTTTGTAATATGGAAGTCTTCCATATAGGGAAAGCAAATAGAACATAATTAAAACAGAAAACTAGGAAGCAACTTTTCTGACGACCACCTGTGAATTTAGTCCAAGCAAGAACCAGACCTGAGAACAGATAACACAAGATGCTTATAGCAAAAACTTAAAATATCTGCTGTAATGAAGAAATAATTATGTCTTCCTTACTTGCAGTGTACCATGCCTTATCTTGTTCAATTTACAACTTTCCATGCAAAAATATTTTGCACATACTCTTCTAGAGGCAGTTTCGTCTAGTGGTTGAGGCACCAGGCTAGAAACTAGAAATTAAGAGTTAACTAGAAATTAAGTTAACTAGAAATTAAGAAATTAAGTAATTAAGTTAACTAGAAACTAGAAATTAAGAGCTAGAAATTAAGAGTTCTAGTCTGACATTAAGCATGAAAGTCTGGGCCAGTCCCTCTCTCAAAGCTCACCTCACAGGGTTGTTGTGGGGAAAATAGGAGGAGGAAGGTATGCTGGATATATTTGCCACCTTGAACTATTTGTAAAAATAATAAAGGTGGGAGAAAAATAAAATAAATTCGCTAATTTGTCATGTACCAACTTTTGTTTCTCCAATAATTAAACGTAAGTATTTAATTAAACTTAAAGAATTTTTTGTCCTCCTCTGCTCTAAACTATTACAGCATGAGAAAACGGGATTCCGTTTGCCGTGTAATCTACAGCTTCAGAAAATAAACTGTGGTGCCTTCCACCTGGTTGCTATACTTAACAGATCTCAGAAACATTAGGAGTGATTATCATCAAATCTGTGTTACCAGGGATGAAATGCTACTGTTTTCACCCGAACCAGTAGTAAAGAAAAAAATGCTACAGGTATGGGCAAATCGGGAGTTACAACAACCAATTGTGCAACAACCAGCTGTGCTATGCGATTTAGAAATCATGCAGAACAGCTGATCATTGTACAGCTAATCATTCACCTGAACTGGTAGCATCTTTTACTACCAATTTGGGCAAACTGGTAGGTTTTTAGGTTTTATTTAGATTTATACCCAGCACCTTCTCCTAAAAGGACCCAGGGCGGCGCACAGGAGATTTAAAACATGACAAATGTTACAAAATACAACATTTAAAAACATATTAAATTCCTACCCTGTGCTAAAATCGATTAAAATCCCCCGAATTAAAACTATCTAGGAGCAGTCACAGCGGGAGGTAACGCTAGGCCGGCTTGATGGAAAAGGTGCGTCTTAAGACACTGGCGGAAGAGGTGGAGGTCTGAGATGGTACGTAGTTCGGGGGATAGGTCGTTCCAAAGGGTACAGCCCGCCACAGAGAAGGCCCTTCCCCTGGGTGTCGCCAACCGGCATTGCCTGGCCGACGGCACCCTGAGAAGGCCCTCTCTGTGGGAGTGGATCGGCCGAAGGCACGAAGGGTTCTAACGATCAGTGCACACATGCACACACGAAGCAAATCTGCTAGCAGATTTTCAGAGCATTTTCACTCCTGTGTGTTACTGAAAAAGCTTGGACATATCTCAAAACTCTCATCAACGGCATGCTATAAATTGTATCATCAACCTTAGAGAGGGCAAAAATTATGCAACTACGATCCACCAGCCCATTTTATTGAAAGTCACACATGTTTTCATTGCGCATAGAACTCTAACTACACAAAATGGAAAACAACTCCTGGAATCTATAACCTTCCCTTCTGTGCACGACACAGAGTGTTTAAAAAAAATATCCAGGAAATCGTAACAACATAAAATTTAATGTACAGATATTAATTAATATCACAACATCTCACAAATGAATAGCAGGAAGATTAATCTTTCTGGGGAAAAAAAAGCTAATGTAATTTATGTTGCGCGAGAGTAGCCTAGAATAGCCAAGTTCCCACAAAGGCCAGCCAATGTAGCTGTACTAAATTAAAGGATTTAAACGATGTAAAAGCAAACAAATTGTTTAATTAGTTTAGTTTAGTTTTAGTTTTATTCGATTTATATCCCGCCCTTCTCCAAAAGGACCCAGGGCGGCGGGATACTGATTTTATTTCAAATGAACATATTGAACACAGCGGAGTTGACTTTCTATTGGAATAAAACTTTATTTAACTATAGAAGCTTTGCATTAAAAAAAATAAATTATTTGGACACCACCACCACCATATCAAAGGAGACTTTCTGGCGTACCATACCTGAACATCACTGGATTTCATTCTTGTTTCCTCTTTTCCAACAAAGATGTCATCAATATCTACAAGTATGTATCTATCCAGGGACAATGGAAGTCTCTTTCCAGTCAAAAACGAGACAGCATCTATAAAGATGAGTTTGTGCAGCCAGAAGTTCAAATTGTTACCAAAAAGAACGCGCTGGATTCCATCGCGAAGACCCAAGTCATGAATAACTGTGGCATGTAGAACATTTTTAATAGCAGCCAGAGGGAGGTTTTCTGGTACTCTCACTTTTGCAAATACAACAGGTTGGTAAGCGGAGTGATTTATATGGAAAACTGTCCAGTCACTTCCAGGCAAGGGCCCTTTATCAAGCTTGGATGGTTTTGTTAGATGGAGCAAAGGAGAATGAGGGTTGATGCAACAGTCTTTTATAGCCACATTGCCATGAATCTGGAAAGGAACACCTTTTAACTTAAAAGTCTGCAAAGTATTATCATTGCTTTTTTGAAATCCAATCATTCCTACCCTGAACTCCCCACAGTATTTATCTAGAAGGCCCCGATTCCAGGAATCCATATTCACATATTTAGAAATATTCTCATATATTATTAGAAGATACTTGCCTTTATTCTTATCTATCAGTACCGGAAGGTCACCTTTCCCCGAAGCAATCTCTATGTGATATTGGAACCTGCTGGATTCTAATATCATGACTATATCTTGCCCAAGGACAGAGTATTGACTTTCCACAAATACAAGGACAACGGGATCGGTCCTTAGAGGTTCACTGGGCTTAGTCATCTTCCACGGAGATAGGAGCACTGGGAGGTCCCCACATTCAACTTCTTTAGAAAGTTCAGAAGCTTCGTTGCCTTGCTTGTAGCCATTGTATAAATAATATGCTGAAATAACAATGCTGGCCATACAAAATGTAGCCAGTAATATTACTGTTCGTTGAAAATGTCTATGAAGTTTCACAATAAAAGTCATGTTGTAAGTCAGGCCAAGATGCTTCCCAGTTCTGACTGCATTGAGATTGTAAAGAGTTTCAGAATTGATTCCAAATTCAATTTTAACAATTTATGTCACCATTGCAGCCTGCGTATTCTCTGTCTTCGATACAATCCAGAGTCAATATGTTCTGGAAAGGAAAAATAGAGAGTTAAGTGATGTTTTCCCCCCACTGTTAACCAATCGATCACAATAATCTTAATACATTATTACTATTGAACAATGGAATTAAACTTGAAATGAGAACGGAATTAAAATGGTGGTCTTCCCCAAAATTTCCTATAAAACAGCCTGATTCATCCTATATGGATCAATTCTCATGATCTGTACTTTATATCAGAGATTAACAGAGTTGGAAGGGACCCTGCAGGTAATCTAGTCCAACCCCCTGCCCAAGCAGGAGTCCCTACATCTGCCTGTACCTAGGATTGAACTCACAACCTCCTGATTGGGAGGCGAGAGCTCCACCTCTAGGCCACCGCAGCAGATATACTGTAATTTATCAAACAATATTGATCTTCATTAGATGCAAGTAATTAACAGAAATATCATTGCTTACTATTTGGTATCTACGTTATTGTTTGGCATAATACTTAATTTAATCATTTAAATCCTGAAACTTATTATTGCCCAGCATAATAAAATTTAGAAAAAACAATTCGCATTTATATATTTTAAGTAATTATTAAAACATGAAACAAAATATAAAAGTACATTTAGAAATCTAATAAAGTAAATCTTCAACATCAGGTATATCCTAATCCTGTGGTTTCTGAGACAGTGATCCAACAAACAAGATTGGTGACTTTTTCTAAATAAGAAAAAGCCTTCTTGAAAACAAAAGAAGACAAACATTTAGATGTTTTTCTAATCCAGAAGGATTAATAGGCTTTCTAAAAATATTCACTTTTGATAGCTGGCAAAATGGCAATGGAGATGGACGGCTGGTTCCTCTCATTATTATTAGGGGATATGATTAGGGGACTGGAGGCTAAAACTTATGAAGAACAGTTGCAGGAACTGGGTATGTCTAGTTTAATGAAAAGAAGGACCAGGGGGAGACATGATAGCAGTCTTCCAATATCTCAGGGGTTGCCACAAGGAAGAGGGAGTCAAGCTCTTCTCCAAGGCACCTGAGGGCAGAACAAGAAGCAAGGGGTGGAAACTAATCAAGGAGAGAAGCAACTTAGAACTGAGGAGGAACTTCCTGACAGAACAATTAATCAGTGGAACAACTTGCCTCCAGAAGTTGTGAATTCTGCAACACTGGAAGTTTTTAAGAAGAAAGTAGACAACCATTTGTCTTTAAATGGTATAGAGAGTCCTCCCTAAGCAGGGGGTTGGATTAGAAGACCTCCAAGGTCCCTTCCAACTCTGTTGTTCTACTCCATTCAATCTCCCATCACATCTACCATTGACAGTGACAGATAAAAAGTATTTTAAAATTCAGAGATTGTCAACGCTCTGGGAGAAGATACAGGATCAAGATTTTTAGAGACACTCCCCCCCCCCTCCACCAGTGTCCAATCAAATGGGGGGTGATGATGGCATGCTCCAGATTTCACCCATTAAACAATACCAGCACGCTGGACCAAGGAATGCGACTTTTCATCTGGTATGACAGCTTTATGGAACAACTTTCCTCCAGAGAGCCCAAACCATGCTGGTTCTGGACCACCCCTTAAAGACACTGGAGTCAGAATGCTGTGTGAATCACCACTAAGTGTCAATATGTGTTTTGTGAGTTATTCCGCTGGGCATATTGCTATTAGATGCATCACTGCCGTTTGTTGCATTTTTATTAGTGAAGTATTCTTTCAGTTGCTTTTAGTATTATTAGCTTCCCAGAATAGAGTGGTGAGTGGACAACCATATAAATTGAATAGATAAATAAAGCACAGTCCTTTTCCTGGATTAAAATTATATATGTTTCAACTGCACGTGACGAACTGCACAATATTTTCTATAATAGTACACTGTAGATATTAAAGTCATCTAACCCAGGGGTCTCCAACCTTTGCAACTTTAAGTCTGAAGGACTTCAGCTCCCAGAGCAAAGCTGGCTGGAGAAGTCTGGGAGCTGAAGTCCTTCAGACTTAAAGTTGCAAAGGTTGGAGACCCCTGCTCTAAAAGGATGCAATTGCAAAGCTGGCTGGAGAAGTCTGGGAGCTGAAGTCCTTCAGACTTAAAGTTGCAAAGGTTGGAGACCCCTGCTCTAAAAGGATGCAATTGCAAAGCTGGCTGGAGAAGTCTGGGAGCTGAAGTCCTTCAGACTTAAAGTTGCAAAGGTTGGAGACCCCTGCTCTAAAAGGATGTAATTGCAAAGCTGGCTGGAGAAGTCTGGGAGCTGAAGTCCTTCAGACTTAAAGTTGCAAAGGTTGGAGACCCCTTGCTCTAAAAGGATGCAATTGCAAAGCTGGCTGGAGAAGTCTGGGAGCTGAAGTCCTTCAGACTTAAAGTTGCAAAGGTTGGAGACCCCTGATTTAACCAACACTGAGTATAAATAGCAGTTTTTAAAGAAAACTACCACCATGTCTGGCAATAAAATGCATCGACTTAAAAAGACATTAAAACTAACTTATCATCTTAAAATAAACAGCAATTATTATTACAAATTAAATGCACTTACGGGGAAGATAATTGATACAGTATGGCTTAATATATGAATTAGATGAAATAATATGTTCAATATAAACTAATAGGATAAGCAACATTTGTTGCTAGGGAATTATACAAAATAAACACTAAGACATGATAAGCAAAACAATTTCTACTGATTTTAATGGAAAAATAAAACTCCTGTATGATCCTTGTGCAGAAAGTAATCAGGCTTGACTGATCTTAACATCAGTCTGATTGTGTCTCCTTTGCTCATTTGATACAATTAAAAATACAATACAATTAAAAAGTAAATGGTTAATATATTCAAGATTCAAGAAGGGCACATTCTAACATTTTTAAATTTAGCTGTATTGGGATTTTACTTGCTTGAAACACTTACAATCACAGAGTAACCAAAATGTGTTTGTGTTTACTTATTTAAAAAAAAAAATTAAGATAGGAATCTAAGAGGGCCATATTGATACTTGATAAATTTCCAGCATATATGAATCCATCAGGTATGAATCACAAAGCACGCACCTATTCTTATAGACCTTATACTAATCACAAAATGTTTTATATTCCATTCGTAAGAAATGTTTTTGTAGCATTCCTTTCAAGGAATATCTACCTCAGCAGTGACATATTTACAGCAGTAAATATAGAACGGGCTACAATATAAATAATGGGCTACAATCTAGAATGGGCTACAATCTAAATAAGGAAGACAAATGGTACTTAACCCTAACTTTTCCATCCTCCCAGACATAAGTGTGTAGTGTTGCCTCCAGAGGTTGTGGGTGCTTCAACACGGGAAGTTTTTAAGAAGAGACTGGAAAAGCATTTGTCTGAAATGGAATAGAGTTTCCTACCTGAGCAGGTTGGACTAGAAGACCTCTAAAGCAGGGGTCTCCAACCTTTGCAACTTTAAGCAAAGCTGGCTGGAGAATTCTGGGAGCTGAAGTCCTTCAGACTTAAAGTTGCAAAGATTGGAGACCCCTGCTCTAAAGTTCTTTGCAACTCTGATATTTTGTTCTCATCAATTGGCTTTCTAATGAATTTATTCCAATGACTATAAACTCTTCATGCCTTAGACATGACGACCAATTGGTCCAGGCAATCTCTCTCAGCCCAACCCAATTTCATTGTAATTTTTACAACGACAATAAAGATTATTATTATTATTATTATCTCATAGTGTAGGGAAAATAAGAAGAATAAACAGAATTAGATATGTTTGCTGCCATGAGTTATTTTAAACATAACAAAGGCAAAGTTAAATATATACATATATAAACAAAATTCAGACTAACACCCAGATTTTAACAATATCATGAAAGGTATCCTGTGCATTACATTATTTTTCAAATGAACTTACTAAAACATTTAATAATACACTTCCTTACATTTAATCAGAGGTACCCCTTTCTTCCAATGATACCTTAATCCAAAGAATTGTGTGCAGTATTGGTGCAACATAAACAATTCATTGTCTGCCATTTTTTTGTCTACATTTCTAGTTAGGATTTGTATACCTATGCTGCCTTTTGTCTAAGACAGTTGGATATAAACAGGGTCGCTCCTCATCTTTGCATATTACGTTCATTATATGACATTTTTGCAATATATATTCTAAAGTGCTCGGATATCAACTTGTTTATCTGTTCTTCATCTCTTTCGTTCAAAAAAAAATCCCATTTAAATTGCAAACAAAAGTTTGCTGCTTCCTTAAAACAACAGTCTGTGCAAACAAGAAGACATAACCACATTTGGAAATTCTGATTTTATTATTATTATTATTTTAAAAAAAGATGTTCATAATGTCCAGGATAATTAACGTTCTATTTGATTGTCAGGCCAATGAAACAATTCCGAATCTCACAAAACACTAGAGGGCATCAAGGACTCACAAAATATATAATAATAATAATAATAATAATAATAAAACCATCCAAGAGCGAAGCTGGCCTGGTACCACACTAAGGAAGACAGATGTTAACAGAGCTAACAACATTTTGTTAAAAAAATGAAATTACAAGCTCCTAAACAACAGCATTTGTTTGTTTGAGGGAGATTTTCCTCTTTAGAAAACCGTTTCTCAATTCAGAAAAAGCTTAATGCAGATTATCGCAATGCTTCAGAATAACCTCTATGCCTCCCTCTATTTTTGCAACCAAGATTGCTGCGCACAACCTTGAACCCCAGACCAGCTAACCCTGGTAAACTTTTATGTTGGGAAGAAATAGGGTGGGGAAAAGATTTTTAAAAATGAATTTTTATTCCGAGAAGAAAAGGGGGGGAAAAGGAATATATATATAAAAAGAACTTTTATTCCGGGAAGAAAAAGACAAAAAAAAAAGGATATTTTTAAAAAAGGAACTTTTATTCCAAGAAGGGGAAAAAAAGAAATATATATATAAAAAACCTTTTATTCCAGGAAGAATATTTAAAAAAAGCCATTTAAAAAAAAAAGGAACTTTTATTCCGAGAAGAAAAAGAAAAAAAGGAATTTTTTTTTAAAAAAATGAACTTGTATTCCAAGAAGGGGAAAAAAAGAAATATATATAAAAAAACCTTTTATTCCAGGAAGAATATTAAAAAAAAGCCATTTTTAAAAAAAGGAACTTTTATTCCGAGAAGAAAAAGAAAAAAAGGATTTTTTTTAAAAAAAGGAACTTGTATTCCGAGAAGAAAAGGGGGGAAAAAGGATTTATATAAAAAAATAACTTTTATTCCAGGAAGAATATTTTTTAAAAAGCCATTTTTTTTAAAAAAAAAGGAATTTTTATTCCGAGAAGAAAAAGATAAAAAGGAATTTTTTTTTAAAAAAAATGAACTTTTATTTCGAGAACAAAAAAGGGTGGGGGAAGAATTTTTTTTTTAAAAAGAACCTTTTTTTCCGGGGTAGAATAGAAAGGGGAAGAGAAAAAAAAGATTTCAAGAAAAAAGGAACTTTTATTCCTGGAAGAAAAAGGAAAAAAGGAATTAAAAAAAAAAACTTTAATTCTGGGAAGAATAGAGAGAAAAAGAATTTAAAAAAAAAACTTTTATTCCAGAAAGAATATTTAAAAAAAAGCCATTTTTTTTTTTTTAAAAAAAGGAACTTTTATTCCGAGAAGAAAAAGGAAAAAAGGAATTTTTTAAAAAAAGAACTTTTTATTCCGGGAAGAAAAGAAGAGCCGAAGTTTGCAGAGGGAATTTTTTTCCCACGGGGGGGGGGGGGGGAAATAGCCTCCCCAGCCGCCGCCCAGCGCTCCTCCCCCCCAGACCTCCCTTACCTGCCGGGGCGCAGAGGAGCCATGGGGGGGGGTCTCCTCTTCCTCCTCCTCCTCTTCCTTGGGGGGGTCTCCTCTTTTCCTTGGGGGGGTGTCTCCTCTTCCTCCTCTTCTTTGGGGGGGTGTCTCCTCTTCCTCCTCCTCCTCCTCCTCCTCTTCCTTGGGGGGGGTCTTCTCTTCCTCCTCCTCCTCCTCTTCCTTGGGGGGGGTCTCCTCTTCCTCCTCCTCCTCCTCTTCCTTGGGGGGGGTCTTCTCTTCCTCCTCCTCCTCCTCCTCCTCGGGGGGGTCTCCTCTTTTCCTTGGGGGGGTCTCCCTCCCGCTCCCCTCCGCCCGGGGCTCCCCCTGCCCAGAAGGGAGAGAGAGAGAGAGGCGGCAGCCGCCCCAACTCAGCGCCGCCTCCCACCCTGGAGCCTGGAAGGACCGCAGGACGGAGCAGCAGCGGCGGCGGCTGCCTTCGCTCTGCCTTCCGCAGGCGAGCGAAGCGAGGGAGCAAAGAGCCGCCCAGCCTCGACTGGGAAGATGCTGCTCCGCACCTGCCACGGCCAGGAGCCGGCCTCCCGTTCCCATTGGCGGAGGGCTTTCCTGGGTGAACCAATCAGCGTTGGAGTTGGCGGCTGGAGGAGGAGGAGGAGGAGGAGGGAGGGGCGCGCGCTCTGGTCCCCTGGATGCTGTTGAGGAAGAGGGGGGGGGGTGGACGGGGGACGGATGACGGGACTGCAGCTCGGCCGCTCTCGCAATGGGACTTTTTGCGAAACGACAACGCGGAGACGGAGGAGGAACCTTTAAGAGTCGGAAGGGACCTTGCGCAGCAGCTTTTTTCTTTATTTAATTTATTTACAACCGTATAAAACACACACACACACACACACACACCTTAGATGTACACACCGGTTTACACAATACAATACGAACAGGAGCTTCCTATTCTTTCTAACAGATTAACAGAGTTGGAAGGGACCTTGGAGGTCTTCTAGTCCAACCCCCTGCCTAGGCAGGAAACCCTATACCATTTCAGACAAATGGCTATCCAACATCTTCTTAAAGACTTCCAGTGTTGGGGCATTCACAACTTCTGGAGGCAACTTCTGTTCCACGGATTCATTGTTCTGCCTGTCAGGAAATTTCTCCTCAGTTCTGAGTTGCTTCTCTCCTTGATTAGTTTCCACCCATTGCTTCTTGTTCTGCCCTCTGGTGCTTTGGAGAATAGTTTGACTCCCTCTTCTTTGTGGCAACTCCTGAGATATCGGAAGACTGC
Source organism: Rhabdophis nuchalis (assembly GCA_039707465.1). Classification (NCBI taxonomy): domain Eukaryota; kingdom Metazoa; phylum Chordata; class Lepidosauria; order Squamata; family Natricidae; genus Rhabdophis; species Rhabdophis nuchalis. Next base: position 7,392,180 of record CM077661.1, read on the forward strand.
TATCATCTCTCCCCTGGTCCTTCTCTTCATTAAGCTACCCAGTTCCTGCAACCGTTCCTCATATGTTTCCACTAATCAAGACATGATAGCAGTCTGGATATCTTCAAGTCCGGATATCTTCAAGTTGCCACGGTTGAGAAACACCGGGTTAGAAGGACCCTCAAATAAACAGAGACGATTAACAGAGTTGGAAGGGACCTTATGGGTCACCTAGCCCAACCCCCTCCCTCAAGCAGGAGATCCTACACCATCTCTCATCAATGGCAGTCCAATCTGTTCTTGAAAGTCTCCAGCGATGAAGCCCCCACAACTTCCATAGGCAACTTCTGTTCCATGAGTTGATTCTTCTCCCTGTCAGGACGTTCCTCCTTATTTCTAGGTCGAATCCTTCCTTGGTCAATTTCCACCCATCATTCCATCATGTCTGACCTTCAGGTGCTTTGGAAAATAGCTGGACCCCCTTCCTCTTTGTGGCAGCCCCTCAAATATTGGAAGACTGCTATCATGTGTCCCCTGGTCCTTCTCTTCATTCAAATTGGGAAGGGACAGAGTTTGGGGGAAAAAAGTTTTAACAGTATTAATAAAAGCAATCTCTTCAGGCACTAAATCTGGGTTGGTTTTTTTTTTCTTTATTAAACTTAATTAAGTGAGAGAATTATGACAAGGCTAAAAATGATTTAGCTCCTTTATCTTCCTTAGGGGGGCCGTTGTGTATACATGCCTATTTAACAGGCGGGGAGTATCTCCAGGCTGCATTAATCATATTAAAAGATCCGTGATCTGCAGAATTCAGTGAGAAAATGAGGTTTCAAGGAATGCTGCCCGTTCTTTTAATCCCTCCCCCGCTTCTTCTTTTCTCCTTTACAATATTCCTGTGAGGGAGACCAGGTTGCAAAAAAGTAATGATAGTTATATTGTGCAGAGACTCTGGAAAGAGTGCAGAGAAGAGCAACCAAGAGGATTAGGGGACTGGAGACTAAAACATATGAAGAACGGCTGCAGGAGCTGGGTATGTCTAGTTTGATGAAGAGAAGGACCAGGGGAGACATGATAGCAGTGTTCCAATATCTCAGAGGGTGCCACAAAGAAGAGGGAGTCAAGCTATTCTCCAAAGCACCTGGGGGCAGAACAAGAAGCAATGGGTGGAAACTAATCAAGGAGAGAAGCAACTTAGAACTGAGGAGAAATTTCCTGACAGTTAGAACAATTAACCTCTGGAACAGAAGTTGCCTCCAGAAGTTGTGAATGCCCCAACCCTGGAAGTCTTTAAGAAGATGTTGGATAGCCATTTGTCTGAAATGGTATAAGGTTCCTGCCCACGCAGGGGGTTGGACTAGAAGACCTACAAGGTCCCTTCCAACTCTGCTATTGTATTGTATTGTATTGTATTGTATTGTATTGTATTGTATTGTATTGTATTGTATTGTATTGTATTGTATTGTATTGTATTGTATTGTATTGTATTGTATTGTATTGTATTGTATTTAAACTACAGCTTTATGGCTGAGGAGGCATGGAGCTTAGTTCAGTCATAGCCTGACTTTTTTTGCACAATGTACTCTCAATTATGTGTTTATTTACCTAATGTTGTAGGCAGCTATAATGTATGCAGAAGAATTATTGGTGGTCCAGCAGGATATTGATTTGAAAGATACAGAAATCGGTGTGTCAGAAGCCTTCCTTGGTATGTTGCAGTGACACCAGGTAAATGCCAATTTTAATTTTGTAAAGTGTCCTTGCCTGACCTCTTAGTTCACGTCAGAGCATCCTAGCAGATATAAATGGCAGAAATCCATTTTTTAAAATGCTGATCTTGGAGGATGTGGGTTGGAGGGAGAAGCTCTCTTCCACTGTGTAAAATTATTCTGATTCTGACATTGTCCAAGGGAAATCTTCATTGTTCTCTGCCTTTTTCAGTAGAAAGCCTAGGATTTTTTCATCGTCGGCTTTGCTGCAATGCCAGAACCTTTGTGAAATTATTAGGTGCAAATGCTAGTGTATTATTATTATTATTATTATTATTATTATTATTATTATTATTATTATTATTATTATTATTATTATTATTATTATTATTATTATTATTATTATTATTATTATTATTATTATGTTTCTGGGTTATTAGTAATTGCAAAACTGCAGCTTTTTTATCACCAGGGATGTTAAGGCACTTCGCCCCCCAGTTTTAAAACTCCCTCTACTGATATTAAAAAACTCTACAGGCTTGTATTCTATGGTTGTATTTTATGTTTTGCTAAATATGTTTCAATCAGAAAGATAGATATTTTCTAAGTAGGTAAACATGACTTTTAATGGGGCATGAATAGCCCTTGTAAACAATTGGAAGATGTGTAATAGGAATAGATGCCAGGTTTCATCCTGAAAAGAAATGCCAGAAAAGGCATTCCCACGTAACACCACTCCTGCGCGAGCTGCACTGGCTACCTGTGGCCTTTCGGGTGCGCTTCAAGGTGTTGATTACCATCTTCAAAGCGCTCCATGGCACGGGACCTAGTTACTTGCGGGATCATATCCTACCCCACACATCCCTTCGGCCGATCCGCTCCCACAGAGAGGGACTTCTCTGGGTGCCGTCCACTAGGCAATGCCAGCGGGCGACGCCCAGGGGAAGGGCCTTCTCTGTGGCGGGCCCAACCCTCTGGAACAACCTACCCTCCGAACTCAGAAATATCACGGACCTCTGCTCCTTCCGCCAAAACTTGAAGACATACTTCTTCCATCTTGCAGGCCTGGCCTAATCCACACCATCAAGCTTGCCGACTGAAGCTTAAATTGTTTTAATTTCGATTTTAAGGGGTAAGAGTTTTAGGATTTTTAGCACAGGGTTATTAGTATTTAATTTATTTTTAGTATTTATTTATTTATTGCTATGTTTTTATATTCCATTTTAATTTCCTGTGCACCGCCCCGAGTCCCTTCGGGGAGAGTGGCACGATTTATAAATTTAATCAAATCAAATCAAATCAAAATCAAATCAAATCAAATGAAGCACCCTTCATCTTATATTTGCCAATTCATTCAATAATGAATTGAAGGCTAAAACCTGCACTCTGAGTTAGTCCCAGTGAATTAAAAAACATTCAGATCCATGCTGGATGATAGCAGTCATTATACAGATATTAAGCTATTCAACGAAAGCTTTCCGCTCAGCTTTCAAATTTTACAGGAAGTAAACACAACACAGGTAAGGAAAAAAAAAACGCCTATAGAAAAATGTGTGTAAAATAAATAACTCTGAAATAGTTTCTACAAATAGTAGTTTTCAGGCATGAGGATCAGACGAAAGACCAGATGGAACTTCCTGAAAAAAGAAAATTGACAGATGCTACATGCGAATATCGCAACAGATATGATTTTATTTTATTTTATTTTATTTAGACTTATAAAACGCCCCCTCTCCCCGAAGGGACTTGGGGCGGTGTACAGGGAAAAAATTAAAAACCATATAAACAGACAATATATAACAAAGCTAAAAACGAATTAAATTACCTGTACTAGAATTTAAAAATATTAAAATAGGAACCCTCCTAAACTAAAATTCCCTAAATCTAAAATCCATTTATGTCCTTGACAGAAGTTATGTTATAAAATCAATACCATTTACGCAAGACCAGCTTGTTGAAATAAATATGTTTTAAGTGAGTGGCGGAAGAGGGGAAGGTCCGTGATTGTGCGAAGTTCGGGGGGTAGGTCGTTCCAGAGGGCCGGCCCAGCCACAGAGAAGGCCTTACCCCTGGGCACCGCTAGCCGGCATTGCCCAGCGGTTGGTACCCTCAGTAGGCCCACTCTGTGGGAGCGTATCGGACGTAGGGAGGTATGTGGCAGGAGACGGTCCAGTAAGTAACTCGTAAGTCCCGTAAGTCCCGTAATATGTGTTTTTTTTTATGGTCACTATCGGATGAACTGAATTCAGAAATGAGCATAAGGGAAATTCACATTGCCGCTTGGGCCATTGACAAAACGGGCTTCTGACTACTTTATAAATACAGGAATGGATGACATTCTCCTCCTCCTATTCTTGGCTCATGGCATGTCATCTGTGCAGCCACTTTATTGGGGTTATCTTGATTCCTGGGTAGCAACTGCTGGTTGTCCTATAAACCTGTAGTTGATTCAAGAGATGGCCATTAAGCCAATGAACTATCCCAGTGGTGAAAGTGTTAGATTTCGGGAACAGAGGGAGTCCAGACACAGGCTAGCAAACAACAAGCCGTTTATTGGCAAAGATAGCAAGACGCAAAAGAACTATGTACAAAACAGAAGGCGTGCGGTAGACAGGGGCTCCCGCGTTTGACAGCTATTTATACGCGAGCTGTCAAACGGGGAGCCAATCAGGCCGCGTCTGGACCAAGTTTCCCGCCAGCCGCGTCTGGGCCAATCAGACACGACTGGCAGTTACAGGCTGGCTACAGCCTGTTACCATGGTCCTTCCAGGCAGAGTGGAAGACTTGCGGCTGGTCATATGTCGAGACCAGTTGCAAGTCGAGGACTCTACAGAAAGCCTCTGATGTCTGCTCCCAGTTCAGTGAGTCTGCTACCGAGCGCACTCTTTGCGTGTGCTACATATCCCTGCGCCCCTGGCTGCACCTGTGCAGTGCTAAAAAAGGAACTTTGCCACACAATTAAAATTAGCTAGAAAGTCTGACATTCTAGCTAATATAAATCGCGCATCGCAGCTGATTGTCAGAAATACCAGTTCGGACCAGGGGTGGGTTCCTGCCAGTTCTAAGCTCTTCTCTAGAAGAGGTTCCACAAATCTACAGGGCCGTTTAGAACCGGTTCCAGCTCCCTCCCCCCGCCCGTCCGCCCATCATCAAGAGGAAGAGCGAGAAGAGGAATTCTGGGAGTTGAAATCCACCAGTCTTCAAGCTGTCAAGTCTGTCAAGCAAAGCTGGCTGGAGAAGTCTAGGAGCTGAAGTCCTTCAGACTTAAAGTTGCAAAGGTTGGAGACCCCTGGATTAGAACGCCAGAGATATCAAGTAGCTTAGACTGCCTGTAGAAGTGTCCTTAGATTCAAAGGGATTGTTGGATTAGGACCAAGGAGACGGAGATTCAAATCCTGATTTAGCCACAAAAGGATCACACAGTAGTTTTAGACCAGATTGGGGATATTGGAGGAGGTAAGCCATTTTCAATTTCTATAAAATGAACCCACGCATTTTGGGAGCGATGATTCTATGCAACCATTGACAAGGAAAAAATATTGGACGTAAAGGTAATTTAGTTCAAATCCCACCCAGGAAGGAAATCTGCTTCTGGCCTTCATCCAGCCTCTTAATCACAAATATCTAATTCAAATTCGGGACCGCCTCCTGCCCCATACATCCCTTCGACCGATCCACTCCCACAGAGAGGGCCTTCTCAGGGTACCGTCGGCCGGGCAATGCCGGTTGGCGGTGCCCAGGGGAAGAGCCTTCTCTGTGGCGGGCCCTGCCCTTTGGAATGACCTTCCCCCCGATCTATGCACCATCGTGGACCTCCGCCTTTTCCTCCAACGTCTTAAAACCTATTTATTTCAACAAGCCGGCCTAGCATAACCCCGTTTCTGACTTTTATAGGGATAATTTTTAAATTTTAGAGTCTTATTAATTTTAGCACAGGGAATATTTAATTAGTTTTTAACAATTTTGTATTTTTGTATTTTTTGTATGATTTTAATGATGCCTGTGCACCGCCCTGGGTCCTTTTTTAGGAGAAGGGCGGGGTATAAATTTAATAAAATAAAATAAATAAATAAAAGAATTAGGACTTTTTTTTTTTTTTAGAAAAACACTCCGTTTTGAAAAAGTACCATCCGAAAGTTTTGCCCAGTATTCTGTCAAAATGTTGTTTGCAGGATCCAATCTGGACCAGAAGTTTAGTCTTGCAAACTTCCATACTCGTTCTGGAGCCTAGCCTCAGGGAACGTCTCTCTAGCAGAGCATGGGCTTTGGGCTACTCCGTGTGGTATTTATGCAGTGCCTGTTTGTGTGTGCCTTTTTAGTTGTTGGCTGTTGCTTCCTTGTTTTCTGCCAAGCCCATTCTACAGCTTCCAAAATCTGCAAGTGGTCATCGCACAGATGAGGACAAATTATGCATTATAAACATCCCTTGGAGGTGGGAAATACTTCTGATGTAATCAATTCAATTCAGTTCAATTTATTTGTTTTGTAGACCGCACCTTCTCCCCGAAGGGACTCGGGGCGGTGCACAGGACTTTAAAAACATATATAAATACAACAATACAATATTTAAAATAGAATTAAATAATTTACCTGCGCTAAAAGTTTAAAATTTTAAAACCTTAAAAGCCCTTTACACTAATTCCCAGCAATCCCAATTAAAACAATTTAAATTTATATTACAGCCTCGGAAGGATAGATTAGGCCTACTGGGTCCCCTGCATGAATCGGCCCTGTGACTATGTCAGGCAGAAAGAGAAGAAGCGAACCACCAGATTGCAAGAACACAAGCAAGCGGTAAGAACATCTGTTCCATTTTGCAGCTACTAAGATTGTTGGACGAGCAGGTACAAAAACAACCAGGGAAGTGATTGAAGTCTGGGAAACAGGCCCCTGATCAGTCAACAGGAATAACGACTTACCACCAGCTTGTCTAGTAAACAGGAGGCTAGGACTTGGCAGCACAAGGAAACAACAGCCAACAACTTAATAGCTAGTCAGTAATACCCCAGCCAACAACTAAAAAACATGAACAACCTGTCGCCAGGTAAATACCACATCCAGAATAGTTCAAAGCACACACTCTGCTAGAGAGAAGTTCCCTGAAGTTAGGCTCAAGTATGAAGACTAAACCTCTGGTCCCAGTCCCATATTCTCCTTCATCAGTGGTGGGTTTCAAATTTTTTAGAACCTACTCTGTAGGTGTGGCCTATTTTGTGGGCGTGGCTTGGCAGTCATGTGGCAGGGTGGGAGTGGCCACCTTTTAAAATGTGGTGAAACTCATTTAACAAAGCTCTTGCTTAGCAACCAAAATTTTGGACTCAATTGTGATGATACATTCTTTCTTTCTTTCTTTCTTTCTTTCTTTCTTTCTTTCTTTCTTTCTTTCTTTCTTTCTTTCTTTCTTTCTTTCTTTCTTTCTTTCTTTCTTTCTTTCTTTCTTTCTTTCTTTCTTTCTTTCCTTCCTTCCTTCCTTCCTTCCTTCCTTCCTTCCTTCCTTTCTTTCCCGTTGGGTCACTGGCAGCGGCGGGCCAGATTTACTTCCAGGTACGCCAGTGGAACCCTCTCTCACCGGTTCTCTAAATTTCACCAACCGGCTCTCGCGAGTAGGTGCGAGCCTGCAGAAACCCACCACTGTCCTTCATTCATGAAAATGTCTTTTCTTATTTTAAATGAAAGCTGTGGGACAATAAGAAAACATATTTAGTCTGTTGTCTGTTTAGCTATAAGAAAATCCCACTGGATTCATTCAGTTTTCCTCATGGTAAGTATGCATAATGGCGCAGCTAAAATTTCATACGTCCTTCTGATTAAGAAAAAAAAGTTATTTTATGAAAAGAACAAAAAATTCTCTCTCTTTTTGTCTTTCTTGCCATTATAGCCAGGCTCTTGATTTCAAGAAGTTTTCTCGAGTTACTACATGATCAGGTTTGGGTGGTTGAAACTGAGAATGTATTAATTTTAGTGAGATGTTTTGAATATATGTCAGTGTGATTGAAAGGTCCTTGGCAGTGTTGAAATTAGAAGAATGTGCTATGTTAGAGAGAGAAAGGATTAAGGAGAAATGAAAATGCTGGGCTCCTAGTCAATTGACTAAAGCACCTTTGTTATGCTTAAGGAGGCAGTATTTAATTAGAAGTTCTGTAGATTTCTTCACAAGTATAAAGGAGTGTAAAAATATTTGTAATGGATAGAAAGAAAAAAAAAGTGACATATATTTTGATTTGAAAACGATGAGAAAGTAGTAGCTTAGGGACTTCTCCGGGTGCCGTCCACTAGGCTATGCCAGCGGGCGACGCCCAGGGGAAGGGCCTTCTCTGTGACGGGCCCGACCCTCTGGAACAACCTTCCCCCCGAAATTAGAACAACTACGGACCTCCGCTCCTTCCGTCAAAAACTAAAAACTCACTTCTTCTGTCTGGCCGGCTTGGCTTAATCGACCCATTTACCTCAAGCTGAATACTCAATTTGTTTTATTAGGGATTTTTAGGGGTATTAGTTTTTAGATAGTTGGGGATTTTAGCGCAGGGTATAGGTTTAATTCTTTTTAAATTTGTATGATAATGTCTGTTGGTTTTTATATATGTGTATTTTTAATTCCCTGTGCACCGCCTCGAGTCCCTTCGGGGAGAGAGAGCGGTTTACAAATTAAATTATTATTATTATTATTATTATTATTATTATTATTATTATTATTATTATTATTATTGTTGTTGTTGTTGTTGTTGTTGTTGTTATTATTATTATTATTATTATTATTATTATTATTATTATTATTAACAAGCAATAACATTTCCTCTTTCCACTTATGCAATTAGCTATACTTGGGATTATGCAAAGACTGTTTTCATATGGTTGGACTAGTTTCTGCCTTGTAAAAACCATTTTGCCATTTTAAAATTTCAAAAGGAGTCCAACTAACACCTATCATTCTCAAGACAAATTGAAATCACCATGATCTGATGAATTACCTCCCATAGTTCTGAAGGAGCTTGTAGCTGTGATCTCAGAAGCACTAGGACCTGGGAAAGAGCTGAAGTTATTCCTATATTCAAATAAAAGTGGCCGACGGTGGGGGTGGGGACACAGATCCAAGAAACTACAGACCAATCAGCCTGACTTCAATACCTGGGAAGATTCTGAAAATGATAATCAAGATCTGTGAATCAAGGAGAGAAGCAACTTAGAATTGAGGAGAAATTTCCTGACAGTGAGAACAATGAATCAGTGGAACAGAAGTTGCCTTCAGAAGTTGTGAATGCCCCAACACTGGAAGTCTTAAAGAAGATGTTGGATAGCCAGTTGTCTGAAATGGTATAGGGCTTCCTGCCTAGGCAGGGAGTTGGACTAGATGACCTTCCAACTCTGCTATTGTATTGTATTGTAAGTTAGAAAAATGTGGGATAGATGGCATCAACACCTAACGTATTTGTAACTGGCTGACAATGTGCAGTCCTTAATGGAACTACATCTACAGGGAGGGAAGTAAGCATTGAGGTCTCTCAAGATTCTGTTTTCGTCTCAATACTCTCCAATGTCTTTATAAACTGTTTAGATGAGAGAATAGGTGGGGAACTCATCAAATTGGCAGATGACATCAAGCTGTCAGAAATACACTAGTCAACACCTCAGAAGATAGACTCAATATCCAGATGGGCCCTATCTAACAAAATGGTACTATGATACAGTTTATTCTTTGCAAACACAGATTGAACTTGAATGTCATAAACTTTTATGTCACCAGACAAATGCAGCTATTTCATACATTGGTGATTATTTTTATTATCTCCGTTTCAACGCCAAAGAGCCAGCGCTGTTTATTTGTTAAAAAAGCAAATGTTTTAATAAACAATACCTTTTTCTTCTCAGTTCTACAGAGTTCTATTAATTTGTTTGCAATTAAACCAGGGGTCTCCAACCTTTGCAACTTTAAGTCTGAAGGACTTCAGCTCCCAGACTTCTCCAGCCAGCAAAGTCTGGGAGCTGAAGTCCTTCAGACTTAAAGTTGCAAAGGTTGGAGACCCCTGAATTAAACAACAACAAGGCAGAAAGGCAAAATGCCAAGGATTGGGATTAGGATTAATCTGAAGGTCCATCTTCTCAGTGCCACTCTGCCTCTTTTACCTCCAAAAGAGGCTGCATCATTTTTCCAGTTTATCTAAAGAACAATCACTTCAATTGCCCTTGGAGTGGAATCTTATTCATTTATATTAATATTACTCGACTCCCTCCCGACTGGGATATTAAATATAGTATCTAGATTAAACACTGAACTTCATTTTATCCTCCCCCACAGTTCACTGAAATATAAATAACAAATTGAAAATGTCACTTAAATAGAAACGGGGAAAACACCGCATCTGTCATTGGAGCTAAATAGAAACAGTTTGAGCATGCAAAACCGTTTTTAATCTGATGGAAGTCAGATTATTTTTCTATCTAAACTTGATCTGCAACCTCCAGGGATTCTATTATATCCCGCAATTTCCACTTCCATTTCGGACGAACTGATCCGGAGCAGCTGAATGCCACCCCTGGCCACAACTTCAACACCCATTTGACACTCGGCACCTATGGCATCCATACTGCCCATTAAAGTCACAAGTAGAGTGCCTTTAATGGGCAGCATTGATTGAAGTGATGAAGAAGATTAAAATGCTCCATTAAGATGAATCATTCTTATCACCTAATACAGGGGTCTCCAACCTTTGCAACTTTAAGTCTGAAGGACTTCAGCTCCTAGAATCCTCCAGCCAGCAAATTCTGGGAGCTGAAGTCCTTCAGACTTAAAGTTGCAAAGGTTGGAGACCCCTGACCTGATAATCATCTATATTACGTTCCACCAATTTACAATAATAGATTATAAACCTATTGCATTCAACTGGAGGTCGAAACAGAAACATCATTGACATGAAATCTACTAAAGCTTCATTCAGGATCGATTCCTGGGTTAGTAAATAAACCTCATGCCATTTCAGGCATCAACAGCTTAAGAAAAATATATTCATAAACTAAATTAATTATAAGTATAATCTTTATTACCATTGTACTTGTTTACAACACAATGGGTTTTAACCTCACTGGTGCAAAATTATAACAGAAACAAAAAAAAGAGAGAAAAAAAAAACTAGTGTGGGCATGGAGTGATTGTGGTTGTATTTCAAAGTCTCACAGCCCAAGGATAGAAACTATCTTTAAACCTGTTTGTTACGCTGGCTATACTATGATGTCTTCTGCCCGATGGTAGAAGTGCAAAGAGATACCAACCAGGGTGTGAATCATCTATGAGAATCTTCCTTACTCTGACAAAGCAGTGAGATCTGGCTATGTGATCCAGTGAGGTCAAGAGGGCAACTGATGGTTTCTTGTGCTGAATTGATCCCTCTCTGTAGGGCCTTCCTGTCCTGTTAAACCAGCATACCCGCCTGTCATGCAATATGTGAGGACACTTTCTATGGTGGACCGATAGAAAGAGGTCATCGGCCGTTGTTCCACCTGATTTTTCCGCAGGACTCTAAGGCAATGAAGTCTCTGTTGGGCCTTTCCAAATTTATGTACACATTTATGAAGAATCCACCCACACAGGGTAAAACTGAAAAACCCTAATCGTATCTATGGGTATCTCTCATCTCATAGACTTTGTCTCACTTCAGATGTTCAGTGCAGTCCTTGAATATCAGAGCTGCCTACTTTTGAAGTTCATAATTCTGTTATATTTCTTATGAAATAATATCTGAGATCTGTTGGCAAGTCCTCCATTACATCTTCCAGAACAGGCATACCTAAACTTGGTACCTTACTTTTTTCTTTCCTTACTGGAAATACTACAGAGATAGCACACATCCAGCCTTGCGAATATAAGATACTATGCCATTAAAGTCCCTTATCACAATGGTCCCTCCTGCTAACTATCAAGCGCCTTTTGCATAAGATATGTTTTTCCCACCTGTCAGCTAAATTATGCTCACCACTTTTCGCTCTGTCATCTTTAGATATATGCGAAATTCTTTTTTTTTAAACCTGTCTTCTCATGTTATATTTTTTTTCAGCGTCCTTCCTCGTTCATCCACAGGCATGCTTCATCTGTCTATTTGCTTTTTGCTTTCTTCTTCTTCTTTTCCATTTCCATAATATCCTTCTGAAGGTACAGTTCTGGTCACCATCCCTTCAGAAGGATATTATGGAAATGGAAAAAGGTGCAGAGGAGGGCAACCAGAATGATTAGGGGGCTGGAACACCTTCCTTACCATCGGAGGCTGCAACGGCTGGGCCTCTTCACTCTAGAACGACGGCGCCTGAGAGGTGACCTGATTGAAGTCTATAAAATCATGCACGGTGTGGACAATGTAGAAAAGGAAAAACTGTTTTCCCTATCGCACAACACTAGAACTAGGGGGCACTCCATGAAACTTTTGGAAGCTAGACCTCAAACAAATAAGAGAAAGGACTTTTCCACCCAGAGGATCACTCGTCTATGGAACTCCCTGCCAGAAGAAGTGGTGACAGCTGTCAGCCTCGACACCTTTAAGAAAGGATGAGAGGAGTTCATGGAGAACAAGGGTATCCATGGCTATCATGAGGGATGCCTAAGGACACCCTCCGGGTTGGAGAGATAGGCAGGATATCTCTCAATGCCATTTGCAGGGAATCACAAGCAGGTGAAGACATCTGCTTGGGAAGACCCTGAAGCAAATGGGGAGCCACTGTGGGAGACAGAAGGCTGGACTGGATGGGCTGTGGCCTCTTCCAGCAAGGCTATTCTTATGTTCTTATGTTTTTATGTTCTTTTGCAGTTGGAGTCTGAAACATCCATCCATAGACAATAATGGTTGCCTGGAAAATTTTTAAAAAATATGAAGGCCCGCCCCACAGAATTTTTCCAGGTCCAAGGATAATCATGTCTGAACTATTTCCACATGTTTCATATATTAGCCTTTTTAGAGTCTTTTAAAATTGCCAACTGCCTTGTTAGACTTTCTTTTTAATTTTTAATTTTATTTTAATACAAACAATCCATCTTCCATTAAACAGTGTGTCGTATGGTAGAATTATCTTTCCATCTTAATAAAAAATATTTGCTATGTGACATGGAACAGATACATACTTCCCAAAGCTGAATCTATGCGGCCTCCCAAAAAATGATCTCCAAATGAAAACAGTTTTACTATGTACACAGTATGGTGGGAATAATTGCGATTGTTCAGTATAAATCATAACTGTATCGTTTTTAAAATGGAAGTCAGAGATTAAAAATTAAAAACAACAGGCATGTAGAAAATCAGTACACCAAAGATAAAGAATGACATCTCCTTGTTCTGCTATGTTATAAATATTTAGAACAGAAACACAGGTAAAATAATTACAAAATCACGGTGAACTCTCTCCAACAGCGAGAGTTCATGAGAGTCACCTGATATTTATCTTTAGGAAGGTTTAAATAAGCAGTTCCTATATTGCAAATGCAAAATATAATAACGTAATTCAGCATTATTATTATGACCTTTCAGGGATTTAAAAAAAATGATTATGTACTGCTATTAGTAGTAATGTTATTGGATATATGTGTGTGTGTGTGTGTGTGTGTGTTACGTTTTTGAGCTGATCAATAAATAAGTCAGGGAGACTAGTATAGATCTATTTCGAGCTTTTTAGCTCTCATCAGCTAGCCATACTCTTACTGGGATTTGAACCAGGGCTGTATTACATGCTAGGCAGGAGCCTTAGCCATTAGGCCACCAGGTTCTCTTCCTGATCAGCTGAGACAGGAGGATAAGTATATGCTTGTGTCACAACACCCTGTTAAGCCCCAATTAAGGGAGGAAGCATACTGCTTTCCTTTTCTGCCTTTTGGCTCATCACCAGAGACCATCTAGACAGAAAGCTATGAGTTCCGTTGTGTAATATTTTTTTTATAGGTGTGTTACATTTTTGAGCTGATCAATAAATAAGTCAGGGAGACTAGTATAGATCTATTTCGAGCTTTTTAGCTCTCATCAGCTAGCCATACCCTTACTGGGATTCGAACCGGGGCTGCCTAGCATGTAATTTCTGTCTAGTTGGTCTCACATTTTACAAGTTGGCCATGCCCACCCAGTCACATGACTGCCAAGCCACTCCCACTCAGTTCACATGGCCGGCAAGCCACTCCCACAAAGGAGGCCACACCTACAAGAAGAGGTTCTAAAAAAATTTTGAAACCCACCATTGATCTGCAGGTAAAAAAATACATATTTTCAGAAATCTGGAAAGTTAAAATAGAAGAGAACAAACTGCATGGCACATTTGTTACTCTGAAAACATCTAGTTCACTTTCTCAGCATTTTTGCTTTATTCTTCTTACTGAGTTTTTCATTTGAACCGATGCCTTGCATGATTTCACCGGACCGTTTTTCCAGGTGTATCTGGATTTGTTGCTATTTGTGTCGAGCCATGCTGCTAGCCAACCTTGGCATTTTTTAAATTGTACAATTTGATGTGCTTTTTTTTTGAGAAGCATGAGGCAGTTCGCCTTGAATAAGTATGAAATGACTTGCAATCTGATACACGAACCGATTCCCTGATGCGCTCTAGATATTCCCCTTAGAAAGTTCTGCCTGGTTTGCTTTTTTTCAGCTTTCTTGGCGTGTCAGTTTTAGGTTCCGCTGGAACTACAATAATTTAGAAAGCTTAAAGTTAGTCTTAGAAGCTTGCCTGGCCCCATTTGCAAAAGAAAACTCAATTAGACTTTCTAGGTTATGAGCAAGCAGCATATCATAAATGTCGATCAGATTGGGGTGGGAAGAGAGAAAGGGCTTTACTTAAATAAAGCCTCGAGTCCCTTCGGGGAGAGAGAGCGGGTTATAAATAAAATAATAATAATAATAATAATAATAATAATAATAATAATAATAATAATAATAATAATAATAATAATAATAATAATAATAATAATAATAATAATAATTATTATTATTATTATTATTATTATTATTATTAAATATAAGTAAAGTAAAAGTAAAATGATAATATTTATTTTTTTTGTTTATGGTTCTCATACACTAAGGCAGTCATGTTGCATCTTCAGGACAGAAAGAAATCAATGGATTTTAGTTTTAAGGACAGGCAAGCTCTGATCTGGAGTACTACATTTGTTTACTTTGCTACATACATATCAGTGGTGGGCTTCTGCAGGCTCGCACCTACTCGCGAGAGCCGGTTGGTGAAATTTAGAGAACCGGTGAGAGGGGGTTCCACCGGCGTACCTGGAAGTAAATCTGGCCCGCCGCTGCCAGTGACCCAACGGGAAGGAAAGGAAAGGAAAGGAGGGAGGGAGGGAGGGAGGAAAGAAAGAAAGAAAGAAAGAAAGAAAGAAAGAAAGAAAGAAAGAAAGAAAGAAAGAAAGAAAGAAAGAAAGAAAGAAAGAAAGAAAGAAAGAAAGAAAATTTATCATCACAATTGAGTCCAAAATTTTGGTTGCTAAGCAAGAGCATTGTTAAATGAGTTTCACCACATTTTAAAAGGTGGCCACTCCCACCCTGTCACATGACTGCCAAGCCACGCCCACAAAATAGGCCACACCTACAGAGTAGGTTCTAAAAAATTTGAAACCCACCACTGATACATATATACTTTTATTTACGGTCACAGACCAAAAACACAAGTACTACAGGAAGAAACGTTAATAATAATAATAATAATAATAACAACAACAACAACAACAACAACAGTTATCATAATATCATAGCAATGGATCGCCAATAGCTTAACTAAGGAAGGTTACAGCGTTCTCCTCTAATGGTTACAGCTCTTAAAAGGAATTTTGAGACCTGAAAAGTGATATATGGAGAGCCATCTCCTAGGCAGTGGGCCATCAAGTTACAACCATTGAGTCTGGAAGAGATGGTTTCAAGGAGAGACAGTAACTTAGATCTGTCTGCGTTATACATGGGGCAAGATAGAAGGACATGCTCCGCAGTTTCAACCTCGGCTCTGTCGCAAGGGCATAGCCGCTGGTTGATCGGGAGCCTCTTGAAGCGACCATCCAAAAGTGCTGAGGGCAAGACATTAAAGCGAGCTAGGGAGGTTTACTTTGCTTATTACTGTGCTGTAAATCTGGGACAAAACAATTTATCTATCCATCCATTATCACTTTAATCCTTCCAATGATGATAATTCCCTGGGCTGACTACAGGATATATATATATATATATATTTTAAAAAGTACAAAGAAAAGAATTTCAATAGAATACATTAATAAATAATGACAGAAAGAAAAGAAATAAATAAAACCCAAGGTATAAAGCAGCCAATTAAAATAAAAAAAAACCTATCTATAAAAATTCCAATTACGCTTTAAATAGAGAAAATGTATTTCAAAGCAAACTAACCCAATTTTTTTGGTTCATGTTTGTATGACGGGATTTATTTTGAAACAAAAATGCTCTATTTCTATGCACAACAGTGAGAGAAATAAAATAGGAGCCATTTTTACATGCTAGGTTGGCAGAAGCTGGGACAAGTAACAGGAGCTCACTCTGTTATGCGCACTAGGGATTCGAACCGCTGAACTGCCAACTTTCTGATCGACCAGCTGAACCTCTTAGCCGCAGAGCCACCGCATCCCGTATTATACAATACAATAGCAGAGTTGGAAGGGACCTTGTAGGTCTTCTAGTCCAACCCCCTGTGTGGGCAGGAACCTTATACCATTTCAGACAAATGGCTATCTAACATCTTCGTAAAGACTTCCAGGGTTGGGGCATTCACAACTTCTGGAGGCAAGCTGTTCCAGAGGTTAATTGTTCTAACTGTCAGGAAATTTCTCCTTAGTTCCAAGTTGCTTCTCTCCTTGATTAGTTTCCACCCATTGCTTCTTGTCCTGCCCCCAGGTGCCTTGGAGAGTAGTTTGACTCCCTCTTCTTTGTGGCACCCTCTGAGATATCGGAACACTGCTATCATGTCTCCCCTGGTCCTTCTCTTCATCAAACTAGACATACCCAGCTCCTGCAACCGTTCTTCATACGTTTTAGCCTCCAGTCCCCTAATCATCTTGGTTGCTCTTCTCTGCACTCTTTCCAGAGTCTCCACGTCTTTTCTACGTCGTGGCAACCAAAACTGTATGCTGGCATAGCTGGCTTTGGGGATTTTCCCGTGTATAAGGCATAGAAATGTTATTGCAACGTTTCGACAAGATCTCACTTGTCATCATCAGGCAGGCTTCTGTCTGTGAGTGTGACTGCGGAGGCATCGCCCCTCTTTAAATCTTGGTGGGGGGGTTGGAGTGCTGACTATTGTTGTGAGTGGGTTGATTGGCTCTGCAGTTGCATCGTGACTGGTAGATTGATGCTGATTGGTCTCATTTGTATGTTTCTCCTTGTTTTGAATTTCAACAGCTTGGGTGGAGGGTGGGGCTTGTCTGCTGGTCAATGCTGGCTTCCAGATATCTGGTAGGCGGGAGGTATCATCATGTTTATTCACGCTGCTAGATTGTTTCTCTATTTCGATGGCTTCTCTGATTATTCTCCTGTTGAGTTGTTCCGCCTTGGAGATCATTTTAGTTCCTTGAAAGTCAATGTCATGTCCTGTAGTTTTGAAATGTTGATAGAGAGATGAGGTATTAAGATGATTTTTTAAAGCATTTTTATGTTCAGCAATACGTGCACTAATCCTTCTGTTGGTTTGTCCTATGTAAGTGGCAGGGCAGCTTTTACATGGAATTTTGTAGACTCCTTGGTTTTCTAGCTGGATCTTGTCTTTCGGGTTCCTTAGGCTATTGGTTATTTTTTGGTCGGTGTTGAAGGCTGTCTTGATGTTGTGCTTGTGGAGAATTTTGCTGATTTTGTCTGTGGTACCTTTAATGTATGGGATGAGGGCAGTGCCATTTTCCTGTTCCATAAATACATTCCACAAATACATTAATATCCAACGGATTCCGAAGAAAAACAATCACCAAGCTAATCCAACAAGAGACACCCCCCAGGAACAAGACAAAGAACAGGAAAATGGCATTGCCCTCATCCCATACATTAAAGGTCGTGAAGATGCTTCCAATTCTACGCGGGAGAAAACCCGAACAACCAAAGACCTACATACAAACACCCGCGAAAACCTCAGAAAAATAAACTCATAGCTCATAAAAACTAACATATATATATATGATTTATTAATCATCCCTTAAAAAATTTTTAACACATATATATATATATATATATATATATATATATATATATATATATATATATATATATATATATATATATATATATATATATATATATATATATATATCCTGAGATGCATTGCACACATATATATTTATTATGCACTGAAAAGTCATTCACTGTTAAGACTAAATGAATTTTCCATTGGTATTCATTTGGGGTATTCATTGCTTGTCACAATTAATGTCATGAGAGCTTTAATTTCTCGGAGGTTACACCCATTATTTGACTTATTATTCATGTATTCAAATAACTAATTAGAATAGAATATATGCATACATTCAAATCGGCCATGAGAAATGAGTTTGCCACAGGATTTTTTACACTGACCCAGAGAGACGTTTATGGCTCCGATTTTCATCGGGCTGCCTGTCTCTCTCTCGCTGTGACAAAATGAAAGCTGCATAATATTTATAGGAACAGTTAATTTAGAATTGGAAATTAGCTTTTCCTCCTGAACTATCCGCAGCAGGATCCTATTAGATTAAGGCACCATGCCTCTCTATCTGGAACGGCGCAAAGGACAATTGCAGGAGCAATTGCTGGTCAAATTAAATCATTAAGGGGGGGGGGGGAAGCGAACAAACAATTCATTTCTACAATTCAATTCAACAATTCAAACAGATGCGTTCCTATTAATTCAGGATAACTTCAAAGCCCCAAAGCAGTCTTTCTCAACCTTTGCTGGCTGGAGAAGTCTGGGAGTTGAAATCCTTCAGACTTAAAGTTGCAAAGGTTGGAGACCCCTGATCTAGAACATAAGAAACAGGAATCTATTTTGATTCTTTGTATTACCCCTACCTGTAGCATTCAGTATAAAGATTTCCACATATTTTAGATAGATCCCATTTCTGTTTTGGGGCCACTGTAAGATCTTCTGTCATAATGGACCCTCTCTTTTGAAAAAGAAATATCATACTAACTTTTTTTCCTTCACCCAACATCTTCAAGGCATGTGTGGTCCTGTCTACCATTAAAACCACCATTCCAAGCAACTTCCATGAATCCAGTGTCTTTCCCCCCACTTGGAACTGAACCTAGAAGGACATTTCTTCCAACAGTACATTAGCGTATTTGCAGGAAATAGTTAAATTTATTTCACAATAAGGATTTGAGCATAATTTTATTCATTACACCAAACTGGCTGCCATTTTCTTATGTTAGTGAGATCCAAATTCACAGCTGACTTTTATGAGGGTTGCTTTGGAAAGAGTAACTTCATGATAATGATGTTGATGTATGCATGTATTAAAATCCATCTGGTATACTTTTGAAATGGACAATTACCAATTCTGTTGAATTCAATAAAGAATGATTCAGCTCATTTGTGTGGGTTTTTTTTTTATAACATTGCAAAACTGAAGGACAGACTTGTTCACATACAAATTTGATTTATAATTTCTAGCCGATTTAGAGGCATTCATTCTCTGTATTTTCTTGAACCAATTTAGGTTCTGTTAAGATACACTAATTAGAGCTATTGTTTTTGTAAGTCTATTAAGTAATCAAGATAAGAATTAAGAATCATTGCCTTGGATCATTCAATATGCCAAATCATAATGCAGTTTGCTTTTTGGCTTATTTTGCTGGGTTTGTTCAGTCAACCATAGTTAAATGTGAATGTAATGTAAATAGGATAGGCATGGATTTCTTCTAGAAAATGCCTATATACCTACTCCTCAGGATTCATTTAACTGATATAGAGTTGGTTAATCTGAGGCCTCAGTGTGGCTAGGAAGTCAGAATCATCGTATCAAATCCACTTTGTGGAATTACAAACAGCTGTGCAAAATTCTATTTGGTCTTACGTCAAAATCACAATTCATTTTGACTTAAGAGACCTAGGATAACATAGTAGATAATATAATACAATACAATAGCTGAGTTGGAAGGGACGGTGGAGGTCGTCTAGTCCAACCCCCTGCCTAGGCAGGAAGCCCTATACCGTTTCAGACAAATGGCTATCCAACATCTTCTTAGTATTCCTGTGCACCGCCCTGGATCCGTTTGGAGAAGGGCGGGGTATAAATTTAATAAAATAAATTCTTAAAGACTTCCAGTATTGGGGCATTCACAACTTCTGGAGGCCAGGAGTTCCACTGATTAATTGTTCTCACTGTCAGGAAATTTCTCCTCAGTTCTAAGTTGCTTCTCTCCTTGATTAGTTTCCACCCATTGCTTCTTGTCCTGCCCTCAGGTGCTTTGGAGAATATTGAATTTTTTTTTACTACAGGTTCTGTGAATGTGGCTTGGTGGGCATGGCAGGGGAAGGATACTGTAATATCTCCATTCCCACCCAACTCCAGGGGAAGGATACTGCAAAATCTCCATTCCCACCCAACTCCAGGGGAAGGATACTGCAAAATCTCCATTCCCACCCAACTCCAGGGCAAGGATACTGCAAAATCTCCATTCCCACCCAACTCCAGGGGAAGGATACTGCAAAATCTCCATTCCCACCCAACTCCAGGGGAAGGTTACTATAAAATCCCCATTTCCTCCCGATCAGCTGGGACTCAGGCGGCAGAGAATAGATGGGGGCGCGGCCAGCCAGAGGTGGTATTTACCAGTTCTCTGAACTACTCAAAATTTCCACTACCAGTTGTCCAGAACTGGTCAGAACCTGCTGAATACCATCTCCGTTAAAGACTTATTTGTTTATTTGTGAGATGTGTTTTATGTTTTAATATAATGTACTATTTTAATAAAAACCATGCGAGATCCAAAGAGAAGCAAGACAAAGCTGCCTTCTCTTTTGCTTATTTTAATTCTTGAAATACTGAATAGAGACAGAAGCCAAGGTGAGAGATTGTGGGAGTAAAGATTCAGAAGCCATACAAATTAGGAGTTTTTTGCGATGGCTTTGTTGCTTACGAGAATGGGAGAAATCAGTGAACCACTAACAGAAATACACATACCGACTCATTTTCCAGTAGGCGAGATGTTATGTCATTTATCAATAATTTCTTCCCGTACTCTTCATAGAGCAAATAGGCTTTCCACAAAAGAAACAGTAGATGTTAATTTAACATCAAAAAAATGACAGCTGTGACGATGAAAAAAAGTAATATGGGACCACTTCAGCCTCTGACAATCTTCGCTACTGAGCTTATCAAAAGAACATAAAGGACAGATTTAAAAATATAAAAAGCTAAATTACCAGTCATCAAGAAGTTTCAATTTTATTTTCCGTGCCTTGAGTAGGAACAAGAGTTGATTATTCCACCACCACCAGTTTCATAATGAGAAAATCATCATGCTTTTTCCCAACTTCTGTTTTGTGAATGGCTGCATTGTTACCTTCATTTGTACTTTCTACACATCCATTATCTCTGATTTTTTTTTTTACTATTTATTCCAGGGGTAGTCAACTTTTTTATACCTACTGCCCACTTTGGTATCTCTGTTAGTAGTAAAATTTTCTAACCGCCACACCCACCCAGTTACGTGACTGCCAAGCCACTCCCACTCAGTCACATGGCCAGCAAGCCACTCCCACAAAGCAGGCCACACCTACAGAAGAGGTTCTAAAAAATCTTGAAACCCACCACTGGAACAGATGCTGTATTTCTCCATGCGCTCATTTGATTTAATTTTCTTTAAACATCTGCCAGCTCCATGGTGGACCTCTGTGTGATAACATCTGCACAGCCATTAAATTAATGCAGAGATAACTTCTAGATTATCACGGTTAAAAAACCCGGTGTCCTATAGGTGGAACAGGAGGCAGGATGAAAGCTTTGTCACAGGGTGAAAAAAAGAAATGATTGCTTATCTCAAAGCCGGGAGTATAAAATGAGTACATTTATAAGCAGTGCTGTGCTTGAGGCCACTATTATTGTTAATTATTTCTCTATTCGCATGCAAAATCACAATGGGAGAACTGAAAGTAATAATTAGAACACTCACTCCTGCCTGCCTCCACGTGAAAAATTAATCTCTCTTCCCATCAGTCACTACGAATAAAATCCCAGGCCTTTGCTGGGGTGTGGGTTGTTTTTCCATTACTTTTGTGCGTATTAGACAGCATCTTTATTAAGCTAGTTCAAAGGCTGCCCCAACAAAGGACATAGGGCTAATTAAAGGTATTAACAATATGGATTTGGGGATGTTTATTGTCTTCTAGCCTTTCTCACAGCATCCCAAAACGGGCTGATTGATCAAATGGTTTGCTTTAATATGATGCAATCTCCACGTTCCAATCTATGGACTACTGAGGGCTAACCTTTTTGTCATTGTGAGTCGACAGCATGCAACACCAGGGGTGGGTTCCTGCCAGTTCTAACCTCTCCTATAGAAGAGGCTCAGATATTACTGGTCAAATGTCTAAAATTGATTTTGAACGCATGTCTTTCTTTTTAAGATTTCAGAATGTTCCAGAATTACCTGATGAAAATTTAAAAGAGTTGATGGCTACTATGTTAGCGGAATATATTAAGAAAGGTAAGGAATTTATTTGGGGGGACATTGATTTGATTTATAGAATTAATTCAGCATTTGCCAGAATAAATGAGGTACCCAGAGAGATACATATTAAATTTATAAGAAGGTCAACGAGAGAAGAGATACTGAGAGTGCAAAGAGGGGGCCCTTTGATGTATCAGCAAAACGAGGTGGCCATATTGAAGCAGATCCCAAAGAAAATACGAGATATAAGAAGGAATTATTCCTTCTTAACAAAAAAATTATTCAAAAAGGGGGTGTGGTTCAAGTGGTCGATGCTGGAAGGGATGCTGGTATTCTGGGAGGGAGGAAGAGTTAGAATCAAAACAGTTGAAGAGGCGCAGAATTTTCTTAAAAAACACTCCTCAATCTTGGATGATGATGAGATGGGAACGGGAGGGGCCACGGGTCCGCCTGCTGGTGGGGAGGAGGAGGAAGAGACTATAGCAAAGAGTGTATTATGTACACCCAGGAGATGCAGATAAGTAAAGAAGACTGATGGGGAGGTCTGTCTATCTATCTATCTATCTATCTATCTATCTATCTATCTATCTATCTATCTATCTATCTATCTATCTATCTATCTATCTATCTATCTATCTATCTATCTATGAGCACCGCCCCCTAGAGTCGGGAACGACTAGCACATATGTTCAAAGGGAACCTTTACCTTTATAGAGACTTCTTACTTTTGGAATCCAAACAAGATTAGCCAGTTGCTGCTCTCTGCTGGGTCCTTAAGGGAACTGAATTGCCTGATGCTTGTTTTATATACTGGATTCCTGAGTCACAGGCTTCTGCTTTCTGTCTCGCAGTGTGTTTGGATCCATTATTAAAGAGATCTTGTAATATAAATATGATATTTTCAAAACTTGGGTAAAGAGAAGTAGTATTTTTAAAGTTTCAAAACTACAGATCTGACCTTCTTCCATTAAGATTAGGGAAGATGGGTGGAAACTAATCAAGGAGAGAAGCAACTTAGAACTAAGGAGAAATTTCCTGACAGTTAGAACAATTAACCAGTGGAACAAAAGTTGCCTCCAGAAGTTGTGAATGCCCCAACCCTGGAAGTCTTTAAGAAGATGTTAGATAGCCATTTGTCTGAAAAGGTATAAGGTTCCTGCCCACGCAGGGGGTTGGACTAGAAGACCTACAAGGTCCCTTCCAACTCTGCTATTGTATTATTGTATTATTGTATTAAGATAGATGACAGATGGAAAGAAACCGCATGATGGTCTTCCTCTAAAATTCCACTTGTAAGAAAAAGAGCAGAAAATTTGGTGTGGTGTTAGGGACCATGTCGAAATCAAATTTACGTGGTTTAAAGGCAAAACAGCCCATTTCTGGCAGTGCAAAGCCCTTCGAACGAGCGTGTTAACACTGCTGATAAAATCCAAGTGTCAATTTGTCTACAAGTTCGGCATTATTTTAGCCGGACGAGAAAGAGACGTAACAAGAAAATTAACTTTTATTAGGCTGCCCGCACCAATAATTTGTTTTTTAGTCATTTTCTGTCAAGGCAGAGAAATCAATAGCGGCACATTGATAGAACCCAGATTGGGTTGAAGCTTCTCCAGTATCCAAGCAGTCAGCTGTGATGTATTTAATTCATGCAGCACTTATTACTTTCAAGATTTGCTTGTCAACAGGAAAAAAAAATACAGAGGTGAAATGCAATCAAGCAGGACTGAACAGAAGAGACAAATCTTTCAGCATGTTTATCCCCTGTGGTTCAGATTACCTTTCCTTTGTCCTTGGTTCTTGCACTTTTCCACCAGTTAGTAAAATAGGATCAACGCATAAAATACAGCTGCTTTTTATGTCATCATGTGACATGCACTCGGAGACTTCAGCTAGTCCAGAATGCAGCCGCGCGAGCAATTATGGGAACCTTAAGGTTTACCCATGTAACACCGCTCTTGCGCGAGCTGCACTGGCTGCCTGTCGTCTTCCGGGTGCGCTTCAAGGTTTTAGTTATCATCTTCAAAGCGCTCCATGGCTCGGGACCTAGCTATTTGCAGGATCGGATCCTGCCTCATACATCCACACGGCCAATTCGCTCCCACAGAGAGGGACTTCTCCGGGTGCCGTCCACTAGACTTTGTCAGCGGGCGACGCCCAGGGGAAGGGCTCTCTCTGTGGCGGGCCCAGCCCTCTGGAACGACCTTCCCCCCGACATTAGAACAACTACGGACCTCCGCTCCTTCCGTCTAAAATTAAAAACATATTTGTTCTGCTTGGCCGGCCTAGGGTAGTCTCTCGTCTATGGGATTGTTAATAATTTTAGATAGGGATTTTAGTATTTTAATTGGTAGTTTTTAGCGCAGGGATATATTTAATTTGTTTTTATTATGTGTATGTGTGTTTATTGTTTTATTTGCCCTGTGCACCGCTCCGAGTCCCTTTGGGGAGAGGGAGCGGTCAACAAATTAAATTATTGATTAAATTATTGATTGATTCCCATTTCTAAAATGGGAATACTGTAGTTGATTTGAGAACAGAATTTTTAACACGGGGCATTCTCTTTTCCCACCTCAATAAAACTGCTCCCTTAACCTGTGCGATTCCTCCTGAATATGATACAAGAGCATAAACTCCATTTAAATAGAGAAAATTATGGCTCTTGATCGAACAGCAGGTGGCAGATGTATCTAGGACCTTTGCACACATTCATCTAATGCACCAACTGCTCGATTTCCTGCATGGAGAGGAAACTCCTGCTTATAGTTTAAGCCTCTCCTTTGGAGCATTGCATCGGTCCAGAGTGAGATGGTGCAACCAGTATGGGTATGCCTTGGCATGCTCATACGGCAGCATTGCTACCTGAGCTGTGATGATGGCTTGCAGGTGTTTTTCAAGGCATCCGATAATTGTCTTCAAAATCCTTCAAGATTACCTTCTCTTCTATTGTCTCTGCCCATCTGATAAGATCCAGCAGGATCAGTATGGTCCTGTTACTGGAGAAATGTAATCTTAATGGATTCCAGAAGGATGTCTTCTTTGTTACTTGCCCCTATGATGATAGCAGTTGATATAAGGTAGACAAAGGAATTTCAACTTTCTTATTCAACCTCCTCCTCCTCCTCCTCCTCCTCCTCCTCCTCCTCCTCCTCCTCCTCCTCCTTCTGCTTCTTTCTTCTTCTTCTTCTTCTTCTTCTTCTTCTTCTTCTTCTTCTTCTTCTTCTTCTTCTTCTTCTTCTTCTTCCTCCTCCTCCTCCTCCTCCTCCTCCTCCTCCTCCTCCTCTCCTTCTCCTTCTCCTTCCTCCTCCTCTTCCTCCTCCTCCTCCTCCTCCTGGCTACTATCAAACTGCCATAGAGAGGAGCATTCCATACATACCTGTGGTCGGAGTGGAATCCCAAGCTGGCCTGTGAACGCGCATGTCTAAACTACCATCTCTCATTGGTTAATGTGATTTATGATGAAAAGCTGAGGGGAGGACAATAATGCAGGCAAAGTTCAGAAGCAGATAAAGAAAGCAAAAAAGATGGCTGCAAACAAGAAATGCCTAATGAGGAATGCTGTTAATAAATCACTGCTTTTTGTATCATAATATCAAGTCGCTTATTATGAAGCAGGCATCGTTAGGGTACTTGACACTGGCACTAACCAGAGCATAGAACAATTCAAGTAGAGCAAGATCAGAAGTCATGAGGAACCCGGCTCAAAGAATCCCCAGGAGTTGGATATGACTGAATTGATACTGATATCATCATCTCCATCGCTGTAAGAGTTCATTTTCTGCTAAGGAGCACATCACAAATGTAGGTTCCTTCTCTGTGAGACAGCGATGGATATAGAGATGGCATACTATATTTCCCAGATCACCCAGTTTCAATACCCACAGTGGGTCTCAGACATCCCAACCCATCTTAGTGGGGTTGATTGTCTTAATGGGAAGAAGGAGATAGCCAAAGGAAGGGAAGGGTTTTCTATCAACTTATTTTTTCTTTCTTTCCATTTGATCGAACTCATAACATTAATTCAACTCATACTCAGTTTAACTGCCTGACATCAATCTGTTTATTAAATGCATGGTTTGCAAGCCCTTGCTGAGACATTTCTACAGATGCATGGGCCATTTCACCACCGAAAATACATTTAGTATGTCAGTAGTGAAAAGACACCAGATGCTGAGAAACAAGCAGCCAGAGTTGTGTTCCCAGTAGTGCCTGCAATTGTTGTGCTCTCAGCTGCATAATTTTCATGGAAAGGGTTGTGTTGTTGTTGCTTCGGTTTGACAGAATATTAATCTGCTGATGATTTCAAAAGGGGACTTTGAAATGGGATCGTATCTGCGGGATCGTATCCTGTCCCTACATCCCTTCGGCCAATTCGCTCTCACAGAGAGGGGCTTCTCCGGGTGCCGTCCACTAGGCAATGCCAGCGGGCGACGCCCAGGGGAAGGGCCTTCTCTGTGATGGGCCCGACCCTTCGGAACGACCTACCCCCGGATATTAGAACTATCACGGACCTCCGCTCCTTCCGCCAGCAACTCAAAACCCACCTGTTTCATTTAGCCGGCCTGGCCTAACTCCAGACTTCCCGCCCCAGTCTGTAATTTTAAATTATTTATCTGGTTTTATGGGTTTAGTTTTAATTTTTATAAATTTGTACAGAGGATTGTTTAATCTGATTTTAGTTTATATGTATTGTTATGGTTTTGATAATTTTAATTTATACCCGTACACCGCCCCGAGTCCCTTCGGGGAGAGGGGGCGGTCTAGAAATCGAATTAAATAAATAAATAAAATAAATGGGTTGTTATAACTTCCCACCACGCCCATTTCTTTTTCCTTTGAACAAAAGGAAAATGTGATGATTGATGCATATTCACTAAGAAGCCGATATCTTTCCCTGGAGAACTCAGAAACAAGCATTGAGCTGTGGAAATGAAATGATGCAGAAATGAAAGAGCACAGCATTTCAGTCACATTCTAAACAATACCCAAAAAATAAATAAAAAAAGAAGGGGGAGGCGGGAGAAAATAATTGAATGATATATGAATGGCTAAAAAGAATAGCAAAGGAGAGGGAATATTGTTAGGATACTCAGCCTTATATTGGGTTGACAATATATATGAGCCTATGTTCTTAAAGAGTCCATGTAGCTTTAAGAACTATGTGTTGAATTCTGATTGGCTGTGCTTCTCAGCTCTACCATAAAGGAAGCTCAGGAACACAGTCCGTTCCCTTTTTGATTCCATTTGATTCCTGTTCTTACTGTTTGCTGCTGAAGAGTTGAAGTATTTGTTTTGCATCACTGTAAGATAACTCTGTGTTTGGTGAAGGACTGTTATTGTTTTGAGAAGTTAGTATCCCTGGTCGGAAGAAGTATTTTAGTTGCTACAAAGTAAAGACTCTTTATTTTCTTACTATCACTGTTTTAGAGTTTGTGTGTGGTTAAAGCAACGTATCTCTTTACTGTCCGGTGTGTTACACTATTCCGCATTTATTTCCTAACACTGGTTACGGGACCAGAGTTGTAACACCTGGTTCTGAATCCAGAATTGCTAACAAATATGACCCAAAATCTTAGCTGATGCCCATGGCAACTTCAGTGATGAGTGAAAAACCTTTGGATTGCTTTCTAGATCACTGTGATAATGATAATGATAATATTTTATTTATAAACTGCCTCCTCTCCCCAAAGGGACTCGGAGCGGTGCACAGGGAAATTAAAAAACCAATATTGAATACATAAATAGATAAATAGATAAAACACAAATTAAACAAAATTATCCCTGCGCTAAAATCCCCTGTATTAAAATTACGCTAAAAACCCCTAAAACCCTATTAAAAGACGGAAGACTAACCTAGGTCGGCCAAGCAGAAAAAGTGCGTTTTCAGTTTTTGACGGAAGGAGCGGAGGTCCGTGGTCGTTCTAATATCCGGGGGGAAGGTCGTTCCAGAGGGTCGGGCCCGCCACAGAGAAGGCCCTTCCCCTGGGCGTCGCCCGCTGGCCTAGTGGACGGCACCCGGAGAAGTCCCTCTCTGTGGGAGCGAATCGGCCGCAGGGATGTATGGGGCAGGATCCGATCCCGCAGGATCCGATCCTGTGTTGCCCCACTCACTCCCCACCACACACATCTGTGATTTAGAGAGTGTATTAATGTTCCCCAGCAATTCCTTTCACCCAGCCTCAGAAGTGTCTCAAATAAATCCAGCCACAAGCAGGCCATGATTAGTCCACAGGGCAATGGCCAATAGTCCATTATACAATGGAAAGCTGCGCCAATAGGGAAGTCTACCAAACAAACTTAAATCTACCACGCTGAACTGAAATACACCCACAGGATCTCACTTGGCAAGAGGAGTTAGGGGTCTCCAAGGCCCAAAGTCAAGCAGGAAGAACGAGGAACAAACACATAGCCAGAAACCCAACCTGTTGTTCCCAGCAACGCCTCCCTCTGCCTGCTGTGATAAATAGCTCCCTGGTACAGCCCATCAAGATGGGTGGGGCCTTCTCCCAAGTAATCTCCATTGCTCCTGCCTTTTCTCTCTCCTGTGTGCTCTCGGATCCACCATGCAAGCAGCTCCTCCTCCTCTTCGCTGATTGTCCTCAGCTGAAGCCTCCTGTGAATGTCTCTTGTCCGACTGTTCAGAGCAGTGGTGGATTTTGGATCCCATTGCAACTGGTACAGTGCAACGGGGCCTGGTGCCCACCGCATGAGTGCATGCAACGTGCACACACATACACACAGTGCACGCATGCATTCTTACCGCCTGCAACGCTCCAGCCTCTCAGCAGAGCGTCGTGCAGGTGCCGTGCGCTCCATGCGCCTGCGCAGAAGCCCTGAAAATTTCAAATACTGCTAAGGAGCGAGGGCGGGCAGGTGGGCCCTCCAGAGCACTTTATCAGAACGGTACCTGGTGTTCCCAGCAGGCACTGATATGCCCGTACCAAGGCGAACCGGTTGTAACCCACTACTGGTTGAGAGTCATTAATTAACCCAGTTCCTGACAAGCCAGGAATGACTTCATCCTCTCTTGAGTTGACCTCTGAGGAAGAATCTGAGTAGTTGTTCAAAGGAGAAATCGCAATAACTCCCACCCTGAGAACCCTGACAAATCCCCAGTCCTTTAGGGATGTTGCAGGATTTCTATAAAACCACCAATAAATAACAGAATGCTTATTTCTGGTGGGAGGGCAATGCTTGGGAACACTGCTCTCTGGTCACACTTTCACACATTTTGGTTAGGTCGAAAGCTACAGCTAGTTCAGAATGCAGCCATGCGGGTGATTACGGGAGCTCCTAGACTCTCCCATATAACACCGATCCTGCGCGAGCTGCACTGGCTTCCTGTGGTCTTTCGAGTGCGCTTCAAGGTTTTGACGACCATCTTTAAAGCGCTCCATGGCACAGGACCTAGTTATATGCGAGACCGTCTCCTGCCCCATACATCCCTTCAGCCGATCCGCTCCCACAGAGAGGGCCTTCTCAGGGTGCCGTCGGCCGGACAATGCCAACTGGCGACACCCAGGGGAAGGGCCTTCTCTGTGGCGGGCCCTGCCCTGTGGAACGACCTACCCCCTGAGCTTCGCACCATCTCAGACCTTCGCCTCTTCCGCCAGTGTCTAAAGACACATTTCTTTCATCAAGCCGGCCTAGCGTAACCTTCCGCTGTGACTATTTTAGATAGATTTAATTTTTGGGGATTTTAATTTGGTTTTTAGCGCAGGATGGATATTTAATAAGTTTTTAAATTTTCTATTTGATTTTTGTATGTATTTTTTAAATTCCTGTGCGCCGCCCTGGGTCCTCTTGGAGAAGGACGGGGTATAAATCTAATAAAAATTAAAATAAAATAAAAAGGTGGGGCATCAGGGCAGGTTTTCCCACTGTGAAATTCAGGAATTTCTAAGCGTTGACTATCAATGCTACCGCTACAGCTTTGTCTGCACTGACTTCAGTATTAAATAACCTTTATGCAAAGGAAACAGCCTGCAATTGTTCAGCCTAACTCAGCATGTGGCATTCACGCTTTCTAAATTTAAACAGGGTTTCCATCTGCCCTAGTTTGCAACAATTTCAATTGAAGGCGTACGATGCAGAGAAAGGATGTGTGCATCTCTAGACCTCTCTGCTATACGTTTGCAATGCTGTGCCAATGAGGCGTTTCGAATTAATTTATCAGCCCATTTTGGAGTAAGGCAAAAGTACAGCCTTCATTTTCCACTTTTCAAAACTTTTCCGAACTTCCAATTTTAGTTCAGGTGGCTCTCGACTTGCAATCAAAATTGGAAGCAGAATTCCAGCAAAGACGTTGTTAAGCAAGTTCCTCCTGATTTTACAAAACTTTTTTTTGTTAGTTATTAAGTTACCCACAGTTAATGAAGTTGAACATGGCTCTCCTAGTGAGTTTTGCTTGTTGTACGTACACCAGCTGGGAAGGCTGCAAATAATAATCAAGGGATCAGTGGTGGGTGAGATTCCAATTTTTTTACTACTGGTTCTGTGGGCATCGTTTGGTGGTCGTGGCAGGGGAAGCTTATTGTGAAATCTCCATTCCCTCCCCACTCTGATTAGAAAGTTAGGCGGTTCGAATCCTTAGTGCCACGTAACGGAGTGAAGTCCCATTACTTCACCTCCTGCCACATACCTCCCTTCGACCTGTCCGCTCCCACAGAGTGGGCCTCCTCAGGGTGCCGTCAGCCGGTCAATGCCGGCTGGCGACTCCCATGGGAAGGGCCTTCTCTGTGGTGAGCCAGACCCTCTGGAACGACCTGCCCCCCGATATCCGTACCATCACGGACCTACGCCTCTTCCGTCAGATGTTAAAGCACACTTTTTCCATCTAGCCGGCCTGACATAGACCAAGGATATAATTTTAAATTTTAATATTTATTGGTTTTAATCTTTTATAGTATTTAAATTTTAGCACAGAGTTAATAATTTAATTGTTTTTTTTATATTTCGCATGCGTTGTTGGGTTTTTTTAATCTTTCTGTGCACCGCCCTGAGTCTCCCCAGGGAAAATAGGGCGGTATATAAATCGAATGAATAAATAAATAAAATTACTTGTCCCAGCTTCTGCCAAGATAGCAGTTCAAAAGCACATTAAAAATGCAAGTAGAAAAGTAGGAACCATCTTTGGTGGGAAGGGAACAGCGAAGCATAGAGCTCACAGTCTCCTGGTTTCTAAGCCAGCAACTTACACCAATTCGGCACTGACCATTGTACAACTTGGTCACAAAGTGGAGACACAATGCTTAACTGTGCATTCACTAGGGAGCAGGGGTGGGTTTCTGCGGGTTCGCACCTACTCGCGAGAACCGGTTGGCGAAATTTAGAGAACCGGTGAGAGGGGGTTCCACCGGCATACCTGGAAGTAAATCTGGCCCACCACTGCCAGTGACCCAACGGGAAGGAAAGGAAAGGAAAGGAAAGGAAGGAAGGAAGGAAGGAAGGAAGAAAGGAAGGAAGAAAGGAAAGAAGAAAGAAAGAAAGAAAGAAAGAAAGAAAGAAAGAAAGAAAGAAAGAAAGAAAGAAAGAATTTATCATCACAATTGAGTCCAAAATTTTGGTTGCTAAGCAAGAGCGTTGTTAAATGAGTTTCACCACATTTTAAAAGATGGCCACTCCCACCTGTCACATGACTGCCAAGCCACGCCCACAAAATAGGCCACACCTACAGAGCAGGTTCTAAAAAATTTGAAACCCACCCCTGCTAGGGAGATTCCCAGCTACTCCCTTTTGTTATTTTTAAGATTCAAAATTTTAAAATTCAAACTTTAAAGAAAGGAACAAGGGAGAACAGTGGATAAGGTGGGAACCAAGACTGGGCAAAACAATATGAGACATTATCTGTCTGGAATCGTCACGGAAGAGACATCTGGGAGCAACTGAAATATCAAGAAAGCTGTCGCAGGCAACATTTATTTGAAATCAACACAAATGTCTTGCTAGAAATATTCTGTTGGCTTTTCTTTGTTTTGGAATGCGTGTGTAGCTATTTAAGCTTTATAGTCTTGGATATTTATTCTTCGCTGAAATTTATACTTTCTGTACATCCTCAGTGAATTATGGTTGCTTTATACAATCTGGTGTATTTTCCCTTGAGAGTTGCTGCTGTGCTATTCGCCGATTTATCACCTTGTCCCTGTCTTGAATCTAATTTTCTCTCCTGTAGCTTTCTATGGGACTAGTTTTAGCAGCACAGAATTTTAATCTCTTCTCCCATGGAATGGTTTTACCTCCAATCTCAAGGTGTCGGTTTGCATCTTCTCTTTCTTTTAAAAATAACATTTCTTGTAGGCAGACAAAGCTTCTTGTGAGCTGCATCTACCTCCAAAGGATGGGAACCTAATTTCCCTAGCCACACATAAACTATGATGGCCCGTGGGTAACACTTTAGGATTTATTTCATTTTTAATCTTATTTCGTTCCTTTCTTTCTTTCTTTTGCACTTGTCAATAAACTCTAAGCCAGGGGTCCCCAAACCCCGGTCCATGGACCGGTGCCGGTCCGTGGCTTGATAGGAACTGGGCCGCAGTGGGTGGTGCAACTCTTAGAAAGGGCCGGAGAGGAGGATGAGGGAGGAGGGGGCATCCCCCTGGGCAGAGTGTGCGCGCCGGGGGCGGGAGAGCACAGGCTCAGCCGCTCCCGCTGTTGGGGGCCCGAGAGGGGCTAGTGAGTCGACTCACACACACCCTCGTGCATGCGCTGCCTGTTCCCCCTCCCCCCGCTCCCCCTCTACACCAGTCGAGCCATGGCCACTGGTCCACGGAATTTTTTTTAACATGAAACCGGTCCCTGGTGCCATAAAGGTTGGAGGCCCCTGCTCTAAGCTATAAGATTCCTTTTTGTCTCACAAATAGGGGTGAACGGCAAATGCTAGATAAAATGGTTCTGTTATAAGATAGGTTCTTGGGACGGAATGGCTCAGTGACTAAGACACTGAGCTTGTCGATCAGAAAGGTTGGCAGTTCGGCGGTTCGAATCCCTAGTGCCGCGTAACGGAGTGAGCTCCCGTGACTTGTCCCAGCTTCTGCCAACCTAGCAGTTTGAAAGCAGGTCAAAAATGCAAGTAGAAAAAAAGGGACCACCTTTGGTGGGAAGGGAACAGCGTTCCGTGTGCCTTCGGCGTTTAGTCATGCCAGCCACATGACCATGGAGACATCTTCGGACAGTGCTGGCTCTTCGGCTTTGAACCGCCGAAACCCTTAGAGTCAGGAACGACTAGCACATATGTGCGAGGGGAACCTTTACCCTTTACTTATAAGGTTCTAGCACCAAAGCTAGAAAAGTGGGAAGGAGCCAGGGTGTGTAGAACAAGAGTATTTCTGGAAAACAAGAACTTCCAGCTTTTAGTCCAAGGGGCTCAGTCTTATCACTGCACCCCTCTAATGCAGGAAAGGAAAAGCTTGGAGGCTTGGATTCCTGCAATGCTTTCTCCTTAGGGCAACATCTGAAAATCGCTCAGAGACTCCGGTTGGCACTGGAGAACTCTGGGAGTCGATGTCCACAGATATCCACAGGATTTAGATTTTAAACAGAATCGTTTCTTTATATTAAACTAATTGTGTACAATGTACATACCTGTGACAGTATTAATAATACGACAATTCATTTAAAAGTTTTCTTCCTTGTCTCTTTGTAATCAAAAAATATATATATCCAAAACTGTAATTCAAGTGTTGAGAGACAATACAAATCAACAATCCATTGCTGCAAATGAGATATAGATTGATCCTTCTGGTGTTGCACAGCAATTATTTTGGAGGTTCACCATTCTCAACACATCCCAGATCCTGATGATACAAAGAATTAAAATTGATGGGAATTTAACCAAGCAGAAATACTATATGCATCTTTAGCCTACAATCCAGTTATATTCCTGTAGATTCCAAGAAAAATGTAACAAGAACAAGAAATAGATCACATTTTAAATCCCCAATTACTTTTTCGGTAACGCTATGATTGCCATCCAATCTTAATTAAACATTTTCTAAGGTATCTGAACTAAAATGTTTTATTGTATCAACTAATCTCTGTGGCGGGCCCGGCCCTCTGGAACGACCTTCCCCCCATATTAGGACGACCACGGACCTACGCTCCTTCCGTCTTAAATTAAAAACTCATCTTTTCCGTCTGGCCGGCCTAGGATAGTCTCTCTGTCTTTGGGGTTATACTGGGTAGTTTTAGTATAGTTCAGTTTTAATGGGAAATTTTAGCGCAGGTTAGGTTTAATTTGTTTTTAAGAAATGTTTGTATGTATTTATTGTTTTTATTCTACCTGTGCACCGCCCCGAGTCCCCAAGGGGAGAGGGAGAGGTTTATAAGTATTAAAATTATTATTATTATTATTAAAATTATTAATTATGATTTTTTTTTAAAAAAACCGCTCACTTAATTTCACATTTTATAGGTATTTTTTCCAGTTGTTTCTAAGTTAGCTGCTAGACAGGCTATAATGTAGTTGTTATTATAATCTATCTCAATATAGTTTTGATTTTCCTGCTGAGTTGATTTCCTAATCTAATCTACTTTATAAGATTGATATGGGGCCACCAATGCATTCTGTTTTTGAATCTAAAATGACGATGAATAAATAATTCAGAAGGATTTGAACATGAACAAAGTGAAAAGAAACAATAAATGCAAAATAAAAATGTAGCTACACAGTGCATGGCAAATTCATAGATCAAATTTCATAACTCTAATCTTGGAAATTGCTGTGATGCAGTGGTGGGTTTCAAATTTTTTTAGAACCTTCTTCTGTAGGTGTGGCTTGCTTTGTGGGAGTGGCTTGCTGTCCATGTGACTGGCTGGGAGTGGCTTGCCAGCCATGTGACCGGTGGGAGTGGCTTGGCAGTCATGTGATTGGGTGGGCATGGCCAACTTGTAAAATGTGGTGAAACTCGCTTCACAATGATCTTGCTTAGCAACCAAAATGTTGGCTCAGGAACTCTGGCATTTGAAGCACGCAAGTATTAAAGCTGTCAAGTTACAAGACCCTTGTGCCCCTAACCCTTTAGGAAAAATACCCCAGGTGTGTTCAAAGTTGACAGCTTGAAGACTTGTGGACTTCAACTCCCAGAATTCCTCCTCTCACTCTTCCTCTTGATGATGGGCAGACGGGTGGGGGGAGGGAGCTGGAACCGGTTCTAAACGGCCCTGTAGATTTGTGGAACCTCTTCTATAGGAGAGGTTGGAACTGGCAGGAACCCACCCCTGTTGTGATATTAGGGGTGGCGTCCAATCTTTCCTCCTGTTCATTTTTCTGTTTCTGATTGAATACTTTAGGGTTGCAATCCAACATGGTGGGAAGACTTTTGGGTTGGGGTAGACCAGGGGTCTGCAAAGTTGGCTCTGGCTGGCTGGGGAATTCTGGGAGTTGAAGTCCACCAGTCTTCAAAGAGCCAACTTTGCAGGCCCCTGGGGTAGACTATCTGAAGGAAATAGTTATGCCATTCCTCAATCATTAACAATATTATCAACATTCCGGTTCATCTTGCCTTTGGATAAGACATATTCAAGTTATAATATAGGACATGAACATTTAAACATCCTGCACATGTTGCAGTTCAGTAGCTTGTGAATAAAATTCACAAACCATATGTGGTAGTTCAAAACTCTTGTTTTAGCAGCTTAGTAGGAACTAAGTTGTGCACATATGCATAAATACCCAAGGTAGCTCGGTAATATCTAACTGGTGAGTCATCTTCAGCTTTATGGATCATAAATCGTGCCCTCCTAGGCTATGCTAAAATTATATTTGATCTACTAAAGAAATATTTCAGAAAAAAATATCAGTAGGGAGGTCAAGTCTATGAAAAACATGCCTCTTTGTAAAAGAAGGGAGGGGAAAAAGATATAATTACAATAAATCACTTACATAAAGCAGATGGTGTAGTGACTGTTAATAGCCTTTGCAAATATATCATTTCGGCTGGAACGCCAAGAAAAAAAAAGATATCTCAATATCTATCATACTGTTCAAAGACAATTTTAACTGCTTTGGAAGAATCTGTGTATCTCATCTATTATTTCCACAGGCTGCTTTGTTCTTAGTTAACAACAGCAACAAATGAACAAGTTGTGTTAAATGAGCTTAGTCATATTACAAATATTTCATTTAGCAGTTAGCAGCTGGTGAGACGAAGGCTAAACAGAACTGTGTTTTGCTTCCTACCATATTAAATGTTATCTTTAATTCTCCTATTTTACAAACACCACTTGGTAGAATTAGGCCCTTTGACTTGTGAGTACGTATGCTCACAATAAATGAGATACCTAGAGTTTTATATACTACACATTTCCAAAATTAAAGAATTGTATCTTGTTAGCTGATTAATATAAAAGCACATTATTAGACCCAGTACCACATTATATAACATTAGCCCTTTGAATGATTCAACCCATGCTAGATTTCTACTGTAGCATAATTTTGTTCTATTGCAGTCCTATAAAACAAATTACTCACGTGTTTAGTTTATTAGTTTATTCAAATTTATACCCCGCACCTTCTCCAAAAAGGACCCAGGGCGGCGCACAGGAAATTTAAAAACATAACAAATATAACAAAATACAACATTTTAACACCCTGTGCTAAAATAGTATAAAATCCCCCAAATTAAAACTATCTAAAAACGGTCAGAACGGGAGGTGATGCTAGGCCGGCTTGTTGGAAAAGGTGCATCTTAAGACGCTGGCAGAAGAGGCGGAGGTCTGTGATGGTCCATAGTTTGGGGGGTAAGTCGTTCCAAAGGGTAGGGTCCGCCACAGAGAAGGCCCTTCCCCTGGGTGTTGCCAACCGGCATTGCCCGGCTGACAGCACCCTGAGAAGGCCCTCTCTGTGGGAGCGGATTGGACGAAGGGATGTATGAGGCAGAAGACGGTCTCGCATATAACTATGCCCCGAGCCATGGAGCGCTTTGAAGATGGTCGTCAAAACCTTGAAGCGCACCCGAAAGGCCACAGGCAGCCAGTGCAGCTCGCGCAGGATCGGTGTTATGTGGGAGTACCTAGAGGCTCCCATAATCACCCGCGTGGCCGCATTCTGGACTAGCTGTAGCTAGTAGCTATATATACACAAACTCATCACCAGAGTCCTTCTAGACAGAAAGCTATTAGTTCTGTTGTGCATTGTTGTTATATGTGTGTTAGGTTTTTTGTCTATCCTAGTCTCCCTGATTTATTTATTGAGCAGCTCAAAAAAACCTAACACACACACATATATAATTTGTGCTGATAAATATATAAAGGGAGACTAGCATAGATCTATTTCAAGCTATTTAGCTCTCATCAGCTAGCCATACCCTTACTGGGATTTGAACCTGGGCTCTTTTTACATGTTAGGCAGTTGTGGTTTAGCAGCTAATATAACTGCCTAACATGTAAAAACAGCCCAAGTTCAAATCCCAGTAAGGGTATGGCTAGCTGATGAGAGCTAAATAGCTTGAAATAGATCTATCTTAGTCTCCCTTATTTATTTATTTATTTATCAGCACAAATGCAACACAAAAATGGTTTCCTACCTGGAAGGCTCCTAGGGTGGAGCTAAAAGGCAAAAAGGGAAGCAGTGTGCTCCCTCCCATATTTGGGCATACCAGGTACTTTGACATAACACACACACACACACACACACACAGACACGACATTTGACATTTACTTAGTCGTTCGTCATATAATTCTGGCATTCCCTCTGCCCTTCCATATCACACACACATACAGAAGGAGACCTTATGGTGATAATTTTCATTGGGCTTGTTTGATTTCACCAGAAATTGTGTCATTATCCATAGATTGGATAAAAGTGAAAGAAATATCATCCATTTGCATTTTTTTTTAAAGTAGGGAATACACAACCGAGTAATCTGCAACTTCAGCATCCACCATCCTAGGCCAGGGTAGCTGGAGTTGTTTGGCATCAGCAATACTGATGGTTACGTGTTCTTTACTACAGGAGAATAAACAGATTTTTGTCGTCTCTATTGATTTCACAATATTCCCCCTAGGACCTCAGCAAGATGTTGCTGGAATCAATAATGCAAAAATAGTTCAGTATCTCCAATAATAGGTTGATAAGATCCTTGGCCAAAGAATATTATATAGTTTCACAAATTCTTTTTTAAAGTTCAGTGCCCAGAACTGGATATAGTACTTGATGTGAAGTCTTACCCAATCAAAAGATGAGATACAGTTAGTCCGGCAAAAATTGTTCTTGAGAAATCTTTACTCCTTTGCTTTAGAATACTTATAGGCCGATCTGTTTATATTCTGCTCTACAATCCATCCAGAGACTAATTTCATACTGAATAGACTGTAGTTTCTGTTCCCTCTTATATTTTAAAATATGGGATATTTGCTCCCCTGCCATCACCTCACACTTCATCAGTTATCCAGAATTCTCAAAAGTAATGTGTTAGTATTTGGCCAATTATCAGTTAGTTCCTTCAGCATGCTGGAGGGAAATTAATTTGACTTAAACTAATTTAATTTAAACTCCTCCAAAGTAAAGATGCATTCCTTAACTATGTTTTTATTGGTCTCGGGATTTAACCCTCCTGTTAGGAGTAGACTCCTAGTGTTGGGTAGGTAATATATATATAATAC
This sequence comes from Rhabdophis nuchalis, assembly GCA_039707465.1. Classification (NCBI taxonomy): domain Eukaryota; kingdom Metazoa; phylum Chordata; class Lepidosauria; order Squamata; family Natricidae; genus Rhabdophis; species Rhabdophis nuchalis. The sequence continues at coordinate 7,431,064 of CM077661.1, forward strand.
CATAATGACAAATGGTCCTTGTTGCTTTAAGGATGTTGGAATGCAATTAGAGACTGTAATTATCTCGGCAATAAGAGGAAGTCAGCAGAGCGCATTCTCTCTCTCTGCTTGATCGTCTCTCTGCTGATTGCTATGTGCTCCTTTGCCGTGACTGACTGTTTGAAGAAGGAAGAATCGTTAATTGCGGCTGTAAGCAATTGTTTGTTTGTTAAGGACTTTGCTGGACTAACTATATACTATCACTGCTTGTGAAGCAGTAGTTTACTTTTACACAAGTAAAGCTACTTGTTTTTTTTTTTACTAACAGTGTCTGAGATACTATTTGTGTATTTACTACCAACGTTTTCTCTAGCTGCACATTCCGCTGCACAACTTTTCTGTCTCCCAACGGAAATATCCCCCAACACCTCCTTCCCCGTCCGTCCGTCCCCCACCTTAGGACAGACGTTAACCAAAATTTTGAACAGGTATTTCATCCGGTGCTTTCCTAGCAGACAGCTGTTTTTTAAAAATAAATCCTCTCATATTTACCTTCTAATGGAGTCATTGCCATGAATATTTTATTTCTTACAAACATTTCTGTCATTCTGCAGGCTTTTTGGTAAATGGTTTCGCTATACTCTCCCATCGTTTTAAGCCTCCTCTGTCATATTAGGTCCTTCTTATGATTGCTGTTGAACATTCCTGCTAAGCTTTAAAAATGTAGGATGGTTTCTCTGATCTTAAAAGCACATTTTCTCTCCTTTCTTCTTATTTTCCTGTTTGCTGAAATGTTTGATTAAAACATTTTTTTCTCATACTTTTTTTTTTATGTCAAATGTCTGTATTCAGCTTTATGTCCTTTTTTGTTGTTGTCCGGGGCTTTAATCCTTCCTCTGTACTTTGGTGTCTTCAAAGCTTGTTTTGAAAGCTACTTATATCTTTTCTTCTTTGAAATTTCTGAGGTTTTTTTCTCTCTCTCCCCCCCTATGCTTCTTATCTTTTCTCATAACTCCTCAGGTTGTCACTTGCCTGTGTACTGGATCGACTGCTTACATTAACCTTATATTCTCACTGTTTGTTTTCCGTGTCAAATCTTGTTATCGTGCTACTGCTTTTAATTTTATACATCTGTGCAGTAGATATCGATAATCCTCAATCTCTTCTCCAATCTCCCCTTGGAAGATTGTATGTCTGTCATGTGTGTTTTCTACTTTGTAGCCAATCTGGTTTGAATAGGCATTTTGTAAAACTGTGTTAATAAATCAACACAAATAATATTGGTCATCTAGCAGGGGTGGGTTTCTGCAGGCTCGCACCTACTCGCAAGAACCGAATGGTGAAATTTAGAGAACCGGTGAGAGGGGGTTCCACCGGCAGACCCAGAAGTAAATCTGGCCTGCTGCTGCCAGTAACCCAATGGGAAGGAAAGGAAAGGAAGGCAGAAAGTAAGAAAGTAAGAAAGGAAGGAAGGAAGGAAGGAAGGAAAGAAGGAAGGAAGGAAGGAAAGAAAGAAAGAAAGAAAGAAAGAAAGAAAGAAAGAAAGAAAGAAAGAAAGAAAGAAAGAAAGAAAGAGAAAGAATTTATCATCACAATTGAGCCCAAAATTTTGGTTAAGCAAGAGCGTTGTTAAATGAGTTTCACCACATTTTACAAGTTGGCCACTCTTACTCTGTCACATGACTGCCAAGCCACGCCCACAAAATAGGCCACACCTACAGAGTAAGTTCTAAAACAATTGAAACCCACCACTGTCATCTAGGATAGGGTAGGGCCGTGATGGCGAACGTATGCCACATGTGCCCAAAGTGGCACATTAAGCCTTGTCGCCTGGCACCAGGGGTGGGTTCCTGCCAGTTCTAAGCTCTCCTATAGAAGAGGTTCCACAAATCTACAGGGATGTTTAGAACCGTTTCCAGCTCCCTCCTGCCGCCCGTCCGCCCATCATCAAGAGGAACAGCGAGAGGAGGAATTCTGGGAATTGAAGTCCACAAGTCTTAAAGCTGTCAAGTTTGAACACCCCTGGGGTTGTTTTTTCCTAAAGGGTTAGGGATGCAAGGGTCTTGTAACTTGACAGCTTTAAGACTTGCGTGCTTCAAATGCCAGAGTTTCTGAGCCAACATTTTGGTTGCTAAGCAAGAGTGTTGTTAAGTGAGCTTCACCATATTTTACAAGCTGGCCATGCCCACCCAATCAAATGACTGCCAAGCCACTCCCACTCGGTCACATGGCTGGCAAGCCACTCCCACCAAGCAGGTTACTAAAGTAAAGCTACTTTATATTTGTATTAATATCTATATAAATAAAAATTTAAAATAGTTTGTGCAAAATCGCTAATCTCAGAAAGTACTGCACCGATCGCCACCAAATTTTCACACAATGTTGCTAAGAAAGGGAGTAACAATCATATGTACATTTTGTGTGGCTGGCACACATGTGTCATGTGCAAGCAGCACAAACGTAAAAGATACGCACTTCTCAGGTTTTCACCTAACTGTAGCTCCTCCCACCCAGCTGCTTCTTATGATGCTTCACGCACACACCCCTCACATTTCCAACGATCGTTTCCTCAGCAACCGAATAAGCTTCCAATGTTCCACACTGTATGGAGGCCTACTAGACCCAAAACAAGGCGCAGAGGATAGCACACTCCCAGATGACACATAGAGGGAGAGAGAGGGGGGGGGAATACAGTAGGTAGGTAGGTAGGAAGGTAGAGGGAGAGAGGAAGAAATACAGTAGGTATATAGGTTGGGGTTATATGGTAGTTGTGTGTACATGTTTGTGTGTGCAGGTGTAGATCTACACACAGATTGGTTGGCCATTTAACCAGACTGGGCCACAGCAACGCGTGGCCGGGTACAGCTAGTATGTAATATGGACAACAACTTAGCAAACTTTAACTGGCTGAGATGTTGGTGTAAACAACTTCCTGCCTAGAGGGGAAGAACAAGTATAGAAGTGTATCTCCATGTTTCTGTATAGAAACTTGATTACTCATAACATGCCCACATATAATGGTTTTCGCCGTTGGCGCCATCATTAAAGTCAACTGACAAATAAGCAATACTTTTCTCCTATTTTTGGAAAAATAGAATAATGCAAATGATTGCAGCTTTTCATGTTGATTATTATAACTGCTGGTGTGAATTGCTTTTATTTTTTTTGAAATATGTTTAAAAAGCAAGAATGATTTTACTTTTAATTATACAGCAATACAGAAACACTTAGGAAGCTGAAAAATATCAGTGTGAAACCATCAGAAAATGAAAGATTATGGTTAACACAATAGGATTTTTTTTTTCAGTACAGAAATAATTATCTCTGGATAAGTTAAATTAACCTTGCAAGTTAAGGTTTGTGGGCCCTTATGCTGCAATCTTATGTACTGGCAACAGGGTATCTGTGGAGTAATCTATGATACCGGAATGGCAGCTGTAGAACCCCATTTTACGGCTGAAATAAGTTCAGCGTTAACTACTACTCCGAAGTGTAAATATATTTCAGAATGCCAAAAAGTAGAAGAGCAAGAAGATAATGGAATAAATTTAACTTGATTTTGAATATGAATGTGCATTGGGTTACATTCTATGGTTGAGTTGTTACATTTCTCCTGTATTTTAAGATCGTTGTAGGGTTGGTTTTATACTTCAGTGATCCATTGCCTAGTTTTTTTCCTGTTCCATCACCGGAAATAAAAAATTTAAATTAAAAAAGTTTTTTTTAATCGCAGTTGTCTGAGAACTGATTGGAAGCTGATAATGAGCAGCAAGAATTTCTCAAACCATCCTTGCATAAGCCAAAAATATATATTCTTGGAGATGAGAACATTCATAAATATCCAAAGGATGTCTCAAAATGGATTGATCTTAGTGTAACCATTTTTTTGTTGTAAGCTACAAGTAGAATTGCAAAGATTTCCACATATTGGGAGAATTGCACTGTCCTACTATATACCTGCAATTATATTCCACTCACACCACTGACTGCTCCTCCAATTGATACCATTTGAAGTCCAGCACAATTCACTATAAGCCTATAATGGCTTATATTTTATGAAGTGATTCACTTGTTGTTATATCAATTTCTATAATATTACTTTTGTTAATGATCTGAAGTTGATTTTAATGTCTAAATATATACTGTATAAGTTCTCAGAGTATATGTCCAGATATGTTCAAGGCTTCCCAACTTCTGGAGGTGTCAACACTTGTCTTTTGTTATGACTTGCCTGAAACATTGTATAACTATGATGGAATCTATATAAATAAAAATGTAACAAGACTTTGTTCAAAACCGCTAATCTCCGAAAGTACTGCACCAATCGCTTCCAAATTTTTACACAACGTTCCTTTCGAATACGGCACCAATGATATATATAGAGAGAGATTGTGTAGATGTCACACCTGTGTCAGGTACACGCAACGGAAATATAAAAAATTGTAAAAAAGGTAGGTAGATGGATACAGAGAGAGCATTGGGCCACAGGTATTATGTCATCCTTTATGACAGGGGTCCCCAACCCCTGGTCCGCGGACCGGTGCCGGTCCGTGGCTGGATGGGAGCCGGGCCGCAGGGCTAGAGAGGAGGAGGAGGGAGGAAGAGGCAGCCCCCTGAGCACAGCGCGCGGGAGAACGCAGGCGCGGCTGTTCGCGCCGTTGGAGTGTGCCTCTTCCTCCACCCTCGTCGACGGAAGGATTCCTGGACGCCGCCGGACCGGCCACCGATTCCCTCCCCTGCTGGCATGCCGGCCACTCATTTTCTTCCAGGGACTGCGGAGGCTCTGTGGGCTGGGGAGGGAACTGGCGGGTTGCTCCGGCGGCGCACAGGAGTCCCTCCGTCGACGAGGGTGGAGGAAGAGCCCCCACCATCCTCCTGCGTTCTCCCGTGCGCTCTGCCCAATGGGCTGCTCCCCTCCCTCCTCCTCCTCTCCAGCCCGGCACCTATCCAGCCACGGAGCCTGAACGAGCGAACGAGCGACCAAGCCTGGCAGGCGGGATGAGGAGGCTGGGGGCGGGGGGACGGGACGACGATGACGACGACAGACACACATAGAGAGACAGAGGGAGGGAGGGAGAGAAAGATAGACAGAGACACAGAAGGAGTGATTGAATGAATGCAAGACAGACAGACACACGCACACACACACACACACACAGAGTGACAGAAATGGGCGGATGAAGGAGAGACACAAAGAGAGAAAGAAAGAAAAAAGTGGGAGAGAGAAAGACAGACAGAGAGAAAGAGACAGAAAGGAAAGAAAGAGACAGGAAAAGATACAGAAAGAGGGAAAGAGAAAGAAATAGAGAGAAAGGGAAAGAGAGAAAGAAAGAAATAGCGAGAGAAAAAAAGAGAGACAGAGACAAAGTAAGAGAAAGAAAGAGAGAGAAAGAAAGAAAGAACTTATGACCACAGTTGAGGCCAAAAGTTTGGTTGCTAACCAAGATCATTAAGTGAGTTTCACATTTTCAAAGTTGGCCACGCCCACCCAGTCACATGACTGCTGAGCCCCTCAGCCGGTCCGCAGAATTTTCTTTAAAATGAAACCGGTCCCTGGTGAAAAAAAGGTTGGGGATCCCTGCTTTATGACATAAAATACTCTGTCCATAAGATTCAAGGAGAAATACAGTAGGTAGGTAGGCAGTTATAGGAATAGAGGGAAGGAGGGAGAAATGCAGTAGGTAGGTAGGTAGGTGGAGAGAGGGAGAAATACAGTAGGTAGATGGATACAGAGAGAGCAGTGGGTCACAGGTATTATGTCATCCTTTATGACATAAAATACTCTGTCCATAAGATTCAAGGAGAAATACAGTAAGGTAGGTAGGTAGGTAGGTAGAGGGAGAGAGGGAGAAATACAGTAGGTAGGTAGGTTGGGGGTTAGACGGTGGTTGTGTGTATGTGTTTGTGTGTGCATGTGTAGATCTACACACAGATTGGTTGGCCATTTAACCAGACTGGGCCACAGCAACACATGGTTGGGAATGGCTAGTAATCAAATAAATAATAAAAAATGTGGTGTAGGGTATTAGATTACTATTTAATGCTGATGGAGTATCATGCCTGTGATTTTACAGTGTTATTCATTTTTTTACAGTGTTATTCACTTCAACCTGCCAGAATATACTTTAAGACTCAGAAATTAATCCTGGGAATTTTCAGAGAGGGCTCCAAGGTTGTATTAAAGGAATTTAGAAGATACAGAATACAGCAATTTTTTTTTTAAAGGCACTTCAAAAGCCTTCCTGCACTATCAAAGAATCAGGACTTTCCTGGACAGTTAGAGTCATGTAAGTGTTCAATCTCACTGAAAAACTTCAGATTTTGAACATTATCCAAATACTAAGACAGTGATGGCTGATCTTTTGGTTGTTGTTTGCCCTCCCCAGGCTCCAGGAAAGCCTCAGGAGCAGGGGTGGGTTCCTGCCAATTCTAAACCTACCGGGCCATTTAGAACCGGTCCCAGCTCCCTCCATCCCCCCGCCCGTCCGCCCATCATCAAGAGGAAGAGCGAGAGGAGGAATTCTGGGAATTGAAGTCCACAAGTCTTAAAGCTGTCAAGTTTGAACACCCCTGGGTTTTTTTTTTCCTAAAGCGTTAGGGGTGCAAGAGTCTTGGAACTTGACAGCTTGAAGATTTGAGTGCTTCAAATGCCAGAGTTCCTGAGCCAACATTTTGGTTGCTAAGCAAGAGCATTGTTAAGTGAGTTTCACCACATTTTACAAGTTGGCCACGCCCACCCAGTCACATGACTGCCAAGTCACTCCCACCCGGTCACATGGCCGGCAAGCCACTCCCATAAAGCAGGCCACACCCACAGAAGAGGTTCTAAATTTTTTTGAAACCCACCACTGCTCAGGAGCCTGGGGAAGGCAAAAACCAGGCCCAATGCGCCTACCACGTGCATAAGCACTGGACCTGAAAGCTCACATGCCAGCAGATATGGTGTGCCATAGGTTTGCCATCACGGTACTAGGTTAATGGAAAGGAAAGGAAAAAACTGCAACCGGATAGTCCAACCTCAGGGGCTGCAGTACAGCTGCAATTTAAAATATATTTATTTTTCCAAAATATTGTTTTGCTGACGACCAATTCATTTAGATCATTGAAACCGATGACAATATCCTGTTATTAAAAAAAAATACAGCATTGCAATCCTATCATTCAATCCGAGGGCTGAAATGAATCCAAACCCAGATCTGAATGCAATTTTAATGCTGACAATGAGACCAGAGAAAACCTCCCAGTGATATAACTGTCATAGTGTCTTTTCCCAAAGCCATCTCAAAATCCCATCTACTCTTATCTTAGAGCGAGCAGAAAGCAATAATAGCATGACATTTGGTGTTCCCGTTGCCAATCTCTATTGCCTTCATTTCAATTTACTGCAGCCGCTACCTGAATTTTCTCCGAAAGAATGGGTGATAAAGTCTAAGAGATTTTATATATCTTGAGGCTGAACCTCTGACATTAACCGTATAAAAGGAGAAAAAGACTGCTCCAACCTGATACAGCTAAAGATAATTTAAAAATATTTCACTTATGGATTGTAGACAGCCTGAAAACAATGGCATGGGGCTATTATAGAAATAATAATAATAATAATAATACTGTTCCGTGTTTCTGCCATGGATGGGTCCAAGTGCAAGAATACTCAGAGTGATTTTTGCTAAATGCTTCTGTAAAAATGGCATTGCCTGTAAAATATCTGAATGCTGAAACAGACATCCTAGAAATAATTTATTAATGTACTAACCGTTCCCGGCCAGGCGTTGCTGTGGCCCAGTCTGGTTAAATGGCCTGTGTGTAGATCTACACCTGCACACATAAACACATACACACAACCACCGTATAACCCCCAACCTACCTACCTACTGTATTTCTCCCTCTCCCTCTCTATCCCTCTACTTACCTACCTACCTACCTACCTACCTACCTACCTACCTACCTACTGTATTTCTCCCCCTCTCTCGCTATCCCTCTACCTCCCTCCCTCCCTCCCTACTGTATTTCTCCCTCTCTCTATCCCTCTACCTACCTACTTACCTACCTACAGTATTTCTCCCTTTTCCTCTCTCTCCCTCTCCCTACCTACCTACCTACCTACCTACCTACCTACTACCTACTGTATTTCTCCCCCTCTCTCGCTATCCCTCTACCTCCCTCCCTACCTCCCTACTGTATTTCTCCCTCTCTCTATCCCTCTACCTACCTACTTACCTACCTACTGTATTTCTCCCTTTCCCTCTCTCTCCCTCTCCCTACCTATCTACCTCCCTACCTCCCTACCTCCCTACCTCCCTACCTCCCTACTGTATTTCTCCCTCTCTCTATCCCTCTACCTACCTACTTACCTCCCTACTGTATTTCTCCCTTTCCTTCTCTCTCCCTCTACCTACCTACTGCCTTTCTCCCTCTCTCTCTCTCTATCCCTCTACCTACCTACCTACCGACAGAGTATTTGATGTCATAAAGGATGACATAATACCTGTGGCCCACTGCTCTCTCTGTATCCATCTACCTACCTTTTTAACAATTTTTTACATTTCCGTTGCGTGTGCCTGGCACAGGTGTGACATCTACACAATCTATACATATCATTGGTGCCGTACTCGAAAGGAACGATCGGTGCCGTACTTTCGGAGATTAGCGGTTTTGAACAAAGTCTTGTTACATTTTTATTTATATAGATTTCAGCCTCTTACACTGGAATGCATTATGCATTATAATGCAGGATGAGTCATTTCCCTCTGCCAGTGGTATTTAAAATTTAAGCAAAGCTCCCAAACTTTAGTTGGGAGCTTTGTTTCTTAAAACCCTGGATTATCTGAATTGCAAATATGGTGTTACAACAATGGCATGTTTAAACAAGTCATAAAATGGATGAAGACTGGGCTGATAAGATATTTAATTCTAATTTTTTTTAAAAATAAGACTTCATCTCAGTCTCACTTGGGACAGATTTTAAATTCCCCAGGAGAGAAGTAAGGCTTATGCCTGCTGCTTCAGTGACTCCATCCAGCCACCTCATTCTCTGTCGTCCTCTTCTTCTTTTGCCCTCCATCGTTCCCAGCATGAGGCTCTTCTCCGGTGAGTCCTTCCTTCTCATTAAGTGGCCAAAGTATTTGAGTTTCCTCTTCAGGATCTGGCCTTCTAAAGAGCAGTCAGGGTTGATCTCCTCTAGGACTGACCAGTGACTCCATCCAGCCACCTCCTTCTCTGCCGTCCCCTTCTTCTTCTTTTGCCCTCCATCGTTCCCAGCCTGAGGCTCTTCTCCAGGGAGTCCTTCCTTCTCATTAAGTGGCCAAAGTACTTGAGTTTCCTCTTCAGGATCTGGCCTTCTGAAGAGCAGTCAGGGTTGATCTCCTCTAGGAGTGACCGGTTGGATGGCCTTGCAGTCCAAGGGACTCAATGCAGGAGTCTTCTCCTCATTAAGTGGCCAAAGTATTTGAGTTTCCTCTTCAGGATCTGGCCTTCTAACGAACAGTCAGGGTTGATCTCCTCTAGGAGTGACCGGTTGGATGGCCTTGCAGTCCAAGGGACTCAATGCAGGAGTCTTCTCCAGCACCAGAGTTCAAAGGCCTCCAATCTTTGGCGCTCAAACCTTTCTTATGGTCCAACCTTCACAGCCATCCATTGCAACTGGGGAAACCATCGCCTTGACTAGACACACTTTTGTTGGCCAAGTGATGTCTCTGCTTTTTAGCATGCTGCCTAGATTTGCCATTGCTTTCCTTCCTAGGAGCAAGCATCTTTTAATTCCTTCTTTTAATGAAGTATTAGATGATGTCTTTCAGTTCACTAGCTGGGAGATGTTCAAGCAAAAAGAGTTTTAAAATCATTTATACTCCCTTCTGCTGGGAGGCAGTCCTAGTCAATCTAAGAGTGAGGCTGTAATTTAAAATGAACTTCCCTCGGTGTAAGCCTTACTAAACCAGCAGCAATAAAAAAAAGTATAGGATTGCACTATAACAATACTTACTCTAAAGGCCTCCTTTTTTTAATAATATTTTTTTTGTTATAAACTAAGAACAACAACTAAAAGAAAACAGAAAACAGAAAACAGAAAAAGGACGTTAACAAGACAAACCTACATAGATACAACTGGTAGTAACTCACCACCTAAATGCATACAGTTACAAAGTAACATCATATATCATTTTACTACATTTCCAGTTATTTCTGTCTATCTACATCTTACATTTGTTAATCCTTAGTTCTTTCTAGTTGTTACTGCTCCATATATTTATTTTATTTACTATCTACATATCTGCACTGTGCATTTTTCCCTATCGCTTTTTCTGTAATCTTTTTACCTCTATCCATTCGTACCATTTTTCCCAATTTTGGCAAAATAGTGTTTCTTGTCTATCCTTAAGAATATATGTTAATCTGTCACATTCAGCACACCAGAAGATTTTGTTGATAATTAGTTGATCTGATGGTAGTTCCTTCCCTCTCCAAAACTGCGCGTATACTATTCTACAGTAGCTGCAGTGGTAATATGTATAAAAAGATACCAGTCTTTCCTCCTTATGCCTCCGGGGTTTATCCCCAATAAATAAGCCTCTGGTTTTAGTTGAAAAGTAACTCCCATGATCTCCGTAAACCAATCCTTTATCTTACACCAATATCATTAGGCTTGTGGTAATGTCTACCATTGATGGTAGAATGTGCCCCTGGCTGACTTTCTAAAGGCTTCTTTATGTGGCTAAAATAAGGATGTAAAATAGGTTTGCCTAGCTTGACTTGCTGCAAGATCTGGATAAACCATGTACAAAATGATACTCCAGAAGCCACACTGAATAATACTGTTAGTTTGAGCATGACTGGTCATGGCAGGTTATAAGCTCGTTCTTCAATTCGCTAAAGGCTATACTATTGTTTCACTAAGTGCACCGTCAGAAGTACAAGAAAGATCAAGGATATGTGATGTCTGAAGCGCGAATGGGGATACCCAGCAGCTCTGTTTCTGCATAAATTGCAAACTGTAGTATAATACAATTCTGAAAATTGGTACTGAGGTTTCATACCATTTAACTCAAGGGTGTCAAACTCAAGGTCCACAAGCCCACAGGCCAGATCCAGTCTGCTTACATCTGGCTCGTGGGGCCAGTCTGCATGTAAAATAAATAAATAAATAAATAAATAAATAAATAAATAAATAAATAAATAAATAAATAAATAAATAAATAAATGATGATGATGATGATGATGATGATGATGATGATGATGATGATAATAATAATAATAATAATAATAATAATAATAATAATAATAATAATAATTTATTAGATTTATAAACCGCCCCCTCTCCCCGAAGGGACTCGGGGCGCTGTACAGGAAAATTAAAAACCATATAAAAACGTACAATATATACAAAATTAAAAGCGAATTAAATTAACCTGTACTAAAATTTAAAAACATTAAAATTACAAACCCAACCTATGCTAAAATTCCCCTAAAATCTAACATCCATTTACGTATTTGGCAGATGTTATGTTGTAAAAGTCTAAACCATTACGCAAGACCAGCTTGCTGAAAAAAATATGTTTTAAGTGAGCGGCGAAAGAGGGGAAGGTCCGTGATAGTGCGAAGTTCGGGGGGTAGGTCGTTCCAGAGGGACGGCCCTGCCACAGAGAAGGCCCTTCCCCTGGGCACCGCTAGCCGGCATTGACCGGCGGTTGGTACCCTCAGTAGGCCCTCTCTGTGGGAGCGTATCGGAAGCAGGGAGATATGTGGCAGGAGACGGTCCCGCAAGTAGCTAGGCCCCGAGCCATGGAACGATTTGAAGATGGTAACAAGCACCTTGAAGCGCACCCGGAAGGCCACCGGTAGCCAGTGCAGCTCGCGCAGCAAGTAGAAAAATAGGAACCACCTTTGGTGAGAAAGTATCAGCATTCCGTGCACCTTCGGTGTTTAACCATACCGGCCACATGACTGTGCAGATGTCTTCGGACAGCGCTGGCTCTTTGGCTTTGAAATGGAGATAAGCACCACCCTCTAGAGCTGGGAATGATTAGCCTTTACATTTACCTTTTAATTATTGAGCTTATCTTCATTGACAAAGGAGCCTAAGTATTAATATTCATCAGGCAAAAATTATATTTTGCTTTCTTGAAAGAACCATCTGGCACAAGTTTCCCCATGAAAACAAAACAGAATTTTTGCCTAACGAAGAACCATACCTTAAGTATCCAACAGTTTAAAATTTCTTTTAGACTTCAGAGACTGAGAAGGAAGTGAGCAATATTTAATTTAGTCACATGGAAAGCCAAGGCAGAGCTGCCAGCCCTTTCAGCTCTGCTAATTTGACACAAGAATGTGCAAAACTACCTGTGTTTCTCAAAAGTGCATTGATTAGACGTGCAGTAGAAGAACAAGTGACATCACCACTGCAAGATTGTTGATTGCAATACATAATTGTTAGTCATCATCTTCAAAGCACTCCATGGCTCGGGACCTAGCTATCTGCGGGATCGGATCCTGCCCCATACATCCTCACGGCCGATTCGCTCCCACAGAGAGGGACTTCTCCGGGTGCCGTCCACTAGACTTTGTCAGCGGGCGACGCCCAGGGGAAGGGCCTTCTCTGTGGCGGGCCCAGCCCTCTGGAACGACCTTCCCCCCGATATTAGGACAACTACAGACCTCCGCTCCTTCTGTTTAAAATTAAAGACACATCTTTTTCGCCTGGCCGGCCTTGGGTAGTCTCTTCTAAGGTTAGGGGTTTTAGGGGTAGTTTTAGTTTAGTTTATGGGTTTTTAGCGCAGGACTAATTTAATTCATTTTTAATTTTGTATTCTGTCTGTGGTTTTATCTATATTTTTAATTGCCTGTGCCCCGCCTCGAGTCCCTTTGGGGAGAGAGAGCGGGATATAAAATTAAAATTATTATTATTATTATAATCAATGTTCTCAGCACCTGGCTGAAATATTGATGCTCCTAATATATTTATTTATATCATAGGAAGATTCAGAATGAAGCTGAACACGTTTGCTTGAAAAAATGCACACATACATCCAGAAAGAGGCAGCCAGAAAGAAAATGAGTGAGCAAGAATCTGGTGGTTGAAAAATATATTTACACCCCATCCCCACTAAAGGACTAATTAGAACATCATCAAGATAAGGCTCTCATTGATGGAGTTGCCTTTTTTGCTCAGAGTGCTGCTAACTCCTATTTAATTGTACAGAATTAATATGATATGATACGTCTAAAGTTCAGGAGGATATAACAGCTTCTTGAATATTTAAATGGATTATGTCAGGGCACAAGGAAATACTGCATTATATTAGCATGATTAATGCTATTTATTATTTTCAGCTACATGAATGTGCAGGGAAAGGAATATTTTGCTGGCATGGGATTCTTTTTGCTTTTTATTATTATAACTTTATTTTGCATCCCTTGTCAGCTGTTACCCAGTCAAATGATGCTAATTTGTCAAAGAAATCTCGGCGCGACCTTCATACGGAATCAGAGGCTTGCAAAAGTCAGTGTCATGCGACTTTTTAGTAATATATTTAATTGCCTTGTTCTTCATCCCTTCTAATGGATTGTATCTATTTATTTCACAGCAAAGGCATCTGCACAGCTAAGTTATGCAATCCTGTTAAAGATGTACAGTAGAGGGAATTAAATAGGACAAGAATGGACAGACCAGTAAATAATAGCAAATTTATTTTGAACGGAATAAATAAAGATTTGTGTAATCAATAACTACTTCCAAATAATATTTTTTTATTTATTTTTAAAAAAAAACCAGCTCTAAAATAAGATGATGGCATGTTCCAGTCACTATTACAAAGTCTTCGAAGGAAAATGGAAGAGAAGGAAGGTAGGTGGCAAAAAATTCCATAGATGAATGCAAATAGACATTAAAGATACAAAGGCTTAACTTGTCCAGAGAAATAAAAGCAACTAAACAAAAACATTTGAGTGAATATTGCCCAGAGGAATCAGTAATTCTTAATTTTTGATTAAATATGTTTACATTTTTCAGAGATAGTGTTAGCAACCAGTGTTGGTGGAACCTACTATACTGGCTGCCAGTATGCAACAATGTCTGATTACCTGCAGATAATTATGCCTGTCATTTGGTAAGCTGGGTGCATTCACAAGAAAAGGGATAATTCTTAATTTAGACCGGTAGTAGTCAACCTGGTCCCTACCGCCCCCTAGTGGGCGTTCCAGCTTTCATGGTGGGCGGTAGGGGTTTTGTCCGATACTGAAGCTCTTTCCTTTTTTTAAAATTTAATTGACTTCCCTACTTTATAAATCGCCATTCCTGTGGAACCGGTGGGCGGTTAGAAAATTTTACTACTGACAGAGATACAAAAGTGGGCGGTAGGTATAAAAAGGTTGACTACCCCTGATTTAGACCCTTTCCTTTCTTCTACGCCAATGACCATTTTGATATTCATCAGGTATAGCTGCTTTTAGCACAGACTATCTCTACGAAGCTAACAGACGTAGTCCAGAAATATTGAAGCTATCACTTTACTTTTGCTATGACTCCAAACAACCGATTAGAATGATTACATCTTATAAGAAAAATAATGAAAAGTCTCAATAGACGAGGGAGACCAACTCATTTAAACAATTATTTTAACAGTTGCTAAGGTAACACTCCCTCCTTTCCTGAAGAAAAGAGATCCAATGCTGTGATTTAACTCTTCTAATGCAGAATGCAATGTCACAATTAGGAATTGCCTACCTTACGAGAATTCCTCTAAGAGTCCTATATGATAATTTTGATGGAAATGGAAATTCAATTCAATTCAATTCAAATTCAAATTTATTAACCGCACCCTCTCCCCACAGGGACCCGGGGCGGTGCACAGGAAAAGCTAAAAACAATATACAATAAATACAAAATACATACTTTAAAATAGAATTAAACAGTATTACCCGTGCTAAAAATAATTAAGATTAAGAACCCATTAAAATATTTGGAATCAATAGACAGAGAGAACTATTCAAGGCCGGCCAGTCGAAAGAAATAGGTCTTCAGTTTTGCACGGAAGGAGCGGAGGTCAGTGGTCGTTCTAATATCAGGGGGAAGGTCGTTCCAGAGGGCCGGGCCCGCCACAGAGAGAGCCCTTCCCCTGGGCGTCGCCTGCTGACAAAGTCTAGTGGACGGCACCCGGAGAAGTCCCTTTCTGTGGGAGCGAATCGGTCGTGAGGATGTGTGGGGCAGGATCCGATCTCGCAGATGGCTAGGTCCCGAGCCATGGAGCGCTTTGAAGATGATAACTAACACCTTGAAGCGGAAAGATAAAGAAGAAGTCTTCAATCCCTGACATCATATTTAGGACAAACCGAAACAAGAAAATTATATAATTCATACTAAGTTCTCTACATCTGCAATATAGCATCTGATAATATTGATAATACCATAGGATATTATGGATACACTAAGAATGTAGCCATAGCAGTACAAGAAAAACAAATGAATGCCTCTATCCAAAGATCTGGACTGGGGCGCCCTTCGCACAGTCACTCAAGCACTCGTGACATCTCGCCTTGACTATTGCAACGCTCTCTACATGGGGCTCCCCTTGAGGTGCATCCGGAGGCTCCAGTTAGTCCAGAATGCGGCCGCGCTGGGGATTTTGGGAACATCTCGAAGTTCCCATGTAACACCTCTCCTGCGCGAGCTGCACTGGCTACCGGTGGCCTTCCGGGTGCGCTTCAAGGTGCTTGTTACCATCTTTAAATCGCTCCATGGCTCGGGGCCTAGTTACTTGCGGGACCGCCTCCTGCCACATACCTCCCACCGACCGATTCGCTCCCACAGAGAGGGCCTTCTCAGGGCGCCAACTGCCAGTCAATGCTGGCTGGCGACGCCCAGGAATAGGGCCTTCTCTGTGGTGGGGCCCGCCCTCTGGAACGACCTCCCCCCCGAACTCTGCACCATCACCAACCTTCCCCTCTTCCGCCGCTCACTTAAGACGCTTCTTTTTCAGCAAGCTGGACTAGTGTAGAACTTGAATTTTAGAACAACAGAGCCTCAGCCAAGTTAGATAGGTTTTTAATGGGATTTTAGCACAGGTTTTCTATTTCATTTCTTTTTAACTTTTGTATATTGTTATTTATTGTATATTTTAATGTTCTGTGCACCGCCCAGAGTCCGTCCCGATGGAGATTGGTGCGGTTAACAAATCGAATAAAATAAAAATAAATAAATCTTAAAATCTTGGGGAAATTCTTCACTTACTGGAGACTCACTAGCATCAGCAAAACTGTTACTACATATTTTCCACCTTAACAACAAACTAGCATATGAAGCCCCAAAGGTCTACTTAAACAACAACGTAGTCCCCTATAATTCTCATCCAAAGTACAGTACCTTGAAGTAACGTTGGAACAGACTCCCTCAGGTACATCTAGAACAGGGATGTCAAACTCAATTTCATTGAGGGCTGCATCAGGGCTGAGGTTGACCTCAAGGGGGGAAGCGTTTAAGCATTCCATGCTCCTTTGGTGTTTAGTCATGCCGTCCACATGACCACGGAGACGTCTCCAGATAAAGCTGGCTCTTTGGCTTTGAAACAGAGATGAGCACCGCCCCCTAGAGTTGGGAAGAGCTAGCACATATGTGTGACAGGAACCTTTACCATGACCTTTTATACTGTAGACTAGGTATTCCTATTCTTGGATCAGAGGTTTCTGTTTGAAGACTATTTCATTAAAATATTGCCCGCTAGAAGTATAAAACTTATTTTAAGTGTGATATAGCAAATTCATGTGCCCACTTTATAGTGGTTCCTGACCATCTATTTCCTTTTCTTCAGGTTGGAACTTTTTGCTTTGATGGTTTAGAAATTACATGAGGCACACATATTTCTTCAGTAACTTTTGGAAAGAGTGTTTACAGCTGAACGCATTTATTTTTCTTGAGTTTTACTGACAAATTCATAAGATTTATTCTTGACAAATCCTTTTCTGCAGCGATCTTAATAATGAATGAAAGTGTACAGAGTACATTTCCACTGATCAACAGGTAGTGTTATATAATCCACTATTTTCTTCCCCATAACAATAGTTTCTGTACAGTAGGGCAGTTATTCTGCTTCTGTTTCTTTCTTTTTTTTAGATCTTTAAAGCAAAAATGTCTTAGTGTCTGTAATACATGTCGCATCTTATGTCTTGATGGTTTAAATATGTGCTAAACACTTAAACATACATACAGATCAACCCTGACTGCTCTTTAGAAGGCCAGATCCTGAAGAGGAAACTCAAATACTTTGGCCACCTAATGAGAAGGAAGGACTCCCTGGAGAAGACTTCTGCATTGAGTCCCTTGGACTGCAAGGCCATCCAACCGGTCAGTCCTAGAGGAGATCAACCCTGACTGCTCTTTAGAAGGCCAGATCCTGAAGAGGAAACTCAAAGACTTTGGCCACCTCATGAGAAGGAAGGACTCCCTGGAGAAGACTCCTGCATTTGAGTCCCTTGGACTGCAAGGCTATCCAACCGGTCAGTCCTAGAGGAGATCAACCCTGACTGCTCTTTAGAAGGCCAGATCCTGAAGAGGAAACTCAAAAGACTTTGGCCACCTAATGAGAAGGAAGGACTCCCTGGAGAAGAACCTCATGCTGGGAAAGATTGAGGGCAAAAGAAGAAGGGGACAACAGAGAATGAGGTGGCTGGATGGAGTCACCAAAGCAATTGGCATGAGCTTAAATGGACTCCAGAGGATAGTAGAGGACAGGAAGGCCTGGAGGAATATTGTCCATGGGGTTGCGATGGGTCAGACACGAACTCACAACTAACAGCAACAACAAGATTCAGATACCTATCCTGAGGTCACTTATATTTAAATTAGAAATAAATTTAATTTAAGGCCCCAACTCTTAGATTTGCTATATAGAGAAATCTAAACTATTGCCCTGAAATGTTTGGTCATTGGAATCAGATAATGATCCTAAATTAAACTTTAAATTGTGGCCAATTCATAATATTCTTAATAATTATTGAATATGTGCCATCAAAGTGACGTCAGCTTTCAGTAACCACATACATAGACCTTCTGTAGAGTGGTCTGTTCCCACTCTGATTAAATATGGTTACAATTTCTCAAAGGGTTAGTAAAAATATATATGAAAACACAATGTTTAGAAGCTGCCAAAACTCATCCTTCAAAATTCTCTACTCTGCTCTTCTCTTGTGACAAAAAACTGAAGAGGGGCAGGATATTTTTTCTTTTTCATGAAATGGGAAGAGAACTGAATAAATAATAACAATACAACATAATTTATTTAACCGTTCCTGTCACATTTCGGAATCCTTTGTTGGTGTGAAATAAATGGAGATACAGAAGGACATTCCTTTATATCAGGAACAAATACAGAATGCTCTCCTTAGCTTTATTTACACTCTTTATTTTTCTATAAACTTTTGTCTTTCCCCAATGTTTATATTCTTTTTATAAACATTCCTTGCTGCAATTTTAAAAAGACCTTTGAGCAATAATGAACAACAGAGTTCTGTTTCCAATATAGCTTTCTGGATTCTTTCTCCCTTCCTTCTTACTATTAGGATGATGATTGTTAATTTTGAAGTTGATTTTTTTTTATTCCTATAACAATTATTTGGTGCATGAACTCCTTTTAAAAAATGGCTTATCATTGTCATTTTTTTTTAAAAAAAAAGAAACTTCCTTTTAGGTTATAATATACTTCCAATACATCCATATAATTAAGGAAGGATTCAAGTTACTCAAAATGCCAAATCTTAATTTCGCTTCTAGCAACACAGGAAGGATTTTTGCAATGTTGCTTCTGTTCTGACCTAGGCTTCACAAAATCACGAAGCCGATTCCTTGTCCCGACAAAACTCCTTTTTATTAAGCTAATGTGAATTCCTCTCAATCATATCAAAAAGTCCCAGCAAACAGTCTTTCAAGGGTGAAATGACAACCACGGACCTTATCAGGCTTGGAGAGCTGCCAGGTCAATAAATTCCCAACGCAATGGCGTACAAGAACATACTTGGCAAGGTGTCTCTGAGAGTCACGGACAAATCTTCACACTAATTAAGCAAACTAATTGTCTCCTGCAAACTCCACTCCCCTTTTGCTCCTCTTTTGTCTGCCTGTCGTCTTTCGGGTGCGCTTCAAGGTGTTGGTCATCATCTTCAAAGCGCTCCATGGCACGGGACCTAGCTATCTGCGGGATCGCATCCTGCCCCATACATCCCTGCGGCCGATCCGCTCCCACAGAGAGGGACTGACTTCTCCGGGTGCCGTCCACCAGGCTGTGCCAGTGGGCGATGCCCAGGGGAAGGGCCTTCTCTGTGGCGGGCCCGACCCTTTGGAATGACCTTCCCCCCGAAATCAGAACAACAACGGACCTCCGCTCCTTCCGTCAAAAATTAAAAACTCATTTCTTTTGCTTGGCCGGCTTGGGATAACTTAACTGTTTTTAGGGTTTTTTAGGGGTTTGTCTTAGTTTTAACATGGGATTTTTAGCGCAGGGTTTAGTTTAATTCTTTTTTAATACTGTATTGTTTGTGGTTTATATGTATTTTTAATTTCCCTGTGCCCCGCCTCGAGTCCCTTCGGGGAGAGAGAGCGGATTATAAATTAAATTATTTATTTATTTATTTATTTATTTATTTATTTTATTTCCTCTGGGAGGGGCCATCCACCATCCACCTCCTGAGTCGGCCCTTGTTCCTTAACTGTTCCCTTCGCCTGGCAGCTCTGCGCATGTGCACCCTGGGAACAGGCTCCAGATGTTCATCTGCCTCACTGATGTCTGACTCTAAAGGCAGCTGATAATTGTCAGACAGCCCTGGCCCCATCTCTGCCTCCGACACAGAGCCCTCATCAGAGCCTTCCCCAGACTCCAGGACTGGCCCTTCTTCCTCCCCAACCCTCCTCAACAGCTTCTTGCCGTATGATAGCGTTCAATTTAGAGTCGGTGAGGCCTGCTTTAAAAAGGCTTGTTTTTAATATCTTCCCATGGGATGCTTCAGAGTTTCCCTATCACTCTGTGCAGTCACTGCTGACAATTGACTTTATATGTACTGACACCAGGCATATCCAGCTCTCTGAAAGAAAATTAAATCTCTCATGGAGAACGGAGGCACTATCGGTTTAGTTTGCAGTCAGCTGTAACCATGCCAGGCATTTCGATTGGGAACCATTTTTCTTTTTGTTTAGTATCTATTCTCAGGAGACCCAAAAACCTCCATGTGTAACAGTGGTGGGTTTCTGCAGGCTCGCACCTACTCGCGAGAACCGGTTGGTGAAATTTAGAGAACCGGTGAGAGGGGGTTCCACCGGCGTACCTGGAAGTAAATCTGGCCTGCCGCTGCCAGTGACCCAACGGGAAGGAAAGGAAAAGAAGGATGGAAGGAAGGAAGAAAAGAAAGAAAGAAAGATTTATCATCACAATTGAGTTCAAAATTTTGGTTGCTAAGCAAGAGCGTTGTTAAATGAGTTTTGCCACATTTTAAAAGGTGGCCACTCCCACCCTGTCACATGACTGCCAAGCCACGCCCACAAAATAGGCCACACCTACAGAGTAGGTTCTAAAAAATTTGAAACCCACCACTGATGTGTAAGGATTATGCATGATTGCAGCTGCTGGTGTATGTTGGCTTGTCATCTCTCTTAACTTAAAAGTAATACCTTTGCAGACGGACAAACAGACACACGTAGATTTCTAGGAGCAGGTGAAATCAACAGTGGTGAAAGTCACCTAACAATGTTCCGATGTACGTTAATGATACTGTACATCAGTGCGTTTCTGCAGGCTCGCACCTACTCGCAAGAGCCGGATGGTGAAATTTAGAGAGCCGGTGAGAGAGGGTTCCACCGGCGGACCCAGAAGTAAGTCTGGCCTGCTGCTGCCGGTAACCCAATGGGAAGGGAAGGAAAGGAAGGCAGAAAGTAAGAAAGAAAAGAAAGAAAGAGAGAGAGAGAGAGAGAGAGAGAGAGAGAGAGAGAGAGAGAGAGAGAAAGAATTTATCAATTGAGCCCAAAATTTTGGTTGCTAAGCAAGAGCGTTGTTAAATGAGTTTCACCCCATTTTACAAGTTGGCCACTCCCACCCTATCACATGACTGCCACATAGGTTCTAAAAAAAATTGAAACCCACCACTGCTGTACATGTTTGCTTACTTGAACAGGGAATGGAGACCTACTATCGTACAGAACGTATGGCAGTATAGCTAAAACCAGGGAGTAAGACGGAAGACCTCAACCCTTCCCCACCAAAACGCTTGGCAGTTTGATAGCTACTCCCAAAGGTGCTCTTCACAAGGCAACTGGACTTCCTTCGTTTTTGCCCTGAAGACATTTCGCTTCTTATCCAAGTTCTGAAGAAGCTTTTTAGATGAGAAGCCAAACATCTTCAAGAAAAAACAGGCAAAGAAAGAAAGTCCAGATGCCTTTTGAAAAGCACTTTTGGGTCAACCATGGGTGACTGAGAATCTCCCTAGACATTTGAAACCACCGGTCTTCCATTTTTTAAAATAAATGTACAGACATTTCTAAAATTCTGATTTCACTTTGTCATTATGGGGGAATTGCGTTGTCTGGGTATTTACTTATAGCAGGAAAATCTCCGGACCAAACCTAATGTTGGATTATTCCCCTTACCAGAGGCAGCCCACTGGTGTAAAAAAAACAATGTGAAGACTCTAGAAAGAGTGCAGAAAAGAGCAATAAAGATGATTAGGGGACTGGAGACTAAAACATATGAAGAACGGTTGCAGGAAATGGGTAGGTCTAGTTGAATGAAAAGAAGGACCAGGGGAGACATGATAGCAGTGTTCCAATATCTTAGGGGTTGCCACAAAGAAGAGGGAGTCAAACTATTCTCCAAGGCACCTGAGGGTAGAACAAGAAGCAATGGGTGGAAACTCATCAAGGAGAGAAGTAACTTAGAACTGAGGAGGAATTTCCTGACAGTGAGAACAATGAATCAGTGGAACAGAAGTTGCCTCCAGAAGTTGTGAAGGCCCCAACACTGGAAGTGTTAAGAAGATGTTGGATAACCATTTGCCTGAAGTGATGCAGGGTCTCCTGCCTGAGCTAGACTTGGACTAGAAGACCTCCAAGCCAAGGTCCCTTCCAGTTCTATTATTCTAATAACGAACAGAATTCTTTAGCATGAGCAAAAGAATATTACTATTTCCACTTTTTCTTATGATTCTTGTTGTTTTGAAAAAGTTTTATTGGTTTTAACAATTTATATTGGGAAAGGGATAGGTAAGGTAATAGATAATATTTGAAGCTTCCACATCGGGTCATCTTATGATTCTTTATATTCAGACTATATTGCCTCCCCCTCCTTCTGTTCCACTAAATATATTTTTCTTTCGTTTGCCGCTTTGCAATGTCAGATGGAGCGAAAGTATTTGCACCCGCTTGAAAAAAAACTGGAGTATAATAATGGATGGATTTGATTTTGATTTGATTTTATTGAATTTATACCCCGCCCTTCTCCAAAGAGACCCAGGGCGGCGCACAGGCATATTAAAAAACATACAAACATATAAAACTTTAAAAAAAAAAACTTATTCAACTAAAAAACCTGTGCTAAAACCGAATTAAAATCCCCATTTTAAAACTATCTATGAGTCAGAATTGGAGGCTACGCTAGGCCGGCTAGTTGGAATAGGTGTGTCTTCAGACACTTGCGGAAGAGGCGGAGGTTGGAGATGGTACGGAGTTCAGGGGGTAAGTCGTTCCAAAGGGCTGGTCCCGCCACAGAGAAGGCCCTTCCCCTGGGTGTCGCCAGTCGGCATTGCCCGGCCGACGGCACCCTGAGGAGGCCCTCTCTGTGGGAGCGTATCGGTCTGAGGGATGTATGGGGCAGGAGGCGGTCTCGCATATAACTAGGCCCCGAGCCATGCATAAATGCAAGCATGCTGCTAACCAATGCTTTGTTCTCCTGCCAACCCCTGAACAAAAAAAACCACCACTTTTTAAAAAAAAAACACTTAGCATTAGCAGCTACACAAAAGGCAATAATGACTGATTCATAGCAACGGCTTCCTAGAAAGAGCTTTTGCTGTGGGCCTGGATTTTCCCACATGAAACAATATTGCCAAGGAAGAGCATAACAGATGCTACTCCTGCGCACGCTTCGCACATTTGCTTGAATCCGGTTCATTATTGGGCCTCCTGCGGGATAAAAGGACGGTTGTCAATACGATAATGATGGGGATAAACAATTTGGCCACTTGCAGTCATTTTTCTGAATGCCAGATAAATTCAACGCGTTGCGCTTCCACAAAAGATGTGCCAGCACATCAGTCGGAGGCTTCATTATAACGATGCACAATATCATAATGAAGGTTGTGTCAGCATTTCCTTTTTTTTAAACTATTTGGCTGGCATGCCTAGGCTTTTGTTTAGCTCCTTGGCTGGAAATCGGTTCATAGATCCTGATTTAAATCTTCCTACTTCAAAAGGCAAATGGAAGAATTGAAGAATGACAACAACAAAAACGTCAAACCTCTATTTTTATTTTTTTTAAGAATATGGTACTGGAACAGAGGTGACTAATATTCAGCTGCTGTCTTGACCGTTTGTTTCCGAAGCAGTGAATCACTGGGATCACAAATCAAACGAAGGCAGGTTTGTTTTTTCTTCAGGCTAAGCCAAAAGCAGACAAAATCACGCTATTTCTTAGCAAGGCAAACACATTGCCTTATTCTCCCTCTGCTTTCTATGCCTCACAGGGTTACTGTGAATACAACGGGTCAGAAATTACTTGCAAAATTCTCCGCCAAATTTGCGGGAGGAGACTGGATGGGTGGATTCCCTCAGATCTTTTGAATTCTGAAATACTAGTTTGATTTTGTTCTACCGCTTGTGTCTGTGATAGCCATGCTTCGCGACGAACCTACGTGATCGGGCTATGGAGGAGTAATTTGGTTCACAATCTGTGGGATGGGTGGATTCCCTCAGATCTTTTGAATTCTAAAATACTAGTTTGATTTTGTTCTACCGCTTGTGTCTGTGATAGCCATGCTTCGTGACGAAACTACGTGATCGGGCTATGCAGGAGAAATTTGGTTCACAATCTGTGGGCTCAGTGGTGGTCGGTGATTGAAACACATAACGGAATATCGCTCCTGCTACCTTGTGTCCAGAAGCAGCTCCATAGATGGAAGGCGTAGACATTTTGGTGAGGTCCCATTTAATACTGTAAGGAGCCCCAGACCGCTCCTGCGTGAAGGAGTGGAACGTCTGCCAGTTTGAACTGAGGTAACGGAATGTAAGGCAACTGGCAGTTGGAACAGAGTTCTTTTCAGGTGGGGAGGGAGAGTAGCACTCCTTAACACTAGAGCATGTGAATTACTGTATAAGAAATACTAATGATCTGATGGCCGTTTCAAAAAATACTTCCTTAGCAAGCAACTAGAAGCCAAGAGGAACATATGTGCCAAATTTCAAGTTTGTGGGCTTTATGATTCTGGAGATTTTGTGATGAGTGAGTGGTATTTGCCTTTTATATATATATATATATATATATAGAAGATTCCAATATGACATCCTTACTCTAAATAAGACATGACTGAATGGATAGCACCATCACATTATTGGAAAGAATATGCATCTGGTTCAGTTTCAAGCTGGGAGAAAGAAGCTGGAAACAACATGGAGGCTGATTGGAAAGACAGTTTAATGATGAACAGAACCAACAGCAGTTCTTGATCAGCTGAACAAATGGTTGAATGAGTGGATGGATCTTTATAGGTGGGCCAATAAAGAATTCGATTCTATTATTGCCAACACAAAATCGTTAGAAATATACATACATCTACAACTTGGGAAGTATATTGCTGAAACACACTGGTTGAGAAATAGGGCGATTGTGAATTTCTTCCCAGGCATCATGCCAGCTAGGTGATTTGCAAATAGAGGGAAAACAATGACGAATCATGTTTGAAAAGTGTTTGCAAAAACCCTGCATGGATGTGTTTATTTAGTTGCCGTTATAGGTGAAGGTGATCGAAGAGTCAGGAATCAGGAAATAAGGAACTGGAAGTTTTTGAAATCGAGAAACCTCCTGTAGTGTTATTCTGATATTTTTAATCTGTCAAAATGTTCTGTTTTCCCTCTTGTACATTTGGGGAAGTATGATGAAAGAGCAGCTTGGAAAAGTGACAGATAGTTCCAACTGCTACTTTTCAGGAGTCTTTTCAACAAGGAGAGGGGGGAAATACTGTTTACCAACAAATTTTCTTCTCTGTAATCGCTTTATTTGTATTTCTGGGTCCCTCAAACTGGTACGTTTTCCAGTCCTAGTTCAATGCAGCTGCGTCACAAATATACCAGTCATATTTATAACATGGAAGTATACTCCAGTACCATACCTGCTTCCTCAAATAGATTGCTAAATTGTAGGTGTGCACTTCCGTGCATTTGTAAGACAGAGAGGAAAAGGAGTTTTATTTTGTTTTGCAATTAATTTTCCGTACTCACTGGCACATTCTAATGAAAGATAATCAGCTTCTGCTATTACATATTCAGTTCATATTCCATTTTAATCGGGGTCATTGGGATGTGTAAACCTAATATTTATAGATTTGGGATAGATGCTGAAATCAATGCTAGTACAGGTAAATAAAACCAAATTATTCTAATGTGTCCCGAACTTAATTTTTTTAAAAAATAAAATGTGTACCAGCTGATCATATTTCAAGACAGGATTAAAAATAAACGAACAGTAACAGAGTTAGAAGGGACCTTTGAGGTCATCTAGTCGAATCCTCTGCTCTCTCAAGAGACCTGTTCTATTTCTGACGAATGGCTATCCAGTCTCTTCTTAAAAGTCTCCAATGATTTCTACAATTTCTGAAGGCAATTTGTTTCACTGGTTGTTTTAATTGTCAGGAAATTTCTCCTGCTTATCTGCTTATCTCCTTGGTTAGTTTCTTTTTATGTGAATGTATTTATTCATATTGCTCCAAGTTGAATTTGCCTTTTTTCAGTTGTAAGCAAAATGTTACATTCTACGAATTATTATTTAGGAATTTCAAAATTATTCTAAGGTATGTTCTCTATTCCTTGCGTCTCCACGTTTCTAACCATCTGAGCATTAACTTCCATGTCTATGCTCAATATTTAGTTCAATGTGATGGTAACTGGAATTTTAGGATACAGTATGATAGGGATTCCTTAAAAGCATTTCCAGATCAATTTTATTTTAATATGAGAAATGGTTTTTGTACTCTATCGACTGCAATTTCTCATTTTGCAATGAAGTCGGCTGTGCTGTTGAGGTGAGTTGAAAGCACACATTCTCCTACTGTGCTGAAAAATACCCCTTCCAATAATGGTGTTTTTCCTTTGTTCAAAAAGAGTTAATGTATTTGCACTGAGCTGCTTAGATCTTGATAAATGATGGAAACCACGATGTTGCAGAGAAACAACAATTTCAGTCTCTCCTACTGCCAATCCTTACAGCTAAGCAATAATTTCTCCAAATTAAGAACTCTTCTGCTGTGACAACTTGTTCGTGAAAACTGCAAAGTCATTATTTAGAGCAAGGATTCCTGACAGACTGCATTTGAACTGAGAAAGTCTTAGTCTTTGCCAGAAGAATGATTATAGGTACAGAAATTATATGCCTTCTCAAACAAGTATTTTGAGAGTTAATTAATATTTCAACATGACAGCATTCTGGAGTTTTTCTTTTCTTTCCTTGTCCGTGGTTGAGTTTGATTCACTCAATAAGACTTTCTCTTGCTCTTCTCTTTTTGCTCCCTAAATGTTGTCTGACAATCTTTTAGAGCAGGCGTCTCCAACCTTTGCAACTTTAAGTCTGAAGGACTTCAGCTCCCAGACTTCTCCAGGGGTCTCCAACCTTTGCAACTTTAAGTCTGAAGGACTTCAGCTCCCAGACTTCTCCAGGGGTCTCCAACCTTTGCAACTTTAAATCTGAAGGACTTCAGC
Source organism: Rhabdophis nuchalis (assembly GCA_039707465.1). Classification (NCBI taxonomy): domain Eukaryota; kingdom Metazoa; phylum Chordata; class Lepidosauria; order Squamata; family Natricidae; genus Rhabdophis; species Rhabdophis nuchalis. The sequence continues at coordinate 7,457,969 of CM077661.1, forward strand.
TCCCAGAATTCTCCAGGGGTCTCCAACCTTTGCAACTTTAAGTCTGAAGGACTTCAGCTCCCAGAATTCTCCAGGGGTCTCCAATCTTTGCAACTTTAAGTCTGAAGGACTTCAGCTCCCAGAATTCTCCAGCCAGCAAAGCTGTCAGTGTCAGGGCCTGGGCCAGAGGTCTCCAACCTTTGCAACTTTAAGTCTGAAGGACTTCAGCTCCCAGACTTCTCCAGCCAGCAAAGCTGGTGTTCAAACTTTAGACTTTAAAGCAGGGGTCTCCAACCTTTGCAACTTTAAGTCTGAAGGACTTCAGCTCCCAGACTTCTCCAGCCAGCTTTGCTGAAGTCCTTCAGACTTAAAGTTGCAAAGGTTGGAGGTCCCCTGATTTAGGTAGTATTTGCAGCTTTGCTGGCTGGAGAAGTCTGGGAGCTGAAGTCCTTCAGACTTAAAGTTGCAAAGGTTGGAGACCCCTGGCCCAGGCCCTGACACTGACAGCTTTGCTGGCTGGAGAAGTCTGGGAGCTGAAGTCCTTCAGACTTAAAGTTGCAAAGGTTGGAGACCCCTGGCCCAGGCCCTGACACTGACAGCTTTGCTGGCTGGAGAAGTCTGGGAGCTGAAGTCCTTCAGACTTAAAGTTGCAAAGGTTGGAGACCCCTGTTTTAGAGTATAGGGGAGTTAGGGATGGGATGGACTTTATAGAAAGACAAATTCATATAATAGAAGGTTGACAATGGCTGCTTGACCATTGATGACTGCCTCAAAACAGGCCACACCTACAGAAGGGGCTCTAAAATTTTTTGAAACCCACCACTGCAGAGTACTGCGGGGAAACATGTTTAGTGAAAGCTACATGTATAAAAACATATTTGATATGTTTCTATTTTAAAATGCCCAAGGCAATATATGCCATAAACTCCTATGCTTCATTTGCATAATAGCTTTTCCTCCGGACCTAAATGAAAGAATGATTAGCCATGAAAATTGGAAGAATGACAAGTATTCCTTCTGCATTTGATCATTTTTAATATCCTTTTCCTTGCGCTCGGATCGAGGTTTACGTAACATTGACTCAACTGGGGTGTTGTCTGCTTTTTATGTCGAAGTCTATCTTGCTGTAGGAAGTTGTGACGTGGTACCAAAAATATCCCGAGTTTCCAATTAAGCTGTAAATGGGATCTTCGGATAATGTACAACAGCCTTAAATTCAGAGGCTAAAGTGGAATTTTGGAGAGAATGAATGGCTCAAGAGCGACAGCATAGATAATAGATAAATTGGGAGGCTGAATCCCATTCTTAATTTAGTGATACAGAAAAGCATCTTCCCAATGTTTTATTAGTTTTAAGTCAAGTAGGAACCGTCTCTACCGGCCAGATACTTGGTGGACATTTATCCTAGGAATAAGGCACAACAACAAGAACAGAAAAGACATAGATACAGCAAGAAGACAAACCTGCAGATGGATCTGGAGGTTTGACGCAGAATGGGAAAGGACAATCAAAGGGGCTTGGAGCTTTGTCTTGGTCTCCTATTGGCACTGACCCATGTCATTATATCCCATTGTTCTCCTTTGGCAGCTCAGCTGATTGTCTTCTGGCTCAGCTGCAGTGCAGTTCCAATTCGAGTTTCCTGTGTGATTTGCAGTGTTGATGCTTGTGGGATTTCTCATTTATATTTCCCATCGATAGAATGTCTTGCTTCACACTGTTAAACAGTGAGAAAAACGCCCCGGAATTTTTCAGGGAGTCCTCGGCCTATGACCACAACTGAGCCCAACGTTTCTGTTGCTAAGCGAGAACATTTGTTACATGAATACAATACAATACAATAGCAGAGTTGGAAGGGACCTTGTAGGTCTTCTAGTCCAACCTCCTGCGTGGGCAGGAACCTTATACCATTTCAGACAAATGGCTATTTAACATCTTCTTAAAGACTTCCAGGGTTGGGGCATTCACAACTTCTGGAGGCAAGCTGTTCCAGAGGTTAATTGTTCTAACTGTCAGGAAATTTCTCCTTAGTTCTAAGTTGCTTCTCTCCTTGATTAGTTTCCACCCATTGCTTCTTGTCCTACCCCCAGGTGCCTTGGAGAATAGTTTGACTCCCTCTTCTTTGTGGCACCCTCTGAGATATCGGAACACTGCTATCATGCCTCCCCTGGTCCTTCTCTTCATCAAACTAGACATACCCAGCTCCTGCAACCGTTCTTCATATGTTTTAGTCTCCAGTCCCCTAATCATCTTGGTTGCTCTTCTCTGCACTCTTTCCAGAGTCTCCACGTCTTTTCTACATCGTGGCGACCAAAACTGTATGCAGTATTCCAAGTGTGGCCTTACCAAGGCACTATACAGTGGCATTAACACTTCCCGTGATCTAGATTCTATCCCTCTGTTTATGCAGCCTAAAACTGTGTTGGCTTTTTTGGCAGCTGCTGCACACTGCTGGCTCATATTTAAATGGTTGTCCACTGTTCTAATTTTGGGGGGGTAGGTCATTCCAGAGGGTTGGGCCCACCACAGAGAAGGCCCTTCCCCTGGGTGTCGCCCGCTGGCATTGCCTGGTGGACGGCACCCGAAGAAGACCCTCTCTGTGGGAGCGGATCGGTCGAAGGGATGTATGGGGCAGGATGCGATCCCGCAGATAGCTAGGTCCTGTATAAGAGAATAATGCAGTTGGAAGGCACCTTGGAAGTCTTCTAATTCAACCCCTGTCCATACAGAAAACCCTAGCCCATTTCACACAAATGGTTGTCCAATCTCTTCTTTAAAATTTCCAGTGTTGGAACATCCACAGCTTCTGAAGGCAAATCGTTCCACTGATTAATTGTTCTCCCTGTCGGGAAATTTTTCTTTAGTACTAGGTTGGTTCTCTCCTTGATTAATTTCCATCAGAGATGATATTCAGCAGGTTCTGACCAGTTCTGGAGAACCAGTAGCGGAAACTTTGAGTAGTTTGGAGAACCGGTAGCAGAAATTTTGAGTAGTTTAGAGATCCGGTAGCAGAAATTTTGAGTAGTTTGGAGATCCGGTAGCAGAAATTTTGAGTAGTTTAGAGATCCGCTAAATACCACCTCTGACTGGCCCTGCCCCCATCTTTTCTCTGTCCACCAAGCCATGCCAACACATCCACCAAGCCATGCCAACAGAACCAGTAGTAAAAATGTTGAATCCCACAACTGGCTTCCATCCATATCTTCTAATTCTGCCTTCAGGTGCTTTGGAGAATAGTTTGACTCCCTCTTTTTTGTGGCAGTCTCTGAGATATCGGAAGACTGCTATCATGTATCCCCTGGTCCTTCTTTTCATTAAACTAGAACATAACCAGTTCCAGCAACCGTTCTTTATATGTTTTAGGCTCCCATTCCCCTAAATGTAAAAATAACTCTCAAAATTTCTAGAATCCCAGCTTTTTTAAAAGCTTCTCTGATGTCTGGTAGATCCTTTGCTATCAGTCTATCTGCTGTGCAGATATCTGATCGTGCTGATTCCTGCTGGTTCTCATCTGCAGATCTAGCTGTGTCTGAATTTATACATCTCTTCCAATCCACACAAAACTCCCCCAGCAACCAATAACCTTTTACATCACCAACAGAGCTACCCTTTATATATTTTCACCAAACAGCAGATGTTCCTGCCCTGGGCTACTTATGAAGTATGAAGTGCTAGGAGAGAGTGATTTTACTACTCTGAAGTAGCTTTGAGTCAGGGGGCAAGTCAAACATTGAAAGAAAGTAAAATATTGGTTGGTTAGAGAAAACAATGATTGTCTTAGGGCGTTAACTGTCTATTCGAATGTCTCCCGGATTAAAAAATAAGACAATAGTACGGCCAATGTCATTGGAAGGAGTGAGCTGTGGAATGGGCAGAGATACACAACCTGAGTCCCCTGGGTTGCAAATGGACCTGAAAGTAATGATTATGATAAAAGAAAAAGGCCTCCCGACTACTACATTGCCAGTGAATTGCAAATTTTAATGTTAAAGAAGGAGAAAAGTTTTAAAAATGGAAGGAGTTATGATTTATTTAACCGGGATTCATTTTGCATGAAATTCAACTTAGTAGTTACGGTGGCTTCACCATTCTTTATTCTGACCTACTTCTTAGGTGGTAGTTCCCAACACACCACTCAAAGTTAAGTGCTACCATCATGGTTCTATGTCGCAGAACAAGTCCATGATGTACCTCAATATAAGGGTTTTTAGCACTATTCAGACATTAATAAATCACCACCTCGCAAGAAAGCTTGTAAGATCTTCTGGTGCCTTCTGTACTCCCAAATGTGTTTAGAATTTTATAAAGGCCTTGGCGCTTGGTTGTGTTGCCCATTATATCCAGATGAACATGGTTACAATTTAATTTGAACGTTTTAAAATTCTTTTCCCTTTCTTAACACCTTTAAATCAAACTCAACACTTGTAAATTATTTTAACAATAATTCAACAATCAACTGTTGAAGTACAAATAACAGTCAGTTAATTGTAGATGGGCCAAATAGACAGACCTTCGTGGATTGGCTCTTTGCCTCACCTAAGGAACTGGTCAGCAAAAAAAATATATCAAATAAGAATAACCAGCAGTTACAAACATTTCATTCTTGATAGTAGCAATTTCTTTTAGACATTCCCTATCAGCATACAAAGTCATATTATAGAATAGAATTCTTTATTGGCCAAGTGTGATCGGCCACACAAGGAATTTGTCTTTGGTGCAGATGCTCTCAGTGTAAATCAAAAAACAAGATACATTTGTCAAGAATCATAAGGTACAACATTTAATGGTAGTCATAGGCTACAAATAAGCAATCAGGAAACAATCAATATCAATATAAATCATAAGGATACAAGCAACAAGTTACAGCCATGCAGTCATAAGTGGGAGGAGATGGGTGATAGGAACGATGAGAAGACTAATAGTAATACTAAGGCAGCCTTAGTGAACAGTTTGACAGTGGTGAGGGAATTATTTGTTTAGCATCTATGTAAACTTCATGGTTACTTTTTAAAACACTGCATTGAGTTATTATCAACTGATATATCAATGCCGAAACAAGCAATAGGTCTTGTCTTTCTGACGATATGATTGTCTTCCTAAACAGACTGTGTCCCATTTTAAAAATCCATACTTTTGAAGAGGATTCTGTTTTAGGGGCCACCTGTTGTCTCACAGACGTAACTTATCTTGTGCAACCCTTCTCCTCTTCTCATCATTGTCATCCCTACCTAATTAAGATTTTCTGGTCTGACTAATCTACTGGGATCATCTCCAAATCTCTGGATTTTCTGCAAAGCAACACATACAGAACTGTGTTATTGGCCCTGGAGGCTACATTGATGGGAGTCCAAATTAAAACCTCTAGAACAGGGGTCCCCAACCTTTGCAACTTTAAGTCTGAAGGACTTCAGCTCCCAGACTTCTCCAGCCAGCAAAGTCTGGGAGCTGAAGTCCTTCAGACTTAAAGTTGCAAAGGTTGGGGACCCCTGCTCTAGAGGATAGAGTATGCAATGGGAGAGTGTGAGATGAACAGCACAATTGAATTCATCAACAACTACCAAGGCATCTGATTATGTTGACAGCTCCATTCATCTCTTTGTATAAAATCCGAGAGGTCTGTAATTGTTTTCTAGATCACTTAGCAATTAATGATGCTGTTGCCCTTGGACAGAGTCCTGTACAAATCAATACCTATAGTCAAAGGTTAAACATAGAGGAGACATAAATAAGTTGTAATTTACTCTATTAATAGAGCTCATGGGAAATGAAAGAAGAATTAGAACTGTCTGATTAAGACTCTGTTTATTAAGCATTCAGTGTTCCTAGAAAATAAATGTACTTACCTTTTACCGAAATAGAAAGGAGGAGTTATATTCCATCTCTCCCACCTGCCAGTGACTTAAGGAATACTACCTTATTTCGTATGTGATACTTAGGAAATAAATAGTGTATTCCACGCTTAAGGTTTATTTTTTTGTTCCCAAGCAAGAAAATTTTGCAGTTTCCAATTGGTTACACATAATACTGTCATATTAGACTAGATAACCGGATGCCAGATTCATAAACAATTGAGCAGAAGGACTTCAAGTGGAAGGCTTCAATTTTCTGCAAATAATAAAGTTTAATAAGCATACACATTAATTGGTTTATTGGGATGCTGAATCATATTGTTATTGGCCGATAATCTCATATTTAAAAAGCACAGCTTGTGACATTATAGCTGAAATAGTATTTCACATCTCATAATAAATATCCATTTTAGAAGGTTTATTTCTTGTTTACCGATAAACATTTTAGTTTGAAAAGTTTTCATATCTTTTCCCGTTTGATCACACTTGAGGGAGAAAAAAGCCCAGTAATGTGATTTTAGAAACTTGACTTCTGTAAAAATGTATATTGTAGAATAGCTAGCAGAGAACAAACCAAAAGAAACAGAAACTGGCTTTTTTCAAACCTCATAAAAAAAAACCCCACCAAATAATTTATATATGAGTTAATAAATTACTCAGCTTCCGGCAAATTTTTGCATTTTATATCCCTTGAATAGGGAATGAAAACAAAAATGATTATTTGGAAGTCAGTTCTTTATAAATCGCTCCATATCTTTTATAATTCATAACTTCCCTTTATCTTCATTTTTTACAACCAGAAAACTACTTACTTTAAAATCAATGATTTACAAGTCTGTGTTAAGGCAATAAGAGTCTGCTCCTGCAACTTAGGGCAGGGGTCTCCAACCTTTGCAACTTTAAGTCTGAAGGACTTCAGCTCCAAGACTTCTCCAGCCAGCAAAGCTGTCAGTGTCAGGGCCTGGGCCAGGGGTCTCCAACCTTTGCAACTTTAAGTCTGAAGGACTTCAGCTCCAAGACTTCTCCAGCCAGCAAACCTGTCAGTGTCAGGGCCTAGGCCAGGGGTCCCCAACCTTTGCAACTTTAAGTCTGAAGGACTTCAGCTCCAAGACTTCTCCAGCCAGCAAAGCTGTCAGTGTCAGGGCCTGGGCCAGGGGTCTCCAACCTTTGCAACTTTAAGTCTGAAGGACTTCAGCTCCCAGACTTCTCCAGCCAGCAAAGCTGTCAGTGTCAGGGCCTGGGCCAGGGGTCTCCAACCTTTGCAACTTTAAGTCTGAAGGACTTCAGCTCCCAGACTTCTCCAGCCAGCAAAGCTGGCTGTAGAAGTCTGGGAGCTGAAGTGCTTCAGACTTAAAGTTGCAAAGGTTGGGGACCCCTGCATTAGGGGACCCTACCATATATTCTGTCATATAGTTTGACTTGTATATACTGTGAATGAACATCAGTTTGGTGTCGTGGGTAAGGCAGTAGGGTAAAAGCTAGTGCATCGTGAGTTGTAGTTTGAATTGTACTTGGGGCCAGCCACTATCTCTCAACCCTAGGAAACAGGTAAGAGAAAACCATTTGCAAAGTTAGTTTAGTTTAGTTTATTCGATTTATATACCGCCCTATTTCACCTAAAAGGGACTCAGGGCGGTGCACAGAAAGATAAAAACCCAACAATACAATACAAAATATAAAATTAATTCTCCCTAACAGAGAGGAAATGATAGAAGGTGTAGAAGCTACAGGAACTTTGGGGGCAAGCGATCATGAAATACTGGAATTCAACATTATGCAAACAAAAGTAGTAGAACAAAGTCAAACTAGAGTCTTAGACGTTAAGAGAGCTAATTTCAATAAACTTAGCGAGAGCTTGGGAAGGATTCCATGGATGAGAATCCTCAAGGGGAAAACAACTCAAGAAGCTTGGGAAATTTTGAAAAATGAGATTATAAAAGCCCAGTCCAGCGCAATACCAACGAAGAAGAAAAGACAATTAAATTATTAAATCTGTGCTAAACTTTGGATAAATAGATTTAAAACCAATAAATATCAAAGTTTAAAATTATACCCTTAGTCTATGTCAGGCCGGCCAGATGAAAGAAATGTGCTTTTAACATCCGACAGAAGAGTTGTAGGTCCGTGATGGTACGGATATCGGAGGGCAGGTTGTTCCAGAGTGCCAGACCCGCCACAGAGAAGACTCTTCCCCTGGGAGCCGCCAGCCGGCATTGACTTGCCAAGAAAACCCCAGAGACTTTTCCAGACAGTCACCAAAGTCAAGACTGACTCAAGACTGACCAAAAAGTAAACGAATAAATACAGAGTATTGACTACACCTGTATAGTTGACATATTCTTTAATATATATGGTAATTATAATAATATGTATGCATGTTCCAGCATAACTCTGGAGCGCCTTGATCAATTTCAACCAAACGATACACAGATTACTTATTCTCTGGAATCAAATACTGGGGGGGAGACGGGGGAGACACCCTGGTGTGTGCGTGCGTGTGTTCCAGCATAACTCTGGAATGCCTAGGCTGTTAAGGGGAGCAAGTGTGGAGTCCTAGACTGGCAATTGTTTGTGATGTCAGTTCCTTCACAGCTTCCTCTGGAAAGCCAGCTATGACGTTCACCCTCCAGTGGACCAATGGGGAAGCGTCTGGTGGATTTGGGGCAAAGTGCCAGGCTCATAGACAGGGCGGGAAAAGGGAGTGCAAGGGAGGAGGAAGGGAGAGGGCAGGGATGATGGGCATGGGAGTAGGGGGAAGAAAGGCCCATCTCAATATCTCCCTGTCAGACAAATGCTTCAATATGCATAAATCTTTGGCCAATACCAGATTATCAGCTACTCTTAGTAGCTGATGGTAGTACAAAATTATTGCTATTGTATCTATGAAAAGGAGAAGTCTTTTTTCTCGAACATTCTTGTACTCTTCTTAAATCCGAGAAAGCACTTTTCCCTCATGATGAAATACAGATAAACCAATTTTTTTCAGGCTGAAATAAAAGAAACTAAATTCTAGTTGCAATGCATTTTTTTTTTTACTATGATCAGTCAGAGAAAGTTCAGGAATGCTCCTACTGCTTCTTAAAACAGGCCTAAATTAAAAACAAAAAAAATATTTCATATAGTGGTTAAGACAAGAAACAAGGAGACTGTGAAGGTAGATGTGCTAGGATAGTCATAGTAAGGTCAGCCATAGTGTCATATTCCACCTGAAAAGGTCAAATATGATTTATAATGCCTTTTTGTCATTCATACATAACCTTTCTGGAGGCATGTAACCCATAACCCTGCTGAGTTTAAATCTCATTTGCATTCTGGGAGCCAATGGTCATTATAGTTGTGCATGCCAATAAAAGGTTCTTCGTTGTATCATTTCCCAAATGCTCTGGTTTCTTATTGCAGTGACCATTTCCTCCACAACAGTTGCCATGTCAAAGCCAGGTGTGTGTTTCACAGGTGGGTTCCTACCTGATCGGTCAGGTTTGGTAACTCTGGTAGACCCTCAAATACTTTGGCCACCTAAGGAGAAGGAAGAAGGACTCCCTGGAGAAGAGCCTCATGCTGGGAAAGATTGAGGGCAAAAGAAGAAGAATGGGACGGCAGAGAAGGAGGTGGATGGATGGAGTCATTGAAGAAGTTGGCATGAGCTTAAATGGACTCCAGAGGATGGTAGAGGACAGGAAGGCCTGAAGGAACATTGTCCATGGAGTCATGATGAGTCGGACACGACTTTGCAACTAACAACCACAATTCTGCCAGCACCACCATTCATATCAGTTTTGTGGTGTGTCCTAGCTCCTCTCCTGAGGTATAGTCAAAGGAATCTATTTACATTAATAATAATAATAATAATAATAATAATAATAATAATAATAATAATAATAATAATAATAATAATAATAATAATAATAATAATAATAATAATAATAATAAATTTATTTTGTATACCGCATCCTCTCCCCAAAGGGACTCAGAGGGAAAGGGAAAAAAGGGGAAAAATTAAAATACTATAAAAAATACATACATAGAATAAATACAGTGAATAAAAACGAATTAAATTAGAATTATCCCTGCGCTAAAATCCCCAAGTTATAACACTAAAATTCCCTACCCCAAAGGTAGAGACTAACCTAGGCCGGCCAAGCAGAAAAAGTATGTTTTGAGTTTTTGACGGAAGGAGCGGAGGTCCGTAGTTGTTCTGATGTCGGGGGGAAGGTCGTTCCAGAGGGCTGGGCCCGCCACAGAGAAGGCCCTTCCCCTGGGCATCGCCCGCTGACAAAGTCTAGTGGACGGCACCCGGAGAATCCCTCTCTGTGGGAGCGAATCGGCCATGAGGATGTGTGGGGCAGGATCCGATCCCGCAGATAGCTAGGTCCCGTGCCATGGAGCGCTTTAAAGATGACAACTAGCACCTTGAAGCGCACCCGAAAGACGACAGGCAGCCAGTGCAGCTCGCGCAAGAGAGGTGTTATATGGGTGAACCTAGAGGTCCCCATTATTACTCGCGCGGCTGCATTCTGGACCAGCTGAGGTCTTCGGGTGCACCTCAGAGGGAGCCCCATGTAGAGAGAGTTACAATAGTCCAGTCGGGACTATTAAACCTTATAAGTGATACAATGGTTCTTGAGCAACATTAAATAAATACAGAAATACACCGATCGATTGGGAGGCACAATGCACAGTTAGAAACCAGTTTGGGGTTTTTTTTAAAGTCTTTTTTTTACCCATCTCACATTTTTCATTTAGTAAACGCTGATTTTTCTCTATGATTCTAATGTAGCATGAAATTAACATGACATTTCTGTTTATTTTCTGCTTACCTATGCTACTGTTTTCTTCACAGAGCTAAAGGCAGAGCTAGAGATGAAGAGTCAGACTTTCTCCTCATCTCTTTTGTGTTTATAATGCCTCAAAGCATTTGTAGGGTTCGCAACTTGGGTGTCCTCCTGGATTCTCGGCTGTCCTTGGATCACCATGTGACTGCCGTGGCCAGGGGGGGCTTTCTATCAGGGCTACCTGATACGCCAGTTGCGTTCCTTTCTAGATCATGACGCCCTACGCACAGTCACTCAAGCCCTCATCATCTCCCGACTGGACTACTATAATGCTCTCTACATGGGGCTCCCCTTGAGGTGCACCCGGAGGCTTCAGTTAGTACAGAATGCGGCCGTGCGGGAGATTATGGGAGTTTCTAGATACTCCCATGTAACACCTTTCCTGTGGGAGTTGCACTGGCTGCCTGTAGCCCTCCTGGTGCGCTTCAAGGTGTTAGTAACTATCTTCAAAGCGCTCCATGGCTCGGGATCTGGTTATTTGTGGGACCGCCTCCTACCACATACCTCCCTTCAACCTGTCCACTCCCACAGAGTGGGCCTCCTCAGGGTAGGCCCACTCAGGGCCTCCTTGCTCTGCTGACCTCACCTGACATTACAGTGTCTCCATTCAAAGATCACACTGTAAGGCCACACTTGGAATACTGCATACAGTTTTGGTCGCCATGATGTAGAAAAGACGTGGAGACTCTGGAAAGAGTGCAAAGAAGAGCAACCAAGATGATTAGAGGACTGGAGACTAAGACATATGAAGAACGGCTGCAGGAGCTGGGTATGTCTAGTTTGATGAAGAGAAGGACCAGGGGAGACATGATAGCAGTGTTCCGATATCTCAGAGGGTGCCACAAAGAAGAGGGAGTCAAACTTTTCTCCAAGGCACCTGGGGGCAGGACAAGGAGCAATGGGTGAAAACTAACCAAGGAGAGAAGCAACTTAGAACTAAGGAGAAATTTCCTAACAGTAAGAACAATTAACCTCTGGAACAGCTTGCCTCCAGCAGTTGTGAATGCCCCAACCCTGGAAGTCTTTAAAAAGATGTTAGACAGCCATTTGTCTGAAATGGTATAAGATTCCTGCCCATGCAGGGGGTTGGACTAGAAGACCTACAAGGTCCCTTCCAACTCTGCTATTGTATTGTATCAGTGTCTAACTGTGATTCCGGCTCCCTCTTATGGCTGAGTTAGGAAGTAGCAGCCAATTACATTTCACTGTAGCACTTAAAGTTACAGATCCATTTCAATCATGGCATTTATATATATATCCCACCCAACACTAGGATTATAGTCCTAACATTCTTGTTACAAAATCCTCACTTTATTCTCTTCCCCAGAAAGTCACAGTGACTCTCTCTGAACGACCTCACCTGCTTTAACAATCATAAGCGAGAACTTTCTGATGATTGTACTTTGAGTTTGTCACGGGTACGCAGAAATGGAAGAAATGGGGAATTCATGGGGATCAAGATATTATCGTACAATTTCCTGTATTGAATTAGTGGATAAGAGGAATAATCGTGCACTACTACAGGGTCATCTCTTAGAATTAAGTGACGTTATAAATAATTCACATGCCCTAGCCCTCAATAAGATCTCCGCATTACAGATTTATGAGACAACTCTATTGGTCTAAAGTAGATCATCCAAGTAGAATCAATTTATTAACATAAGGTGGGATTTCAAAGGGACTGCAGATGTCAGGTTAGATTAAAACCTCAACTAAAAGTGCATTTTTGGGATAAAGGTAAGAAACTTTTTATCCAATTCTCTTCCATTGATACTTAGCAGGAATTGATTCTAATCCCACAATTAGAAATTACAAGTACTACTTCAAAGGTGTAAAACAGTTGAGAAATTCTTTTAAAGGATCATATTAACAGTTACTGATTTTCTACAATCATCTATAATTTTGGCCAAGAAAGCTAGAAAGTGGGGAACCATGAGTTCTAGCCCTTCCATTAGCCAAGAAATCCAGCTGTGTAACCTTAGACCAGGGGAAGTCAACCTTTTTATACCTACCACCCACTTTTGTATCTCCGTTATTAGTCAAATTTTCTAACTGCCCACCGGTTCCACAGCAATGGTGATTGACAAAGTAGGGAAGTCAATTAAATTAAAAAAAGGAAAGTACTTCAGTATCGGACAAAATCCCTACTGCCCACCATAAAAGCTGGAACGCCCACTAGTGGGCGGTAGGGACCAAGTTGACTACCACTGATATATATAAAGAGAAGTTAATGAATTTTGTTGAATTTATTACCTGTGTTTGCTTTCTGGATTTGATTTCTGCAACAAACTCTGACAGATATTAGTCAACAGCTGCATAGATCTGGAGAAAATGCAGGTGTTTTGATGATCCATGAGAATCCTCTGCCTTAGGCCATTCACTCACTGTCAGCCCAACTCTCCTCAAAGGTTCTTTTTGTGGGAAAATAGGAGAGGGGAGATGTGTTGGATATGTTCTCTGCCTCGAGTTATTTGTAAAAAAAAAAATTAAAGGTGGGATGCAAATAAATAAACAAAATGAAAGCGACCAAAATTGAAATCAATAAGTAGCACAAAAAGTAGCCAATGAGAATGTTCATAAATACACTCAGTGTATTTATGAACATGTACTCCTGTCTCCAGCAGTTAAACCAGCGTACCATACTTAATGCAGTATGTGAGGACCAGTGGTAGATTGCCAACTTTTTTACTACCAGTTCGGGTGTGCACAGAAGCATCTGGGCGGGTGGGCAGAGCCTCCCACCACCATTACTACCAGTTCGGCCAATCCGGGAGGAACTGGGAGCAACCCACCTCTGATGAGGACATTTTCTATGGTGGACCGATAGAAAGAGGTCATCAGCTGTTGTTCCACCGGATTTTTTTCGCAGGACTCTAAGGAAATGAAGTCTCTGTTGGGTCTTGCCAATCACCAGGGGCATGATAGCAATTTAGCATCTTGAGCATCTGCCTCCTATAGAAGGGAAGACATAGTGGCAATTAAAACCAAACTCCTTGATTTTAATACACTTTAGTAGCAGGGATTGATTGCAAAGAGTGCTGTTGACTGCACATCAGGAAATAATTTAGGATCCAGTTTAAAACAAAGTTTATAATCCTTGTTTAATGGAGTTTACTACTTCAGGCTATACAGTGCTGTAAAAATGATTAAAATGTTCTCTCTCGATATAATCAATAAAACTTCCTGCTGTAAAATTGGCTCAGTTCCATAGACTCCTCCAGGTAGCTTTGCAATGCTGTGTTTGTAGAATTTCAAATAAGCAATTTATCATTATTTCTATACACAGGATTCATTAACCACCTCATCCGTCAGCTTATTAGTACTGAAGTCAGCCAACCAATCTAAACAAAAGGTCACCTCCTAATGAACAGCATAGTTAGGCCAAACAATACATCAAAACTTTAACAGAGATATTGGAAGATTAGCATAGTATATTTGGATTGTGGATCAGAGCAATATGGAAAATATGGAGAAATCATTTTTAGCAATGTGCAAGCAGGCGTGAATTAAGCTAGGCTAATGAATGGGTCAAATCACTTATCGTAATGTAAGAACATACCATAATAAGAAAGTAAATTTCCAGTGAAATGCTCCTTTTTTTTTAACTCTGGAAAATGTGATCTGCAATGCTTCAAGAATTCAAAAACACATTTACATCAGGGCAAAATATAATCATGACTTTGAAAGATTTTTTTATTTATTTATTTTATTTTATTAAATTTATACCCCGCCCTTCTCCAAAAGGACCCAGGGCGGCGCACAGGAATTTAAAATACAATACAAAATCAAGTAAAAAACTTATTTGATACCATCCTGCGCTAAAAACAAATTAAAATCCCCAAATTTAAAACTGTCTAAAATAGTCATTTGTGGAGGTTACGCTAGGCCTGCTAAATGGAACAAATGTGTCTTTAAACACTGGCGGAAGAGGCGGAGGTCGGAGAAGGTGCGAAGTTCAGGGGGTAGGTTGTTCCAGAGGGTTGGGCCCGCCACAGAGAAGGCCCTTCCCCTGGGTGTCGCCAACCGGCATTGCCCGGCCGACGGCACCCTGAGGAGCGTATCAGTCTAAGGGATGTATGGGGCAGGAGGCTAAGGGATATATGGGGCAGGAGGTCTCGCATATAACTAGGTCCCGAGCCATGGAGCGCTATGTAGATGTAATACCATGAATTCTGTGTTTTTCTTTTAAAGTCTTATTTCCACTCCAGCACTTCAGTAATTGTCTTTATTCAGGTAGGTTCCCCATATGAAATGAAAACGCCAATAGATGTTTGATTTGCACATACTCCATTGGTAAAGAGATTTCACATGGTACCCAGATTTAAAACCCTGGCCCTAAACTTATTTCAACTATTCTATAAGTCTGTTTAAACCAGGGATACAATTTTGCATTCTTATCAGATGCTATGATTCTCTTATCCATCACAGCCTAGTACAACAATCCATATGAAATAAAATATTTCAATTTCAGGCTGAATTCCAAATATTCTGCTTAACTAGTTCAGAGATTTCTTCTCTGGCTGATTTTCACATTAAGTCTTAATCGGACAGCAATGCCAAGGCCAACTTCTTTGTAATAATTTACTAAGATTGCAATACAAATTGGATGCCAGATCAGAAATATGCTCTCCCTGACTTCCCATAAATAATAATAATAAAAGTTTTATTCTGATCAATTTCACCTGGGGGCTGTTAAAATTGGAAATGACCCGATTTTTAAAATATCTTTCCCGCTTTTAAAATTAATTTAGCATGGAGGAAATCTGATTACAAATTAGAATGCCTGATTCTTGAAGTTGCTAGTTGTCAGACAATAAATCATAATTATCTGATATACAAATATTTTACACATCTATCTATAAGAGTCGTTGTCCAAGCCTTCTCCAGCCTCCAGGACTGTCCCATGTTCCATCCCAACCTCCTCAATGCCTGATTGTGTTGCCAGTTCTTCTGGCCATTGGTGGCCCCCAACATTTAAAGTCATAGTAAAGTGCGTGTAGCATCTGATAGCTTAGGTCAATGGCTACATTAGAAAGGTAGCGTAAGTACTGCCAAAAATGTCTTGCTATTCCATGCTACTTTACCATTGTAACAGTGGTGGGTTTCTGCAGGCTCGCACCTAGCTATCTGCGGGATCGGATCCTGCCTCATACATCCTCACGGCCGATTCGCTCCCACAGAGAGGGACTTCTCCGGGTGCCGTCCACTAGACTTTGTCAGCGGGCGACGCCCAGGGGAAGGGCTCTCTCTGTGGCGGGCCCGGCCCTCTGGAACGACCTTCCCCCCGATATTAGAACGACCACGGACCTCCGCTCCTTCCGTCTTAAATTAAAAACTCACTTTTTCTGTCTGGCCGGCCTGGGATAGTCTCCCTGTCTTGGGATTTTATTGGGTAGTTTTAGCATAGTTAGTTTTATGGGAATTTTAGCACAGGTTAATTTGGTTTTAGAACTGTTTGTATATTTTTTACTGTTTTTATTCTGCCTGTGCACCGCCCCGAGTCCCCATGGGGAGAGGGAGCGGTTTATAAGTATTAAAATTATTATTATTATTATTATTACTCGCGAGAGCCGGTTGGTGAAATTTAGAGAACCGGTGAGAGGGGGTTCCACCGGCATACCTGGAAGTAAATCTGGCCCGCCGCTGCCAGTGACCCAATGGAAAGGAAAGGAAAGGAAGGAAAGAAGGAAGGAAGGAAGGAAGGAAGGAAGGAAGAATTTATCATCGCAATTGTGTCCAAAATTTTGGTTGCTAAGCAAGAGCGTTGTTAAATGAGTTTCACCACATTTTAAAAGGTGGCCACTCCCACTCTGTCACATGACTGCCAAGCCACGCCCTCAAAATAGGCCACACCTACAGAGTAGGTTCTAAAAAATTTGAAACCCACTACTGCATATGTTAGAATTATAGTTGGTAGATTCTTTACCGACTAGAACTGAAATCGTTTTTTAAAGAAATAGTTTAGAAATGACTGTTTAAACTTAGAAACCCAAAAGTGAATCCATTGTCTCCGAATGAAAGTCTGTCTATTGTTGATGAATAATCTTGCTGAAGCCTACAGGCATAAATAATTTACGTATAATAGTTCTACACAAATGCATTGTATTTGTACAGCTAAATAAGCATCTTGTCTAGTGTTTATATCTCTGCATGAAATCGCGTTACACCCATTTTTTTCTGCTTTTCTTTGTTGTTCCCCCGTATTTTTTCAAAGCGACACATATTTCACAGATACTTTATGACACTATGATGAAGTATACTTCAGCTCCAGACACTGGAAAACTGATTATGTCCTCCTGCACTTTCTAAGGCTACTGATATTATTGAGTCTAATTTGATTTTCCATTCTCTCCAAATTCAGCATGGAGCAGATTATTCTTTTATTGAAGGAGCTGCTAGCCTTAGACGTTTTATTCCATATACCCACACATTTTTATTTTTGACAGCCACATCGTGTATTCCATTCTGCCCTGCCCTTATTCTAATGTTCTTCTAACTGAATATTTGCCATGTTTTATTTGAGAATTCACCTGCAACGGAAAAAGGAGAAGGACAATGCTTTTCACCACACAAATTTGCATTAATGAACCCAAAACAGTTTTGCAAATTTGTACAAATAGCATCCAGCAGAATTTAAGCATTCTGGAAAGAAAGAAAAAAACAGGAACTGTTTTAGATACAGTTGGATAACACTTTTTTTTTAAAAATCAACATTTTTATAAGCAACTTTGGCTGTTCCTGGAACTAATCCCAACTGCTGTGTTTCATAATAAGAAAAGTAATCTTCCTACACAACTCCCAGAATTGAGAACAGTGGTCGGTTTCTGCAGGCTCGCACCTACTCGCGAGAGCCGGTTGGTGAAATTTAGAGAACCGGTGAGAGGGAGTGAGAAGTAAATCTGGCCTGCCTCTGCCAGTGACCCAATGGGAAGGAAAGGAAAGGAAAGGAAAGGAAGGAAGGAAGGAAGGAAGGAAGGAAGGAAGGAAGGAAGGAAGGAAGGAAGGAAGGAAGAAAGAATTTATCATCACAATTGAGCCCAAAATTTTGGTTGCTAAGCAAGAGCATTGTTACATGAGTTTTACCACATTTTAAAAGGTGGCCACTCCCACCCTGTCACATGACTGCCAAGCCACGCCCACAAAATAGGCCACACCTACAGAGTAGGTTCTAAAAATTTTTGAAACCCACCACTGATTGAGAAGTATAGTGATTGAGAAGTATAGTGTGTCTTTTCCAAATCCATTTTCTGCAGGTTGAAGTCTCCACCCAAAAAGGATTGCATGAAAAGTTTTGACTGTGGGAACAAGTACATTTTGGGGGGTACCTTGGCACTCAACGGCTTTGAAACTCATCACATTTGGTACGCAACACATTTTGACATGAAATTTTGTCCCAGTACTCATTGTTTGTTTGGTACTCAATGCACAAGCTAGAACTTGTCAGTATTGACTGCCTTGTGACTCACTTCATTACTGTCATTACTGCTTCCAACTCCATTCAAGAAAGAACACACTTAAGCATATTCAAAATGATTAAGGTTACTTTTACTGAAGAAGAATAAGACAGCAGCAAAGGTTAAGCCAGAAGTGGCTACTTTAGGCGCGAAGCATACATATCAAAGCATAAGCCAAACCCCAATCACCCATGATCCCCACCCCAATGTCCAATACAGTGTCTTCTTCGTTGTCAGATGGGTAACACGTCCAGAGCTGTCATCAGAATGGAATGTGATACCGTTACACTTAGAGATATCACCTCCTAGCCCCATCCACCTCCAGCACACTTAATAACAACATCCCCCCACCCTCCCCGTTTCTATGGCAGCCAAGCATGCAGGAAAGCGAAGACTGACAATTACTCTTCATGGTAAAAATTGTTTGATACTCATCATTTTTGGTAATCATGATGCTTCCATGAAGCAATCAACGCTAAGTACTAAGATACCAATATATATTAAAAATATAACTGGGATATCCATTATTTTCATACGTTTCCTGGTTTTTTAAGCAATCCTCCTCTACCACAGTTTTCCAAAACATAACATTTGTACTATAGGATAGCCTATATTACATCATGTATACAATGAAATTTATTATAATTGATATATTTATATTATACTGTTCTGATTTTTTGTATGGGTTTTGTTTGACCAGGCTGTTTCATGCTCAATAGGAGTAACTGTGAGAGGGATCTTGGAGTCCTAGTGGACAACCATTTAAATATGAGCCAGCTGTGTGCAGCAGCTGCCAAAAAAGCCAACACAGTTCTAGGCTGCATCAACAGAGGGATAGAATCTAGATCACGTGAAGGGTTAATACCACTTTATAAGGCCTTGGGAAGGCCACACTTGGAATATTTGCATTCAGTTTTGGTCGCCACGATGTAAAAAAGACGTGGAGACTCTAGAAAGAGTGCAGAGAAGAGCAACAAAGACGATGAGGGGACTGGAGGCTAAAACATATGAAGAACAGTTGCAGGAACTGGGTATGTCTAGCTTAATGAAAAGAAGGACCAGGGGAGACATGATAGCAGTGTTCCGATATCTCAGGGGTTGCCACAAAGAAGAGGGAGTCAAACTATTCTCCAAAGCACCCAGTTTCTTGCAGAAAAGGAGCATGCTGCAGGAAAAAGAATTTATTTTGGAAAATAGGTTTGAGAACAAAGTTTATCTAAAATTAAGTGTCTTTGATGCCTTGCACAAATACAATAAAGTAAAATTTAATTTTTGGGGGTTGATAGATATATTGAAAGACATTGAAAAAAAGGAAGAACACGGATAGTATAACTCAAAATGGAAGCATAATCCATGATGGTTTGTCCAGCTGTAAAGGAATCAGTTGTCCAGCTGTAAAGGAATCAGTTGCTAAGCAACCACAAAATAAATTATGACTAAACTAGTGAGGTTCTCATCAAGTCTGCTTTTTGAAAAAAAATAAGAACAGCAATAAGAAAAAATATTTCTGAGTTTTTTAAAGTAGAAAATGCAGTATTTTTCACGGATTAATGCAATTCTTGCATTCACCTTGACTTTAAAATGATTGAATGTTGTATACAAATGTCCTGTTTTTCACTGAATACTATTACCCATATTCTGAAAAGCTTTATGGTTTGTATATTTCAATAACATCCCAAGGGAAAATAAAAGGAAGGAACTCCTCCCATGGATCTTTTTCAGATTAGTAAAAGAAGGCAGCAAGCATGCTACACAATGATAGATACCTGTGAAATGACAAATAATAGAAAAGCTATCCCTTGTATTAATGTCAACACGTTCTATAACTTGACAACAATTAAATGTCTGTCCTGCGCTAAAAACCAATTAAAATCCCCGAATTAAAACTATCTACACTAGTTCCAGCGGAGGTTATGTTAGGCCGGCTTGATGAAAGAGGTGTATTTTTAAACACTGGCAGAAGAGGGGGAGATCAGTGATGGTACGTAATTCAGGGGGTAGGTCGTTCCAAAGGGCAGGGCCCGCCACAGAGAAGGCTCTTCCCCTGGGTGTCGCCAGTTGGCATTGTCCGGCCGATGGCACCCTGAGAAGGTCCTCTCTGTGGGAGCGTATCGGTCTAAGGGATGTATGGGGCAGGAGACGGTCTCGCATATAACTAGGTCCCGAGCCATGGGTGGTCATAGCCATCATGTTGTAGACTCCAGGGTTAATACGGTGGTGGTGTTTTTTTGCTATGCTGTTGTATCAACTGTAAGAGATAATGATCTTGTTTGTTTTATTGATTCTGCAAGTAATATATGAGTTGACAGCTTCCCATTTTAGCGAGTTACCTTACCAGATTATATCATTTTTAATTTATCCTAGGTGTCATTTTGTGGGACCTGGCTAACAAAGCTAAAATCCTTTTACAGTGATCTAATATTCATGATCCTGATGCTATTTTCTTGTTAAAAGAAAAACAACCTGCCAGTTTCCTGCAAAGTGTAATTTCTTTCTTGTCAAATGCGTATTGATTTTTCCTTTCTCAAAATATGATCTCCACATTGTGGAAAGCCCCGTAGAATGATTTACCCTCATATTGCAGGATAAGTAATCTGGAAGGATTATACATACCATTTCGTATTTGTCTCCTAACCTTTCAGGATCTTTGTGATATAGATATCTGAACATTAAATAATGGATCTGAGATTTAAAAAAAAAAAATCTAGCAATTTTTTTGTGACTGTGCTACTCTGAGTGTCAGGAGAACAGGTGTGCATTTTTATTTCAAATATGGCAAGCATGGACGTCAGGCCAAAACAGTGAAGCAGGCAGAATTCACAGGACTAATTTCATTTCATTCATTTCATTTATTAGATTTCTATCCCGCCCTATCTCCCAAAAGAGGGACTCAGGGCGGCGCACAGGGACTTAAAAACCAACAGTACAAATAGTACAAATTCTACAAAATTTAAAACTACTATTAAACAATTTAACTCGTGCTAAAAAGAGACAGTCAATTTAAAACCCAAATCTAATAAAATATGGTTGTAACAGCTATGCCAGGCCGGCCATACGGAAAAAATAGGGTTTTAAAGACCGGCGGAAGAGGCGAAGGTCGGTGATAGTCCGGAGGTCTGGGGGGAGGTCATTCCAAAGGGCGGGGCCTGCCACAGAGAAGGCTCTTCCCCTGGGTGCCGCCAGCCGGCATTGTCCAGCGGACGGCACCCTAAGGAGGCCCTCCCTGCGGGAGCGGACAGGTCGAGTGGAGGTATGCGGTAGAAGGTGGTCCTGCAAGTAGCCAGGCCCACTGCCATGGAGCGCTTTAAAGATGGTCACTAAAACCTTGAAACGCAACCGGAAGGCTACCGGCAGCCAGTGCAGGTCGCGCAGGAGAGGTGTTACATGGGAGTATTTTGAAACTCCCAAAATCCCCCACGCGGCCGCATTCTGCACCAACTGGAACCTCCTTTATAGTTCATATAAAGTAGAGCTGAGGAACATATGATCTGGATGTTACTGAATATAACTCCCTGTGGTATATATGGCAGTGATGGCGAACCTTTTTTGGCTTGCATGCCAAAATTGGGGGTAGCGCAGGCCTTGGTAAGGCCACACTTGGAATACTGCATCCAGTTTTGGTCGTCACTATGTAAAGAAGATCTTGAGAGTCTAGAAAGTGTGCAGAGAAGAGCAACAAAGACTGGAGGCTTAAACATATGAAGAACAGTTGCAGGAACTGGGTAGGTCTAGTTTGATGAAGAGAAGGACCAGAGGAGACATGACAGCAGTGTTCCAATATCTCAGGGGTTGCCACAAAGAAGAGGGAGTCAACCTATTCTCCAAAGCACCTGAGGGCAGGACAAGAAGCAATGGGTGGAAACCAGGGGTGGGTTGCTGCAGGTTTTACTACTGATTCACAACCCACTGCGTACGCATGCACACAACAATTTACAGTGAACTGTGCATTGAAAAAACAAAATGGCTGTGCCCCAGCGGCAGAGAGGGAACCAGTTTGGGGGCGTGACAGGCAATTCACCTCTGGTGGAAACTAATCAAGGAGAGAAGCAAGTTAGAACTAAGGAGAAATTTCCTGACAGTTAGAACAATTCATCAGTGGAACAGAAGTTGCCTCCAGAAGTTGTGAATGCCCCAACCTTGGAAGTTTTTAAAGAAGATTTTGGATAACTACTTGAAGTGGTGTAGGGTTTCTTGCCTAAGCAGGGGGTTGGATTAGAAGACCTCCAAGGTCCCTTCCAACTCTGTTATTCTATACCAGGGGTCTGCAAAGTCGGCTCTTTTAAGACTGGTGGACTTGGGGAATTCTGGGAGTTGAAGTCCACCAGTCTTAAAAGAGCCGACTTTGCAGACCCCTGTTCTATACCAATATGGTAGCCCAAAGGTGATATTCATGCCAATATTTAAGTCCAAACTTATAAAGAATCCATACTTGAGTGAGATGCTGCATGTCATTTTGGGATTTAAAAAAAACAACCTCCTGATGAATAAAAAGTGCAATAACTTTGTTTTTCTCTTTGAGAAAACCCAAGGCGATTTTATATCTGATCCAAAATCTAACAAGGATGGCAGGTCTCTATCAATATTTGTTATGGCATTATGCTGGATTATAGTGGAAAAATGATAGCACTAACCAAGTAAAATTAAAAAAAAATAGCGTGCCAAACTTCTGTTTCTGCTATGTTTTGATTACTCAGCCAAATCAGTTGTAAGCAGATAGCTTCCCCATGAAATAAGCTTAGTCACAGAGAAACAAGTTTTAAGGCATTGTACAATTCACAATATATTTTTTTTCATTAGCTATGGTGCATATAACCAGTTTCTCCAGAGGGTAAGCCCTGCTAGCACAATTTTAATAAGCAAAACATTGTACAATATTACTTTGTGAGTCTCTTTACATCCTTTGTATGTTTCGTAGGCGAGAAAAATGTAGGTTAAAGGTTTAATAACACATTCAAGGGTGCATGAGATAGGAATCAAAGCCCTGGTAATGTTAGAGGTACCCAAGCATAAACAGTGAGTAATACATAGAACCTTTAAGAGATCACAGTCATCTTTAATGTACAAACAGCATTGTAATAACACCTTTCATGATATTTGATTGGCAAATAAATGTGTGTGGCAGTTATTTTAATAATTCAAAGTGCCGGAAAGAAGAACGGAATGCCAACATCTAGCGATGCCCAATTGTGATATATTTATGTGCACTAGCGCTTCAAGGTTCTGACGACCGCTTCAAGGTTCTGACGACCATCTTCAAAGCGCTCCATGGCTCGGGGCCTAGTTATATGCGAGACCGTCTCCTGCCCCATACATCCCTTCGGGAGATCCGCTCCCACAGAGAGGGCCTTCTCAGGGTGCCGTCGGCTGGGCAATGCCGACTGGCGACACCCAGGGGAAGAGCCTTCTCTGTGGCGGGCCCTACCCTTTGGAACGACCTACCCCCTGAATTGCGTACCATCTCGGACCTCCGCCTCTTCCGCCAGTGTCTAAAGACACATCTTTTTCAGCAAGCCGGCCTAGCCTAACCTCCCGTCGGGGCTATTTTAGATAGTTTTTAAACTGGGGATTTTAATTTGGTTTTGAGCATAGGATTGTAATTTAATATGTTTTTAAATTCTGTATTTATCGTTTTGTATGTTTTTAAATTCCTGTGCGCGGCCCTGGGTCCTTCGTGGAGAAGGGCGGGATATAAATGTGATTAAAATAAAAAATAAAAAAATAAAATAAAGCTAGCAATCAGGCACAAAATGACAAAAATAAACACGATAAACTTGAAAATTATTATATTTGAAGAGATTAAAAAAAAAAAATACCGGAGGAAAAGAGGGGTCTAAGACAAGTCACTATGGCCAATTTGTCATGGCCATCTCCCCATGGCCTATTTGCCACGGTCAACTTACCATGGGTGACTCACCACGGCCAACTCGCCATAAGATAAGTCACCACGGGACAAGATTTACGCGAATATCAGAGAAACGGTGTAATAGAATAATTGAAGAAAGGACGCCGAGAAAGGAATTGCGAATGACAAAAGTTAAAATATTTTTAATGGTTTTAAATAATTAAATGGAATTATTGAGGCAAGTTGGCTGTGGCCAGTTGGCAAGTTGTCCCTTTCCGGGAAAAGTATGTCATTGTGTTTATGTGGTTAAAAAACATAAACTATATTTTAAGCTGAAAAGGAATTCCAGGACAGATTTTGCTGATCAACCATATTAAGAACTGCTGGGCTATTGTGATTCTGGGGTTAGGCGTAAGATCAGGAAGCCTCAGTTCAAAACCACTTTAAATTATGAAAGCCCGTTGGATGACGCTGGGTTGGTTGCAATCTCTCAGGATGGGTAAAAATAGCATTGCCAACATGATTGCCAATGTCCCATGAAGGATATGGCACAGGAAGAAGATGTGAAGTACTGTAACATGTTGAAAAAAAAATGTACGTTATAATCAGTCTACCACAGCAGATTCATTCATTTATTCATTCATTTATTAAACTTATATACCGCTCCCTTTCCCAAAAAGGGACTCGGGGCGGTGCACAGGAAATTAAAAAGACATATATAAACATGACAATATGCAAAATTTAAAATCAAATTAAATTATTAACCCTGTGCTAAAATTTACAATAAATTAAAACTATTACCCTTAAAAACCAATTAAAACAATTTGATGTCAGGCTAAAGGCTAAGTAGAGTTAGGCCAGGCCGGCCTGTTGGAAAAAGTAAGTCTTGAGTTTCTGGCGGAAAGAACGGAGGTCCATGGTCGTTCTGAGTTCGGGGGGTAGGTCGTGCCAAGGGGTCGGGCCCACCACAGAGAAGGCCCTTCCCCTGGGCGTCGCCCGCTGGCATTGCCTAGTGGACGGCACCCGGAGAAGTCCCTCTCTGTGGGAGCGAAACGGCCGCAGGGATATATGGGGTAGGATACGATCCCGTAGATAACTAGATAATTAAGTTCTGTGAATCATGAATCTTGCAAATTCGTCTCGCCTGATTATATTTGTTTCACAATCTCTGTCTCTCAGCTATTTAATCTCCTTTCTTGCAGGTTTTGGCACCCCCCTCCACCTCTTTCTGCTCTTGGAGGAGAAATCTGACAGGGAGAATTTATAAGATAGGTTTTAGTGATTGATTTTTTTGAAAGCCTTCGATTTAGTTTATGAACAGTTCAGACGTCTCATTTTTCTTTCTGACGTTTGCTTCTATTTTTCCTGGCCGCCATGCATATACTTGCATGACGTTTCCGTGAAGAACACAGCATTCAATTCATTGTTCTACAACACAATCACATTTGCTTAGATTAACCAGAGATTCAAAACTCCAGGATATCCCTCAGGTTCGGTATTTACTCAAGAAAGTAAAACAAAATAAAGCATGAATAATAGAACAATGTTATTCAAGAATACTCTGCAAGAGGACACCGTTAGGAGAAAAGACAATAGACAAATAAATAATGCACTTATTCTTGCTGCTTTGGGTTCTGCAGCATTTTGTGATTAAGCAACCCTTTAGATTTTGGTAATTGTATTTATTCTCATGAGCATGGGGAAACTATGACTGAAAGTCAGAACATATTTCCTAAAACGAAACTAACATTAGAGAAGTGATTGTCCCTAAACTAGAGTCAGGATTCAGTTGCAGTAGTAATTATTCGGTAGGTCGTAATTATTAGTAGGTCGTTCCCTCTGGAACGACCTACCCCCCGACCAGGGGTGGGTTTCAAATTTTTTAGAACCTACTCTGTAGGTGTGGCCTATTTTGTGGGCGTGGCTTGGCAGTCATGTGACAGGTGGAGTGGCCACCTTTTAAAATGTGGTGAAACTCATTTAACAACGCTCTTGCTTAGCAACCAAAATTTTGGACTCAATTGTGATGATAAATTCTTTCTTTCTTTCTTTCTTTCTTTCTTTCTTTCTTTCTTTCTTTCTTTCTTTCTTTCTTTCTTTCTTTCTTTCTTTCTTCTTTCCTTCCTTCCTTCCTTTTTTCCTTCCTTTCCTTTCCTTCCCGTTGGGTCACTGGCAGCGGTGGGCCAGATTTACTTCCAAGTACGCCGGTGGAACCCCCTCTCACCGGTTCTCTAAATTTCACCAACCGGCTCTCGCGAGTAGGTGCGAACCTGCAGAAACCCACCCCTGCCCCCGACCTACGCACCACCTCGAACCTCCGCCTCTTCCGCCAGCGTCTCAAGACGTATTTATTCCAACAAGCCGGCCTAGCATAACCCCCCGTTTCTGACTTTTATCTGAACAAATTTAAATTCTCATGGTTTTAAAGGGTTTTTAGCACGGGGTTTAATTTAATCGTTTTTAAAAAAAATGTATTTTGTATGGTTTTATATTGCCTGTGCGCCGCCCTGGGTCCTTACAAGGAGAAGGGCGGGGTATAACTTTAATAAAATAAAAATAAATTAATAAAAATAAATTATGAGATTTGCTACCCTGAAAATAAGACCTCCCTGGATAATAAACCCAATTGGGCTTTTGAGCAAAAGAAAATATTGCAAGACAGCAGCAGCCATGAGGTGACCATATCTGCTACCTCCTCAACCTCAAAAACAATAAGACCTCCCTGAAAATAAGGCCAAGCGCTTATTTTGGGGGTCAAAAGAAAATAAGACCCTGTCTTATTTTCGGGGGGAAACAGTAGAAAATACTGGAACAAGCCAAATCATTTCAAGAGATGCTTTGTTCCTAGGACAATAACGAACAATAATTTGGCCATTGAAAAGCAAATTTCCCTTGGGAAACGTGGTTTTAAATTCTAGCTTTCATAGACCTCTTTCCCTCAGGAGCTGAGCAGCAGAAATGTAACTTTAAAAAACTGGACTTTCGTTATTTTCCTAATTCCGTGATGGCGAACTTATGGCACACGTGCCACAGGTGGCCCATGGAGCCATTTGTCAGGGCATGCAAGGCCTTGCCCTGTCAGTTGGCCAGCGCGCATGCGCGCTCTGGCTAAATGACTTCGGCCTTCTTTTGACCCCATTTTTCACCCTCCAGAGGCTTCCTTAAAACTCCCAGAGGGCAAAAAACGACCCTATGACAAACCAAAAGTGACTTGAAGGCCCCTGAAGGTTCCGGAGGGCTAAAACTGGCCCTACGAGCAAACCGGAAGTCTATTCCTGAACTTCCGGTTTCCCGTAGGGCTGGTTTTTCATGCTCCAGAAGCTTCCGGGACGTTCCTAAAGCCTCCGGAGGTCCTCTGATGGGACAGGGAGGCTGTTTTTGCCCTCCCCAGGCTCCTAGAAAGCCTCTGGAGCCTGGGGAGGGCGAAAAAAGCACGCCAAAAATGGGGGGAGTGCTGGTTGTGCGCACTGGGGTTGTGCGCATAGCATTATGGGTGTGGCACTCCTGCGCATGACTCCCCTGTGCTCCCCCCACTTTTGGTAATAATGATTTCTTTCATGAACTAGGACAGTGAGCCACAAAAGGTTCGCCATCACTGTCCCAGTTCATCAAAGAAATCATTATTACACTATTAATATAATATCTATTTTTTGCAATGGCGTTAAGATTCTTGTAAACCTCGTTGTCAGTGAGAATTGTGTAGCAAGCCACGGCAATACTTTACAACCTCTCCTATGTAATTTGAAGTGCTAAATCATCTCAAACCCTTGGAAGACATGTAGGTTTCCTTGGAATGCATGAACAGCACAGCAAGCGTCAGGAGTTAAAATTACATTTGTATTCCAAGACCGTTATTTTCAAACTTCTTCCAACATTAATATTTGAAATGTCACTTTTCATATCCAATCCCCCAGCAGGTGTCATAAATAGCATGAGTTAATGATAGATTTCTTCTGGGGGAAAGAACCTATATTGCTCACAGTGTGATACATGATTCTGGATCCATAACTTAAAAAAAAACAAACCTTGTAGTTTTTAATATTTTAATTGTTAGATCCCAAATTCATTTTTGAGACGTCGCCATTTTATGTGGCTTTTGGTGAAGCTTAATTTTTTACGGCTGCTCCAAATGAGCTTAAATGAATGTTACAAAATACAGTATGTCTGTTTTATCAAGGGAGAGAATAAGAAAAGAAACAAGAACATCCAATAGGAAGTGGAATAGGAATGTTTAAAAATTGAAAGCATATCTTATGGATAAAATCTAGCAGCTAAAATAACCACCAGCTCCTCCTCCTCCCCCTCCTCCTCTTCTTCTTCTTCCTCCTCCTCCTCTTCCTTCTCTTTCTCCTCCTCTTCCTCCTCCTCCTCCTTCCTCCTTCCTCCTCCAACTCTTCTTCTTCTTCTTCTTCTTCTTCTTCTTCTTCTTCTTCTTCTTCTTCTTCTTCTTCTTCTTCTTCTTCTTCTTCTGGGTCTCTGTCTGGATGATCTCTGGGTTGAGTCGAAGGGCAGAGAAGGATGACAGTTTGTCTCCTCCCTTAAACGGGCCTCAAAACAGGAGCTGTGAAAATATTCTCTCTTCAGGAAGCCTGCCTGATGATGACAAGTGAGATCTTGTCGAAACGTTGCAATAACATTTCTATGCCTTATACACGGGAAAATCCCCGAAGCCAGCTATGCCAGCATACCTACACCCGTGAAAATCTACGAAAACATATATATATGTTTTCGTAGATTTTCTAACACATTTTCTAACACATATCTAAAAAATGTCACACAGCAGTAATCTAATTAGGTTCTCTGTCTGGATGATCTCTAGGATGAGTCGAAGGGCAGAGAGGGATGACGTTGAGTCTCCTCTCCTTAAAGGGACCTCTTAACAGGAGCTGTGATAATTATCTCATATATATATATATATATATATATATATATAAAATCAGCATATTTGCCAAGGGACACTGGTTCAAAAGATTTGTGCTAATTTATAATACATGGATACAATCAATCTTTGCGACTACCCATTACTAATCCTTCAATGCTTCTCTGCCAAGGAAAATAAATTTGCAGCCTCCCAGGGGTCAAGGATCTCCTAAGGAACATAATGTTCTCTTCATAAATCTGCACATGCATGCAGGCGAGGAAGATAGGACCGGCATTCTGTACACTGCAATGCAGAGTGGTGAGCTTAACCTTTTCCTTGAACATGACAGTTTAATAAATGGGTGAATTGGAGTGCTATTGGAATGCAAGACTTTCCTTGAAGCCCCGTGACTATAAAATAGCAATCCATACCCACCTCATCCAAGGTCCCATTTTACTTGATGTGGCAGTAACAGGTCTCCTTGTACAGGGGTCTCCAACGTTTGCAACTTTAAGTCTGAAGGACTTCAGCTCCCAGAAGTCTGGGAGCTGAAGTCCTTCAGACTTAAAGTTGCAAAGGTTGGAGACCCCTGCCATTGTAGATTCTAAACAATGGAGCAAAGAATTTGCTTGGCAATCCAGAAAAAGAAAAAAGAAAAAAAAACCCACACATTCATTATATTGAGTTTGCTTTATTGAATAGTCCTTGGGCCATATCAAAGTGCAAAGTTACAGACGCAAATTATTACTAAAATCTGATTTAAAAAAAAACTATTTAAAATGGATTTGGGTAAAATACATTTAAGGTTGACTCAGCCTTCCATCCTTCCGTGGTAGGTAAAATGAGGGCCCAGATTATTGGGGGCAATATGGTGACTCTGTAAACTGCTTAGAGAGGGCGACACCCAGGGGGAGAGCCTTCTCCGTGGCAGCCCCTGCCCTCTGGAACGAATTGCCCCCGGAATTAAGAACTATCCCTGACTTACGCACCTTCCGCCGTGCTCTCAAAACCTTTCTTTTCCAACAAGCTGGGCTGGCATAAAACAGGATTTAAAAATTTTTCAATTTCAATTTTTCAATTTCAATTTTTTATTATTTTAATCAGGGTTAGTTTGGGTTTTTTCCACGTTTCGGCCAATATTTTAATGATGTCTTTTAAAAGCTTTCTTTTAACTTTTAAATACTTGTTTTTATTTTGGCTGTACACCGCCCTGAGTCCTTCGGGAGTAGGGTGGCATAAAAAACCAATAAACTAAACTGAACTCTGGAAAGAGTGCAGAGAAGAGCAACCAAGATGATTAGGGGACTGGAGACTAAAACATATGAAGAACGGTTGCAGGAGCTGGGTATGTCTAGTTTGATGAAGAGAAGGACCAGGGGAGACATGATAGCAGTGTTCCGATATCTCAGAGGGTGCCACAAAGAAGAGGGAGTCAAACTATTCTCCAAGGCACCTGGGGGCAGGATAAGAAGCAACGGGTGGAAACTAATCAAGGAGAGAAGTAACTTAGAACTAAGGAGAAATTTCCTGACAGTGAGAGCAATTAACCTCTGGAACAGCTTACCTCCACAAGTTGTGAATGCCCCAACCCTGGAAGTCTTTAAGAAGATGTTAGATAGCCATTTGTCTGAAATGGTATAGGGTTCCTGCCCACGCAGGGGGTTGGACTAGAAGACCTACAAGGTCCCTTCCAACTCTGCTATTGTATTGTATTGTATTGAACTAAAAACTAGACAAATTTCCAAGTACTAGCAAGCGTTCGGTGAAGCAAACCTGATTGCAAACTTGATAAAATGAAACACCATGGGCCACTAATTACATAAGAGTGTGGACTTCATGTTCAGTCAGCGCAAGAAGAGGAAGATATAAGTGAGAAAGTGATGTAAACATGCCTATAAAAGTAACACGACATGCTGTTGATATATGAAAAGACAGCAAGTAGAGAGGAAAAATAAGGACAATCTGTAAGCTATGCATAGAGCATCCTGGGTAGACACACTATAAATAATAACAGATCATTGCTTTTGCTGAATAGCATCTGGGACCAGAAAGATGATCTAATCTATGAAATTCCCATGCGCTACGTGGAACTGCTGAAGGCAAGAATCAAAATTATAACTGTTTATGGCATCCCAAGGCTACTAGAAAATTAAGCTGCCTTGTAAAGCAGCCAAGAACTACCAGGTGTTTAATTGACCCATATAAGATAACAGAGAAGATCAAACCATCCACCTGAACCTGATTTAATCTCCCTGCTGAAAATTAGATGCATCTGACACAGGCTTTGTCCTAATTTTTACCTCTTTTATATTGACGTGCACTGATGTCAAAATATTTAAGTGGATTTTTACAGCCCTTTGCTTTTCTCAAAGCATCTTAACTTGAATGGTTCCATGCAGATGGGGCTGAGGTATCATAGGTCAGGGGTGGGCAAACTCTGCAACTTTAAGTCTGAAGCTGACGTCCTTCAGACTTAAAGTTGCAAAGTTTGCCCACCCCTGTCATAGGTCAAGTATGATGAATCAGCATGTCACCATGGCCAAAAAAACAATATACTTCTCCTAGGAGATCAGGGTCTGAATTCATAGCATATACTCAAGAAGGGTTTAGCTCAGGAGTGTCAAACTCAAGGTTTAGGTTTAGTCCACTGGGCCATCCTGGAAAGCTGGCTGGAGAAGTCGGGGAGCTGAAGTCCTTCAGACTTAAAGTTGCAAAGTTTGCCCACCCCTGTCATAGGTCAAGTATGATGAATCAGCATGTCACCATGGCCAAAAAAACAATATACTTCTCCTAGGAGATCAGGGTCTGAATTCATAGCATATACTCAAGAAGGGTTTAGCTCAGGAGTGTCAAACTCAAGGTTTAGGTCTAGTCCACTGGGCCATCCTGGAAACAATGCAGGACTGGCCCACAGTGCCGGCCTAGGTTAGTCTCTACCTCAGGGGTTAGGGAATGTTAATTTTAAAATGGGGATTTTAGTACAGGGACAGTTGATTTAATTTGTTTTTATTGTATTTATTTATTTATGTATATATTTTATGCTGTTTTAATTTTCCCTGTGCACCGCTCCGAGTCCCCCTGGGGAGAGGACGCGGTATAGAAAAATAAAATCTATCTATCTATCTATCTCTGCCAGTCCTGCATTACCAGGGAAAATGCAGTAGCCCTCCCAAGCTCCATTTTCACTTGCAGAAGGTTGCAGGAAGCCATTGCAGCCGAAAACGGAGCTTGGGAGCCTGTTGTTACAAAATAAAATCAAGGAAAATTGACTTCAGTTATTTTCAACTTAAGAAGAAATCGGAACGAAACATCACCAGAAGCAAATAAATTCACAATTGAAGAGGATGAGACCGGGAATAGGTCAGAGGTGATATTCAGCCGGTTCTCTCCAGTTCGGGTGAACGGATACCAATGGGTGCAGGAGGCTGAGCCCATCTGCCCCAACATCATGCATGGCCATTGTGCATGCGCAAAAAAATGTGAGATGTGCAAGCTCACATTTGCAAACCAGAGGGAAGGTGTGTGAATCCTACTGCTGGAATAGGTGGATTGTTGATTTTCTGGAACAGTAAAAAAAAATCTTTCTGAAAACGTCTCTTTCTTTTCAAGCCAATATGCTCTTCAAATCCTATCTCTCTTTCCATTCACTTTGAGCTAAATGCAAGCTACTAGCAAGTCAGTGCTTTTAAAAAAATAATATATTATGACATAAAAAACATGACAATTAACAAGCCAAAGTTCCAGTCTTTCTTATAAAATGCAGCACACTTCTATTTTTGCAAAGTGCATTTTAACTTTCTTGATTCTGTTTCTCTTTTCTCTGGCTTTTTCCATCTTGAAGTTTTATTCTAATCAATTGCTCCATGCAATAATAAAAAAAGCCCCCAATCCGTTGCATCTCTGATAATGGGATTGCATTTATAATCTTTTAATAGAAGGTTTATGTCATTTGTAGATAAAGAAACTCATAAAGATTACTAATCATGTAATATCCCAGAATCAGCAATATAGGTTATAATCCATTGAACAAGAAAGAACAGAGCGATGCCAGGAGAGAATAACGCTTTAATCTCATTCAAATTGGAAGCTACTGCGCTAATTCAACCTACCCTTAATGCTTTCTCAGAAATCCTTTCAGTCGCATCATAATGGAATAGCTAACTATGAAAGAGAAGATCCACATTAGTTTAACACGATAATTTAGTTCTGTAAACAGATGAAGAAATTCACCATCCCAATGCTACATTGTCCAGGGTGCATTAAAAGTAGGCATACACAACATTTTACCTATACAATACAACTGCAGAGTTGGGAGGGACCTTGGAGGTCATCTAGTCCAACTCCCTGCCTAGGCAGGAACCTTATACAGTTTCAGACAAATGGCTATCTAACATCTTCTTAAAGACTTCCAGGGTTGGGGCATTCACAACTTCTGGAGGCAAGCTGTTCCAGAGGTTAATTGTTCTAACTGTCAGGAAATTTCTCCTTAGTTCTAAGTTGCTTCTCTCCTTGATTAGTTTCCACCCATTGCTTCTTGTCCTTGGAGAATAGTTTGACTCCCTCTTGGAGAATAGTTTGACTCCCTCTTCTTTGTGGCACCCTCTGAGATATCGGAACACTGCTATCATGTCTCCCCTGGTCCTTCTCTTCATCAAACTAGACCTACCCAGCTCCTGCAACCGTTCTTCATATGTTTTAGTCTCCAGTCCCCTAATCATCTTGGTTGCTCTTCTCTGCACTCTTTCCAGAATCTCTACTTTCTATCAATTTAGAAAGTGCCCTAGCTTGTATTTTATGAAAGAGGTTGTGAGTTCGATCCTAGGTAGAGGCACATGTGTGATCTCCTGTTTGGGCAGGGGGTTGGACGAGATGAACTGCAAGGTCCCTTCCAACTCTGTTAATCTGTTAAATGTTAGTATTTTTCCAGTTAAATCACGGCATGTTTATTGAAGAAACTAGTAGTAGTATTGGTGGAAATGAATCCCTTGAAAACAGTTTTAAGTGAGATGCATAGAACTTTCATCTATTCACCATTCAGTTATTTCAGACAGAAATAACAAAAATATGTTAATCCCCAAAGTTAAATCTTTCCCACTGAAATGGTTAACTTTTCATTAAACAAGATGCTAAGCCGGCTTTCTGAACTTCTGCTTTCTCCTTCTACCTTCTGTTATTTTAATTTAGTATTTTAATTTTTAGTCAGTTTACCATGGACAGATTTGGCTTGTTGTCATTCTTTTACCTACAGAGACATATTTCATGGTCATCTGTTCTAACAGCTGTTGCTTATTCTGAAAAGTTTCCCGGATTTGATTGGCAAGAAGAGAGGTAATATTTTTCTTTACAGGTAACTTCATAACTCATTTCTCACACTAATATCCCATTGAAGTTTAATATTCCTAATATTTCAGAACGTTAGCAGAGGCACTTATCCATAGATTATGTTGAACATATGTTTGGGAGTAAACCAGAATAACAAAGAGCTGATCCGTTTGATCATTCTGAGAATAGTTATATCACAACTGAGTAGAGAAGTAAGGCTGAATATAAGACTTTGCTCAAAGTTTTGCTCATATGTTACACTTACGTTCAAATGCCAGTATATTAGCATGTAAGTTTCGAAGTGTGAAGAAAAACATTTGGAATATCAGCTAGATAATTTCATCAGGCATTCTGAATAATCTGATTATGCAACGTACTTCCAATCCCAAATCATCCCCCCCCCAAAAGAGGGTTATACACCGAATATAGCCCCACCCACAACCACCAGAGGCCAAAAATAGGAGGTACGGAGGCAGCGATGGTCTGTGGCAATGCCTGCAGCCTGGAACAGCTGATTGGGGGTATTCCGGCAGTCTGATCCACCTGCCAATCAGCTGTGCTGAATCAGGCTGCAGTAAGTGCTAAACCTGACCTGGCTGGTAAGAGTTTGCAGCAGCAATCACATTCAGAAAGCACGTAACTGATTCAGCAGGATTCAAAATAATAATAATAATATACAATACAATGCAATTACCAAAAGCAGGTTTTCCAAGGCAGCAGTAAATACAAGCAAAACACAAGCAATTTCACTTTCAGTTCTCAGCTACGCCAGGCTCCTTCCTGTCCCCTTGTTGCTCACACAGCAAATATTGTTTCAGAGTCCAAATAACCCTCATTGGCTGACTTAGTAGCTGTGCCTATTCATTGGCTGACCTTGTTACCATGTGTTGCAAGTCATAAACTCTCACACACTGACAGGACGCTAGCCAGTTGAATCCACAGATGCCGGTAATTTTTTTCTTCTCATTTTCCTCCCCAAAATCTAAGGTCCATCTTATACTCTGGCGTGTCTTATACTCTGAAAAATACGGTACTTTTTGTGACCATGGCCCATGGCCACGGACCCACAAAACTTAACTCAAGATTTCTTCAAGACTTTTTCCCTGGAACGCCCAAAGAATGCTGGAAATGCGAGTCAGCCAGGGGCACATTCTACCATCAGTGGTGGACATGTCCACAAGCCCAAAGATATTGGCGTAGGATAAAAGATTGGCTTATGGAGATTACAGGAACCACCTTTCAATTAAAACCAGAGGCTTATTTATTGGGGATAAATCCCGGAGGCATAAGGAAGATAGACTAGTATCTTTTCACACACATGACCACTGCAGCCAGAATAGGATACGCACAGTTTTGGAAAGGGAAAGAACTACCATCAGACCAACTAATCATCAACAAAATCTTCTGGTGTGCTGAATGCGACAGACTAACATATATTCTCAAAGACAGACAGGAAGCAATATTCTATCAAAGTTGGGAAAGATGGCATGACTGGATGGAGGTAAAGAGACTACAGGATGAGAGTTAGGGAAGGATGTACAACGTAGATATGTAGATAGTAAATAAAATGAATGTATGGAGCAGTGATAGCTATGGGGAATTGATAAATATAAGATATAGACAAATAGAAATAGCTGGAATATCTAGGAATGTAGTAAGATGGTATACGATGTTACTTGGTAACTGTGTACATATAGAGGGTGGGTTACTCCCAGTTGTATCTATGTAGTTTTGCTTTGTCTTGTCAATGTCTTATTTATGTTCTTTTTTCTGTTACTAATTTACAATAAAATATTATATATATATGTGTGTGTGTGTGTGTGTGTTAGTTTTATGAGCTGATCAATAAATTTAAATTTGAGAGACCAAGATAGATCTATTTCGAGCTTATTAGCTCTCATCAGTTGGCCACACCCCACTGGGATTCGAACCGGGGCTGCAATGCATCCAAGGCAGAAGCCTAGCACTACAGCCTAACCAGGCTCTACCCATTGCATCAGCTAAGACAGGAGTATTTAGTATAGATAATTGTTTTCACAACTTCCTGTTAGGGCCCCATTAAGGGAGGAGACATACTGTTTCCCTATATATATATGAAGGAATACCCTGCAGCATTAAAAAAAAAGATTTCTTCAAGACTTTGTGGACTCCCTGGGATGACATCGCAGCCCACCCAGGGGCCTGCACCAGTGGTGGGTTCCTACTGGTTCGGATCAGTTCGACTAAACCAGTAGTGGTTTGGTGGCCTGGATTGCTAGAACTGGCAGTGACCCAGGCCTGTCACACCCCCAAATCGGTTCTCCGGGCAGTGCCAAAGGCACACCATCTTAGATTTTGCTTCTGCACATGTGCAGAGCAATTGTTATTGTACTGTGCATGGACTCACAGTGTGCATCGAGTGATGATGGACTCACAGCGTGCACGGCCATGAGTGAAGCGGAAGTAGTGACTCCTGGAACCCACCCCTGGCCTGTGGACTACAGGTTGATGAATCGCTGACTTAAAGGTGTATAAAAAAAGAAGAGCTGGGGGTAAAAATAAATGGATAGTTAGCTAAGTAGCTAAATTTAGCTAATTTACTACTGAGTAGCTGAGTGGAAGAGCTGCATTGCAGCTGTTTGCTCTGATAGGATTAAAAGGTAGGACTGAAAAACTGTACAGAAACAAAGAATGAAGGAGCTGAGATAACAGAGGAAAGCGAGAACATGGTTTGATGGAACTGATAAAATTCTTGAAGAAAAACAGAGGTTGAAAGAACAAAAGATAATGTTTGAAGCAATATGTCCACACGACAGCAATAAAGACTGTTTGCAAAGGCAGAAAGGAACAGAGAAGTTCAATGAATGTTGTTGTAGTAACCTCACTGTAGCTATATTTCTATTTCTTTTTCTCTTATTATGCCTTATCCTACTACTTCTCCCTCTTTTTCTGCAGTGGAGAGTTGGAAGCTTAAATTATGTGTGTTCTCTGTAATATGCCTGTGGCCTTTCGAGTGCGCTTCAAGGTGTTGATGACCATCTTCAAATCGCTCCATGGCTCGGGGCCTAGCTATATACGAGACCGCCTCCTGCCCCATACATCCCTTTGTCCGATCCGCTCCCACAGAGAGGGTCTTCTCCGGGTGCCGTCGGCCGGGCAATGCCGGTTGGCGACACCCAGGGGAAGGGCCTTCTCTGTGGCGGGCCCGGCCTTCTGGAATGACCTACCCCCCGACCTATGCACTATCTCGGACCTCCGCCTCTTCCGCCAATGTCTTAAGACATTTCTATTCCAACAGGCCGGCCTAGTATAGCCCCCCGTTTCTGACTTTTTATGTATAAATTGTAATTAGGCAGGGTTTTAAATGGGCTTTTAGCACGGGTTTAATAATTTAATATGATTTTAACGATGTATATCGTTTTATTGTGGTTTTAATAATGCCTGTGCGCCGCCCTGGGTCCTAACAAGGAGAAGGGCGGGGTATAAATTCGTTAAAATAAAATAAATAAAAATAAATACTATTACCATGGTGGAAGTAGTAGTGAAAGATGATTTTTTTTTTAATGTTTTGTTGGGTCACCAAGATTTCATATTTCAAAGGACCTGTTAAGGCTATGTCCTGATGGTGCAATGATTCGATTAGAATGCAGTATTGCAGACTAACTGTTCCCACAGTCTGGTGTTCGATCCTAATGAGCTCAAGGTTGACTCAGCCTTCCTTCTTTCCAAGGTCATTAAATGAGCACCCAGATTGTTAGTGGCAAAATGCTGACTCTGTAAAACACTTAGATACGGTAAAGGTTCCCCGAGCACATATGTGCTAGTCATTCTTGACTCTAGGGGGTGGTTTTCATCTCCGTTTCTAAGCCAAAGAGCCAGCGCTGTCCGAAGACGTCTCCGTGGGCATGTGGCCGGCATGACTAAATGCCGAAGGCGTACGGAACGCTGTTCCCTTCCCACCAAAGGTGATCCCTATTTTTCTACTTGCATTTTTACGTGCTTTCGAACCTCTAGGTTGGCAGAAGCTGGGACAAGTAACGGGAGCTCACTCCATTATGCAGTGCTAGGGATTCGAACCACCAAACTGCTGACCTTTCTGATCGACAAGCATATATAGTGTATGTAGTATAGGTGCTCTATAAGTCTAAGTGCTATTGCTATATCACTCATAAGGAACAAAACAGAGACATCGCCCTTTCCAAATTAAACACAGTAAGTTCTTATTTCCTTATCAGAACAAGCGCTACCTAGTGTAATCATAGGCACTTGCATTAGACAAATAATTTTTATCTCCCTTTAAAATGCATCTTTGCTGACTTTGCAGCTCAGCATTCATTTTCCTGTCACTTAATCTTGATTACAAGGCAAGCAAACATTAGGATGATTATAGAGCAGCTAATGGCCATGATTGGTTGATAACCTAATAATGCAAATCTATGGATGAGCTCCATCCATGGTTCACGAGTGGGGAGTAAGGAATTTCTGCACCAGTTAAGGCTTTCCATTTTAAAGAGAACATTCACCGGGTTAGAAAAGACATCTGACTAGCAGTTGTAGTCTGTAGGTTTTTTCCTTGGATGCATCAAGATTCCAGACTTAGATTCCAGAAACTAATCAAGGAGAGAAGCAACTTAGAACTGAGGAGGAATTTCCTGACAGTGAGAACAATGAATCAGTGGAATAGAAGTTGCCTCCAGAAGTTGTGAATGCTCCAACACTGGAAGTCTTTAAGAAGATGTTGGATAGCCATTTGTCTGAAACGGTATAAGGTTCCTGCCTAGGGAGGGGATTGGACTAGAAGATACATCCCTTCGGCCGATCCGCTCCCACAGAGAGGGCCTTCTCAGGGTACCGTCAGCCGGGCAATGCCGTCTGGCGACACTCAGGGGAAGAGCCTTCTCTGTGGCGGGCCCTGCCCTTTGGAACGACCTACCCCCTGAATTGCGTACCATCTCGGACCTCCGCCTCTTCCGCCAGTGTCTAAACACACATCTCTTTCAGCAAGCCGGCCTAGCCTAACCTCCCGTTGGGACTATTTTAGATAGTTTTAAATTGGGGATTTTAATTTGGATTTTAGCATAGGATTATAATTTAATATGTTTTTAAATTCTGTATTTATTGGTTTGTATGTTTTTAAATTCCTGTGCGCCGCCCTGGGTCCTTTGTGGAGAAGGGCGGGATATACTGTAAATGTGATTAAAATTAATAAAAATAAAAAATAAATAAAGACCTCCAAGTTCCCTTCCAACTCTGCTATTGTGTTGTATTATATTGAAACTAGGGAAAACTGATTTTTTTTCCCTTTGGTACGCTACAGTTTTGAAGAACTTGGAGAGAGTCCATGGGCAAGTGTTTTCCTTTGAAGGCAATCTTTTCTCTTCTACCAAGCTTCAACATTCTGTTTCTGTTGCTGGTTTGTGGTTATTGCTTAAAGTGAATCTTCTCTTCTCTTCCACTTTGGGCAGGGCAACAATATGGTTGCAGCAATGGGGGAAAGTCCTTACAAATTTGTCAGCATGCTATCTTCCCACTTTTCAAAGGGATTGAAATGCAGCCAGAAGGCTTCTCTTAGCAACCACTTGGATTCCCCAACCCCCAGATAAGCGCACACAATATGTGCTGGCAATGTTGATGGTGGTCCTGAATGATGCTCTTTTTTATTCTCTTTTTGGTTTGGATAGATTCATGGTGTTCCTTGCGTTTTCTCCCAGTTGCAAAATCTGCAGAAGTGGAGATAATCACAGGTCGCCTTCAAATTGCTTTTACGTGGGATTAGAGAGTAGCAATAGCGTGTTACAGAAATGGCCCTAACCATATCTTAACAATTACTGTGTTCTCTTTATCTCTGTTATACACACACACAGCCTCGTTTGTTGGTTCTTCTATTTCTTGCTTTCCTTCTTGTCCTCTGCTGCATCCCATTCCTGTTTTCTCTTCTCTCCTCTCTCCCTCACAATATGCATTTACTTTCTTTCAAACCACTTCTTATGTATGCCTTGGGAAGGCCACACTTGGAATACTGCATTCAGTTTTGGTCACCACAATGTAGAAAAGACGTGGAGATTCTGGAAAGAGTGCAGAGAAGAGCAACAAAGAGGATTAGGGGACTGGAGGCTGAAACATATGAAGAACAGTTGCAGGAACTGGGTATGTCTAGTTTAATGAAAAGGAGGACCAGGGGAGACATGATAGCAGTGTTCCAATATCTCAGGGGTTGCCACAAAGAAGAGGGAGTCAAGCTATTCTCCAAAGCACCTGAGGGTAGAACAAGAAGCAATGGGTGGAAACTAATCAAGGAGAGAAGCAAATTAGAACTAAGGAGAAATTGCCTGACAGTTAGAACAATTTGTCAGTGGAACAGAAGTTGCCTCCAGAAGTTGTGAATGCCCCAACACTGGAAGTCTTCAAGAAGATGTTGGATAGCCATTTGTCTGAAAAGGTATAGGGCTTCGTGCCTAGGAAGGGGGTTGGACTAGAAGACCTCCAATGTCCCTTCCAACTCTGCTATTGTATTGTATTGTATTATAAAGAGGACTCAGATCTTTGTCCCATCAAATTCGCCAACATATATTTGTTTATGTTCAGTTTTAAAATGCAAAGGCTGGTACAGAAGTTTTCAGGTTCTTGTGCAACATGCAGTTCAAATGCAGACACAGCCATACAATTGTGAACTACAAACCGTATTCCTACCGTAGATTCCAGTATTCTTATCCTTCCCTTATCCTTCCCTTTCTAAACTGAGGCTTCATGCAAATAGTTGAGGATTTAACATAACCGGTTTGTGGATGAATATACAGTAGATAATATATAATAGCTATTTTCAGAAATTCATAAAGATCCAATACAGATCGTTGAGGTAATATATATTACTGCTGCCTTAGGGGAATTCAAGATGGTAACTGCAGAGTTATGGAAATGAAGTAGAATTTTGAAATAGACTTGGACCCTTTCAAAAAAAGAAAGCTCATTTAATTTAGCAACAGATGAACCCCAGGCAAATATCCAGTCCAGTGGTGGGATACAACCAGTACGCCTAGGTACCGTTCCGGTATGGTGCGCTGAAGGGCCCACTCGCCTGCTCGACCTTCTTACCTCAGGGCTTACACGCATGGAGCATACGGCACCTGCGCAACGCTACACCGGGCAGCTGGAGCATTGCCGGGCCATTGCGGAGCATCACAGGTGGAAAGTAAGCATGTGCACACTGCCTTCATGTGGTGGACGCCTGACCCCGTTGCACCATACCAGTTGCACTGGGATCTGGAACCCACCACTGGTCCAGTCACACAATCTGCTGGCATGGTGGGGTTCACAGCAGCACAGAGAATTGTTAGAGACTCCACACACACACACACACACACACATACCACTTCAGGGTCTGTTTCTATTGCTCCCCTCTGGGAGGAGGTTTTGAAGCATTTCTAGAGTTCTACCAGGTTCTGTCACAGCTTTGTTGCCTATGCCATCCCTATGGTAATAAACTCACAATATTTGTTTCTCTGCTGTCAGGGCATGTAATATGAAGTATCTATTCCTTTTATCATACTTTGCTGATACTGTGCCTAACAGAAATGTTTCTTGTTTTAATATTTTTTCTAACCATGTGTACATTTTTGTCCAATTTATTTTAGTTATTTTCTTCTTCATTCTGATGGATTTTTGGGGTGGAATTCAAGCAAACCCAGTTCCATCTATATAAATAAAAATGTAACAAGAGTTTGTTCAAAACCGCTAATCTCCAAAAGTCCTGCACCGATCGCTTCCAAATTTTCACACAATGTTCCTTTCAAGTATGGCACCGGTGATATGTATAGATTGTGTAGATGTCACACCTGTGCCAGGTACATACAATGGAAATGTAAAAAAATGTAAAAAAAAGGTAGGTAGATGGATACAGAGAGAGCAGTGAGCCACAGGTATTATGCCATCCTTTATGACATAAAATACTCTGTCCATAGATAGGTAGGTAGATAGGTAGAGGGATAGAGAGAGAGGGAGAAATGCAGTAGGTAGGTAGGTAGGTAGAGGGATAGAGAGAGAGGGAGAAATGCAGTAGGTAGATAGGTAGGTAGGTAGAGGGATAGAGAGAGAGGGAGAAATGCAGTAGGTAGGTAGGTAGGTAGGTAGGGAGGGAGGGAGGGAGGTAGAGGGATAGAGAGGGAGGGAGAAATACAGTAGGTAGGTAGGTAGAGGGAGAGAGGGAGAAATACAGTAGGTAGGTAGAGGGAGAGAGGGAGAAATACAGTAGGTAGGTAGGTAGAGGGAGAGAGGGAGAAATACAGTAGGTAGGTAGATAGGTTGGGGGTTATACGGTGGTTGTGTGTATGTGTTTGTGTGTGCAGGTGTAGATTTTCACACAGATTGGTTGGCCATTTAACCAGACTGGGCTACAGCAATGCGTGGCTGGGAACGGCTAGTATTTATATAAAAATAAATTCCCTCTTCCACATTTTATTTTTATTGTAATAGTTCTACATATGTCTGTAGAACTGTATATTTGTATATTCACACTTTACTGTCTTTTCCCTTCTCCTCCCTTCAGCTTAATAGTGTGTCGTCTGTATTGCTTGATCTACAATCCCTTATTCATATTCCTTTTCTGACCAATCATAAAATCGCCCCCATGTTCTGAAGTTCACCGATTCCAATGGGGCTCCTAATCTTGTTTGGTACTGGAGGATAAAGGTTTTTGGGGGTTTTATATTTTTAATTCTGTGGCCTCTTAAATCTCTGCCTCGAGTGAGATTTGCATACTGATTAAGCTGGGATTGGCTCATCTCTAGGAGCAAGTTAATCAGTATTCATACAGCCACATGCAGACGGCCAATTTACGTGGTCCGTCCCTTGACCTAATTGAATATGTAAATTTTCATTCAAGCTAGATTCAAAATTTTAAATGTTACAAAATACCTCATGAATGCTAACTTACGTATTGAAAAGTAGAAGAATATCTTATACATTGGATGAAAAAAAATCAATTCAAATCTTTTAACTGCGTTTAAAGTTCAGATAATAATAATAATAATAATAATAATAATAATAATAATAATAATAATAATAATAATTTAATTTGTAGACCGCTCCCTCTCCCCATAGGGACTCGGAGCGGTGCACAGGAAGAATAAAAACAACAAGTATACAAACATATTTAAAAACAGATTAAACCTTATTCCTGTGCTAAAAATTCCCCATTAAAACTAAAACTAAACTAAAATTCCCAATAAATTAAGTATAATAAAACCCCATAGAAAGAGAGACTACCCTAGGCCGGCCAGGCAGAAAAGATGTGTTTTTAATTTTAGATGGAAGGAGCGGAGGTCCGTGGTCATTCTAATGTCGGGGGGAAGGTCATTCCAGAGGGCTGGGCCCGCCACAGAGAAGGCCCTTCCCCTGGGCGCCGCCCGCTGACAAAGATATACTTGGATCTCACATCCATGGC
The DNA here is from genome assembly GCA_039707465.1 of Rhabdophis nuchalis. Lineage (NCBI taxonomy): Eukaryota > Metazoa > Chordata > Lepidosauria > Squamata > Natricidae > Rhabdophis > Rhabdophis nuchalis. The sequence goes on from CM077661.1 coordinate 7,501,523, forward strand.
ATGGAAATATAGGTATTTGGTCCATGTTAGCATTAGATAACATAGTTTTATTGATTGGATATCAGGGAAGAAAAATGGAGCAGAAGCTATGTGCAAAAAACTATGTTTACCCATGTTTAGATCAGATTTGAATAGTCCTGTATTAATAACGGAGACTCTGACCGTATAAATTGTTCCCTGATCACAATTCTCCTGATACATTCCACTAATGCTTCCATGTTTCAATGTTTTGATACTGCAAATACTGACAATATAGCCAAGAACATAAGCAGTCTTGACCAACAGGAAGTTCTTGAAAGTTGGTTGACATTCCTATGACTTTCGGATCCTGCGTCATACATCCTCACGGCCGATTCGCTCCCACAGAGAGGGACTTCTCCGGGTGCCGTCCACTAGACTTTGTCAGTGGGCGACGCCCAGGGGAAGGGCTCTCTCTGTGGCGGGCCCAGCCCTCTGGAACGACCTTCCCCCCAACATTAGAACAACTACAGACCTCCGCTCCTTCCGTCTAAAATTAAAAACATACTTTTTCTGCTTGGCCGGCCTAGGGTAGTCTCTCTATCTATGGGTTTTTTTAGTAAATTTAATTGGGAATTTTAGTGAACGTCAACTGGGAATTTTAGCACAGGAATAATGTTTAATTTGCCTTTTAATTATGTATGTATATTTGTATATGTATATTTATTGTCTTTTATCTTCCCTGTGCACCGCTCCGAATAACAATAACAATAACAATAACAATAACAATAACAACAACAACAACAACAACAACTACTACTACTACTACTACTACTACTACTACTACTACTACTACTATTATTATTATTATTATTATTATTATTATTATTATTATTATTATTATTATTATTATTATTATTATTATTATTTCAGCTCCAAATTAAGAGTATAACAAATCCAGTTAATATAAACCAATATTCCAAAGCCTGAATTTGATATTGAAAATTAAAATAATCACAACAGCCTTATTTTTGGTCTGATTATGTCTCCTTGTTAATGAAAATCTCTTTCTTTCTTTCTTTCTTTCTTTCTTTCTTTCTTTCTTTCTTTCTTTCTTTCTTTCTTTCTTTCTATGTAGGCTTCTTTGAGGAAAAAAGAGAGGGATGGGAAGGGGAGAGAGAGAGAGAGAGAGAGAGAGAGAGAGAGAGAGATGATCATCATAAATCCTTCCTTTTTTCCTGCAGTCCTTAATGCAATTCCAATTTCAAAAGGGTGTTTCAGTACCCTTCAAGGCCTCTATTTTTCATTGTTTTCAAAGAATCACACAGCAAGCACTATATCTTAAACAATAAGGGGTTTTAGTGCCTTATTAACCCAAGTACATGATTTAATAAGAATTAGCACTCCCACACATTACAGCAAGAATATATAGATGGCACCTTTGTCACAATAAAAAAGAACTATTAGAGAAAACTTATGAGACAATCAACAACTTTAAAGACAAAAAAATACAAGAAAAAAAATAACACACTTCCTTTCCTCGCTATCTGGATCTGCAGAAGATCTGATAGCAAATTTATCAAGAAACAACTCTCTCTCTCTCTCTCTCTCTCTCTCTCTCTCTCTCTCTCTCTCTCTCTCTCTCTCTCTCTCTCTCTCTCTCTCTCTCTCTCTCTCTCTCTCTCTCTCCCTCCCTCCCTCCCTCCCTCCTTCCTTCCTTCCATCTGTAGCATGTCTGCATGGCTTGATCAGTGAATATTGATTTCACAGGAAGGCAAATGTGCATCTTCATGAGATTGATATCTCCCCTGGAGAGCTGCCAATGCAAAGATGTGTCAACAATGGGAATATGTTGTAAATTGCTTATAAAGCTGATGATCTGGCCAGAAAACAGACAATGATTCCTGATCAGTTCTACCAGTAATATTTAGTTCAAAAGTTTTCCGTTGATTATTTTGGAGTGCAATGATCAGAATTCTGGATAAGTATTACAAACATGTAAGTATATTACGCATTTCATAGTTTTACAGTATTTGTGATTCTTTTTCTTGTTATTTTTAATTTAGAACTCAATGATATTCCCAAAACTATACACAATTTCAACAAACACCACTGTGATTTATTAATAGAAACATATAACTTGTCACATTTTACCCCTGAAAAAGGGAGCATGTTTTATATAGCAGCTGATAAGCTAGACAATGATCTTACACTTTTGTGACATTTTATGAGTAGGAAACTACAGAATTCAACCAGGAGCTTCATTTTAGGAGAGACAAAATCAATAATGTGTAATATACAACAAGCTTGCTTTCCAGGGATCCAAATTTAGATCTCTTCATTTATGAACTAAGCAAGTCTTAATATATTTTTCTGGAGCATGCTTTAGACTTTCACTTTCTAACATTCATATTTCATGTAATACGCAAGTTAAGATGCACTATTGCATTCACATTTTTAACTCTAGCATATTCTACTTCCAGAGTCAATAAAACAAACCATGCTCTCTACATGGGGCTCCGCTTGAGGTGCACTCGAAGGTTACAGCTAGTCCAGAATGCGGCAGCGCGGGTAATTATGGGTGCCGCAAGGCAGGCCCACATAACACCTCTCCTGCGCGAGCTGCACTGGCTGCCTGTGGCCTTTCGGGTGCGCTTCAAGGTGCTGACGACCATCTTCAAAGCGCTCCATGGCTCGGGGCCTAGCTATATCCGCGACCGCCTCTTGCCCCATACATCCATTCGACCGATCCGCTCCCACAGAGAGGGCCTTCTCAGGGTACCGTCGGCCAGGCAATGCCGGTTGGCGGTGCCCAGGGGAAGAGCCTTCTCTGTGGCGGGTCCTGCCCTCTGGAATGACCTTCCCCCCGATCTACGCACCATCGTGGACCTCCGCCTCTTCCGCCAACGTCTTAAAACTTACTTATTCCAACAAGCCGGCCTAGCATAACCCCGTTTCTGATTTTATAGGGATAATTTTAAATTTTAGAGTGTTAGTATTTTAGCACAGGGAATTATTTAATTAGTTTTTAAATTTTTGGATTTTGTACTGTGTATGTTTTTTAATGATGCCTGTGCGCCACCCTGGGTCCTTTTTTAGGAGAAGGGCGGGGTATAAATTTAATAAAATAAATAAATAAATAAACCAAAATTTATTTTTCAGTAACTGCATTTATGTAATAAATTAGCACTACATGTACTAGAAGAATGGACATATTTCCGTAGAAAAATCAGATTCTATCTGTGGTACAAGCTGTACTCTCTTGAATTACAAGTCCGTGGGATTTATGGGTTTCTTAATTCTATATTCGAAATTTCAGGGAGTGTGAGATATGCAGCAGCTTAGCTGAACAAACTCCTTGCTCTCATATTACATTGGTTGAATAGTTATGAAAGATAACTTTCTTATTTGGACAAGATATTTGCCACAGTCTCTTCCCAATTGATTGAATGCTTTGCAGAAGCTGAGGCAACCTGTCCAGATGTTCATCGCATTTATATTTCTGAATTTCTATTGACACAAATCAAAGGGGAAAAAAACCCTCATCTGTGTCAACAGAAATTAAAATCTTAGGGCTACATATTTGTAGACGAAAGCACATAGAATCGGATCTGTATGTTTGAACTAGTAGTTCTTGAGTAATGTTACTATTATTAACGACTAGCTGATAACCCAGCATTGCCCAGGTATATATTTATTCATAACCTATTTCATTGTAATCTTATTACAATCTTATTACAATGACAATAAAGATTATTATTATTATTTATAGGAGGAAAATGTCCAGGCCAAACCTAATTTCTAATGTTGCATTATCCCCCTTAGCAGAGGGAGCCCCCTTGTGGATTACTGTGAAGCCGTTACCATGGAGACTCCACTGCGCTGTACAGTAGAAGCCATTTTAAGGCAGTACAGTAAAAGCCATTTTAAGGCACAACAGGCTGTATCAGAGAGGTGTTAAGGGTGTCTTACCCCCACAGCATTTTTTTCCAGAGTCATCTGCGTACCAAGTTTGGTTGAAATTGCTTGAGGTGTTCCAGAGTTATGCTGAAACACACACACACACACACACAAACACACACACACACTTGATATGGCACTATCAGGGGATTGTAGAATACAAGATAAAGAATTGGAGCAGAAAAAAATTATTAAGATCTGAAAATTGGAATTGAAAGAATATGCATCAATTGGCAGTAGAGATTGCATGGTTATCAGCACACTGAGTGCCATACTCAACAAATATTGGATGGCACTTAATAAACTTTAGAAAAATTTATATTCTGTCATGTGCAAAATTTGGATCTCCACATATAGTATACTATGGTGATACATTATCACATCCTAGATTCTTGGGAAGAACTCATAAGTATGCAGCTAAAGAACTGGTAAGTGAATTCACATTGTCGAGAACAATAACAACCACAATTTTGAAGAGCAGAACATGATTTTTAGATCAGACGCCAGACTTAATACATCAAAAGTCAATCATTACAAATGAATTGTACAGAATGAAGGATTCTACTGTCTACTATTCTACTGGAATGTGTGGGACAGGAATAATATTCTCTTGATTGATTGATCTATTTGTAGACAGGATTAAGTTGAATATGTTGTGTGCATACATTTTTTTTTAATCAGCCTAACAGTTAGGCTACATTCATAAAAACTAGTACTCATTTTTCCTGGGTAGCACATAATTTTGTCTTTTCCTTCCCGCTGAAAAGCTGGTTGGCATTCTGCTAAACTAAAGCGGGAAAAAAATAGGAGCAGAATTCGGCTGAGCCAATTTAAATAAGAGCATTATGTTGTTATGGTAACAGTTCACAAATTTAGAAGTCTTGGCTCCATATGTTTTCTCTAGTTCATTGACTATTTTAATGTCTGTTTTAGATTTAGGGTGAAGGGGATTTCTTGGAAGGGGAATAAAATATGTTAAGCTGCATTAGCTAAACCATAAATATATCCAATCTTATTTATACTTTAAAAAGAAGGCTACATTAACATTAACATTGGACTGAGACCTAGAAGAAGGAATATTGTGACATTGTCCTCAAAGAAAGAACTTCTGCTTCCTCCAGACATGTTGAGAGGACAACAGAAACATTATTTCCCCCCGAATATTATAATATTATCTTAAGTAACTACCATTCCTGATATGGATAATGAGAAAAAACAGGAATTCTGCTGGACCAGGTTAAATTTCATTAATGATGACTTACACTTTTTCATGCAGTATTCTTGGAGGGTACTGAATTACCAGTTTCATCCTTATTGGGAATTTTCAGATCCAGGTAGTCAGACAATACTGGTAATGTGTTTCCTGGTGATCACTCTAACTCAGGGGGGTCAAACTTGATTGCATTGAGAGCTGCATCAGGGTTGTGTTTGACCTCATGGAGCCAATGGGTGGACATGGCCAGGATGGGCATGGCCAGCTTAATACCATATCATACCATACCATACCATACCATACCAGAGTTGGAAGGAACCTTGGAGGTCTTTGAGTCCAACCCCATATCTAGGCAGGAAACCCTATACCGTTTCAGACAAATGGCTATCCAACATCTTCTTAAAGACTTGCAGTGTTGGGGCATTCACAACTTCTGGAGGCAAGTTGTTTCACTGATTAATTGTTCTCACTGTCAGGAAATTCCTCCTCAATTCTAAGCTGCTTCTCTCCTTTATGAGTTTCCACCCATTGCTTCTTCTCCTGCCCTCAGGTGCCTTGGAGAATAGCTTGACTCCCTCTTCTTTGTGGCAACCCCTGAGATATTGGAACACTGCTATCGTTTCTCCCCTAGTCCTTTGTTTCATTAAACTAGTCATAACTAATTCCTGCAACCGTTCTTCATAAGTTTAGTCTCCAGTCCCCTAATAATCTTTGTTGCTCTTCTCTGCACTGTTTCTAGATCATCTTTTCTACATCGTGGCGACCAAAACTGGATGCAGTATTCCAAGTGTGGCCTTACCAAGGCACTATACAGTGGCATTAACACTTCACGTGATCTAGATTCTATCCCTCTTTTTATGCAGTTTATGCGCTTAAGAACCATGGTTTTTTTGCAACCTTCAGTGTGGTCTTCGAGTCAGTGTCCTGGAGTAAAAGGCAAAGACTATGATTTCCAGTTAGTCCAGGAAATCTTTGGCAAATAGAGGAAATAAGTTGCAGTCTTTCCTCCTGGTAGTAGGGGCATGTGAATACAATGTGAGCTAGCGATTCCAGGGATTGACCATCACATGAGCAGTGGGCGGGCTTTGCACCCCCCGAAAGTCTGCTATTGAGGACATTCGAGGGGGTCACGTTAAAGCGTGCCTTTAGGAATGCAACCTATAACAATTGGCCGAGCTTGCATTTCATTGTGGATTTAGAAGTCAGAGTTCCTGCCTTGTCTGAATTAATATAATTCCCATTATTCTCAACAGTTGGTCCTCATATCTCTGAAGGCAGCAACACAACGCCCAATAATTCATCCACAATCACTGCCAGCTGATCTACCTCACGGCAATATTTTATCAACGAGCTTTCAACAAGGAGAGCTGTGGCCTAATCAGAGCAGCTTGTGGTGTTGCGTTGCTTTGTTATCAAACACAGAAACAACGCGCAATTCAGTTGGTGAAAGAATTTTGCCTAATACAAACCTGGTGTGTGGCTTTTGTAAGACTGAACTGACATCCCGTATTCTTCTATGAGAAGCCAACGTGTTTTGAAATGTATTTGCAAGAGACTGCCACTTTGAGTCGTCTAATATAAAAACAATCGCTCAGTAAATTGATAAGCAGAATTCTGTCCATTTATCACAAGAACTGAGGAGAAATTTCCTGAGAGAACAATTAATCAGTGGAACAGCTTCATATCAGTTTTACTGGGGATTGTTCTGCTTGATACTGTTCATCATCATTGTTAATACCACTTTATAAGGCCTTGGTAAGGCCACACTTGGAATACTGCATTCAGTTTTGGTCACCACGATGTAGAAAATAAGTGGAGACTCTAGAAAGAGTGCAGAGAAGAGCGACAAAGAGGATTAGGGGACTGGAGGCTCAAACATATGAAGAACGGTTGCAGGAACTGGGTATGTCTAGTTTAATAAAAATAAGGACCAGGGGAGACATGATAGCAGTCCTCCAATATCTCAGGGGTTCCCACAAAGAAGAGGGAGTCAAGCTATTCTCCAAAGCACCTGAGGGCAGAACAAGAAGCAATGGGTGGAAACCAATCAAGGAGAGAAGCAACTTAGAACTGAGGAGAAATTTCCTGACAGTTAGAACAATGAATCAGTGGAACAGAAGTTGCCTCCAGAAGTTGTGAATGCCCCAACACTGGAAGTCTTTAACTCACTTTCTTGCATTCTTTCAAATTGTATTTCTTGCCTGCATTTTGTCAGAGAAACTTCAGTTCATTGATTTATTTTTATTTATTTTATTAAATTTATACCCAGGGTGGCGTTGATGCCGGGACTTCACCTCTTCAATCTCCATCTGGGCATATCCCTACCCGACCGAACCTTGACCTAAAATAGAATAGAAACTGTTGCAAGAACTGTTGGGTCATTCATGAATTTATAATAGCATGAGCATCTTCAGAGGTGTGTAGAATAGTTAATAATAGTTGAATTTCCAGCTTGTTAACATTTTGCGAGTGACTCGGAGTGAAGTGAGCAAACCATTTATATTATTAAATGCAATTCCTCCAGGATTTGTGAATGCTATTAGACCAGAAGGACTGAGCTCAGTTTATTGCTTAATAAAATATGTCATGTCTCCCTTGGGCTTCTCTTTGGGGAAAAATGAGGCATTGTGGATGTTATGGCTACAAAGCTCGGTCCAGAAACTAAAGGATGAAATAGACTCAGTCCCTAGAAAGTATGGGTGCCAAACACATGGTGTCAATTGCCGTTATGTGATGTTTCAAGCTGTTTTTCCCTTCACAGAACTGGAGTGGGTGCAGGGGTGGGTTCCTGCCAGTTCTAAGGTCTTCTATAGAAGAGGTTCGACAAATCTACAGGGACGTTTAGAACCGGTTCCAGCTCCCTCCCCCCGCCCGTCTGCCCATCATCAAGAGGAAGAGCGAGAGGAGGAATTCTGGGAGTTGAAGTCCCCAAGTCTTCAAGCTGTCAAGTTTGAACACCCCTGGAGGTTATTTTTCTAAAGGGTTAGGAGTGCAAGGGTCTTGTAACTTGACAGCTTTAAGACTTGCGTGCTTCAAATGCCAGAGTTCCTGAGCCAACATTTTGTTTGCTAAGCAACAATGTTGTTAAATGAGTTTCACCACATTTTACAAGTTGGCCACACCCACCCAGTCACATGGCTGGCAAGCCACTCCCACCTGTTCCCATGGCCGGCAAGCCACTCCCACCCAATCACATGGCCGGCAAGCCACTCCCACAAAGCAGGCCACACCTACAGAAGAGGTTCTAAAAACTTTTGAAACCCACCACTGGGTGCGCATGACCTGCGCATGACGTATCCAGCTCATGGCAGTTTGACACCCCTGCTGTAAAACCTTCACTCCATCTCCTTTGTGATATGACACTTGTTGACTTTGGCCCACAAGCCGCCTTGGACAACCTTTTGATTCAACTACCTTGAGGGGTTTGACTTAATGGCTTTTGACCCTGCCTAACCGACTCTTTCTTCTCTCTTGTTCTTAGTCCCTGCAACTTCACATGTCAAAGAAGTGAGAAAGAGACGGAGGGGGTGTGGAGAAACCCTGCCTAACCATATGTTTCTTTTTTCTGGGATTGTCCAACTGAAAATTGCCTATGAAAATTATTCATCCGCTTAGCTAGCAATGTACTTTTTTCATTCCTCTGCCACAATGCTATTTCTCCTGAAGGAAGAATTTATAGCTGCTGAGTTTTTCCCCTCCTCTTTCCAGAGGCAATGGCTGGGCTTTCTCCTTGGGAATGTTTTAAGCTCAAATCTACTGTTCCAAAGAATTGGAGCTTATCCAACTATTAAAAAAATTCAATATTGTATTTATATGGATGTGTGGGTGGAGAGAGGGAGTGGGAGAGAGAGAGAGAAAGAGAGAGAGAGAGAGAGAGAGAGAAAGAAAGAGAGAGAGAGGGAGAGAGAGAGATAGAGATAGAGAGAGAGAGAGAGAGAGAGAGAGAGAGAGAGAGAGAGAGAGAGAGAGAGAGAGAGAGAGAGAGAGAGAGAATGAATGATGAAAATTGCTTAATCTAGATCTTTGCAAGCTTCTCCATTACAATGAAGCCCATAATAGATTTTAGTGATTTGGAGAATACTGACTTTTTCTTTGGTTTCTTTTCATTCAGAGAGAGAATTTGACTTTTCTAGTGGTAGTTTGGCTCAAAAGTGCCTTGAATGTTAAATATTCAGTAGAAGATTAAATGACCAAAATAGCTTTTATTTACCAAATTCCAAGGTTCATGTTAATCAGCATTATCTCAGCTCTAAAAAATGAATCTTTAAAATCTTTCCATTAAGAGTGAGTAGAAACAACAATTAATTCCTTCAAATAATATCCCACTAATTAATTTCTTATCATTCTTTCTTCATCTCCTCTCAATTTTAACAACATAATTCATCACTTTCCTTAAAAAATACGATAAAACTCTCTTCTCATATCGTATCTATCAACAAATCTTTAAAGCCTCATCATTCAATGCTAGTCATGGAAAATCCGTTAAAATTGGTTGGTAAAAAGAGGACCATGTATAGTTTAATCTTGATTAAACAGGCCTAGTTTATAAACTTTACTTTAGTTTTAAAGAAGTTGATTGTTCCTTTCAGGTAATCTTTCAAAAACTGGTTTCTTTTCTCTTTTCCTTTTCTCAGGAATTCCTTTATAAGTATAGCACATCCCTTTTGTAAATCCAAAATAAGAAAATTGTCCAAGTCACTTTTGTTTATTAAAATCCACATAGCCATATTACTTGTCTGGTTTATTCTTTGAGTGTCCCTTTAAATCAGTGGTAGTCAACCTGGCCCCTACCGCCCCCTAGTGGGTGTTCAAGCTTTCATGGTGTAGGGGTTTTGTCCAATACTGAAGCACTTTCCTTTTTTTTAATTTAATTGACTCCCCTACTTTATAAATCACCATTCCTGTGGAACCGGTGGGCGGTTAGAAAATTTTACTACTAACAGAGATACAAAAGTGGGCGGTAGGTATAAAAAGGTTGACTACCCTGCTTTAAATGATTAAAGCTGATTTCATTTCTAAATCCCTGTATAACATTTGTTGCCAATATACTTCTTGTTTTTTGCCAGTTTTAAATTGATATCCTGCTTTTCAGTTATATATTTTCCTATCTCTTCTTTTAAATCTATTTTTACTGTATCGGACAGTCCAAAGAGTAGGTTCTGTGTGCGTTGTTGCCAAATATCCTTGATTTCTTCCACAGTTAAAATATTTTTTCTCCATTATGTATTAATGGAGTTTTGACATTGGCCATCTCTATTCTTCTATATAAATAAAAACGTAACAAGAGTTTGTTCAAAACCGCTCATCTCCAAAAGTCCTGCACCGATCGCTTCCAAATTTTCATACAAAGTTCCTTTCAAGTACGGCACCAATGATGTATATAGATTGTGTAGATGTCACACCTGTGCCAGGTACATGCAACGGAAATGTAAATTTTTTAAAAAAAGGTAGGTAGATGGATACAGAGAGCAGTGGGCCACAGGTATTATGTCATTCTTTATGACGTAAAATACTCTGTCCATAAGATTCAAGGAGAAATACAGTAGGTAGGTAGGTAGGCAGCTATAGGGATAGAGAGAGGGAGGGAGAAATGTGGTAGGTAGGTAGGTAGGTATGTAAGTAGAGGGAGAGAGGGAGAAATACAGTAGGTAGGTAGTAGGTAGGTAGAGGGAGAGAGAGAGGGAGAAATACAGTAGGTAGGTAGGTTGGGGGTTATACGGTGGTTGTGTGTATGTGTTTGTGTGTGCAGGTGTAGATCTACACACAGATTGGTTGGCCATTTAACCAGACTGGGCCACAGCAACGCGTGGCCGGGAACGGTTAGTATGATATAAATTTATAACATTATAATATTTATAAAATGTTTTATAGGTGGTATCTCTCTCCCACCCTCGCAAAATTGGCTAAAATGTTTAGCAATATTCCCCCAAACTGTTGGAAACATAAACAAATTCATTCAGATTGAAGAAGCTACTTGGATAAGCTGCAAAATGAGAGGTGGAGGAGGAGGAGTCCAGTTGCCATGATTCAATTTGCAGATATTGCTGAGGTAAATAAAATTCAATATTTGGCAGTTTAATTTTCAACACTGGATAATTAGCACTGTGTTAGAATGTGAGACCATAGGCCAAACTGGTGCTACAAACATAGCATACAAACAAATGCTAGTTGAGGCTCTAGGAAGGCAACGACATTCTACTTAATGAGTAGGCTGACCAGGACAGAACATTAGTCCGTGCATATTATTTCTATAGAAAAGCTTCACCACACCCTAGCCCTAACCCTAGCCCTGGCCCTGGCCCTGGCCCTGGCCCTGGCCCTGGCCCTGGCCCTGGCCCTGGCCCTGGCCCTGGCCCTGGCCCTAGCCCTAGCCCTAGCCCTGGCCCTGGCCCTGGCCCTGGCCCTAGCCCTAGCTTTAACCCTAGCCCTAGCCCTAGCCCTAGCCCTAGCCCTAGCCCTAGCCCTAGCCCTAACCCTGGCCCTGGCCCTGGCCCTAGCCCTAGCCCTAGCCCTAGCTTTAACCCTAGCCCTAGCCCTAGCCCTAGCCCTAGCCCTAACCCTGGCCCTGGCCCTAGCCCTAGCCCTAGCCCTAACCCTAGCCCTGGCCCTGGCCCTGGCCCTGGCCCTAGCCCTAGCCCTAGCCCTAGCCCTGGCCCTGGCCCTGGCCCTGGCCCTGGCCCTGGCCCTAGCCCTAGCCCTAGCCCTAGCCCTAGCTTTAACCCTAGCCCTAGCCCTAGCCCTAGCCCTAGCCCTAGCCCTAGCCCTAGCCCTAGCCCTAGCCCTAGCCCTAACCCTGGCCCTGGCCCTAGCCCTAGCCCTAGCCCTAGCCCTAGCCCTAGTCCTAGCCCTAGCTTTAACCCTAGCCCTAGCCCTAGCCCTAACTCTGCTCCTGCTCTTAAATAAATGTAAATTTACTACTTTATGATTAACATCAAGATCAGAAATAACATACTATACACCTATGAAAAAGATTCTCAAGAAGTGTGTCTGAAACATTTGCTGTGCGTGCTAAATCTATACCGTGAATTAGGCCAACGGAGGGAGAAATAAATGAGTTCTTTCACCTTAATCTGATTAAGATTAAGAACTAGCATTTCAAGTTCATGAAACAGAAAAGATGTAAATTATTTCCTTGAAGTTGTTTATTACGATAATAAATCCCAAATGAATAATTTGAGCTGCATTAAAATAAGAGGCAGTACGGTTTTTTTGTACAATTGAGTAATTTTCTGATAATCATCGAACTCATTGAAGCAATATGCTCCATCCCATAATTGGGTTGACCAGGTTGCCCTGATAAAAAAACACTGGGCAGCGCCATAGGTGGCACCATATTGTTTTTCACTTCTGCGCATGCACGGAACAATTTTTATTGCATGGCACATGTGCGTGCCGTGGGCATCAAGCACATGCAGTGCGCATTGCATGCCCATAAGTGCACCGGCAATAGTGTACGGTACCAATAGGGTACGAATAAGCAATCAAATCGTACTAAGAAACAATCAATATGAATCGTAAGGATGCAAGCAACAAAGTTACAGTCATGCAGTCATAAGTGGGAGGAGATGAGTGATAGGAACGATGAGAAGACTAATAGTAATAGTAATGCAAACCCCTAGTTTGACAGTGTTGAGGGAATTATTTGTTGAGCAGAGCGATGGCATTCAGGGGAAAAAAACTGTTCTTGTGTCTAGTTGTATAAATAAACATATAAAACACTTTGATCATGGGAAAGATTGGCTACTCAGTACGATGTATCTTCAATACGAAGAGAGTACAGTGATCCCTCGTTTTTCGCGGTTAATGGGGACCGGAACCTTCCGCGAAAACTGAAAAACCGTGAAGTAGGATTCGCACCGGAAACTTGAGTTGGTGGACATCGTTTAAAGCAAGCACTAGGGGGCGCTTGCCTCCTACCGATGCATTTTTTTTCTGTATTTTTGAAAAACCCGCGAAGCACTGAAGCCGCGAAACATGAAGCCGTGAAAAACGAGGGATTACTGTATTTTCTTGATCCCCACATGAATTCAATAGACAGAGCTGCAGCTGCACTACTTAAATGGGGTTTTAGTTTTTCAAGAGCTGGTGAAGACATGAAGAGACAGCTTGGCACATTTTTCACAGCTTTGATGGAAAGCAAAGTATCCCTGCTTCTGTTTTCTACATGCAACAAAGAGCAAATGGAAAATGCACAGTGCATAAATCAGCCACTCTTAATATTGTCGGATAGCAACGTTCAATGTGTCCTTAAGTTGTCCTTTGTTTTCTGTCTTGCTTGTGCATATGCATATACTCCCTCTGGTAAGGAGGAAAATCCAACGTTAGAAATTACACTTCTGGGGCCACAGGGAAAACATTTAATCTAATACAGGATTGGGATACAGTAATCCCTCGTTTTTCGTGGGTAATCGGGACCGGACCCTTCCGCGGAAACTGAAAAACCGCGAAGTAGGATTCTGTATATCTATACCGGAAACTTGAGTTGGTGGACATCGTTTAAAGCAAGCACTAGGGGGAGCTTGCCTCCTACCGATGCATTTTTTTGCTATTGAAAAACCCGCGAAGCACTGAAGCCACGGAAAATGAAGCCGCGGAAAACGAGGGATTACTGTAAATAAATACCCGGGCAACGCCGAGTTATCAGCTAATATCCTTTAAACAAGCTTTGTGTGAGGTTGTGAACAGCATGTCTTCTGTGACCCCGAAGATAATATCAACTACCTCTTAGCTTCTCCTTGTTCAGATAAGCCCTATTAGCTCAACAATATAGCCTGCCTGTCAATCTTGGCCTGTGTGACATACCCACTGTTTCGTGGAGTGGTGCTAGCCTGCCAGGTTTCTACCCAGATCGCAACAGATTTGCATTTCTGATTGGGTCTATGATTGACAAGGGAGGGATTCTGCTGCATTTTGGGGGCATGCTATTTATTTTTACTAAATGAAAACATTTGCATGTGTCTGTTTCAGTTTTCATTACGTTATTTTATGTCCAATTGTCTAGCTATCAAAAGTGTTCTTAAATTAATGTTTTTCTTTTAATGTGTGTGTGTGTGTGTGTGTGTGTGTGATTGTTTTGGAAGGTGCCGGAATACATTCAAAGCATTATTTTCAAATAAGTAAATTATCCATGACTTTTTCTGGGCTTATACAGCTGCTTCAAAAATTGCCTTTGGCTATCTCAGCCTGCTCACACAACCACCCAGTGAAGTGAAATAGAAATGCAAGTACATTTGTACATTTGTACAGAGATAACTGGTAGATACTGTCAGTATATTCATAGACTGGAATAGGCAACAGGGTCAGCCAATGTATATACAAGGCAACTGGGTCAGCCAATGAGAACTGTTTGGAAACTGAAACATTATTTGCTGGAGACAGCTAGGAGTCTGGGCGTGTCTTAGTTTAACTTCTATGCTAAAGCTAAAAGCTAGTCTGCTCTCTGAAATTAAAAACTGTTCTTCTGCCTGTTTGTTTGCATTCTCTACCACATTTGAAGTACCAGCCATTGGCATTGTATATGACTCATGTGTTATTATGTATATCAGGGGTAGTCAACCTTTTTATACCCACCGCCCACTTTTGTATCTCTGTTAGTAGTAAAATTTTCTAACCGTCCAGCGGTTCCACAGTAATGGTGATTTATAAAGTAGGGAAGTTGATTAAATTAAAAAAAAGAAAGTGCTTCAGTATCGGACAAAACCCCTACCGCCCACCATGAAGGCTGGAACGGCCACTAGTGGGCGGTAGGGATCAGGTTGACAACTACTGATGTATATAAAGAGAAGTTAATGAATCTTGTTGAATTTATTACCTGCGTGTGCTTTCTGGATTTGATTTCTGCAACAAACTCTGACAGATCCTATTTAAGCAGCTGCATAGATCTGGAGAAAATGCAGGTGTTTTAATGATCCATGAGAAATGCTTTACACGTGCCTCCATATTTCCACGCGTATCTTTTTAAAGGTTTCCACAGCCCTGTGTGCTAGTCCACCAAGCTTTAATTTTATGTGTTAATTTAATCGAGTTTAATTTTATTTGTTAATCTAATCACCCTTCTTTGCCAAGAAAGTTTACTCATGTACTTTGTTGGTAGCATTGTTATCCTGACTCAGAGAAGTAAAGCTATGCCCAATTTCTATTATAATGTACTCCTTGAAGAATAGCGATGATTTCAACAGCTAATTTAATTTTGTAATGCTGTGCAATATATTATTTTAATGGAATCCATCCTCATAGATTACTGAAATAATTGGGTACAGTATCAATAGCGAGCACCTGCAGAATTCCTATGCGCTACTTTGCCATAGACCTCCCTGTCACAATCTATTAAGACTTAACGTCTTCCTTTGAACTTTGGCTTCCTCCTTCTCTGCAAAGACGAGAAGCTGAGATCAAGTGAAATTTATTTAACGACCTCATATTACAGTTTATGGCTTCAGGGAAAGAAACTTTAAAGATTTTAAATTAAAGATTAAGGGATAAATATGGGGAAAACCATATTCAACAAATGAAATATCTCAGCTACTCCCTAGATGGGACATTCTGGGAATTTTTTTCCTGTAAAGAAATACATCAGTGTTATTTCTAGGATACGTTTTTATTATAATTGTCAACAATTATTTATGTAGTTATTAGTTCGCAAAACTGTATGCTGCTACCAGTTCTGGAGATTCCAGATTATACTGTGTAAATATATACTCACTGTATGTGAGTAGGTGGAACTTGCTTATAGTAAAAGTATGGAATGGCTGTTGCTGATATATTTTTGTTTATTTGTTCCTAGTGATTTACAAACTAACCTTTGGAATCTCACTTCCTTAATATAGGTAGAAATGATTTGGGATGGGATGGGTTGCAAACTATTCCTTTATTTTCTCCTGCTGTTAATGTAATGATTGTAATAAAGCATTATGTCTCTAGTGATAAGGGAAGGAGTTATTAAGATATGCAGAAGCTATGTAAATTATTAAGTATTCATTTACATGGCCAATTATATTGAACGTGTTCCAGAAAAAGAGAAGATCAGTAGTGCAGAGGTGCCTGTTTCACAACTTGGAGGTAGATAAAAAATATGCAGTCTTGTCAACCTAACAGCGATGCCAGGATGACAATTCGAAGTGTACTTAATAAAACGAGGAACCACATTGTTGTTACCACAATATGTTAGCTCGGTAAACCTCTTAGAGAAGGGTGCAAAGCACTGTGAAGCTTTAATAAGTCTTACGTGCCAGTGCTAACTTGCCCATCATCTTCTGACCTCTTTGTTATCCCTGGGAGAAATATTAATTCAAGAATAATTATCATTTGTTATTCTTTAATATGATTGAGGTGCGGGGGAAATTGCAGACACTTAAAAAACGAGAACAATATTTTGCAACGTTTTCAGAAATGACTTACCAAATAAAGAATTCAGTTCAGTTCAGTTCAATTTATGCCATCGTACTGATTTCTAACATCTGGCATACAATCGAACAAGACTCTGCAGCTTTATCTGGATCATTTTGAAATGCACCTGATATGTCTCAAAGCTTTCTAGGCACTCAAAATGATGAACTGGAACGGTTTCATTTGTGATTTTAAGAGTTCTAGCTTCTGTTGTATCATCTTATTTCCCAGGAGAATTGTCTCAGTGTTAGACTGGGATTCCCATTATAGGTGTCAATCTGAGATTGCAACGTCTTGTAGAGCTGCTATAGCTATGGTGCTTTATATCCCAGAAAATATATGAACGTAAAATTAAACCTCTTTATAAATTTATGTTAGCCCAAAGATTTAAATAGTTAAATAGCCAAGTGTTTTTCTTAACACTATTTTGGATCTGTATTCTAGCTGTTCAATTCCCAGCTTTGAATGCTGCTCTGCTCCTTATTATCGAAAGTATGCTCGTTCCTATTTTGTTAGCTTTCCAGTCAACACTTATTGAATATTTCTGACGCAGAAATGAATGAGAAATATGATATCATGACTAACTATTTATAAATACTGCATGTAGTATATTTTGGACTGAGGTTTTTGTACATAAGGAAGAGGACTTTGTTTCATTGTTTGATACTGCGTGCAAAGTTATCGTTAGTAATTATAAAAACATCCTGTAAGTCAAGTTTTTAATGCCTGTTGATATAGTTTAACTAAGCTTGTGAAAAACATAATAGACAGCTTTTGATTGTGCTGTAACTTTAGTTTGACTCTTAGTATGTAATCCACTGTTAACTTGTCCACCCCCCCCCCCCAAAATAAGACACAGGGAATGCCCTCACAGAGGCCACTCCTGCAAGTCCTAGCTACCCGCACCCCTTCTCTTAGTGACGGCCACAAAAAGAGTGGCAGACCCAGAGATTTTATTTTATTAAATTTATACCCCGCCCTTCTCCTACAAAAGGACCCAGGGCGGCGCACAGGCAAATTAAAACACAACGTACATAAATAGAATTATTAAAATCCAATTAAATGAAAATACTAGGTACTTACTAGATACTAGGGCTGGCAAGAGTGTGCCAAACAGAGACAGAACATCCGGCCTTCTCTGGATCAGCTGATCCACAGGCCATGTTAAGCAGCCTCTTGCACCTCAAAAATAATAAGACCTCCTCAAAAATAAGTCCAAGCGCTTATTTCAGGGGTGAAAAGAAAATAAGACCTTGTCTTACTTTGGGGGGGGAAACGAGGTAGTTGCAATTCAAAGCATTTTTTGGGCTTCGAATCGGATGACTTTCAGTACACCTGTAGCAAATCATCTGAATGAGTTGATCTTTCTCATCAATATCTGAGATATCCATAATCGCAAAGCATTCCTTTTATGATTCTGTTCCTAACACAGTAAGGAAGAATGTTAATAAGTTCTTCCTGAACTTCAGGTATCAGATAATTTATTGGCCCGTCCTTCATACTTAGTAATTTTCCCAGCATTCTATCACATTTTGCAGAAGGGTTATTCACTGAAAGAACATTTTCACACTAATCCACTTGAGCGCCAAGCAATGTCGCCGTGACATTAATAATGCTACAAAGTCTTTGCCTCCAAAAGTTTGACTTTCTTTGGACAGTCTCTTCTAGGCTCTGGATCAGAGGGGTCTTAGAATGCCATTGCTCAAGAGTGCTGGGGCACCAGAAGTGAGCACCTGATGATTCACAAATCACGCTTTGAGTTTTTCAGCAATAAGCAAGTCATCCAAGCCCCTTATTCAGTCCCTAGGTTCTAACTGAAAGGTGGCAGGAGAACACCTGTCACTCGCTTAGCTCTCTTCAACCACGATTCACTTGAATTTCATTACCCAGCTAAGTTATCTCATCTATCTCTGTCTCTCTCTCTATCTCTCTGTCTCTCTCTGTCTCTCTATCTCTCTATCTCTCTATCTATCTATCTATCTATCTATCTATCTATCTATCTATCTATCTATCATCTATCTATCTATGTATCTATGTATCTATGTATGTATGTGTGTATGTATGTATCTACCTACCTACCTACCTACCTACCTACCTACCTATCATGTATGTCTGTATGTCTGTCTGTCTGTCTGTCTGTCTGTCTGTCTGTCTGTCTGTCTGTCTGTCTGTCTATCTATCTATCTATCATCTATCTATCTATCTATCTATCTATCTATCTATCTATCTATCTATCTATCTATCTATCTATCTATCTATCTATCTACCCATCTATCTATGTATCGATGTATCTATGTATGTATCTATGTATGTATCTATGTATGTATGTATGTATCTATCTGTCTGTCTGTCTGTCTGTCTGTCTGTCTGTCTGTCTACCTACCTACCTACCTACCTACCTACCTACCTACCTACCTACCTACCTATCATCTATCTATCTATCTATCTATCTATCTATCTATCTATCTATCTATCTATCTATCTATCTATCTATCTATCTATCTATCTATCTATCATCTATCTATCTATCTATTATCTATCATTTATCTATCTATCTATCTATCTATCTATCTATCTATCTATCTATCTATCTATCTATCTATCTATCTATCTATCTATCTATCTATCTATCTATCTATCTATCTATCTATCTATCTATCTATCTATCGTCTATCATTTATCTATCTATCTATCTATCTAAAAAAATCTAACAAGAGTTTGTTCAAAACCGCTAATCTCCGAAAGTCCTGCACCGATCACTTCCAAATTTTCACACAACGTTCCTTTGAAATACAGCACCAATGATATATATAGATTGTGTAGATGTCACACCTGTGCCAGGTACACGTAACGGAAATGTAAAAAATTGTAAAAAAAAAAAGTAGGTAGATGGATACAGAGAGAGCAGTGGGCCACAGGTATTATGTCATCCTTTATGACATAAAATTTCTCTGAGGGAGAAATACAGCAGGTAGGTAGGTTGGGAGTTATACGGTGGTTGTGTGTATGTGTTATCTACACACAGATTGGTTGGCCATTTAACCAGACTGGGGCACAGCAACACGTGGCCGGGAATGGCTAGTTAAGTAAATAAACTCTTAAACTGCGTTCAGTTGATTTTAAACATTCACAGTTTATTTCTCTAGGAATGCCCCAAAGCCAGTTGCCAGAGGCAACTGGACTTTCTGGTTTTTCGTTGAAGATGTTCTCGTCCAAGATGCTTCTTCAGCTCTTGAACCTTCTTGGCGAAACGGCTCCATGACCTGGATGACTGAGCATCTCCATAGACATCAGCGTAGGAGTCAGCCCAGCTGAAAGTGAGCCAGTATCATTAAACATAGTAAGGTAAGAATAGCTCATGCTTGAGGATGCTTTCGATCTGTCTTTTAGAATTACTAATAAAATAGTAATCTGCTCTGTGTAAATCCCCGTCTTTCTGGTGGATTCCCAAGGTGACATTTAGCGTAAGATCATTTATCATTTCTGAGATCTTAATAACTTCAGTTGTAATATTAGAAGCTCAAGGTAATATGACGAACGCGTTAAGGTCAAAATAAAAGCATCCCAAGTTTAATTTTAAATATATTTTTTTCCCTCAATAATACTGCAACATTTCTAACACACTCCAATGTTTCGTTTTGGATAGATTTATTTATTTTATTTTATTTTATTTTATTTTATTCGATTTCTAGACCGCCCCCTCTCCCCGAAGGGACTCGGGGCGGTGTACAGGTATAAATTACAATTATCGAAACCATAACAATACATGTAACTAAAATCAGATTAAACAATCCTCTGTACACATTTATAAAAATTAAAACTAAACCCATAAAACCAGATAAATAATTTAAAATTAGATGAGGATTTCCTTCACAGAATCACATGTGTTTGAGCACATGCTAGACCAGTGCTAACCTTTTTGCCATTGTGTGCTAAAAGCTGGGGGAGTACCGGAGGGTTGTGCGCGCGCATGTCCACACCCATAATTCTATGCGCCCCCCCCCCACGTATGCACATGTGACACACCCACCCTGCTTTTGGCATGTGATGGGGGCCACGGTGGATCTGTTCCATGCGCCTTCGGCATTGAGTCATGCCAGCCACATTACCACGGAGACATCTTCGGACAGCGCTGGCTCTTCGGCTTTGAAACAGAAATGAACACCGCCCCCTAGAGTCAGGAAAACTAGCACATATGTGCGAGGGGAACCTTTACTTTTACCTTTATTGCATTTTTAGTGGCATAATAAGTTTTGGAGGCAAGGCTGCATGCTTGTAGAATACAAGTCCATTGATGTACTCTTGATCTCTGGAAAGACTGCATGCTTACCAAAGAGACGACGACATGGTGTTAATTTCTTGTTTACTACCTCCCATAACATTGCCCTGAAAACAGGAGGTTTTATACCTATCCTTTTCTGATGGATGGTTCATTTCCCATTAACTATAGGCTTTTAAATGATTTAGTGCTGTAGAAGTGTGGAAAGCTATTAAATGGTCTGGTCTTAGAAGTTAATGGGTTCTAATGAATTATTGAAGATCCAAGCATTTTCTGGCTGACGTGACCAGCACTCCTCTCAAACATCTTATTGATTTCTGAAATTGAGAGTTTATTGGAATTTGATATAATCACCCAGGAATGACTATTTGCTGAGAGAATTGGAAGGTGTTTAAAACACAGGAAAAATCTAGAATCTTATCAGTGATGTACATAAAGCAGGACAATTTGTTTTACTAAGGGTTCTTCCTCACAGTCCATTAAAATGCTTTCTTCTATTCCTTGACGCAGCAGAAAGATATGATAACATTGCATTGCCCTTATTACTTTGATAACTCTTATCTTTACTCAGTAACTTTACTCAGTAACCCTACAATTTTAATATGGGACAATAGAAAGTAAGTGATTGGATGATTTCTTTGACTGATGTCCGGTCTTTTGTCTAATAGGAATCTATTGAATCATCAGAGGGCCTTCTCTGTGGTGGGCCCCACCCTCTGGAACGACCTACTCCCCGAAATTAGAACAACGACGGACCTCCGCTCCTTCCGCCAGAAGTTAAAAACTCACTTATTCCAGCAGGCCGGCCTGGCTTAACTCTTATACCTAGCCGTAAAAAAAATAAATTTGTTTTAATTTGAATTTTAAGGGTATTGTTAAGGTTTTTAGGGATTTTAAATATTGTTTTAGCACAGGGGTAATTTAATTTGGTTTTAATATTTTGTATGTTGTATATTGTTATTTATTAGATTTTAATTTCCTGTGCACCGCCCCGAGTCCCCATGGGGGAGAGGGGGCGGTCTATAAATTTAAATAATAAATAAATAATAAATAATAATATCTTTCCAAGAGAAGGCGGACCAAATTTCCTTCCTTCCTTCCTTCCTTCCTTCCTTCCTTCCTTCCTTCCTTCCTTCCTTCCTTCCTTCCTTCCTTCCTTCCTTCCTTCCTTCCTTCCTTCCTTCTTCTCCAAGTCATGGACTGGCACTTTCCTTAACTAGTAATGCTTCTTCAGCAAGATGTGTAGGGAATCCTTTTGTGTAAATAGTAATACTGTTTTTACTAGGTTTTAACTTCAGATTGCACGGTGGGACATGGTGGCTCAGTGGCTAAGACTCTGAGCTTGTTGATCAGAAAGGTCAGCAGTTCAGCAGTTCGAATCCCTTAATGCCACGTAATGGAGTGAGCACCTGTTACTTGTCCCAGCTTCTGCCAACTTAGCAGTTCGAATGCAGGTAAAAATGCAAGTAGAAAAATAGGAACCAGCTTTGGTGGGAATTTTAACAGTGTTCCGTGTGCCTTCGGCATTTAGCTATGCCCGGCCACATGACCATGGAGACCTCGTTGGACAAGGCTGGCTCTTTGGCTTTGAAACGGAGATGAGCACTGCCCCCTAGAGTCAGGAATGACTAGCACATATGTGCGAGGGGAACCTTTACTTTTACTTAACTTCAGGTTGTTCTATTCCATCCAGATCTTTTCATCTCAAGATTGCCAGAACATCTCCAATCTGATCTGAGGTATAAAAAAAATACTGGATATCATCAGAGTATTGAAGAAGTTGTTCCTTGAACTGTTGAATGACTTGTCCCCTTGACCAAAGGGTTGGAGTCAGTGGGTGGGTGGGGCTACATCTAGTGTATAAGGCACCCAAATTTTTCACCCTCTTTTAGGGGGGAAAGGTGCGTCTTATACTCTGAAAAATATGGTAAATTGACGTTGCTCAGGATGGTGTGATTTCATAATTTTACTGTCCATTACTGATCCCATATTGGGAATCTACTTTGAGCTTGGAAGTGGGAAGTGACAAACACAGCTCCCTGTTGTTCTTTCTCATTTTCAAAATTGCACAAGTGATACAACTGCCACTTATTTATTTATGTGGATATGTATGCATAGCAGTCATTCTGAAATATATTGGAAAAAATGATATTTGTGACTACAGAGGAATTAGTCACATATCATAATCCATAATTATAGTACTGGTGTCCTGTTTTAGCCACCTTAGTTGCAAAACACCTCTGGCTGAGACTTTGGAATGCACGTTCTATTAGAGTAGAATCTAATTCTTTGAAGGCATTTCATACATAGTTAATTAATTTTAAAAATGCTTAGAGGGTAGCCGGCAGGCGAAATGACAATAGTTAGAAACAGCTGTGAATCTATAAAAAAAACCATTGCGTTACAATGGCCTCTTCCTTTACCCTAATCTATAGAGCTTATTAAGATGCATTTTCACATATAGAAAATTAAATTTCAAATACGTAGATGACAAACCTGATGCTATCTATGTAATTACAGCCTGCCTGCATGGAAATATTGTTCAATTTTCCATACAGTGGTATTTGAGAGAGACTTAATTATGGGCATGAAGACAGATGGCTGCACCAACAGGAACTCTCATTGATTTTTTTCTCTCTCTCCAAGCTTGTTATTCAAGTGTGCGAAAGTGATATAAGGAAGGGGAATGAATAGTATCTTTCTGTGTGCTGATTTTGTGTTCATTGATAGGGCCACAAACCTCCAGATTCAAACGTCCAATCATTGTATATCTCTCGCAGAAGAAAGGAGGTTAATACTAGATTTGGGGTCTAGAAAAGCTGATGGAAAGTGTGCACAGATATTTGTTAACCTAATCTTGCGAAGCTTCTTCTCTGATAACATTGTCCTGCGAACCAAGGCATACAAAACCTTTGCTAGGCCAATTTTCGAATACAGCTCGTCGGTCTGGAATCAGCACTGTATATCAGACATTAACACAATTGAGCGGGTCCAGAGGTATTGCGCAAGAAGAGTCCTCCACTCCTCTGCTCGCAACAGAAGACCTTATGCCACCAGGCTCAAAATGTTGGGCTTGCACAAACTGGAACTATGCCGCCTACCGTCTGACTTAAGCGTAGCACACAAAATGATCTGCTACAACATCCTCCTTGTCAATGACCCCTTCAGCTTCAACCACAATAATAAATGATCACACAATAGATACAAACTCAAGGTCAACTGCTCCAGACTCGATTGTCATCGGGGCACTTGGCACCATGTCCAAGAATTTTAATAAATATCTCAGCAAATTGCAGCTTCCTGCAATAACACCAGCGGAACTGCAAAAAACGGCGCTACTTGGAACATCTTACATTCTACGAAGATACTTGGTTAATACCTAGGATGCTGGCAGCAAACTGTATCAACCATTAGCACCAGTCAACAGTATTTGCAATATGCATTTTTAAATGTTCAGTTGGCTGAGTTTCATGTTTTATGAATAAAGTAAATAATAATAATAATAATAATAATGTTTTGTGTGTGTGTGTTTACGTTGTGTTGTGTTTTCCCCTGATGTTTATCCTTCAGTTATGGCAGAAAACAATGTCAACCTTTCAATGCCTCCATTATAATGGGTCCTTTTTAACTGACCTCTCGCTAGTCTATAAATTACTTCCTAGTACATTAGCTTGCTGGAAAATATGTCAAGGAATTAAATTAATCTTCGTGCCATGCCAGTATTGTGACACTAGCGATTATCTTCTTATCTAAGTTAGAAATTAGCATCGTGTCACTCTAAATAATGCTATGCTCCCAATTAAATAGTTATATATTTATTACGCCATCAAGTAAAGATTATTTCGTTCAAAAATACATATATTTTTTGTTAAATCTGATGATTTTTTTTTTGAAAAAGTGGTGAAATCTTGAAATGTCAAGCTACAAAAGGATGAACCATTGGGTAAATGTTCAAGCTCATCTTATGGACTCTCCCCGAGTCTCTTCGGGGAGATGGGGCGGTTTATAAATCAAATCAAATCAAATAATAATAAATGGATCCCAGGGCGAGGGGGAAAATGTTGTTTGTTGTTCTAAGTAGTATAGGGAAAGAAAGAAAAAAGAATGGTCCAGTATATAAATGGTGGAAAAGCATATATTAGTAACAGAACATGTGTTGTTTAAGAAGATGGGCTTCCCATTCTGCTTAGTAAAAGGTTCCTTTGGAAGAAATCCACTTCAAGAGTCTTTACTTTCTTAACCTAGGATAGGAGCCATTACATGATCCCATGTTCATGGAGGAATTGCATCAGTCATAACTTTAGGGAACATTCATAACTACAATTTTCAGTAATACAATACAATAATAGATAATACAATACAATACAATATCAGAGTTGGAAGGGACCTTGTAGGTCTTCTAGCCCAACCCCCTGCGTGGGCAGGAACCTTATACCATTTCAGACAAATGGCTATCTAACATCTTTTTAAAGACTTCCAGGGTTGGGGCATTCACAACTTCTGGAGGCAACTTCTGTTCCAGAGGTTAATTGTTCTCACTGTCAGGAAATTTCTCCTTAGTTCTAAGTTGCTTCTCTCCTTGATTAGTACGGTCATATAATTTCGAACAATCTGCAAGAGAGGACTATCTGTCTTTCGAGTATTAGTCACAACCTCTGTGTAGCTGCCTGATAACAAACTGTTAATTAACTTAAGACACAAAGCACAGCAGAGAATCTTCCCGATGTGACAGTCCAAGCAGAAGCCCTTGGCAAGATGGACAGGATGAAAGTGCTAAAGTTGTTTTTTTTCACAGATATCTCTCTGCCTACAGACTTTATAGAGAATTCTCTTATCCCGTAGTAAATTTCCATCAAACACATATAGGGCATGGATTCATCCTTGACATAACGCCCGACAGAGAGAAGTAGGGAGTCCCTTCGGGGAGAGGGGGCGGTTTATAAATATAATAAATAAATTAATTAATTCATTAACATCTTTCATCAAGCCGGCCTAACATAACCTCCGCTGTGACTAGTATAGATAGTTTTAATTGGGGATTTTAATTGGTTTTAGCGCAGGACTTGGTATTTAATAGGTTTTTAAATTTTTTGTATTTTTGTATTATTTTGTATGCTATTTTAAATTCCTGTGCGCCGCCCTGGGTCCTTTTGGAGAAGGGCGGGATATAAATCAAATAAAACTGAAAACTAAAAACGTAGCTTGGGTATAGCCCTGATTCTGCAATAAAGTGAGTGAAACTAGGAATATATTGCTGTGGAATTAGATTGAAACCTAACATTTAGAAATTAGTATTTAGCATCAAAGGTTGTCAACGGTTATACCGTGAATTATGTCCTTGGAGAATTGGGTTCTTTTATGGAGCATTTATAATTGTTTTCTGAAGCGCTCACTACGAAAGATTTGCAACTCTCTTTTCTAATGAACTTTGTCTAATGGCTAATTCTCCGTATGGGCGTTTACTATACATACACTCCAGGGGTGGGTTCCTGCCAGTTTTAAGCTCTTCTATAGAAGAGGTTCCTCAAATCTACCATGCCGTTTAGAACCGGTTCCAGCTCCCTCCCACCGCCCATCCGCCCATCATCAAGAGGAAGAGCGAGAGGAGGAATTCTGGGAGTTGAAGTCCACAAGTCTTCAAGCTGTCAAGTTTGAACACCCCTGGGGTTTTTTTTTCCTAAAGGGTGAGGGGTGCCAAGGTCTTGTAACTTGACAGCTTTAAGACTTGCGTGCTTCAAATGCCAGAGTTCCTGAGCCAACATTTTGGTTGCTAAGCAAGAGCATTATTAAGTGAGTTTCACCACATTTTACAAGTTGGCCACACCCATCCAGTCACATGACTGCCAAGCCACTCCCACTCGGTCACATGGCTGGCAGGCCACTCCCATCTGGTCACATGGCCAGCAAGCCACTCCCACCTGGTCACATGGCCGGCAAGCCGCTCCCACAAAGCAGGCCACACCTACAGAAGAGATTCTTAAAAAATTTGATATCCACCACTGATACACTCTATAGTAAGATTCTTCCTGAAGCATTTGCTTCCTTTTTCATTCAAGAAATAAAAGGTAAGAGAAATCCATTTTATAATTTATGTCAGTATTTCATCTGCACATATCAAAAAACATTTTCCAGGTCTAATGAAACCACAACAGCTGCTGGAAACATTTTTCAGAATTTCTAAAACATCCATAAATAATCTAGTGCTATCAGAATCTTAATGTCTTTTTATAAAAGCAGACCGTGCAGAATATATTATTGATGTAGTACTTTCAACGGCGAACATGCTAAAGTCACAAACAAGATTTTTACATCTACCTTTAACAAAGATATTGAAGAATAACCGGCATGCTGGGAAGCAAGCGAAGCAATAAACATTAGCAGCAAGTTTATGTATTATTGAAAATTGGTTTGGATTAAAGTCTACTGAGATTGAATTATGGTGTTGGGGAAGGGAGGCAGGGAGGAAAGGAAGGAAGGAGGGAGAGAGTGAAAGAAGGGAAGAAGAAAGAAAGAAAGAAAGAATCAAGGAATGAAGGAAGGATAAAATCATATATTTGCATACCTCTGTAATAAATATTCACACTGAGCATATTTTACAGATGATTTATTTAATTTAATTTATTTATTTCGGATTTATTAGGACCCTTCTCCTTGTTAGGACCCAGGGCGGCGCACAGGCATTATTAAAACCATAACAAAAAACAATATATATCATTAAAAACATATTAAATTATTAAACCCGTGTTAAAAATCCATTTAAAACCCTACTAATTAGAATTTATATATAAAAAGTCAGAAACGGGGGGCTATACCAGGCCGGCTTGTTGGAATAGATACGTCTTAAGATGTTGGTGGAAGAGGCGGAGGTCCGAGGTGGTGCATAGTTCGGGGGGTAGGTCGTTCCAGAGGGCCGGGCCCGTCACAGAGAAGGCCCTTCCCCTGGGCGTCGCCAACCGGCATTGCCCGGCTGACGGCACCCGGAGAAGACCCTCTCTGTGGGAGCGGATCGGGCGAAGGGATGTATGGGACAGGAGGCGGTCTCATATATAGCTAGGCCCCGAGCCATGGAGCGATTTGAAGATGGTCGTCAACACCTTGAAGCGCACTCGAAAGGCCACAGGCAGCCAGTGCAGCTCGCGCAGGAGAGGTGTTATATGGGCTTGCCTTGGGGCACCCATAATCACCCGCGCGGCCACATTCTGAACTAACTGTAGCCTTCGAGTGCACCTCAAGGGGAGCCCCATGTAGAGAACCATGTCTGAGAAGGGTAATTTGGAAACAAATTAGAACAGCAGCTCCAAGCAACATTCAGGAGTTCTTGACATCTAACTTGTTATGCTGATCAATAAAGGTACTGGACCTGCCTTGAAATCCTTTTAATTTTCGACTGAATAATTATCCAAAGCATGCAATTATATTGATTTCACTGTATCCCTTTGATTCTGCTGTTTGTAACAATCGGTTGATAATAAGGTAATATGGTATGAAACAGTGGTGGGTTTCTGCAGGCTCGCACCTACTCGCAAGAGCTGGTTGGTGAAATTTAGAGAACTGGTGAGAGCGGGTTCCACCAGCGTACCTGGAAGTAAATCTGGCCCGCCGCTGCCAGTGACCCAACGGGAAGGAAAGGAAAGGAAAGGAAAGAAGGAAGGAAGGAAGGAAGGAAGGAAAAAAAGAAAGAAAGAAAGAAAAAAGAAAGAAAGAAAGAAAGAAAGAAAGAAAGAAAGAAAGAAAGAAAGAAAGAAAGAAAGAAAGAAAGAAAGAAAGAAAGAATTTATCATCACAATTGAGTTCAAAATTTTGGTTGCTAAGCAAGAGCGTTGTTAAATGAGTTTCACCACATTTTAAAAGGTGGCCACTCCCACTCTGTCACATGACTGCCAAGCCATGCCCACAAAATAGGCCACACCTACAGAGTAGGTTCTAAAAAAAATTGAAACCCACCACTGGTATGAAACAAATAAAGTTAGGTCTTCAATTCAGAGTTGTGTGTGTGTGTGTGTGTGTGTACATGTGTGTGTCTTTGTATGTACCATGTTTTCCAAAAAATAAGACAGGGCCTTATTTTCTTTTGACCCCCGAAATAAGACTAAGGGCTTATCTTATTATTTTTGAGGTGCAGGAGGCGGTGAGCGTGATCACCTCATGGCTGCTGCTGCGTTGCAAAATTTTCAGGGAGGCCTTATTTTCAGGGAAGGGCTTATTTCAGCGCATGCGCTCAAAAGCCCGATTGGGCTTATTATCCAAGGAGGTCTTATTTTGAGGAAAACAGGGTATGTATGTAAATTTCTACTTTTGTCTTCCTACTTCTTCCTCCCTTCATTCTCTTCATTTTATTAGCTACTTCTCATAACAAAAGTTAGCCAATTAATTTCTAGAACAAACATAACACAAATGTAATTAAAAGACTATAAGCTATCAGCAGCCATTTCCTTATCTAAAATCCTTGTGAAGCCGCTGCTGTTTTTAATCTAGTTTATTTCTGATGTTCTGGCAGAATATTCTTCTTGGCACATGTTAGAGGAATTAAGATTAACATCACTTTATGTGAAAAGTATATAATGTGATTATTTAAAAAGTAGGCAGTTGTGATAAGGCAATAATCCCCTGTGAAACTATGGTTACTACCTCAAATTTGGAAATAACAGGAAAAATAGCAGATGACATTTTATTTAGTCTTGGTATATCAACTATATTTGCAGTTAGGAAGCATCTCAAAATTTGCTTATGCTCATTTGATAAAATAACAGAATAACAGAACTGAAAGGGACCTTGGAGGTCTTCTAGTCAAATCCCCTCCTCAGGCAGGAAGCCCTATACCAGTTCAGACAAATGGTTGTCTAATCTCTTCTTAAAGACTTTCAGTGTTGGGGCATTCACAACTTCTGGAGGCAAGCTGATTAATTGTTCTAACTGTCAGGAAATTTCTCCTCAGTTCTAAGTTGCTTCTCTCCTTGATAAGTTTCCACCCATTGCTTCTTGACCTACCCTCAGGTGCTTTGGAGAATAGCTTGACTCCCTCTTCTTTGGGGCAACCCCTGAGATATTGGAACACTGCTATCATGTCTCCCTTAGTCCTTCTTTTCATTAAACTAGACATACCCAGTTCCTGCAACCTTCATATGTTTTAGCCTCTAGCTCCTTTGTTGTCTTTGTTGCTCTTTGTATATAGTTATGTACTGTATACTATTACATAACCAACATTGGATTATGTTATTAACTGTTTACATCAATTTGTCTTACCATCAACTCCCAAAAACAATTATTGGCTCTTCTGTTCTCCATACACCCTATTTGTACCTTATCCATCACTTTCTTCTCCCTCTCTCCTCCTCCTCCCTACCTCCTTTCTTCCCTCTGTCATCCTTCCCTTCTCTACTTCCCCTTCCTCTCTCCTTCTCCTCTCTCCCCTTTCCACTCCTTTTTTCTCTCCTCCTCTTCCCTCCATGCCCTTTCTCCTATCCCTCTCTTCTTCCCTTATCCCTCTCCTCTACTCCACCCTCATCATCTCATTTACTCGCTCAGCCTCTGAGCGAGCTCCATTTTATTTTGATGGTATTTCTAATTTCTTTTCAATATACATAATTAATTTTAACATATATCTTCCTCTTTCTTTTTTAAAAGAAAAGAAGTATGCATAT
Source organism: Rhabdophis nuchalis (assembly GCA_039707465.1). Lineage (NCBI taxonomy): Eukaryota > Metazoa > Chordata > Lepidosauria > Squamata > Natricidae > Rhabdophis > Rhabdophis nuchalis. The sequence continues at coordinate 7,531,959 of CM077661.1, forward strand.
ATAGTCATTGTATTTTTAACGCCCCCAAGCTTATTTTTGGCCGAGATGTAGACCTGGTTACAATGCCCAGCTATTCTCATCATTATATTTATATAATTATGCATCCTTACACACCCCAAATTTGTGATTCTGTCTTTGTAATCTCAATAATTTCCCATTGTAGGTATATTTCGTGTCCCCACTCCATTTTTCCATATCTTGGCTTAATTCGACTGGATATCTTAATTCAACTGGATATTCATGACCTTCCCCCAATATTCCTGAAATCTTCACACGATAGAACCACCACAGATTCCAGAGGCTTTCTGAAGATAACCTGGTTCTCTCCTCAGATCTTTGCTAAAGACGGAATATATTTTATCAATGCCGACAGTTCAGCACCTTCTTCATAAACAACTCCAAAACAAGGTGTGAAATATAAAACTTAATTGAAAGTGATGCAAGTATTTGACTTATATTTCAATTTAGTTTCAGCTCTAAACAGACTTGACAACAGCAGCTTGTGAAATAATAATCAACCTATCCACTCAACAAAGAGAAATGCTATAAATGTTTCATGAGATTGCAGCTGTCAAGGAAGGACACACAGAAATTACCCATCAGGTCTCCAGAGATTTAGCATGTCTTCTTCACTACTTCTTTTGGGATTTTAAGGAAGCACCTACAACAAAGCCATTTATTTATATTTTTTCGAAAGATGCATCAGGGAAATCAATTGCTTATGTTGGAATGACCAGTCCCCAAACTGTGACAAACCAATGTTGAAAGAACCCTTCCATTAGGGCATTGATTTTTTTCAGAGGCTTATCAAAGCAGAGACTTTTCCCACCTTCAAAGTTTTAGATAGCAAAAAATAAAGAGAGTAGAAATGAAACCAGAAAGTCCAATCATTTCTAAAGGGAAAAAGAAAAAGCTTTGTTCTGACGCTTCAATCAGAATTTTTTTTTTTTTAAAAATGGAAACCTCTCAGTTCAGAGCCTGTTAAATTAGTTCCGCCGCTTACTTCATAGTTAAGGGCTTTAGTTACTAAAGAAAAAAAAAGGTTTTTTGAGCAAAACAGGAACAGCTTGCCTCCAGAAGTTGTGAATGCCCCAACCCTGGAAGTCTTTAAAAAGATGTTAGATAGCCATTTGTCTGAAATGGTATAAGGTTCCTGCCCACGCAGGGGGTTGGACTAGAAGACCTACAAGGTTCCTTCCAACTCTGCTATTGTATTGTATTGTATTGTATTGTAAAACAATTCAAAGAAAAGTTAGAATACCTTCCCGGCCAGCACTTTCACTTCAGCTTCCTTCCTTCCTTCTACCAGAGCTCGCCAACACCTATGTTCCCTTTTTGCCGCCTTGCAGGAGCTCTTCCCTTGGGTCAAAACAGGGGTTTGTGGTACCCCTGTGACCAGCAATGCTTCGTCTCCCTCATCACCATCCCTCCAGGATGGTTTAGGTCACCCACGGACCGAGGGGCAGCAAAAGTTCAACGCAGGTCTCCGAGAGCCGAGAACCTGCGTTGTGTCGGCACGGCTCCGCTCCGCCCACTGTTTAAAAGCAGAGACTTTTGTATGCTCAAAGTGTTGCTTCCTTGTTGATTTTCTTCTCTGGGTCCCCTTATCTTGAAACAAGTCAATGTACTGGTTTTCCTTTGCAGGTAGGGTTCTTTGCCTTACATATTGAGAAACATCACCAGCAGCACAAAAGTTCTTTGCGTTCTTTGTCTTTAAGGTTACACTAATGGATGGCAGCTCTTTGGTTGATCATGCTTGGTAACAACCAAGAAGATAGATTGCTGTTCTCTACATGTCTGAATCCTTACTGACAATCAAAAGTAGCCAATCCTCCTTTGGAGTACAGAGATAAGTTGAAGAATGAATGCAAGAATGGTAAAGTGAACTTAAGTCCAACCTTGTCAAAGAAGTAAATCTGAGAAAGAAACTCAGAATAAACCTTAATTCTCTCCTCCCCTCCCTTCCCCTCTATCAAGTCTATAGGGGTACCGCAGGGGTCGGTCCTCTCGCCACTCCTGTTCAACACATATATGAAGCCGCTGGGTGAGATCATCCGTGGTTTTGGGGTAGAATACCATCTGTACACTGATGATACGCAGTTGTACATCTCTACCCCAAGCCACCCCAACGATGCCGTTGAGGTGATGTCCCAGTGTTTAGAGGCCGTACGGATCTGGATGGGCAGTAACAAACTCAAACTCAACCCGTCCAAGACCGAGTGGTTGTGGTTCCTGGCTTCCCGATTTAGCCAGTTGACACCATCGCTGGCCATGGGGACTGAAAATTGGGCCCCGTGGAGAGAGTGCACAATTTAGGAGTCCTTCTGGATTCCCGGTTGTCCCTTGAGGATCAGGTGGCGGCCGTGGCCAGGGGGGCATTTTACCAGGTTCACCTGGTCCGTCAATTGCGCCCCTTACTGGACCGGGATGCCCTTCGCACAGTCACTCAAGCACTCGTGACTTCTCGTCTGGACTACTGCAACGCTCTCTACATGGGGCTCCCCTTGAGATGCACTCGGAGGTTGCAGTTGGTCCAGAATGCGGCAGCGCGGGTGATCATGGGAACCTCAAGGCATTCCCACATAACACCACTCCTGCGCGAGCTGCACTGGCTGCCTGTGACCTTCCGGGTGCGTTACAAGGTTTTGATGACCATATTCAAGGTGCTCCATGGCACGGGGCCTGGCTACCTACGAGACTGTCTTCTGCCCCATACATCCCTTCGACCGACTCGCTCCCAGGGAGAGGGTCTTCTCTGTGGTGGGCCCTACCCTCTGGAATGGCCTACCTTCCGACCTCCCTTCCATGACAGACCTCCGCTTGTTTCGCTGGCACCTAAAAACTTATTATTTTCATCTGGCCGGCCTAGCATGATCTACTCCACACCCATTATTTTATAACGAATAAAAACTGTAATTTGGGTTTTAAATTTAAACTTATTTTAAGTTAAGCAGGATATTGATTTAATTTCGTTATTATTTAATCATATTTTGTATTTATGTATAATTGATTTTAAATCTCTGTTCGCCGCCCCGAGTCCCTTTATGGTGCGGGTTATAAATGTGAAAAATAAAATAAATAAATAAATAAATATAGATCTATCTTGTCTTTGAGGACAGAAAGGGGAGGTCTGTTAGGGTTTCTATTTACAGCAGTAGGGTTCTAGTAGCTTTGCGGGATCCTGGAGTGAATTACCTTTCCATAAATTACTTTAAGCACTACCTGGGTTAACAGTAGTAACAGCGAGAGGGAGCATTGCGTCCCAGCGGATCATCACGTAAGTATTAGCAAGCAGCATGCTGCCACTGTGAAGAAAGCCGATAAGAGTCCTAGGCTGCATCTCCAGAAGGATAGCATCAAAATCGTGAGAAATGATAGCTCTGCTTTATAGTGCATTCGTGAAGTTAGTCTTGAAATACAGTGTCCAGTTCTGAGCATCATGATATAAAAAGAGGCTAAGACCCTGAAAAGAGGGAAGAGAAGAGCAACGGAGATGATAAGAGGTGTGGAGGCTAAACCACATGGTGGTTCTGATCCAGGCTTCCTGAGAAAGCCAGAAGCAAAGTTTTGGTCCTGACGAAACCTCTATTTCATTCACAGTCAGCAAGGCTTCAGCAAACATTTCAGAGGAATGTTTATCCACACCCACCTTATCTCGTTTAGAGCGCTGCCAGATAACTAGTTTTCAAAACACAGGGCAAAGCAAAACTTGGCACAGAGTCTCTCACAAACAGAACTTTCCAGACCAAATGAATGAATGGTTTCCTGCAAAAGCTCACTCCCCTCCTCTTTGGTTTCCTCTGGAAGAGACCAATCACCTCCAAGGTATGGCTTTACTCTTGAGTCTACCCTGCTTTCTTAGTTGTTCTTGTCTTCTGGCAGCTCGGCGCATGCACACACGGGGAACAGGCCCCAGCTGCTCTTCTGCCTCACTGCTGTCTAACTCCTCTGTCCTTGTCTGGTCTTTCCTTAACCCCCAGAATTGGCTCCTATTCCTTCCCAACCTCATCACTGTCAGCTCTGCAGGCCACAACACTGGTGAACAGTTAAGGGAACTAGTTATACTTAGCCTAATGAAGAGAAGGATTAGGGGTGACATGATAGCTATCTTCCGTGATAGCTATCTACTCAAGCAGCTGACACGGGGGGCGGGGGTCATCTAATTCTCCAAGGTACCTGAGGGTAAGACAAGAAGTAATGGGTAGAAGCTTGTTAAGAGACATCCAGCATGAACTGGGTAGTCTAGTTTAATGGAAAGAAGGACCAGGGGAGACATGATAGCAGTCTTCCAATATCTCAGGGGTTGCCCCAAAGAAGAGGGAGTCAAACTATTCTCCAAGGCACCTGAGGGTAGAACAAGAAGCAACGGGTGTAAACTAATCAAGGAGAGAAGCAACTTAGAACTAAGGAGAAATTTCCTGACTGTTAGAACAATTAATCAGTGGAACAGAAGTCGCCTCCAGAAGTTGTGAATGCTCCAACACTGGAAGTCTTTAAGAAGATGTTGGAGAGCCATTTGTCTGAAACGGTATAGGGTTTCCTGCAGGGGGTTGGACTAGAAGACCTCCAAGGCCCCTTCTTACTCTGCTATTGTATTGTATTACCCTGAAACTAAGGGGAAAAAATCCTTGACTGTGAGAACAGTTAATCAATGCAAAAGCTTGCATCTGGAAGTGATGAGTACTTTATCATTGAAGGGTTTTTTGGGGAAAAAACGGACACAAATTATTTTATGTCTACCTCTAACAGAATCATAATTTGAGCACCTGGCATCATCGTCAATATTCATCCCAATAACGTAAATAATGAAGAATTTATTATTTGACCCTTGGGTGGAGCGCTGGTTCCTGGAACCGTCCCATTAAAGTACCAGTGTCACAATTAATAAATTAAAGCCTTGGCGGCATTTGCAACCGAGTCACTTATTAAAAGTAAAAGGCTAATGGGTAGTAGACACAAAAAGGCCAATGCAATTCTTCAATCGACAGCATGGCAAATCCTGAACTCAGCTGAGTTCAGTTATTTAGCATTCTTTAGCATTCAGCTCCGATGACTCTCCGGCAGACACTTTCCGTTACTTATTACTTTTGCCACCGCTACAAATAATCCTCCTGATGTCATGCTGGTAGATAATTGGAAAAGGTGTAAATCTGAAAAGCAAGGGCTGAATAAAAAATGTGTACCTTCGCCTGTCTGGCCCTATTTGACTGGTATTGATATGTTCAGCAGCCACAAGAAGCATGCTGTTATTTTTCGAATTCTCCTCCAGCCTTTTCCTTTCCACCTCATTACTTGCCAGCAAACCATAGACTATAATTCCCTCGCACAGTCCTGATCTCCTGGCATCTATGAAGAAGGAAACAAACCATCTGCTGATACTTAAACAGCCACATCCCTGCAGGATTTGTGGTTTTTTTTCCGTCCTCCTTTTTTCTTTTCACTTTAACAAAAAGCAGGCCAAGCACAATGTTAAATGATTACTGTAACGCTCTCTACATGGGGCTCCCCTTGAGGTGCACTCGAAGATTACAGTTAGTCCAGAATGCAGCCGCGCGGGTGATCATGGGAGCCTCTAGGCATTCCTATATAACACCTCTCCTGCGTGAGGTGCACTGGCTACCTGTGGCCTTCCGGGTGCGCTTCAAGGTATTGACGACCATCTTCAAAGCGCTCCATGGCTTGGGGCCTAGCTACATGCGAGACCGTCTCCTGCTCCATACATCCCTTCGACCGATCCGCTCCCACAGAGAGGGCCTTCTCAGGGTGCCGTCGACCGGGCAATGCCAGGGGAAGGGCCTTCTCTGTGGTGGGCTCAGCCCTCTGGAACGACCTGCCCCCCGAACTACGTACCATCTCAGACCTCCGCCTCTTCCGCCAGCGTCTTAAAACGCACCTATTTCAACAAGCCGGCCTAGCATAACCTCCCGTTCCTGACTGTTATTAGCTATAAATTTTAATTAGGGGGATTTTAAATTGTTTTTAGCACAGGGTTATAGTTTAATAGGTTTTTAATAATGGTATTTTGTATATTTGTATTGTTTTTTAAATTTTCCTGTGCGCCGCCCTGGGTCCTTTTCTAGGAGAAGGTGCGGGTTATAAATTCGAAATAATAAATAAATATGTTGAATGGTAGATGGTCCGCATTATCCATGAATTTTTATTTTATTTTATTAAATTTATACCCCGCCCTTCTCCTTGTTAGGACCCAGGGCGGCGCACAGGCATTATTTAAGAACACAAAATACAATAAATATCTATTAAAATGTATTAAATTAATAAACCCGTGCTAAAACCCAATATTAAAACCCTTGCCAATTATAAATTATTTTCTTAAAAAGGCAGAAATGGGGGCTATCCTAGGCCGGCTTGTTGGAATAAATACGTCTTAAGACGTTGGCGGAAGAGGCGGAGGTCCGAGATAGTACGGAGGTCGGGGGGTAGGTCGTTCCAGAGGGCCGGGCCTGCCACAGAGAAGGCCCTTCCCCTGGGTGTCGCCAACCGGCATTGCCCCGTCGACGGCACCCGAAGAAGACCCTCTCTGTGGGAGCGGATCGGACGAAGGGATGTATGGGGCAGGAGGCGGTCTCGTATATAGCTAGGCCCCGAGCCATGGAGCGATTTAAAGATGGTCATCAGCACCTTGAAGCGCACTCGAAAGGCCACAGGCAGCCAGTGCAGCTCGCGCAGGAGAGGTGTTACGTGGGTTTGCCTTGTGGCACCCATAATCACCCGCGCGGCCGCATTCTGTACTAACTGTAGCCTTCGAGTGCACCTCAAGGGGAGCCCCATGTAGAGAGCGTTACAGTAATCCAGCCGGGATGTCACAAGCGCTTGAGTGACTGTGCGAAGGGCTCCCCGGTCCAGTAAGGGGCGCAACTGGCGAATCAGGCGTACCTGATAGAATGCCCCCCTGGCCACGGCCGCCACATGGTCCTCCATGGACAGCCGGGAATCCAGGAGGACGCCCAAGTTGCGCGCCCTCTCCACGGGGGCCAGTTGTTCGCCCCCAATGGCCAGTGTTGGACTTATCTGGCTGAACCGGGGTGCCGGAAACCACAGCCACTCGGTCTTGGCCGGGTTGAGCTTGAGTTTGTTACTACCCATAAAATAGCGAGTTGTTGTATGCAGGAGAAAATAAGGTACCAGACAAGAAAAACAAAATGCTTTACAGTCATCAATTCCTTAGTCACCTCCTGTTTGTCTGGCTCCCATGGGGTGGTCCTTGAAGAACATCTGGAAGCTGCAACTGGTCCAGGATGAAGTGACATGTTAAGTTTTGTGTGTCCCACAGTTCATCCAAGTAACTCCACTGCTGTATGGCTACCTTGTCTTCCTGTTGCTTTCTGGTGTTATTCAAGGTGTTGGTTATCATCTTTAAAGCCATACATAGCACATATTCAGGTTCACCTGCAGGTCCACCTCTCCATGAAGGTGTCTCTCATCCTATTAGGTTAGTTAGGGTGGATACACTCCAAGGGACCTCCCTTAAATGTTGCCATCTAATGAGATCTTGGAAACATGCCTTTTGGGTGGCTGCCCTGACATTTCAAATATCCCCCAAACACTCAGAGGGACCTCTACCCTTTTACCTCTTGTGGGGAAGGGAATGCTGTGAAGAGCTGGCTCTTCTCCCAAGCTTTGGGTTGGATATTTGACATGAGCTGTAAGGATGCTGGGGGGAAAAAAGTTATATTTTTAGCTATGTTTTATTGATTGTTGCCGAGATGTAGAAAAGTCGCCATGATGTAGAAAAGACGTGGAGACTCTGGAAAGAGTGCAGAGAAGAGCAACCAAGATGATTAGGGGACTGAAGGCTAAAACATATGAAGAACGGTTGCAGGAGATGGGTATGTCTAGTTTGATGAAGAGAAGGACCAGGGGAGACATGATAGCAGTGTTCCGATATCTCAGAGGGTGCCACAAAGAAGAGAGAGTCAAACTCTTCTCCAAGGCACCTGGGGGCAGGACAAGAAGCAATGGGTGGAAACTAATCAAGGAGAGAAGCAACTTAGAACTAAGGAGAAATTTCCTGACAGTTAGAACAATTAACCTCTGGAACAGCTTGCCTCCAGAAGTTGTGAATGCCCCAACACTGCAAGTCTTTAAGAAGATGTTAGATAGCCATTTGTCTGAAATGGTATAAGGTTCCTGCCCACGCAGGGGGTTGGACTAGAAGACCTACAAGGTCCCTTCCAACTCTGCTATTGTATTGTATTGTATTGTATTGTATTGTATTGTATTGTATTGTATTGTATTGTATTGTATTGTATTGTATTGTATTGTATTGTATTGTATTGTATTGTATTGTATTGTATTGTATTGTATTGCGAGTCATTGTATAAGGCAGGCAATAGCTATGAAGACTTCTTTCAAATCAATTTATATTGGTTCCTCAACTATCATATCTAATTTCAGCTAATTCTCGCATTTCCATCTGCTAATAATAATTTATATTTACACTGACATCTAATTAATTTTGAAAAAGAAGCATAATGGGACGGGTGACAAATTAATTTACAAAGTCTAATTTATTTAGCATCATCTTATTTGAGTAGGTATTGTTGTTTAATTGCAGGTCAGGCCCAACACCGTACAAGAATTCAGGAATGCCTGGTAGAACTTCCATATGTTCACATATAGAACATATCTATTCTTTTTCTGCATCTATTTCAATCTGTGTGCATTCACATTCTCATTCATTCTCATTCACATTCGATCAGAAACGTCGGCAGTTCAGCGGTTCGAATCCCTAGCGTCGCGTAACGGAGTGAGCTCCCGTTCCTTGTCCCAGCTTCTGCCAACCTAGCAATTCGAAAGCACGTCAAAATGCAAGTAGAAAAATAGGAGCCACCTTTGGTGGGAAGGGAACAGCGTTCTGTGCACCTTCGGTGTCGAGTCATGCCGGCCACATGACCATGGAGACATCTTTTTCATAAAATGTGGTAACCAAAATTGGACACAGTATTCCACTGGTCTCATCAGTGCATTATGAAGCGGTAAAGTCACTTCATGTGATCTAGAAATTGTCGTTTTGCTGCTCCAAGCTAGGACTGCATTAAATAATTTGGCAGCTGCAGCACACTGTTGGCTCAAAGTTAAGTGTTTGTCTACTAGGATACCTAGACCTCAGTCACAATTGCTACTCCTGAGCCAGGTGCTTTAAGCCAGATACTATTGAGTCAGGCTTTGGAAAGATTGAAAAAGAAGAAAAGGCAGTAGAAAGGAAATCTTTAGCTGTATTCGGTCCTTGATTTGAATCATCTTCATCGATATGAAAACAGCACTTGAGTTTGAAACTAAAATAGGAAAATGCATCAACTTGAGGCTTGCTTCCATCGCATTGAAACGTAAGAAGCACTGCCTACAAAAAGACCATTGATTTGCATGGATATTTTTTAGTCTCTTGCATGCAATATATTCCTTCTTTTATTTATTTCATTTATTTATTTATTCGATTTGTTAACCGCACCAATCTCCGTCGAGACGGACTCTGGGCGGTGCACAGGTCATTAAAATTTACAATAAATAACAATATACAAAAGTTAAAAAGAAATTAAATAGAAAACCTGTGGTAAAATCCCATTAAAAAACCTATCTAACTTGGCTGAGGCTCTATTGTTCCAAAATTCAAGTTCTACGCCAGTCCAGCTTGCTGGAAAAGAAGTGTCTTGAGTGAGCGGCGGAAGAGGGGAAGGTCGGTGATGGTGCGGAGTTCGGGGGGAGGTCGTTCCAGAGGGCGGGCCCCGCCACAGAGAAGGCCCTGTTTCTGGGCGTCGCCAGCTGGCATTGACCGGCAGTCGGCGCCCTGAGAAGGCCCTCTCTGTGGGAGCGAATCGGTCGGTGGGAGGTATGTGGGAGGCCACAACAAGGAATGGAAAAGACCTTCAATGAAAACATAATATTAAAGAAAGAGAAATTTAATGCTAGAATAATTTTATTTGTCTAATATATTTTACTGAGATTATCATCATCTTTTAAATAGTAGAAAGCAAATTTGTATACTATCTTTATTTATTTGGGCTGTGACAAAAATATCTTTGAACCACAGCTATTCATTTTACATAAAGCCCTCAAACGTCATTCCTGGCTACTTGACTGATACTTGGCAAGTGGAATTTATCGCAAGTCTTTGAGATTTACAAACTTCTGAAAAAGAGAAGCTAACATTTTAGAATTTCAAACTGGCTGAAATTTCTAGTTGATTTTCTGTATGGAAATATCTCAAGAAATCTCTTCCTTCAAAATTTTCTCCTTATCAAAGCAGAAAGCAGAAAGGGATCTAAATCTCTTATTTTTGGATCAAGTCAGCGTGAGCTTTCAAACTTAGGATTCAGAGGTGAGTGTCTTCACCACTAGGCCAACATGCTGTTTGTTTGTCCAAGCAAAATATTGGTTCAATTATTTATTTATTTATTCGACTTATATACCACCCTATTTTCCCTGGTGGGACTCAGGGCGGCGCACAGAAAGATAAAAACCCACAACACATACAAAATATAAAATAGCATTAAATTATTAGATCTGTGCTAAAATGGTTTAAGATAATTTAAAAGTTAAAGCAATTAAATATCCCAAAAAATTTAAAATTATACCCTTAGTCTATGTCAGGCTGGCCAGATGGAAGAAATGTGCTTTTAACATCCGACGGAAGAGGCGTAGGTCCGTGATGGTACGGATATCGGGGGGCAGGTCGTTCCAGAGGGCTGGGCCCGCCACTTCTGAATCAGAAGTTTGAAAGCTCACGCTGACTTTATTCAAGAATTAATAATTCTTCAATACCCATGCATTGGGAGAAACTGAACCAAGGTTCCAAGAAGACTTTGAATAATGTCGATTTGCCTTTTAAGGTTGGGCAGAGAGAGATCTGGGATGAGGGTTATTTGCGGGATCGTATCCTGCCCCATACATCCCTTCGGCCGATTCGCTCACACAGAGAGGGACTTCTCTGGGTGCCGTCCACCAGGCAGTGCAGCGGGCGACGCCCAGGGGAAGGGCCTTCTCTGTGGCGGGCCCGACCCTCTGGAACGACCTTCCCCCGGATATTAGAACGACTATGGACCTCCGCGCCTTCCGCCAAAAAGTAAAAACCTATTTGTTTCATCAGGCCGGCTTGGCCTAATCTACGCTTCTCGCCCCAGTCTGTTTTCTCAAATTGTTTATTGGGTTTTAATGGGTGGTAATTTTAATGGTTTTTAAATTTTGTACAGGGTAGTTTAATTCGTTTTTAATTTGTGTGTATTGTATGTTTTTAGATGGTTTTTTAATTTTCCTGTACACCGCCCCGAGTCCCTTTGGGGAGAGGGGGCGGTTTATAAATATAATAAATTATTATTATTATTATTAATTATTATTATTAGGATCATCTTAAGTGTGCAAATAGAAAACATGATCCATCTTCATTTCTTTGCTGTCAATGTTCCAACACTCAGGGTAATAGTCCAGAAAGACGACTGCTTGGATGCATCAGAGTTAATCAGAAGTCAAAGTAGTTTTTTTTAAAAAATCCAAAATCCTTGCACTCCATTCCAATTTCTCAACCAGAAAAATAAGTAGAACTTCGCTGACGTTGGATCTGAAATAACTGACACCGATAACTAAGCGAACCAAAAAGGGGTGAAAATAGTTGTCACTCTGCTTTCACCATTACTAACCTTTGAGGGTTTAACTCGAGCAGTTTTCTATTAGCAAATGTGCTCCATGATAGCAAAAGCATGTTTTATAGCATTTCATTAGTTGGGACCAAGAGAACAAGTTAGTTAATCAGAGGTTAACTCTCATGATTGTATGGGATTTAAATACAAATAATTCATACAACAATATTTCCCCCCTTCAACTTATCCTTTCTTCATAATTCTTAGGATACAGAGCAGATTTTATTTACTATGCGTTATTTTAGGGATTTATTTTAGGGATTTAATTAATCTGCTTTTTCTTAATTTCTGCTGAGCGAGTAGAGTAGAATAACATGGATAAGAGCTTTTTAGGCAGTGTGGTTGTAATATAGGAGAAACATGATTTATATTAATTTCATTTATATCCTGCTTTTATTTTAATTTAATTTAATTTAATTTATTCAAATTTATACCCCGCACCTTCTCCTAAAAAAGGACCCAGGGAAATTTAAAAAACAATACAAATATACAAAAATATTTTTTTTAAAAAAACTATTAAACCCATACCCTGTGCTAAAATAGTATAAAATCCCCCTAAATTAAAATCTATCTAAAAACAGTCAAGAATGGGAGGTTATGCTAGGCCGGCTTGTTGGAAAAGGTGCGTCTTAAGATGCTGGCGGAAGAGGCGGAGGTCTGAGATGGTGCGCAGTTCGGGGGGCAGGTCGTTCCAGAGGGTAGGGCCCGCAACAGAGAAGGCCCTTCCCCTGGGTGTCGCTAACTGGCATTGCCCGGCTGACGGCACCCTGAGAAGGCCCTCTCTGTGGGAGCGGATCGGTCGAAGGGATGTTTTATAAAACATCTGAATCTCACTCTTCCTCCTATTATTTCTCACCACATCCCTACTTTTTCCTTTCAAAGACACTGTCTGGAAGCTTCTTTTTTTTCCAATTTTCATTTGAATCTGATTGATTTCCTTTCTTATTCAACCTGTTGATGATGCAGACAAAAGAAAGATAAGCAAAGAGCATGAGGTTATCACAGAAACATTTACTAGAAACCATTTTACATGTTCATAATGAAATTATCAAAGAGGCGCGATGCAAATATCAGCAGCACAAATGCAGACACAAAACCTGAAGTGCACCATGAAATTTCATGGTGATAGGTGGGTCAGCTGATCACTGAGGCATGTCCTCTACTGCAGGGGTCTCCAACCGTTGCAACTTTAAGTCTGAAGGACTTCAGCTCCCAGATTTGGCTGGAGTAGTCTGGGTGGCTGGAATAGTCTGGGTGGAGTAAAGCTGGCTGGAGTAGTCTGGGAGCTGAAGTCCTTCAGACTTAAAGTTGCAAAGGTTGGAGACCCCTGCTCTAGTGACATATTCATCCAGAAATAGGCTATTTCAAAACCTGCAGGTAATTCATAAATTATTCTTAAATTAGTTTTAAACAATATATTGTGCATGTATCTAATTGCACAGTATAATGCTTTAAAAGGGGACATGGTGGCTCAGTGGCTAAGACGCTGAGCTTGTCGATCAGATAGGTCGGCGGTTCGGCAGTTTGAATCCCTAGCACTGCATAACGGAGTGAGCTCCCGTTACTTGTCCCAGCTTCTGCCAACCTAGCAGTTTGAAAGCAGGTAAAAGTGCAAGTAGAAAAATAGGAACCACCTTTGGTGGGAAGGGAACAGCGTTCCATGCACATTCGGCGTTTTGTCATGCCGGCCACTTGACCACATAGATGTCTTCGGACAGCGCTGGCTCTTCGACTTTGAAACGGAGATGAGCACTGCCCCCTAGAGTCGGGAACGGCTAGCATATATGGGTGAGATGAACCTTACCATTACCTTTTATGCTTTTAAAAAACTCATTAAAATAACTTTGAGTAACAGTGAATCATCCTAGTCAATATTGTCAATTAATATGGTGTACCCAGCAGTATATTGAAATGTATGCAGAGCAGGAAAAACAGAAAGGTCTCATATCAGTCAGGGTTTATATTTTAATATTTTCCGTTACATCTAAAATATCAGCCAGAGAATCCTTCCCAACACTGGGAATTAAGGAGCAATCTTGATTAAAGCGATGATGATGATAATAATAATGATGATGGTGGTGGTAATATTAATAGCGAAAACTCCTTGAAGCAGTATGAATAATTAAGCACGACTCTTGGGTTACATTTCACCAAAATTATTCAGAATTCTATTTCAAGGACAAGAGACGGAACCTTTTATTACTTCTCACATTAAGGGAAGAATTCAGCTAGACTGATATATTCCTGTAAAGGAAGAATTTAGGTATAAGGGGGCAAAACCCCATTGTAGTGATGATCCACTTATTACTCCATTATCTAAAAACATGTAAGAATGCAGCTTGACCCAATGGTCAGGTATAGGAAATTCCATTCTATACCTTACAATGAACATCTCTGCATTTGCGGAGCAGCAGAGGTAGAAGACTTGGCTCACATCCTATACAATAATACAAGAGCAGAGTTGGAAGGGACCTTGGAGGTCTTCTAGTCCAACCCGCTGCCTAGGCAGGAAACCCTATACCGTTTCAGACAAATGGCTCTCCAACATCTTCTTCAAGACTTGCAGTCACAACTTCTGGAGGCAACTTCTGTTCCATTGATTAATTGTTCTCCCTGTCAGGAAATTTCTCCTCCGTTCTAAGTTGCTTTTCTCCTTGATTAGTTTCCACTAATTAATCTCTTTTCGTTGAGGATGACATGGTCTATCCCATATGCTGTGTGTATGTTCCTATATACAATGCTACTTACATAGTTGCAGCATCAATACAATACAATACAAGACAAGACAATATAATACAATACAATACAATACAATACAATACAATACAATACAATAGCAGAGTTGGAAGGGACCTTGGAGGTCTTCTAATCCAACCCCCTGCCCAGGCAAGAAACCCTATACCATTTCAGACAAATGGCTATCCAACATCTTCTTGAAGACTTCCAGGGTTGGGGCATTCACAACTTCTGGAGGCAACTTCTGTTCCACTGATTCATTGTTCTGACTGTCAGGAAAGTTCTCCTTAGTTCTAAGTTGCTTCTCTCCTTGATTAGTTTCCACCCATTGCTTCTTGTTCTGCCCTCAGGTGCCTTGGAGAATAGCTTGACTCCCTCTTCTTTGTGGCAACCCCTGAGATACTGGAAGAGTGCTATCATGTCTCCCCTAGTTCTTCTTTATATTAAACTAGACCTACCCAGTTCCTGCAACTGTTCTTCATATGTTTTAGTCTCCAGTCCCCTAATAATCTGGACTTCATAAAAGGGAATATAGGTGAGCATAGCACAGGGCGGGCAAGCAGAACCAACTGAAAGTTGGAGCAAACCAGTTCACTCCCAGCGAATAGTTGGCCCTACTGGTTCGCCCGAACCGATACGAACCGGTAGAATCCCACCCCTGAGTTCTATGCTTAGAAACATTCCAAAGGTATTTTAATGCCTTGAAATGTGCAATAAAATATATGTCGATGTATGTATATTTAAGTGAAATTCATTTATTACTGCACCGTTTACGAGAACAAATATTCAAAAACATGTCAGCAAATGCCACTTCTATATTAAACATTTCCCGGTGGGATCTTTAAATCGCCTGAACAAAGGATACATCTGAACAAAAGATTTGCGCCAATGATCAGATGACTCGTCTGTCACCATAAAATTTCATGCTCCATTATTGGTTCGGTGTCTGCATCGCCAACAGTGGGATTACCGTGATAAACAGCCGCGTGATAAACCTTCCAAATGAGACTTGGGAATCCTCATTGCACTTGAATCATAGTAGTCAATTTAAACCAAGGTCGGTTTAAACCCAGCAGGTAGGCATGAGATAAAAATGCATCCTTGGAAAGATAAATGTCTGGAGATGTGTTTCAAGTTGGCCTCCTTAATTGCTGCAGACAAAGTGCATTTCTACTTATAAGCACCTTTGCAAATGACACCTTTTGCTTCCTCGGTAATTGGAGCAAGAGGCTCATTTCGGTTCAAAACAACAGTCGAAAATGGGCCAGGTCCCTAATTCCCGTTGTCTTCATCCTCTTATTTTTGGCCTTGGGGCTATTAGCACAGCGGATGTCTCAGATTGTTGACACCTGCCTCCACTGCTTTGCTTCTGCAATTGTGTACAGGGGTGAAAATGTGGAGTAGTTTATCAAAGGAAATAATTGACAAAAGCCAAGTTCGATAAAATTAGCAGAAGCCAGCTAACTGAAAAGAAACTTATCCACTGTGAGTTTATGTTCTTTGGCCCTCTTCAATAAAAACAGAAGTGAAACTCAGTTGGGTACTGTAATGGCCCCTCTCCTAACTTAAGAAAATAAAGACTCTTGAAATGGATTTTTTCAAAAGGAACCTTGAATTAAGAAGAATGGTAACTGTTCTGACCCCCCTTTCTCCGACTAACACAAGATTTAGTGCCACTGACTCTCTTGGCTACTTACCTGAATGACTCTGAACAGATACAAAGCTTCCTAACTCGACTAAACACGAACCTGAAAATCAACACAAATAAACACGAACCTAGAAATCCAACGTTGTTCTCTGCGAGGACTTTCTTAGCAAAGACTTCCTTTTAAACCCTCTTGGGAGGGGCCAGTCCTTAGCAGCTGGGACTAATTCAAATCCTCCGAGTTCACTTCTGATGCAATTGAAGCCTCCTTTTTTCAGCCCTTCTCACTCTAGCATCAGGGACAAACTGGCCTTGATCCTCCCCACTACTCCAAGCCCCAGGTGCCTCTTGATGACCAGCCAGGCTCTCTGCTCTCTCAAGGTCGCCCTCCTCCTCCAGAGCAGACTCATAGGACTCCTTACTACAGGAATCCATCAGCAGCTCATGCGGAGGCAGCTGGGCCACAACAGGTAACCATTAGAGGAAAAGCAGCATCTGAATCCCTTTAGGCAATGCAAGTGGGATTAAACTGATAGTGACCCCTCCCCTTTGTCAGAATGCAGATTCTAGCCAATACACAAGTGTGAAAATGTTTCCTTTCTCATCTGCCCTGAGAGCTGAATAAACGTGACGAATCTTGTCCTTTTAGGTACACTGAGAGCATAACCACCTTACCACCTAACCATAACCTGGCCTAACCACCTCCAGCCTTTTTAGTCTGAATATATACATTGTTTTAATTGGCTTTTAAGGGAATTAGTTTTTAGGATTTTAGGTTTTTTAGCGCAGGGATAAATTCTTTAATCTGATTTTATATATTTATTGTGTATTTATGTTTGTACGTTTTTTTAATTCCCCTGTGCACCGCCCCGAGTCCCTTCGGGGAGAGGGAGCGGTCTATAAATTAAATTTATCATTATCATTATCATTATCATTATCATTATCATTATCATTATCATTATCATTATTATTACAATATGTACCAAAGACAAATTCCTTGTGTGTCCAATCACACTTAGCCAATAAAGAATGCTATTCTATTCTATTCTATTCTATTCTATCTGCTAATTTCTACATTCTAACATGTCAAGAATGCTACTGGTTTTCTTCACAGTTAATATCCCATTTCTTTGTATTTTGGTGATTTAATGTCTCTCTCCTCTTCAGTCAATCTCAAGAAGTTGTGAAAAAATAACAGATCAGCTCAACAAATATCAAACAGTAAGTTTGGTAAATTATTCATTTTGTGAGAAATACCCAAGGTATTCTACTTAATTCTATTTGTGAATTGTTAATGAACAGTTCCTGTTATCTGTAATTATACACTACAAATGACTTGCTGTATAATTTGTACAAACAATTATTAGCCAGCGGGTGCTTGAGAAATATCTGAGTTTGGCAGCAATTCTGAACATATTTAGATATACATATACATATATACACATACACATACACATACATACATACATACATACATATATATATATATGTTAGATTTAAATATGTTAGATTTTTAGATATATCTAACACATATCTAAAAAAATTCATACAACAGTAATCTTATCTGGCTCTCTGTCTAGATGATCTCTGGGTTGAGTCGAAAGGCAGAGAAGGAAGACAGTTTGTCTCCTCCCTTAAAGGGGCCCTTACAGGAGTTGTGAAAATATTCTCTCATATATATATATATAATGTCACAACACCCTGGTATGCCCCAAATATGGGAGGGAGCAGAACTGTGCTTTCCTTTTCTGTCTTTCGGCTTGCCCTAGGAGCCATCCAGGCAGAAAGCTATTTTTTCGTTGTCTTTGTTATATTTGTGTTACATTTGTGCTGATAAATAATACTAGTCATCCTTTATTTATTTATCAGCACAAACGTAACACACACACACACATACATACATGCAAGTACATACATACATACATATAGTGTATGTACTACTCACAGAATACATAAAAAAGTACAATGTGCCTTATATGTAAATGCACATAACTTCCAGGAAAGTTGCATTCAGCACAATAGGAATTAAATCTTCAATTCAACGTTTGACCCATCTATCTTTACAAGTGTGTTATTTAATTTCTCTGGATCATCTGCCTTTTCCTCTTCATGCCTGAAATTTGACCAGTTTATTTAAGAAACAAACATCGAGCGGCCGTGTGTTTTGACAACCAGCATTTAAACTGATGGAGGGTTTCTTAGCCCAATTCGTTGAACTTAGAAGCCAATGTTTTTAATGTTTTTGATTTCCTTTCGACTGACCAGAGGAACAGAGGGGAATCCTTCCAACTTTCCAACGATTGAAACTTATTCATAGGACAAATATTCCTGTGCTTCCCACAGCCACCTCTCGCCTTTCCATACAAGTAGCTTAATGAATGCTGTTCTGGTTTGAGGAATCGAAGGTCACATTCCCATTGCTGAGGTGAGTCAAAGTAAAAATAAATAAATATGGGCATATTTTTCTGTGCCCGATATTTTTTCATTCTTCTTCATTATTTTTTTTTGGTCCAGTGTAATTCTCTTCCCTAGAAATATACAGAATAGAGCTGTGATGGCGAACCTATGCCACACATACCACAGGTTGCATGCGGGGCCATGCCCTGTTAGCTCCAGAGCGCATGCGTGTGCTGGCCAGCTGGCTTTTGACCTTCATTTCTGGCTGTTTTTCGTCCTCTGGAGGCTTCAGGGAGGGCGAAAAAGAATCCAAAGCTACCCTTCCAGGATACAGTGTATGATATCCTCGAGCAACGACATCTGTTACCATTGCCGGATTGGTATCATTGGACGATGTAAGCTGTTCCAAGCAAACCTGCCTTTGTAATTGACTGATGGTGATCTTGTCAATGCCGATGGTAGTTCAGATGTTTCGGGATTGTACCCCAAGGCTCTATTACGATTACTTTCTTCTGCCACAATTGTTTTACTATTATTTCTGGAACAGCTTGCCTCCAGAAGTTGTGAATGCCCCAACCCCGGAAGTCTTTAAAAAGATGTTAGATAGCCATTTGTCTGAAATGGTATAAAGTTCCTGCCCACGCAGGAGGTTGGACTAGAAGACCTCCAAGGTCCCTTCCAACTCTGCTATTATTATTATTATTTGCAGGTCTTTGCATTTTGTGATTTCCCCTTAACTCTTTCTCTTCTAGTCTTCTGTCTCTAGGTATGGCCATGTCTGCTATCCAGACTTTTTTGTCTTTTTTTTATTGACAATTGTTAAGACAGGTGTTATGCGATAGGTGCTTGTCTGTTTGAATGCTAAAATCCCAGAGCACTTTAGCTTCTTCGTTTTCTATGACCTTGTCTATTTTATGCTCCCAGCAGTATTTTCTTCCAAGCAAACAGTATTTCTTGCAGAAAAACAACAGTAATAATAGTTATCAGGTAGATTAGAACATCTCTATTATCTATTTTTCTGTAAGATCTTTGTATGCCTTAGAAAAATTCCAGCCAGCTTGTTTCTCTACTTTCACTGTTTTGAAATGGGTTATTAGGCCTTTCAGTTTCACTAGGAGATAAATAATAGCTTTCAAATTTATTGCATCTGAAGGTCATTTTTTTTTTTGGTACTACCTTCCGCAAGATGCATTCATGATGACCAACATCTGTTGGGGAGAAAGCATAAATTCTTTATGGGAAAATAATTGAAGCATTAGACAGAGAAGTACAAATATGAAATATGCTGCTATTAATCCCAGCCCCCTTTTCATTTCCAAAGTTCAGAATCTGCTGGGAGAGATTTGTTAGAATGATTTATGCATTTAATTTATTCTAGATAAGCATTAGAAGAGGCTCACAAATGTAAAAAGCACCTTATATCGGAGATGGAGAATCAGTGGCCTTCTGAGTATCATGGGAATCCAATTCTCAACAGCCTGAGCCAGGTACGCATCAATCAGAAGAGCAAGTATGGAATAGCACTACCCCAATTTTGTTTCGGCAACAAAAACAATATGAATTAATTTTGATATCATACTTCTTTTTAGACAAACATTTGACCCCTAGTTTCATTGTATCAAAGATATTCACAAGATTCCTCATCTCAAAGTTCAGGACAAGTGGACAAAATTTTTGTTCAGCACCATTAGATGCACAGTACAGTGTGGCGGCCGTGGCCAGGGGGGCGTTCCATCAGGTACGCCTGATGCGCCAATTGCGCCCCTTACTGTACCGGGATGCCCTGCGCACAGTCACCCAAGCTCTCATGACGTCTCGACTCGACTACTGTAATGCTCTCTACATGGGGCTTCCCTTGAGGTGCACTCGAAAGGTACAGTTAGTGCAGAATGCAGCTGCGCGGGTGATTACGGGAGCGCCTAGACACTCCCATATAACACTGATCCTGGCGAGCTGCACTGGCTTCCTGTGGTCTTTCGGGTGCGCTTCAAGGTTTTGACGACCATCTTCAAAGCGCTCCATGGCTCGGGGCCTAGTTACATGCGAGACCGCCTCCTGCCCCATACATCCCTTAGACCGATACGCTCCCACAGAGAGGGCCTTCTCAGGGTGCCGTCGACCGGGCAATGCCAGGGGAAGGGCCTTCTCTGTGGCGGGCCCAGCCCTCTGGAACGACCTGCCCCCCGAACTACGTACCATCTCAGACCTCCGCCTCTTCCGCCAGCGTCTTAAAACGCACCTATTTCAACAAGCCGGCCTAGCATAACCTCCCGTTCCTGACTGTTATTAGCTATAAATTTTAATTAGGGGGATTTTAAATTGTTTTTAGCACAGGGTTATAGTTTAATAGGTTTTTAATAATGGTATTTTGTATATTTGTATTGTTTTTTAAATTTTCCTGTGCGCCGCCCTGGGTCCTTTTGGAGAAGGACTGGCGACACCCAGGGGGAGAGCCTTCTCTGTGGCAGGCCCAGCCCTTTGGAACGACCTCCCCCCTGAACTGCGCACCATCTCCGACCTCCGCCTCTTCCGCAAGTGCTTAAAGACACATCTGTTCCATCTAGCCGGCCTAGCGTAACCTCCATAATGACTTGTAGATAGTTTTAAATTTTGGGGATTTTAATTTGGTTTTAGCGCAGGATTTTCATTAATAAGTTTTTTAAATTTGTTATATGGTTTTGTATGTATTTTAATATGCCTGTGCGGCGCCCTGGGTCCGTTTGGAGAAGGGCGGGGTATAAATTTAATAAAATCAAATTAAAATCAAATCAAAGTACAATTATTATTTTGCCAGTGCAATAAATTTAGGTCAAAATTAAGGCAAAGACATAATTACGGTGGAGTTTGATGCTATAAAAAAGCTTACAAATTCTAGAAGAATCTTCTACTATTGTAAAAGACCTACGGTGAACTTTTTGACTTTTTAAAATGACATGGGCATGATTATATTTGTGGTGTGAAATGAAATGAAACTTATCCTTCCAGCATCCACTCACTCCTAATTGTACATTCTGGCTACTACTTTTCTTATTTAATCCTACGGAGCAGTTGATTTTTTTTTTAAAAAAGGTTTTGTTTTGTTATTAATTTTTGTCCTGCAAATCTACGGCACCATAATATAATTTATCAGACACTTATTCAAAGACGTTTGATGCATACTAGTTTCTTCTGAATTATGATAAGAACTCATTTCATTTTCATTTTATTCGATTTATATACCGCCCTATTTTCACCTAAAAGGGACTCAGGGCGCTGACCTAGCCTAAGGTCTACTCTATTCCATAAAGATGTATGAGAAGTAACATTTTTTAAAGATAGGTCAATTTATTTTCTTACAATTACGTGTGAAAACAGGAAAACATGTATTCAGTTTCATAGGTACTCATACAGTGGTACCTCGGTTCACAAACTTAATTCGTGAACTGACTCTGGTCGTGAACCGAATTGGTCGTGAACCGAGGCACAGTTTCCCATAGGGTTTAATGTAAATCCGGTTAATCCGTTCTGATCTTTTTTTTGGTTTTAATTCTTGAACTGACTCTGGTCGCGAACCGAAGCGGAGTTGGTGAACCGGAGCATATTTTGATGAACTTTTCTGTTCGTAAACCTAGTTGTTCATGAACAGAAGCGTTCGTGAACCGAGGTACCACTGTATTTGCAACTATCATCAACCATATTATTAGCCCATTTAAAAGGCACCTTAGCAATCAAGGGATTAGTGCAAATAAGATTTATGACTTATTATCACCAACTGCCACAAATACAAGAGATGTAAACGTTATCATAAATCAGATATTCTCAAACTATTGTGTTGGCCAAGCACGAAATAGTTAATAGCTAAGATCTGAATTATTTTAAAATAGTATCCACTGGGATGTAGCATTTTGACGGAAATGCTTTTAGAAAGGTGTTGTATTATAGCTATTCGATATTCCTCTTTTATAAATCTGCAGTCTTCACCACTCAATAAGGCTGAACAAATGCATATGTAGGATGGTATTGGCAGCTATGAATGTGTCCCAAGGTTAATAGATCTTGGCGCTGAGGGTTTTTCTTTAGTATCA
Source organism: Rhabdophis nuchalis (assembly GCA_039707465.1). Classification (NCBI taxonomy): domain Eukaryota; kingdom Metazoa; phylum Chordata; class Lepidosauria; order Squamata; family Natricidae; genus Rhabdophis; species Rhabdophis nuchalis. Next base: position 7,554,452 of record CM077661.1, read on the forward strand.
CTTTTCGGTATAATAAATGAGTGGCATTGGCTCATTTCTTCTCTTGCAGAAAACGTTGCAATGATATAAAAAGAAAACAAAAGTGTTTTAATCATTCATGTGCTAAGCAGCTTCACAGAAGTTGTGTATCACATGCTTTGCCTAAGGGGTTATAGAGAGTGAGCTTGCCTCAACCATCACTTAATGTGTTCCTGGCAAAGATGAGATTCAAAACAGGCGCTCCAGATTTATAGTTACGATTTACTTTATTTGTTAACTACCAACTAGTTATCAACATTGAAAGCATAATGAAATACTTGGTTGATTTTGTGCAATTGCCTCAATATCATTATTAGCGACCAAAAACATACTATAGACTTTCTCCAGCCTGGTCTGACCCCAAGTACCGCCCTGAGTCCCATTTGGGAGAGAGGGCGGCATAAAAGTACGAACAAATAAGTAGCCTTTCAGGTCTTCAAATGAAGTGTTGTCTTTTAACAACACTGTAAATCCTTCCATTTGAATGGAGTTGGGACAACTAAATAGAGCTTGAGCATTTACTGGCTGGATACATTCCCTGATGCCTATGAGGAGTTCACAGCAGACAATTGCTCACTGCACCCAGAGAGAGAAATATCGATTTATTTTGTTGGCCTTCCAGGAGTCTTTTCCAGCACAGTATCAAAAGCATCGTTACTAACAGCTGTCAGCCTCGACACCTTTAAGAAAGGATTAGATGAGTTCATGGAGAACAAGGGTATCCATGGCTATCATGATGGATGCCTAAGGACACCCTCCGGGTTGGAGAGATAGGCAGGATGTCTCTCAATGCCATTTGCAGGGAATCATAAGCAGGTGAAGACATCTGCTTGGGAAGACCCTGAAGCAAATGGGGAGCCACTGTGGGAGACAGAAGGCTGGACCGGATGGGCTGTGGCCTCTTCCAGCAAGGCTGTTCTTAGGTTCTTATGTTCTTATGTTCTTACTCTTTCTTCTAAATGCTTTCCCCACATGCATAGGGAGTCACAGAGAGTCCATTGCTAGAATTCTCATATTTGGAAGTATTAGGGGTGGGTTCTGGCAGGCACTATTGCTGGTTTGCTCATGGGCGCACTTCACATGCACACGCTTGAAGTGCACTGTGCGTGCATGCACAATGCAATAAAAATTGTTCTGTGCATGCGCAGAAGTGAAAAACAAGATGGTGGTGCCTACAGCACCGCCCGAAGAGCTGGTTCAGGAGTGAGGCAGGCCTGGGTCGCTGTTGGTTCCAGTGACCCAGGCTGCCAAACCACTACTAGGTTGGCCGAACCTAGTAGTATAGAGTATAAAGTATAGAGACATTGCAACATCTGAAAACTGCTCCAATGTCTTCGTTCTGATCCTTTACTGCAGAGTATTTCTTGAATAGTTTCTTTACCAATTGCTACTCAATTCTGAAAGATAGAAACTGTCAAGGCTACCTCCGTTAGGAGACCGAGGAATGTGCAATGGAATAAAAGTCACAGACACTGATGGTAAAACAAGTAAACTTTTACTTGTGGTGGAAAAAATAAAGTAAGATACTTCTTCACAAACAAGTGATAAGTAGTCCTGAATCAAATACAGTCTATAACTCAAACAGTTGGCTAACAGTTGCTCAACTCACGATTCTCCTTGCTTTGCTGATCTAACCGACATACAGAGCCTTCATCCAAGAGATCAGGTCTAATTCTGGCTCCCTCTTATGGCTGATTGAGGAAACAGCAGCCAATCACATCCCACTGTTGCAGTTAAAGTTACAGATACCATATTTCAATCATGGCTTATATATATTGCCAACCCAACACTAAGATTATATTCCTAACAGAAATCAACACTTTGATATCTTCATTTTCAATTCTAAAATAGTTGCTCTACCTGTAATCATTAGTTTCACCTTCATATTTAATAAACCAATAAGTTGGTTTGCTCTCTCATTTATACAAACAAAGCCATCACAACATCAGAGACACCTTTTCTTTGTCCAATGTGATACGACCATTTTGGAAAAGCTATTCCCAGTATTTTTGAACTCAAGTACATCAAAGGGTTTCAGGTTATTTCAGAAGGTTGAGCTAGGCCAGGGGTCTGCAAAGTCGGCTCTTTTAAGACTGGTGGACTTCAACTCCCAGAATTCCCCAGCCAGCTGGGGAATTCTGGGAGTTGAAGTCCACCAGTCTTAAAAGAGCCGACTTTGCAGACCCCTGGGCTAGGCTACTGAACAAGAAATAAAATTCTAGAAAAATGCAGTGACAAAATGCTTCTTTTATCAAGAAAACTGGTTGTATCCATATATTGTAACCAGCAGGAATCAAGATTAATCCAAGATGGTTTTACTTGATATCTGGAGATATGCATAATTATGTTCTACTTTCTATGACGAAATACTAGGTTTAATACTAGATTCAAATCTGAGTTCAGTTATGCAGTTCCATAGACAGCCTTGTTCAAAATTACTATTACCTAACTTATCAAATTTTACTAAGGGAAAATACCCTTTGAAGAAAGGATGGAATGTACATTCAACAGTCAAATGGAGAGGTGGCTTAACTAATTTTTCTCCAAAGAATATCTGCTGCCATCTGTTGACTTTTAGTGTCTCTAGTTTCACATATAAAATAGATGGTTGCATGCTACTCACGCAGTCTGCTCTCATCATGGATATTTTCCGATTAGCCATTAGGAATTACAAACCATATGCTTCCCTTGGGTATTTAAAAGGTGCAGAAAAGACATAAAATTCAACTAAGACTAAAATCCACCACTGTACTGGATTGAATAAGAAATATATATATATATTTCTAATTAAATTCAGTGACCCGAGAAATTTTGCATTGTACACTTGGGAATTCGAAGTTTGTTCGCTGGTTCCGCATGACTTCATTTCTTTGTTATCGTTGTATTAATTTGCATTTGTGCTAAAGATTAAATGCCAGCATTTCATTTATATAATTGCCTTGAATTAAAAAACACAACACATGTGTGACTTTGAGAAGATAATCTCACTGGAAGATTTTCTTGAATTATTTTAGAATCTCAATCAAGATCTGCTCCCACAGAGAGGGCCTTCTCCTGGTACCGTCGGCCAGGCAATGCCGGTTGGCGACGCCTAGGGGAAGGGCCTTCTCTGTGGCGGGCCCAGCCCTCTGGAACGACCTACCCCCCGAACTACGCACCACCTCGGACCTCTGCCTCTTCTGCCAGCGTCTCAAGACTTATTTATTCCAACAAGCCGGCCTAGCGTAACCCCCGTTTTCTGACTTTTAAATGTGGATAAATTTTAAATTCTTAGGGTTTTATTTTTTGTTTGTTTATTTATATTTATATCCCGCCCTTCTCCACAGAGGACCCAGGGCAGCTGGGTTTTAGCATGGGATAGAATTTAATAGTTTTTTAATAATATATTCTTGTATTTTGTATGGTTTTTAATATTGCCTGTGCGCCACCCTGGGTCCTTGCAAGGAGAAGGGCGGGGTATAAATTTAATAAAATAAATAAATAAACAAGAGAGCTGTGTGGCCCTGAGGGGGAGATTTTACCTCACAATCAGGCAGCTGTTGAGTTCAATCCTAGGTAGCAACAAATATTTCTCTCTCTGGGTGCAAAGAGAAAATATCTGCTATGAAATCTGCTTAGGAGTGAGGAAGGGCATCCAGCCAGTAAATGATCAAGCTCCATTCAGTTGACCCAACTCCACCCTGATGCAATTATGGGATCATTGAAATAATAGTAATTTTCCTAATTTAATTTAATACCCAGGATCAAGCCTCTTTTAATTTCTTGACTGCAGTCCCCATCTGCAATGATCTTGGAGCCCAGGAAAATAAAATCTGTCACTACCTCCATTTCTTCCCCATCTATTTGCCAGGAATTGAGAGGGCTGGATGCCATGGTCTTAGTTTTCTTAATATTGAGTTTGAAGCCAACTTTTGCACTCTCCTCCAGCCCCCGCATCAAGAAACGCTTTGGTTCCTCTTCACTTTCTGCCATTAGAGTGGTATCATCTGCGAATCTGTGGTTGTTGATATTTAATACAATACAACACAATACAAGAGCAGAGTTGGAAGGGAACTTGTAGGTCTTCTAGTCCAACCCCCTGCGTGGGCAGGAGCCTTATACCATTTCAGACAAATGGCTATCTAACATCTTCTTAAAGACTTCCAGGGTTGGGGCATTCACAACTTCTGGAGGCAACTTTTGTTCCACTGGTTAATTGTTCTAACTGTCAGGAAATTTCTCCTTAGTTCTAAGTTGCTTCTCTCCTTGATTAGTTTCCACCCATTGCTTCTTGTCCTGCCCCCAGGTGCCTTGGAGAATAGTTTGACTCCCTCTTCTTTGTGGCGCCCTCTGAGATATCGGAACACTGCTATCATGTCTCCCCTGGTCCTTCTCTTCATCAAACTATACATACCCAGTTCCTGCAACCGTTCTTCATATGTTTTAGCCTCCAGTTCCCTAATCATCTTGGTTGCTCTTCTCTGCACTCTTTCCAGAGTCTCCACATCTTTTCTACATCGTGGCGACCAAAACTGTATGCAGTATTCCAAGTGTGGCCTTACCAAGGCACTATATAGTGGCATGAACACTTCACGTGATCTAGATTCTATCCCTCTGTTTATGCAGCCTAGAACTGTGTTTCTCCCAGCAATCTTAATTGGACAATTACTGATTGGAAGTTTTGGATCTATTTGCTACTGGCAATGTACTCTGGCACAGTGCAACCATGCATTTAGATTAAATCGTGAAATTTTAAGCATATGAAGAAGTCGATCAATTAATGAGTTTCCAAGGCTGTTTTAAATTCTTTGTTCCCGTGCTGAAATATTGCATTAGCAGCGTTGTCTGCATTCCTTCATGTTAGCTGCAGATACCAAAGACTTGATAACTTATGTTGTTGGTTAAAAGAGAGAGAGAGGGAGAGAGAGAGAGAGAGAGAGAGAGAGAGAGAGAGAGAGAGAGAGAGAGAGAGAGAGAGAGAGAGAGAGAGAGAGAAGAGCAGAGCTCATTAAATCTGGAATGTAATAATTCCAAACTTGTCACTGCAAACCTCAGTTTTGGAATTACTGTGTCTGTAGGAGAACAGGCATAGCATTAATCTAATTACCTCCAACTGAATATATAAAGGAGAATATGTGGGCATATAAAATCAAAACATTTGTGAAAACAATTCAGTGTTTGCTTACTGCTATTTCTTTACCATTCAAATGGAAGTCTCAGAATTCATATGCGTTAGAACCTTATCTCATCTGTAAAACATGGTGCTGGCATTACTATAATAATACAATAATACAATAGCAGAGTTGGAAAGGGCCTTGGAAGTCTTCTAGTCCAACCCCCTGCCTAGGCAGGAAGCCCTATACCGTTTCAGACAAATGGCTCTCCAACATCTTCTTAAAGACTTGCAGTGTTGGGGCATTCACAACTTCTGGAGGCAACTTCTGTTCCACTGATTAATTGTTCTTCTTTTTTCCCCTAAGTTCTCAGTTCTAAGTAGGTAGGTACATAGCAGTGGTGGGTTTCAATTTTTTTTAGAACCTACTCTGTAGGTGTGGCCTATTTTGTGGGCGTGGCTTGGCAGTCATGTGACAGAGTGGAAGTGGCCACCTTTTAAAATGTGGTGAAACTCATTTAACAACGCTCTTGCTTAGCAACCAAAATTTTGAACTCAATTGTGATGATAAATTCTTTCTTTCTTTCTTTCTTTCTTTCTTTCTTTCTTTCTTTCTTTCTTTCTTTCTTTCTTTCTTTCCTTCCTTCCTTCCTTCCTTTCCTTTCCTTTCCTTCCCGTTGGGTCACTGGCAGCGGCAGGCCAGATTTACTTCCAGGTACGCTGGTGGAACCCCCTCTCACCGGTTCTCTAAATTTCACCAACCGGCTCTCGCAAGTAGGTGCGAGCCTGCAGAAACCCACCACTGGTACATAGGTAGGTAGGTAGGTAGGGGGAGAGAGAGAGGGAGAAATACAGTAGTAGGTAGGTAGGTAGGTAGGGGGAGAGAGAGAGGGAGAAATACAGTAGGTAGGTAGGTAGGTAGGTAGGGGGAGAGAGAGAGGGAGAAATACAGTAGGTAGGTAGGTTGGGGGTTATACAGTGGTTGTGTGTACGTGTTTGTGTGTGCAGGTGTAGATCTACACACAGATTGGTTGGCCATTTAACCAGACTGGGCCACAGCAACGCCTGGCCGGGAACGGCTAGTTTCTAATATTTATGGACATATTACTGTGGAAATGGTCGTGTTAAGCAATACTACCAACGGCTCTAAAACTGTAGGATTTTATATGAAGAAAATTACTTACATACTATAGATAATATTTTAATATATTTTCCCACAGGGTCCCTACACCAAGGCGGATGTTGCTATATTTTAAAACAAAGTTGCTTGACTTCTTCTCTGTTGCAACAGAATGCAGCACTATCCTAGCAGAGCACAGGAGATGAGCAAAGACATCTGTTAATGGTATCCCAAATAGTTATAAACTGCGGTGCTCAGATGGCATCGCCAGCCAAGCTAAGGCCTTCTAATTTATTTTTATCGTCAGCGGATGCCTCGTTTTTCATGGTTTGATAGTTTGCATTCAAATATACCAATAGCTTCCACTGCAATCATTTTTACACAGCATGTTTCACTGGCAAACACAAGACACTCTCGTTAATGGTCTGCTGGTGGGTAGCCATTTTTAACATCCGGCTGGTACACGGCACCTTATTTGCTTGCTGAAAAATTAATTTTGCAAAAAATCAAAAAAGGATTTTATCCTACAAGTGTACAGTTTGTCTTCATTCATAGAAGTGTGCATTAAAACTAATAAGGTCAAAGAGACAAATGGCTGACAGGTAGGAACTTTTAACTTTTTAAAAAAAAATACTACAATGTTGGACTGAATCCAAGAGACGTGGTTTTGAGTTAAAAGACAGGCTGCTTCTTTTCAGAGAAGGCCCTTCCCCTGGGCGTCGCCAACCGGCATTGCCCGGCCAATGGCACCCGGAGAAGACCCTTTCTATGGGAGTGGATCGGAAGAAGGGATGTATGGGGCAGGAGACGGTCTCGCATATATTCGCTCAGACCAGTAGTTGAAAATGATTTAATTTTTTTTTTAAAAGTTGCCCATGGCCATCCAGTCACATGACCACCCCCCACCAAGCCACACCCACCAAGCCACACCCCCAGAACAGATTTGATTTGATTTGATTAGATTAGATTTCTAGACCGCCCCCTCTCCCCGAAGGGACTCGGGGCGGTGTACAGGTAAAAATTAAAAAGTGACATCAACATTACATATAAACTAAAATCGAATTAAATAATCCCCTGTACAAATTTATAAAAATTAAAAACTTAACCTTAAAACCTAATCACATAATTTAAAATTACAAACTGAGGTGGGAAGCATGGAATTAGCCCAGGCCGGCTAGTTGAAACAGGTGGGTTTTGAGTTTCTGGCGGAAGGAGCGGAGGTCCGTGGTCGTTCTAATGTCAGGGGGAAGGTCATTCCAGAGGGTCGGGCCCGCCACAGAGAAGGCCCTTCCCCTGGGCATCGCCCGCTGGCATTGCCTGGTAGGGAACTGGTATTGACTGGTAGGGAACATTTTTGAATTTCACCACTGATATGAATGAATAACCAGTTCAACCTGGTACTTTCCAGAAATGTTGGCATAAACGGTTCAATATTATTGTGTAACATGCGGTAAGGGTAGGATGTCAGCCTGAAAGAATTATTCTCAACAGTAGTCAATGGGAAGAGCATTAACTTACATATACAAGAGTAAGTAACTATTACATTTCTCAGCCTACTATATAACAACAGAAAAGCAGGAATGAATAAGTTTCTAGGAAGAATAAAAAAAATACCTTCCTCCTTCCTCCTTCTATTCCCCTCCTTAACTAACCACATAAAGTGTCAAATCAAGATTTTCCTTCACCAACTTCTGATTTTATTAAACTCTCTATGTATCCCCAGTTAATATTTCCACATTGTCAACATCAAATGTATTCCGGGCCTACATTCCAACCAATATTAGATTTATATTACTTTCTCTTCAGAGATGGTCTGAGTCTCCCCTGCAGGCCAAATGTTTCTCATCACTGCTTGATTTGATTTATGGTTCAGGCATTCAGCATAAATCGGCCTTACTTGCATGAATCAAATGTTGAGAATGTTGACATGGTCATAAGTTACACCGCTGAGCGTGGGTCCAGGCTGATTGCAAAACATTTAACTGGGATGCTCAGTTAGAACTCGGATTTGTTCAGTGTTCAAAAACATAGCTGAAAGCCTAGAACACAAATCACTTTTAGGGGTCTGTGATCTTGTAAGTTATTCTACTTACAAGGATGCTGGAAGGAAGGAGAAGGCGCACAATGTATTCAGCAAATGTGAGGTTTTGTACTTGGGATTTGCTTAGGAAGTTGATGTTCAGTCTGGGCTACACATTAAGCAATGGACAGTTTTTGCAAACCTCAATCTGAATTAGCAGTAACTGTGAGAGGGATCTTGGAGTCCTAGTGGACAACCATTGAAATAGGAGCCAGCCGTGGGCAGCAGCTGCCAAAAAAGCCAACACAGTTCTAGGCTGCATCAACAGAGGGAGAGAATCAAGATCACGTGAAGGGTTAATACCACTTTATAAGGCCTTGGGAAGGCCACACTTGGAATACGGCATCCAGTTTTGGTCGCCACGATGTAGAAAAGACGTGGAGACTCTAAAAAGAGTGCAGAGAAGAGCAACAAAATTTAGTCTGAAGCTAAATTGTTTTAAATTGGTTTTAAGGGAAATAGTTTTAATGATTTTACAAATTTTAGCACAGGGATAATTATTTAATCCGGTTTTAAATATTTATAAATTGCTATGTTTCTATGTTTTAATTTCCTGTGCACCGCCCCGAGTCCCTTCGGGGAAAGGGAGCGGTTTATAAATCTAATAAATTGAATTGAATTGAATTGAATGCTGAGCTGAAGGACCCTTGCATAGCTCTTCGGGGATTCGAGATGTTTCTTTTTATATATTATTTTATTTTTACTATATTAAGAAAGAGCAACAGTTTCAATGTCTATATCAGTGTGTTGTCTAGTTACAGTGAGTTTGAGTAATACTACTACTACTACTACTGCTACTACTACTAATAATAATAATAATATTCACAAACTGATTACAAAGCTAGACAGAAAGGCAACCAAGATTAAGGGACTAGAGGCTAAAACTTATGAAGAATGCTCGCAAACTGTTTTATCTCAATAGTTGCATTTCTCTTGAAGAGTTATTTCAACAGTAGGAGCCATATACACATTATAAGGAGAATTCATAAATCCCTTTCCTCAAAAAAAAACCCACACCAAACCCAGATGCACAACAATTTGTGACAACATTATTATGTCTTTGAATAACACCCTGCTTAAAAACCTTGCAGTAAAAGCATTTACAAGAAAAAGAGGCAAAGGGTAAATTATTATTCAGCTTTCAGAATATTATGTAGGTAGTAATACATGATATCTCTTTCTACAAAGGTGTTGGTTTTAATCACAGCAGGTCATCACTCAATCTGCTTTTAGAAATCCTTGCTAAACTCAGCAGCAAATGAAAAGGATGGTTACAGTGGACTTCACTATGCTGGGTTCTTTATATTTTAAACTCAGAATCACCCTCCCTCCCTGGCCATTATAATATTACACCTGTTCCAGTGGTGGGTTTCTGCAGGCTCGCACCTACTCGCGAGAGCCGGTTGGTGAAATTTAGAGAACCGGTGAGAGGGGGTTCCACCGGCGTACCTGGAAGTAAATCTGGCCCGCCACTGCCAGTGACCCAACGGGAAGGAAAGGAAAGGAAAGGAAAGGAAAGGAAGGAAAGAAAGAAAGAAAGAAAGAAAGAAAGAAAGAAAGAAAGAAAGAAAGAAAGAAAGAAAGAAAGAAATTTATCATCACAATTGAGTCCAAAATTTTGGTTGCTAAGCAAGAGCGTTGTTAAATGAGTTTCACCACATTTTAAAAGGTGGCCACTCCCACCCTGTCACATGACTGCCAAGCCACGCCCACAAAATAGGCCACACCTACAGAGTGGGTTCTCAAAAATTTGAAACCCACCACTGACCTGTTCATTTCTATACCTCTTCTTTTCTTGGGAAAAAGCAATCTGTGATTTTTTCACCTAATTTCATATAGAATGGACGGGAAAACTCAGTGGAAGGTGAAAGGACTAAGAAGAAAAAATTGCAGGCTGAAATGTGTGAAGCAACTTAAAGTCGAAGAAAGTTCAATGAGATGGATAACAAGAAAGGGAAGATTCAGGGGGGGTGGAAGAGAGAGAGAGAGAGAGAGAGAGAGAGAGAGAGAGAGGGAGGGAGGGAGGGAGAGAGAGAGAGAGAGAGAGAGAGAGAGAGAGAGAGAGAGAGAGAGAGAGAGAGAGAGAGAGAGAGAGAGAAATGGTAGACAATGGAATACCAGAAATTGAGAGAACAGACAGAAAGAAAATAGTGCTAGAAAAGAAATAAGAAAAAGGGAATAGAAAAAAGTGAAAGAAAAAAGGAAGATTGTTGTGCTCGATATTATGCCAGATGAAAAAAAAAGAAGTTGCTTGCTGACGTCATTATAATCCACTCGTTTTTATGCTCAATATGGACCTTTAAAGTGCTTTAAAGCACTTTTCTGGTGGCAGCTGAGACAAAAACTTGCAGAGAACTTTATTTTTCCTCTGAGAAAATGATGAAGGTTGCTCTTTAGCTTTCCTTTCTCACCCCAATAAATCAGGCCATTAAAGAAGATTTTCTCCGGTTAGTCTCAAATATTTATATAAAACTGTCCTTCCGCTCTGTTTTTTTCAGGTACACAGGGCAGGCCTTATGGGAGCAGAAAATGCTGTGAAATACCATGTAGCTGGAGAATTTACCTTTCCCTGTAGCGAGGGAGAATGGTGGATTTTTAGAGAAGCCACGGCTCACATCTCAAAGCAAGACTGTTAATAAAAACTTCATTATAAACGGCTTAGATATCTGACAGCTATCCAAGAGTTATAATTGCACTCAACAATGGACTCAAGGGCCACCATCAGTGAGCTACCGGACAGCACTACTTGGTCTGTTGTGTGGATGTTTGGGTGGCTTAGGGGTGGGGATTTTTTGGTGGGTGGGGTGTGTTTTGGGGATTGTGAATTTTGTTATATGTGTAAACTGTGTATATATGTACAATGACAGTAAAGTAAAGTAAAAAGACAACATTGTTTATTGAATGTAGGGGCTGGCCATTACTTCCTTATCCACAGCTAGTATGATAATATTCAAAACTAGCTGTTCCCGGCCACGCATTGTTGTGGCCCATTCAGGAGGGACACAACCTGAGGGTGGAGTTTCCCCCTCTCTCTCTATCCCTCTACCTACCTACCTACCTACCTACCTACCTACCTACCTACCTACCTACCTACCTACCTACCTACTGCATTTCTCCCTCTCTCTCTCTATTCACCTACCTACCTACCTACCTACCTACCTACCTACCTACCTACCTACCTACCTACTGCATTTCTCCCTCTCTCTCTCTATCCCTCTACCTACCTACCTACCTACCTACCTACCTACCTACCTACCTACCTACCTACCTACCTACTGCATTTCTCCCTCTCTCTCTCTATCCCTCTACCTACCTACCTACCTACCTACCTACCTACCTACTTACCTACCTACCATATGTCTCCCTCTCTCTCTCTATTCACCTACCTACCTACTGCATTTCTCCCTCTCTCTCTCTATTCACCTACCTACCTACCTAATGCATTTCTCCATCTCTCTCTCTATTCACCTCCCTACCTCCCTACTGTATTTCTCCCTCTCTCTCTCTATCCCTCTACCTACCTACCTACCTACCTACCTACCTACCTACCTACCTACTGCATTTCTCCCTCTCTCTCTCTATTCACCTACCTACCTACCTACTGTATTTCTCCCTCTCTCTCTATCCCTCTACCTACCTACCTACCTACCTACCGCATTTCTCCCCCTCTCTCTCCATCCCTATAGCTGCCTACCTACCTACCTACTGTATTTCTCCTTGAAATACAGTAGGTATTATGACATTTTGTATTATGCCATCCTGAGGCTCACTGCTCTCTCTGTATCCATCTAGCTACATTTTTTTACATTTCTGTTGTGTGTACCTGGCACAGGTGTGACATCTACCCAATCTATATATATCCTTGGTGCTGTATTTGTAAGGAACGTTGTGTGAAAATTTGGAAGCGATCGGTGCAGGACTTTCAGAGATTAGCGGTTTTGAACAAACTCTTGTTACATTTTTATTTATATAGCATAGATAGATAGATAGATAGATAGATAGATAGATAGATAGATAGATAGATAGATAGATAGATAGATAGATAGATAGATAGATAGATAGATAGATAGATAGATAGATAGATAGATATGCTGTGGAACAAAAGTTTTCTTTAATTTTTGAAAATAGCAAAACAATGCAAATCAAGGACTTTAATACTTGGCTACAGTTTTCCAACTATTTCCTTTTAAGTGTCAACAGGGAAAAACGTAGGGAACCCCTTATTCATCTGAATAAAACATGTGGGAGAAAACATCTGTCCTTTTAAAAAAAAGTGTTAATTGGGCCAGTCTCCTTTGGATAGGTGTAAATAGATTCCTTCCCACCCACTTGTCACTTATTCAATGAATTTCATTATCACTGTTGCCAGAAGGCAAGGACTCAATTACACCCAGCCAGAGGGGAGAAATGTGGGCACTGGCTCAGTTTAATGAACCAGGAGAGAAGTGGGATGATGAGTATGCGTAATTTAGAGACTAACAACCATGTAAATCTAATGATGCTCAATCAATTGGCACCTTTACTCCACAGCTGGGTGTAAAAGGTATTGACAATGTACTTATATGTGTATAATGAGACCTGACAGCAGACAAACTGTCATCTATGTACTATAACCTCCTTCTTTAGCCCCTGATTATGTAAATCAGCATGTGAACAAGCCACCATTTGGCAAGAGGAAGCTACCGACTCATGATGTTGCAAATGCTTATAAATCAGTGAATGGCGTCTTACATGAAAATTTAACAGATTTAACAGATGAACAGAGTCGGAAGGGACCTTGCAGGTCATCTAGTCCAACCCTCCTGCCCAAGCAGGAGACCCTACATCTGCCTCTACCTAGGATCGAAGTCACCACCTCCTGATTGGGAGGCGAGAGCTCCAGCTCATACTTGAACCTCATGTTTCTTCTCACCTGTTTGAAAGGAAATTTGTCAATGTTGCAAATTCTTACCTACAAAGTGAACAAAACGAAAAAGTCACTTCAATTGCCATTAATTAATTAAGATGCAATTCATGGGTTGATTAATTTAAAGCAGGTATTTGGCTGCCCACCTTACAAATACATTCAAATAAATAGCCTATATCATGGCATTTTCAGCAGGGGTCCCCAACCTTTGCAACTTTAAGTCTGAAGGACTTCAGCTCCCAGACTTCTCCAGCCAACAAATCTGTTCATAGACCTCGAGGAAAAAGTATACAAGCAACCCTGATTTTACATTCTGACGTTTCCTTTTTCCTCTTCATTCTTGGATTGTATTCCTATGAACAGATTTTGAAGTATACTTAAGGTGACCAGATTTCAACTTGACTAAAGCGTGACACCATCGACGAGGGAGGGGGAGAGCAGCGGCCTTTCCCTGCTCCGCAGCCTCACCACCCACTTCCCTCACTGGCCAGGGGGCGCGCAGGCCTAACCCCTCCCTCCCTCCCTCCCCCGAGCAGGGCACCTGCAGGTAGGCATCTGGTGGGGCGGCTCTGCACACGCTCAGAGGCACGGGGCAGGGGCAGGAAGCAGTGGGCTGGCGGGCAGGTGGAAGGGGAGGGCCAGTGAGGGAGGAGCCAGGCCCAGGCAGGCAGCAGGCGGCAGAAGAGGAGGACAGCCTGCTGCCTGCCTGGGCCTGCTGCTTGCCTGGGCCTGGCAGAGCCCACACAGCTCTGAACTTCTTTGCGCCACGCCGCGATGCGCTGAGAGCGGCGGGCTGGAAGCCCCACCGCCACCCGCCCGTTCCGCCATGGGCGCCTGGGACGGGATGGGCAAGGAGGCAGCAGCGGTGGGGCTTCTGTCCGGCTGGTCTCAGCGCATCGCGGCACAAAGAAGTTCAGGGCTGTGTGGGCTCCGGCAGGCTGTCCTCCTCTTCTGCCGCCTGCTGCCTGCCTGGGCCTGGCTCCTCCCTCGCCGGCCCTCCCCTTCTGCCTGCCCGCCAACCCGCCGCTTCCTGCCCGTGCCCCGTGCCTCTGAGTGCGTGCAGAGTCTCCACCGCTCACCCGACCCCCGCCGCCAAAAAGCAGGATATTTTTAAGAGGCTGCGGGATGCGGGGCAGATGCTTGAAATGCGGGTCTGTCCCGCCAAAAGCGGGACGTCTGGTCACCTTAAGTATACTATTCAACATGTAGCTGACAGACACTGTGGAGAAAATGGCCAAATCTCCTCAGGAATGTTTTCGCCATGGTTAAGTGCAAGAAGGAATTCATGAAGGAAAACAATCAAAGGACGAAGAAGAAACAGGAAACGTCAGAATGTAAAATCAGGGTTGCTTGTATACTTTTTCCTCGAGGCCTATGAACAGATTTTGAAGTATACTATTCAACATGTAGCTGACAGACACTGTGGAGAAAATGGCCAAATCTCCTCAGGAATGTTTTCGCCATGGTTAAGTGCAAGAAGGAATTCATGAAGGAAAACAATCAAAGGACGAAGAAGAAACAGGAAACGTCAGAATGTAAAATCAGGGTTGCTTGTATACTTTTTCCTCGAGGCCTATGAACAGATTTTGAAGTATACTATTCAACATGTGGCTGACAGAGCTTGCAGCCAAATTTATTTTCATTTGATTTTCCACGTGGAAACACAGAGAATTATAACCCAGACTTGATTCCTGTCAGCAGAAGGTTGATAAAATAGGATACAAGACAATAAATTGATTTCAGGTGAGGTTTCCCCTCTCCTTTATTTTTGACGTGGTGTATCACAAAAGGTGTCACAAAAATATGCCCGGGAATAAATAATGATAACAAATTACGCCGCTGAGCCTCAGTCAGATATGCATGAAAACAATACTAGTGAATGAATATTCAGGTTTTCTCTCCTATTTTAATTTATGAATGTTTGGGGGGGGGGGGGGCGACAGTCTCATATAATGTATTGATCTTCTAAATGGACTGTTTCTACGGAGGCTAAGAATTATCTTTCTTTCTACCCTTGCGTTGACTTTGAATGAATTAGTTTGCCCCAAGGGTTCCCACGCAACATTGTTGTGATAAGAGGGATGCCATAAAAGCATAATCTCCCCTTGTACATTTATACCTTTTCGTGTCTGTACAGAATTGATAATAGCCGTTGCATGCTGGGTTTCATAAGGGACAAAATTGCAAAAAAGGAACAGGAAGGAGAGAACCTTGAGGCTCCGTTAATAGAACAATTTGTACTAGAAAAGAGATGATTGTTACCTGAATATCTCCCCATTTAAAAAAAGCTTTCCCGGGAGGAAAAAGAAAATGTATTAAACCACAGACAAGGAAAAGAGGGGATACAGGGGCTAAGACGCTGAGCTTGTCAACCAGAAATGTTGGCAGTTTAGTGGTTCGAATCCCTAGTAATGGAGGGAGCTCCCGTTTCTTGTACCAGCTTCTGCCAACCTAGCAGTTCGAAAGCACGTAAAAAATGCAAGTAGAAAAATAGAAACCACCTTTGGTGGGAAGGGAACAACGTTCCGTGCGCCTTCGGTGTTTATTCATGCTGGCCACATGACCACAGAGACATCTTCGGACAGCGCTGGCTCTTCGGCTTTGAAATGGAGATGAACACTGCCCCCTAGAGTCGGGAATGACTAGCACAGAGCCTGGAATATTGCATTCTAACCACTGTACCTTCACAGCTTTTTTTTTTTTGGATTGGTAAAACAGAGGCTAAGTTGCAATGGTTTTTGTTCCTTCACTGAGTTGTGTTCAGGGCTGGGCTTCAAAAATTTAGCAAGAGGTTGTCGGCCCCGTTGCTGAACGGGAATAGCCATGGTGGGCGTCTCCTAGTCAGTCTCCTGAACCACATGGGGTGTTTTTCCCCTCCCTGGGCTCCGGAGGCTTTTGTTGAGCCTACGGGAGGGTGACAATGACCTTCACAGGCTCTGGAGGCCCTACTGAATTTCCAGTAGGCCCATTTTTTGCCCTTCCCAAGCCTCTGTGCATGCCCTACACCAGTGATGGCGAACCTGTGGCATGGGTGCCGCAGGTGGCACGCAGAACCATTTCTTAGGGCACGCAAGGCGTCGCCCTGTCACCACCACCGTGCATGTGTGGGCTGGCCAGCTGATTTAGGCCTTCTTTTGAAGCCATTTTTTGCTCTCTGGAGGCTTCAGGGAAGCTCCTGAAGCCTCTGGAGGTGGGGGGGGGAGGCTGTTTTCACCCTCCCCAGGCTCCTAGAAAGCCTCTGGAGCCCGGGAAGGGTGAAAAAGCACACCAAAAGCAGAGGGTCGCGCACATAGCATTATGGGTGTGGCATGCCCAAGCACGACCCCACCCCTGTGCTCCCCCCGCTTTTGGCACGCGGGCCAAAAAAGGTTAGCCATCACTGCCCTACACTTATCTGCATCCAAAATGGGCCACGTGGGGACTCCTGGGAAGGGAAGGGCAAAGTGGGCATGGTCAACCAAGAGTGGGATTTGGGGATTCTCCGAACTACACAGAATCGTAGCTAGAGGTTCTCCCAAACCCCCAGTAGCCCACCACTTGCGATACCTTTACCAATGAAAGAAGATCAACAATATTAGCAATCACAAAAAGTTATAACTTTCTGGTAGTAGCGTATATGCTTATGTTTGACAGATAAGGCTCCAAGACTGGACAACCCACAATTTGTCAATAAAAATAATATCAAAAAAAAGAAATCTAAAATGTTTTTGCAATTCGGGTTTAAGAAAGAATGTCTTAGTCATCTTTGTAACAGGGAATGACAAGTTTAAATAAGATTTATTACACTACTTGACTAAAACTCTGCATGATGAATATACAAGCTTTGTTGTCAATAAACCCAAACAGCAAATATAGTTAAATGATATGCCACCAAAAATGATTTATAGGAAAAGAAAATGAAGCAAATTACAAAATTATGTGTTTATGTGATAAATTGGAAATGTCATAATAAAGAACGCTATTCCTTGTCTTAATATAATCTTAATCCTACTTTATATTTGATACTGAAAGTGTTCAATATGGAATTCAAGTGTATCTTCATTTCAATTTATAGGGCAAAGAGGGGATGTTGGCATAAATATGACATAAAAATGAAATGATCTGTTTGTATTTGGATTCTTGTTTTGAATTGACATTTTAGTCAAATCATCATCATCATCATCCTCTTTATTGTCATTGTAATAAAATTGTAATAAAATTACAATGAAATTGGTTTGAGCATTGTGCTAACATTTGCATGAGGTGGAATATTGACAGCAGTGATAACTATAACAGAAATCTCTCTAGGTAAATAAAATGGCCGACAAATGACAGTTGAGAATTCCATGTCTGCAGAACAGTGTGTGTAAGCAACTCTACTGTTACTACACCAGTTATTATGTGTGTAAATACACAGTCCTCCACCTTTGCTTTTACCAGAGTTGTTGTTTCTGTCAAAGCGGTGTGTGGTGCGGTTAGTTAGCTTCACAGACGCATCCGGTACGAGTGGATGAAGCCAGGTCTCTGGGATGATCATCACACAGCAGTCACGAATGAGTTTATTCGCTGCCATCCATAGCTCTAGTTCATCGGTTTTGTGGACAAAGGATCTAGAGTTGGTTAGGAAATGCTTGGTAATGCTGGTCTGTGAGGCTGCTTCCGTAATCGAACTAGCAAACCTGCTCTGCATCCCCGCTTCTGCTTCGGCTCTCTTCGCTGCCTCCTAGGCCAAACAACGATCCATGGAGAGCCTGGCAGTCTTACTATGTCACTCAGTATATTATGAGACTGCTGGAAGTCGCTGGTAATATCGAGTCGACTAGAAGATCCAATCTTTAATAATAACTTAATAACTCCCTGCGGGTATAGACTAGTTTTTGCCTAACTCTACTGTGACACCAGGAGCTCAAAGCCGCAGCGCCTAAGCGCGCCGCCATCTTGAATGTATTCTTGTTGTACACTAAATCAGTATATATAACAAGCTGATTACCCATCACCATACAGACATGTTCTGACCCCTGGCCTGTGAAGAGGCCACAGCACAGGCTTGGCTGTTTGCCACTGCTTAATTGCTGAGATTACGACTTCCTTGGCTGTGAGCCCAGATAACTTACGTTAACTCTGCAGCACCTTTTCACACAGAGATTCCCAAACGGATATGGCTTGAATGCACAGACATACATTCTTGACTATGGATTTGAACGGTTGTTTCCTGCAAATGGCCCCTCCCAAAGCCTTCCCTATAAGCTCTCTTGGGAGGGGCCAATCAACAACCACCTGGTGGCCAATTATCTTCTGTGAGCCTGCCTATGACGTAATTGCTGCCTCCATCTCTCAGCCCTGCTTAATCTAGCATCAGGGACAAACTGCCCTTCATCCTCCCCACTGCTCCATGCCTCAGGCGCCTCCTGGTGGCCAACCAGCCTCTCTGATTCCTGCTCTGCCTCTGAACCCTGGTCTTCCTCATCTTCCAGGGAAGACTCATCGGGTTCTTCACTAGAAGAGTCCATCAGCAGCTCATTCAGAACCGGCTGGGCTACAACACAGACCATACAGATATCTTTAAGAAATAATAAACTCCCACTCACGTGGGAAGCAGGAGGTCATTAGAAAGAGGAAAATCCACAGCATTTTAGCTGCTCTGGTAAGAACTTCTAAACACAGGAAGCTCCCTGGTTTCAATTTTTCACCTCGTTGTTTGCTGAAATGAAAGAGACATTTGGCAAAGAAGTGACTCTCCATGGGATTGATATTGCAGGTGTTTAATTGCAAAAGGCAATCACTTACCTGTGAAACAAGACTCTTAATGGCACTGCAGCTCCAATCAGCTCCAATCCGTGCTCCCTCAAACGCAGAATAAGAATTACTGCTAAATCCAAATGTAGCTAAATGCTTTTACCCCACGCTGCAGGATGCATGAAAGTGGCTTCCTGATTAATATCCAATAATTGAAGGTTATCACACGGCCTTATGCCATGGGAGTTGCAAAGAGATTAGCTGTCAATTATCTGTTTGCTGATAGAGTCAAGTTCAAAGTGATAGAAACAGAGATGACTCTTGAACTATAGTAGTTATCAGACATGGAATCCTTTTTGTTTCCTGTTCATCAGATCCTGGATATGGAGATGTTTCTCTGCCTGTCTTAATCCTGCTTTAGTAAATACCCCAGCCTGTCGTCATGACATGTTAGGGCTTTTTTTTTTAAAGAGAGATTCAGCCTTTATTTTTTTTAAAAAATCCTTTCTTCTTGAAGTTTATAATTCAATGTCTAACTTTTGATAGATTGTATTCAGTAGTGTTGGGAGAAATGTCCATCTGGGTTCAGTTCCAAGTGGGGAGAAAGACACTGGAAACAGGGAGGCTGTTTGGAAAGATGGTTTAATGGTGGACAGGATCCCATGGCAGAAGGAAAGAAAGAAAGAAAGAAAGAAAGAAAGAAAGAAAGAAAGAAAGGAAGGAAGGAAGGAAGGAAGGAAGGAAGGAAGAAAGAAAGAAAGAAAGAAAGAAAGAAAGAAAGAAAGAAAGAAAGAAGGAAAGAAGGAAAGAAAGAAGTGTTGGAAGAAAGAAAGAAAGAAATTCCTTATTCTATTCTATTTTATTCCTTATTCCATTATTCTATTCTATTCTATTCTATTCTATTCTATTCCTTATTCTATTCTATTCTATTCTATTCCTTATTCCATTATTCTATTCTATTCCTTATTCCATTATTCTATACTACTCTACTCTACTCTACTCTACTCTACTCCTTATTCCTCTATTCTATTCTATTCTATTCTATTCTATTCTATTCTATTCTATTCTATTCTATTCTATTCCTATCCCAGCCCAGCCCCTCCTATCCTATCTCATCCTATCCTATCCCATCCTTCCCTATCCTATCCTATTCTAAAAAGATATACCAGTAGTATACAGCAGCTAATACTAATTAGAAGCAAAAAAATAGATATAAATTAACAGCTATTATTACATTGTAATGGACAAAATTTCATCTCTCTTTCCTTTACAAGTCAATATAATGCAATACTAACCATCCTAAGAAATCATTATTAATTTTATTAAACAAGATAATTATAGCATTCTATTCAAATAGGCTTATTTGTCTACAGATTCAGATGATACTTCCAGTAAGATTTAATTTCAGATGCCTGGGAAAAATAGCAGGCAGAAAGGAAAATACACAAAAAAGCAATTATCAAGCATTGTTTTAATGAGCTGCCAGAATAAACTAAAGCTATAGATAAATAGCGATATACTAAATACTTCAAAATGTTAAGATTAAGCAAAGAAAGATGCGTTGCTTGGTAACATCCACTCTTGTTTTAATCACTGATTGTCAACCATAAATCAATAGAAGATTTCAAGGGCAGATTTCTCTCTAGTACAGCTCCAGAATATTATAAAAAGGATGCTCTCAGAAATTAATTACCTTATTTTTCCTGTTTACTATTCTATCCTGGGCATACATCCTAATAGTTATTTTATTTTTTATTTTACACACTAATTATTTTACTATTCCATTATTTTTTACTTCGGTTCTGTTCACACTTTTCATTTCTTCATTTTTATTCTTGTAAGCTATATAGTGGAGTCCCTGCAAGATAGCCTGGAAACAAATGTAACACCTACATGAATTAAAAAAAATAAAGTTGCATGTTTAAGAATCAGGCTTTAGCTTAAGTCCAAAAAAGGAGACTAAGCTACAAGTGAGATATTTTTTTAATGGAATCTTCTTTAACATAGTTAAAGAAGGAGGCTCCAGCTAGTCCAGAATGCGGCCGCGCGGGGGATCCTGAGAGTGTCTCGATACTCCCACGTAACACCACTCCTGCGCGAGCTGCACTGGCTGCCTGTGGCCTTCCGGGTGCGCTTCAAGGTGCTAGTAACTATCTTCAAAGCGCTCCATGGCACGGGACCTGGCTACTTGCGGGACCGCCTCCTACCACATACCTCCCTTAGACCTGTCCGCTCCCACAGAGAGGGCCTTCTCAGGGTGCCATCCGCCAGACAATGCCAACGAGTGGCCCCCAGGGGGAGAGCCTTCTCTGTGGCGGGGCCTGCCCTCTGGAATGACCTACCCCCCGACCTTCATACTATCACAGACCTACGCCTCTTCCACCAGGCACTAAAGACACATCTATTTCAAGAGGCCGGCCTGGCTTAGTTTTAATGGATATAGTTTTAATTGATTGATTTTAACCCTTTTTCTAATCTAAATTTTAGCACAGACCTTAATTTAATTTATTTTTAACTGTTTTGTACTGTATTGTTTTATATTTTTATATTTCTGTGCACCGCCCTGAGTCCCCTAGGGGAGATAGGGCGGTATACAAATTTGATAAATAAATAAATAAAATAAATAAATTTAACATTCAAATAACTCTCAGAACTTATATTGATTGCTTGGACTGAGCATTTCAAAATACGGATAAAAGATGTGACACATTGTCTGATGTCCCACAATTTCCGCTACCAGTTTGGGTGAACCGGTCCAAACTGGCAGAATATCACCTCTACAAAGGGGTGAAATCCTGCAGGTTCTGGAGAATCGGTAGCAGAAATTTTGAGTAGTTCGGAGAACCAATAGCAGAAATTTTGAGTAGTTCGGAGAATAAATAATAAATCAAGGACAATATGTAAATAAATAAATAATATTAGGAACAAAACTAGGCTTTAAATGCCACCTATCCTGTCTGGGCTATGAGTGAAATAGGGTTTCAATGTGCTCCATTTTTAAGCAATTACATGTTATTTTCCTGAATGTACAAAGTGGCCTGCAACAGTGAGGAATTATACAAATTAGGGAGTGTATTTTGTGTAATGAGGATGGAATCAAGCTTGCTTTCTCAACCAAAGAGCCATGACTTGATTTTTTTTTATACTAAATGTCAGAAACAGTGGCTCTCCAAGACTTCTGTGATATCAGTTGACAGCTTTCCTTTTGGTACCATAATTAGGAGTTATAGTAGATCGTCACAGTGATTGTGCCAGCTGACGTCAAGGCAGCATGTCAGACAGTCGGAGAAGATAGAAAAAGAAGATAGAATCTGGCATACATTCTCAAATCTACTTTATCCAATTCCCATTGTGTCTCCTCCTCCTTCCCAATCTGCAGATTGCTGTGGAAAACTAAAAGGAGAGAAAATGAATGTCTGATTTTCTATCAGATATTTAGGCAGTGAATAGACTTTAATAACTCAATCGCTTCTTTTGAACAATTGCGATCTGTGAGACCAATTAAGCAATCAGTTTTCTTGTAAGAGACTGCTACTGAGTTATAAAAACACATAATACAAGCTCTTATTGAGGAAGAAACTTGCACATCTTGAAAGCCAAACCTTATTCACAAAACATTTGCACCTGAAGAGAATCAAAAATTCTTTGTTCAGAAAAAATAAATATTATGATGCTTTTTGTAAGGAAGGGAATTAACTCCAAATGAATAAACCATTTTGGCTCTATGTTGTCCCATCATGGAGTTCTTTAAGATGAAAAAGAGATCTTAGCAAAGTTAGGCAATGAGTAGGATACCACAAGAGGAAAACAACAGAATGTCAGGGTTCCGTGTAACACTCCCCACCAAAGAAGACTCTGAGACTTGAGTTTCCACAAAGTTCCATGTTCCATGGTTTTGTTGTATTGGTGACCATACAGAAATAGTTTACCATGATTGCCTTCTGAGATGATGAGCTTTATTATTATTTCTTGTCTGGTGCCTAGAAACTAAGTCCTACTAAGAGAGATGGACAAGACAGGAAATGTTTTAACTTGAGAAAAGAAGACTAGCGAGCAAGTTGGTGGCATTTTTTTTAGGATCTCATTTATGATGGCAACATGCTGTGCTGTAGTTTAGACCCTCCTGTCCTTTGTGAGATGCTGAAAATTATAACGAGCCTGCTCATTAAAAATAATTGGTAAGCATAAATGTTAATTAAGTTCTCTACTAAGTTTAGAACGTTAGGGTGACAACCTGTCTCATAAACATAAGAAATAAACTTCTCCTCCAATGTTTCACCTACCTGCACAGCACTTTCTCTAAAAGAGCTGGAAAATCTATTACCAAGTGGTTCTTGGGCCATGGAGTTTGTCCTCTTCTGAGTATAAAAATGCTTTGTTTGAAAAGTCTGACCAAATGTGAGATCTAGAGAGAACAAGCAGAAAGAGCCAGATTTGAATCAAGTGAAGTTATGAATTTGGAGCTGCTTGTCAATACAATACAATACAATAGCAGAGTTGGAAGGGACCTTGGAGGTCTTCTAGTCCAACCCCCTGCGTGGGCAGGAACCTTATACCATTTCAGACAAATGGCTATCGAACATCTTTTTAAAGACTTCCAGGGTTGGGGCATTCACAACTTCTGGAGGCAAGCTGTTCCAGAGGTTAATTGTTCTGACTGTCAGGAAATTTCTCCTTAGTTCTAAGTTGCTTCTCTCCTTGATTAGTTTCCACCCATTGCTTCTTGTTCTGCCCCCAGGTGCCTTGGAGAATAGTTTGACTCCCTCTTCTTTGTGGCACCCTCTGAGATATCGGAACACTGCTATCATGTCTCCCCTGGTCCTTCTCTTCATCAAACTAGACATACCCAGCTCCTGCAACCATTCTTCATATGTTTTAGTCTCCAGTCCCCTAATCATCTTGGTTGCTCTTCTCTGCACTCTTTCCAGAGTCTCCACGTCTTTTCTACATCGTGGCAACCAAAACTGTATGCAGTATTCCAAGTGTGGCCTTACCAAGGCACTATACAGTGGCATTAACACTTCACGTGATCTTGTCATAATGCAGTAAGTAGCATATGTGTTTAGCATTAATACTGGACATGTTTGAAAGCAATTTGATGAATTGCAGGATATGCAAAATTATTTCGGAAATTCAGAAAGCATAAACTGGGAAAGTTTAACTTTAGATCAGATCAAGAGAGAAATAATATTTAAACTGAAGAAAAAAGAAGTTGGTTTTGAAAATGAGACACGAAGGAATTTGTGACCTATTATTGATTAAAGATGGCTCCTCTCATATTTATTTTTCTATTGGCATAGACGTTTGCATTTATTTTTGCAAAGACTTGTTCCACATAGATAGTCAGATTGCATTGCAAAATGAAAAGAAAAAGCTATGTGTATTGAATGAAAATTAAATGTCACTAATGCCAAAACATGTCAATTGATTGCAAACCTTGACATGCAAAATGAAAATTCACCTGTATAAAACGTACCAATTTTTTTCTCTTCCTTTTTTCGCTTCTCTTTCAATTTTTTTTTCTTGCAATAAATATCTGTTTCAGTCCCTTGCAGGCCAACAGTGACATCGATTGCAACACTGATAGTTAAGCAAACGTAACTATGGGAAAGATAGCAGCAAACTGTTCTGTTCATAGCTTAGGACCTGGGTACCTACGACATCGCCTTCTCCCACCGAGAGCCTCCCACCGGCCAGTATGCTCCCCTAGAGAGGGTCTCCTCATGGTGCCGTCGGCTAAACACTGTCGACTGGCGACACCCAGGGGGAGAGCCTTCTCCATGGGGGCCCTGTCCTCTGGAACCAATTGCCCCCGAAATGCTCCCTGACTTACGCACCTTCCGCCCTGCTCTCAAAACTTTTCTTTTTCAACAAGCCGGGCTGGCGTAAATACAATTTTTATTAATTTTAATTGGGTTTGTTTGGTTTTTAATCTTATGAGAGGCCAAATTATTTAATATGTTTTTAAATTGTTTTAACTTTTATTTATTTATTAAATTTATATCCCGCCCTTCTCCAAAAGGAACCAGGGCGGCGCACATGAATTTAAAATACATACAAAATCATAATACAAAATTTAAAAAACCTATTAAATGCCTGTCCTGCGCTAAAAACCAATTAAAATCCCCGAAATAAAACTATCTAAACTAGTCCCAGCGGAGGTTATGTTAGGCCGGCTTGATGAAAGAGGTGTGTTTTTAAACACTGGCGGAAGAGGCGGAGGTCGGTGATGGTACGAAGTTCTGGGGGTAGGTCATTCCACAGGGCAGGGCCCGCCACAGAGAAGTCCCTTCCCCTGGGTGTTGCCAGTCGGCATTGTCCGGCTGACGGCACCCTGAGAAGGCCCTCTCTGTGGGAGCGTATCGGTCTAAGGGATGTATGGGGCAGGAGACGGTCTCGTATATAACTAGGCCCCGAGCCATGGAGTGCTTTGAAGATGGTCGTCAAAACCTTGAAGCGCACCCGAAAGGCCACAGGAAGCCAGTGCAGCTCGCGCAGGATCGGTGTTATATGGGAGTGCCTCGAAGCTCCCGTAATCACCCGCGTGGCTGCATTCTGAACTAACTGTAGCTTTCGAGTGCACCTCAAGGGAAGCCCCATGTAGAGATATATCTGTGTTTTATTTTGGCTGTACACCGCCCTGAGTCTTTCGGGAGTAGGGCGGTATAAAAATATAAATAAACTGAACTAAACTAAACTAAATAGAATATGCTTCCATAAAATGATGTTGTAGAAATAGGTTTGGATTCCTTACTTATATGATTAAATCCACTCCAAGTCACAATGTATTCTAATTACCAGTATAACTTGAAAAATGAAAGTATTTATTCCCATGTCTGACAGTTCCTTCTGCCTAAAATGACTGCCAAACATCTGAAAAAATACACATGTAAAACTCTTCTCACTCATTTACACCTATTCATGTAGGAACAGATTGTTAAATTACTGGATGATTATTTATGCATGCTGGAGCTGTTAAAATCCTATACCATATTAGACACGTGCCTTCATTTAAATTGCTAAACAGCAAGGCTTTTTAAATATAAGGGGATAATAATAATAATAATAATAACAATAACCATAACAATAACAATAACAATAACAATAACAATAACAATAACAATAATAATAATAATAATAATAATAATTTAATTTATAACCCGCTCTCTCTCCCCGAAGGGACTCGAGGCGGGGCACAGGGAATTTAAAATCACAAACATAGTACAATATTAAAATCCCATATTAAAACTAAAAATTAGTCGTTAAAAACCCTAAAAACAGTTGATTACCCCAGGCTGGCCAAGCAGAAAAAGTGTGTTTTTAATTTTTGACGGAAGGAGCGGAGGTCCGTAGTTGTTCTAATTTCCGGGGGAAGGTCGTTCCAGAGGGCTGGGCCCACCACAGAGAAGACCCTTCCCCTGGGCATCGCCCGCTGGCACAGCCTAGTGGACGGCACCCGGAGAAGTCCCTCTGTGTGGGAGCGAATCGGCCGCAGGGATGAATGGGGCAGGATGCGATCCCGTAGATAGCTGGGTCCCGTGCCATGGAGCGCTTTAAAGATGATAACCAACACCTTGAAGCGCACCCGAAAGACGACAGGCAGCCAATGCAGCTCGCGCAGGAGCGGTGTTACATGGGAAAACCTAGAGGTTCCCATAACTGCCCGCGCGGCTGCATTCTGGACAAGCTGAAGCCTTCGGGTGCACCTCAAGGGGAGCCCCATGTAGAGAGCAGTTAAAATTGTAAGTAAGACAATAACAAACTTGTTAACCTCATGTCAGCCTTACAGAAATCACCATTTCAATTTCTTTCCCTATTTAGATAAGCTAACATAACATATTCAAAAAAAATACTATTCACGAGTGCAACTAACATTAAGTCACCGCAAACTGACAGAAATACTGATCCAAACATCTGTGCCCACAAAAATACAAAAAAATAACACTCCTTCCAAAGAAATACTAATTGATGTAGACAGGGGTGGGCTTCAAAAATTAGAGCAACATTTGCTGGGTGGGTGTAGCCATGGTGGGGTAAACTGCAGTTTAGCTACATGTCCTGTAAACCATCTACAGTTTGATTTTTGAAGATGTATTCTTTTATTAGTTAATATTTCTATTTTAATATATTTAGTGAAAGTTAATTTGAAGAAGTGGGACTCAACCTATTCTCTACAGCACGTGAAGACAGGAGGAGAATCTAATCAAGAAGAGAAGGAACTTAGAACTGAGAGAAATGTCTTGACAGTTAGAACAATTAATGGAATAACCTACCTCCAGAAGTTCTGGATGGTCCAAACATTGGAAGTTTTCAAGAAGGACTTGGACAACCATTTCTCTGAAATGGTATAGGGTTTGCTGCCTGAGGTAGGGTTGGACTGGAAGATCTCCAAGGTCCCTTCCAATTCTTTCCTCTGTTATTCTGCCTGTAGGTTTTACATCTTTAAGCAGTAGATCAGAGTCAGATATGTATCTTTCAAAACATAAAGAGAAATAACCAAGAAAAATTCAGAAAGGTGAAACAGCAAAAGACCTTCCACCTTTTAGATTGATGCTATCAGTGGTGGGTTTCTGCAGGTTCGCACCTACTCGCGAGAGCCGGTTGGTGAAATTTAGAGAACCGGTGAGAGGGGGTTCCACCGGCGTACCTGGAAGTAAATCTGGCTCGCCGCTGCCAGTGACCCAATGGGAAGGGAAGGAAAGGAAAGGAAGAAAGGAAAGAAAGAAAGAAAGAAAGAAAGAAAGAAAGAAAGAAAGAAAGAAAGAAAGAAAGAATTTATCATCACAATTGAGTCCAAAATTTTGGTTACTAAGCAAGAGCATTGTTAAATGAGTTTTACCACATTTTAAAAGGTGGCCACTCCCACCCTGTCACATGACTGCCAAGCCACGCCCACAAAATAGGCCACACCTACAGAGTAGGTTCTAAAAAATTTGAAACCCACCACTGGATGCTATTAATGCATAGCTGAACGCAATGAAGCAAATACATTTATACTAAAGTTAACTTTGCACTCCTCCATACAATGGATACCATAATGACACTATACCTTAACATTTGATAAAGACTCACTTCTCAATTTCAACTTTGGTCTACTGTCAGAAACAGAGGAAGGAAAAAATATCAAATGGCAAAGTCAATACTAATGGGGAATATGTACTGAACATAGTATAAAACAATGGGATAATCTTTGACCTGTGGAGGAATTCTAAGATTCTTCTCATGTGTCACAACTTTTAATCTTCTCAAGTAAGAGCCAACGAAAGTGTCAAGTAGAATAATGAGGAAGAAGTTTATTCACTAGTTTTCCCTGCTGGCATGGCCTGCGGGGCAAATAACCACATATCAAAATCCTATAATCATAGTTGTGTATCAGTCAAATCCCATAAATACCCATATTACTTCCCACATCTATTAGCCTCGCTGCTGAAGCCGGCATGCCCAACAGTTCGCTAAAAAGTTAGATTACAAAAATTAGGTTACAAAAGGAGAAGAAATAGGGAGAAAAGAAGGAGGTAAAAGAAGGCAAGGCGAAGTTTTCAACGATAGAAAGTTTTAATGGGATGAATGAGGAAAAAGGAGGACAATAGCATGAGCAATTTTTTATCTAATTAGAAAGAAAGAAGAGTGTCCTGGCATGCCAATAAGAAAATGGATGCTTTTCCACTGATTCTGTGACCCATCAATTTTCTGTGTTTGAGAATGTATGCAGGATATCTAATAATCAATGAAGTATTATTCTGTGGTTAATCTTTGGGGAGATTCACAGCCTTTGGGGCTGGTTGGTAGCTCAACAGCTCGAGTCCTAACCAAGAACCTAGGAACTGTCAAGGTAACGTCGGAGGATAGAAGCTGTTCCAAGCAGGGTGGTTTTATTTATTTATTCATTTATTATTATTATTCTGTGGTTAATCTTTGGGGAGATTCACAGCCTTTGGGGCTGGTTGGTAGCTCAACAGCTCGAGTCCTAACCAAGAACCTAGGAACTGTCAAGGTAACGTCGGAGGATAGAAGCTGTTCCAAGTAGGGTGGTTTTATTTATTTATTCATTTATTATTATTATTCTGTGGTTAATCTTTGGGGAGATTCACAGCCTTTGGGGCTGGTTGGTAGCTCAACAGCTCGAGTCCTAACCAAGAACCTAGGAACTGTCAAGGTAACGTCGGAGGATAGAAGCTGTTCCAAGCAGGGTGGTTTTATTTATTTATTCATTTATTATTATTATTCTGTGGCTAATCTTTGGGGAGATTCACAGCCTTTGAGACTGGTTGGTAGCTCAATAGCTGGAGTCCTAACCGAGGACCTAGGAACTCTCAAGGTAACGTCGGGGGATAGAAGCTGTTCCAAGCAGGGTGGTTTTATTTATTTATTCATTTATTATTATTGTTCTGTGGTTAATCTTGGGTGAGATTCACAGCCTTTGGGGCTGGTTGGTAGCTCAACAGCTCGAGTCCTAACCAAGGACCTAGGAACCGTCAAGGTAACATCAGAGGATAGAAGCTGTTCCAAGCAGGGTGGCCTTTGTAGAGTCAGAATGCTCAAGTCCGGCAAACCTAGAACCTCCACATAGCGAGGAAGCCCCCTAGGTCTTGCTCCAAGGGCTCCAATCACAATCGGGACAACAATTGATTTCTTTTTCCACAGTCACTCAACTTCAATTTGCAAGTCCCGGTACTTGGTGATTTTTTCTTGATGCTTATTTTCAATTCATGCATCACCAGGTATTGTAATGTCAATGCACCATACTTTTTTCTTATTATTTCTTATTTCTTATTATTCTGTGGTTAATCTTTGGTGAGATTCATAGCCTTTGGGGTTGGTTGGTAGCTCAACAGCTTGAGTCCTAACCAAGGACCTAGGAACTGTTAAGCCGTATGTTGTTCCTATCAATTACAGAAAACTATTATTTACATGTTACTAAAAAAATATTCATCTATCCATCCATTTTCTTCTCTGGGGAGCTTACAAAATGGTAAAAAAAAACAAATAAGTCACGTTATGTATGCAAATTACATATAGAAAAATTAAAGTATCACTCAATTTATTATCTTGTAGCAGAGGTATTTATTCTGACAGGATACAGAATGCTACAAATGCATAAAAATATGTATCTAAGGCAATTATTATACTATTATATTTTTCAAGGCTTATATAAATATTCTGAATTTATTTGAGAGTGGTGTGGGTTCCTAAAACTATGCAAATTTTAATGAAAAGAAACCAAAGAAAAAGTCAGTATTCTCCAAATCACTAAAATCGATTATGGGCGTCATTGTAATGGAGAAGCCTGCAAAAATCTAGATTAAGCAATTTTCATCATTCTCTCCCTCTCCCTCTCCTTCTCTCTCTCTCTCTCTCTCTCTCTCTCTCCCTCCCTCCCTCCCTCCCTCCCTCCCTCCCTCCCTCCCTCTCTTAACTTTCTTGTTACCAGGATGAACTGGCAACCAAGCTATTTCAGGGTAAGGAGAATAATCTAGAACTCTTTGTAATTTGCAGAGTTAAACATAAGAATAAGAATAATCTTTATTGTCATTGTAATAAAATAAAATAAAATTACAATGAAATTGGTTTGAGCATTGTGCTAACATTTGCATCACGTGGAATACAGACAGCAGTGACAACCATAACAGAAATCTCTCCAGGCAGTTAAAATGGCCGACAAATGACAGTTGGAAATTCCACGTCTGCAGAACAGTGCGCACAAGCAACTCCACCGCTAGTACACCAGTTATCATGGGTGTAAATACACAGTCCTCCACCCTTGCTTCCACCAGAGTTGTTGTCTCTGTCAAAGCGGTGTGTGGTGCGGCTAGTTAGCTCCACAGACGCACCTGGTACAAGTGGATGAAGCCAGGTCTCTGTGATGATCATCACACAGCAGTCACCAATGAGCCCATTCGCTGCCATCCATAGCTCCAGCTCATCGGTTTTGTGGACAAAGGATCCAGAGTTGGTTAAGAAATGCTTGGCAATGCTGGTCTGTGAGGCTGCTTTCATAATCGAACTAGCAAACCTGCTCTGCATCCCCGCTTCTGCTTCGGCTCCCTTCGCTGCCTCCTAGGCCAAACAACGATCCATGGAGAGCCTGGCAGTCTTACTGTGTCACTCGGTATATTATGAGACTGCTGTAATATCGAGTTGACTAGAAGATCTTTATCTTTAATAATAAGTTAATAATGACTTAATAACTCCCTGTGGGTATAGACTAGTTTTTGTCTAACTCTGCTGTGACACCAGGAACTCAAAGCCGCTGCGCCTAAGCGTGCCGCCATCTTGAATATGCAGAATTATTTCAACGGGTTTAAAAAACTTACTTTGGTACTGGAATATATTATGGAAGTTCATTCTAATCTAAGTAATCTAAAATCTCGAAGTGTTTATTAGCACCTTAGATTCCGAATAAGCAGCTTTAGAAAATGCACACTGCTTTCCTCAAAACAACAGCTACAGATTAATTACATTTAGCTAAGTGAATAAATTTAAATATCTTTTTTTCTCACATGCTTCACAATTTTGCAAAAGCCATTTCAAAGCAAAAAGATACATGAAAGAAAAGCATTTGCTCCCCAAAACATGTTCATAGCGAATTCCTCCCATTAATTAATTAACCCGGCTAATTCCTCCCAAGATTCTTGTATGCTTTTTTATGACCAACGATGTAAAAGAACAGGAAGAAAACTGGATTTTCTGTTCTATCATGACGAATGCCGTGAAGCCATTATCATGGCAACTCCACTGCACTGTACAGTAGAAGCCATTTTACGGCAGTATGGTAGAAGCCACTTTAAGGCACAACAGGCTGCATCTTAACAGAACACATACCCCGAAGGGTGTTAGGGGTGTCTTACCCCCCACAGTATTTGTTTCCAGAGAGTAAGTAACTCCAGAGAGCAAGTTTGGTTGAAATTGCTGAAGATATTACAGAGTTATGCTGGAACATATACATACCCAACCATTTATGGATTTGCATCGTTAAATGAAATTGCATAGTTGGCAAATTTAAGAGATAGAAAACATTCAAAATATATATTTTAATTCTACAAATGATAGCAAAATGAATACATTTTACAAGAAAGATTATAATTATTACATGCATTACATAAAATGATAACAATATCTTTGCTCATGACTGTTGTACAGCTAAATAATAAATCAAGAGAATTGCAGTATGTTAAATAAAGTATTGTAAATATTACTTTCTTCTTTCCTTTTCACTAAAATATAACCAATAAGAGAGTCTCAATATGTCACCGGGTAACATTTGGCTGATGGATATTTTGAAAAACCATTCCAAACTTGATGTTTTTTCCAACAGGTAAAGAAAAAGTAGATTGAGCAGGAGGACTTTGGTGTATATTTCTTTGTCACAGTAATTTGATTGTTATTTAGATTTAGTGTACCAGTGGTTGCATTTTTTGCAGTAGAAGAAATCCTGTTGAAATGTTCCGTATTTCTTAAAGAGACATAAATTGTATATTTATCTTCCAATCCAAATCAAGTTACTGAGCAAAACTGATCTTTCACTGCATGTAGAAACAGCATTTGAATTGAAATGATATATTATTGAGAGCAATAATGTTGTACCGCATCTGTTTTATTGGAACTATAAATCAGGACTTCTAATGAAGACTTAAAATCCTACTTAAGGACTGCAATATTGACAATTGCACATTTAGCTTTATCATCACGTTGCAATAAGAGTTTATCTGTCTTTACTTGTTTATACTGAGCAAGCAGCTTGAAATTACAGGTGCTAAGGAATGAAGACAATATCAATTTCCCATTAAAAATCCATTAAATTACGGAATGGAGGATATATCTATTTATGTATAGATATAGATATATCGGATGAGCAATGGTTTTTCCATAAGGTCTGATGAGACCTTTAATTAACTCAGTCTGGGTATGTGTGACCCCTAATTATATTTTATTTCTATTCTTCTGGCAGTAAAATAATTAACTCATTCCAACTAGGCTTCCAAACTATGCAGAGTAAAAACTGATTAGTAGCTAATAATGAAATATGTCAATACAAGCACAAAAGACTTCAAAATAGAAGTAATTAACATTTCGTTCCTGCGTGAATTGCCCTGATGAGCTATGAGGCTGCATAGTGAATATGCTTACACTATCAACTACAGCTAATAAATAATTTTGTTAGGTTTGAAAGACTGAGTTGACAGTATCATCTTCATTAGAGACAAAGAAGAAGAATGATGCCAGAAGTGCATTATCACATCAAGTTTTGTTGCCATTGCTCTAGAGCAGTGGTGGGTTTCAATTTTGTTTAGAACCTACTCTGCAGGTGTGGCCTATTTTTGTGGGCGTGGCTTGGCAGACATGTGACAGGGTGGGAGTGGCCACCTTTTAAAATGTGGTGAAACTTATTTAACAACGCTCTTGCTTAGCAACCAAAAATTTGGACTCAATTGTGATGATAAATTCTTTCTTTCTTTCTTTCTTTCTTTCTTTCTTTCTTTCTTTCTTTCTTTCTTTCTTTCTTTCTTTCTTTCCTTTCTTCCTTCCTTTACTTTCCTTTCCTTCCCAGTGGGTCACTGGCAGCGGCGGGCCAGATTTACTTCCAGGTATGCCGGTGGAACCCCCTCTCACCGGTTCTCTAAATTTCACCAACACAGCAACTGGTTTATATTTCTGTCTCCCAAGGTCATGAGATTCTGACAAGCAAAGTCAATGGAAAGCCCAATTAAATGAACAACCAGGTTACTTACAATACAATAATACAATAGCAGAGTTGGAAGGGACCTTGTAGGTCTTCTAGTCCAACTGCCTGCGTGGGCAGGAACCTTATACCATTTCAGACAAATGGCTATCTAACATCTTCTTAAAGACTTCCAGGGTTGGGGCATTCACAACTTCTGGAGGCAACTTCTGTTCCAGAGGTTAATTGTTCTGACTGTCAGGAAATTTTTCCTTAGTTCTAAGTTGCTTCTCTCCTTGATTAGTTTCCACCCATTGCTTCTTGTCCTGCCCCCAGGTGCCTTGGAGAATAGTTTGACTCCCTCTTTTTTTTTGTGGCACCCTCTGAGATATTGGAACACTGCTATCATGTCTCCCCTGGTTCTTCTCTTCATCAAACTAGACATACCCAGCTCCTGCAGCCGTTCTTCATATGTCTTAGTCTCCAGTCCTCTAATCATCTTGGTTGCTCTTCTCTGCACTCTTTCCAGAGTCTCCACGTCTTTTCTACATCGTGGCGACCAAAACTGTATGCAGTATTCCAAGTGTGGCCTTACCAAGGCACTATACAGTGGCATTAACACTTCACGTGATCTTGATTCTCTCCCTCTGTTGATGCAGCCTAGAACTGTGTTGGCTTTTTTGGCAGCTGCTGCACACGGCTGGCTCATATTTCAATGGTTGTCCACTAGGATTCCAAGATCCCTCTCACAGTTACTGCTATTGAGCAAGGTACCACCTATACTGTACCTGTGCACTTACTTATCAACTGCTGTGATTCACTTAACAACTGAGGCAAAATGGGTGAAAACGGGGCAAAATTCACTTAACAAACATCTCACTTAACAACATAAATTTTGGGCCAATTGTGATTGTAAGTCAAGGGCTACCAAGCAGATATTTAATCTTATGGAACTCAATTATGAATGGCTGAGGAACGTGTACATACATCTTCATTTTAATCGGAAGATATATGTCTTTATAGCTGGATCATTTTTCACTGTTAAAGATTGAACGTTCAGTTTAATAATGTCATGTGGCACAATGAGGAAAAGCTTCTGCCTACATTGCTGAACTGTTTGTTTAAGACGCATAAATAATCTAATCTATATATTTAAAAGCCAAATAGCACTCATGCATCACAAATCTCCAGAATTGTAAAGCCTACAAACTTGAAATTCAGCATGTATGTTTCCCTTGGCTTCTAGGTGCTCGCTAAGAAAGGATTTTTCAAAATGACCATCAGATCATCTGTATTTTTTATACATTATGTTAACATGCATCAATGCTAAGGAACTAGACATTCTACTCCCCCTCCCCACCTGAAAGGAACTCTGTTGCAACTGCCAGTTGCTGTATGTTAGCACGCTCTGATGCTACCCCTTCACTAGACCAGCTTTGGGTGTGGCCAGCATGTGACTCATCCGGCTCATGGGAGTTTAGACATTCTACTCCCCCTCCCCACCCAAAAAGAACTCTGTTCCAACTGCCAGTTGCCTTATATTAACATGCTCAGATGCTAAGGAGTTACAGGCTCTACGTTAATTTTCAAGCTTTAAGTGTTAATGAATCAAGCCCAATAGTAACTTATTTATTTATTTGTTTATTTATTTATTTATTTATTTATTTATTTATTTATTTATTTATTTATTTATTTATTTATTTATTTATTTATTTATTTATTTATTTATTTATTTATTTATTTATTTATTTATTTATTTATTTATTTATTTATTTATTTATTTAAATTTATACCCCGCCCTTCTCCAAAAGGACCCAGGGCGGCACACAGGAAACTTAAAAATACATAACAAAACCAAGTAAAACATTTATAAAACTTATTTGATAACCATCCTGCACTAAAACCAAATTAAAATCCCCAAAATTTAAAAACTGTCTAAAATAGTCATTTGTGGAGGTTACGCTAGGCCGGCTAGATGAAACAAATGTGTCTTTAAACACTGGCGGAAGAGGCGGAGGTCGGAGATGGTGCGAAGTTCAGGAGGTAGATCGTTCCAAAGGGCTGGATCTGCCACAGAGAAGGCTCTTCCCCTGGGTGTCGCCAGTCGGCACTGTCCGGCCGATGGCACCCTGAGAAGGCCCTCTCTGTGGGAGCTACTACTACTACTACTCATTAATTCTCAAGCTTTAAGTGTCAATAAGCTTAGACCTAAAAGATTAGAACAAAATATATAACTTCTCTCTTATTGCTACAGGAAAAGGGGGTGGTGAAATTGTTCATAACATATTGTGTTGAAAATGGGCCAGTACTGGGAAATGCTGTGCTTCTATAAGCCATGTGTCTCACCAGCCTCGCTTCTGAAGATGGAGACTGAAAAGGCTAAGATAAATGTAAATGTCAGGTAGATCCCTGTGGATTCAAATGGTTCTTGGAGACCAGCTGTCAGACACAGCAGGTAACAATATGGTATAGAAACTTACACTATAAGGGGGTTTTATAAGCAAATGCTGAACACAGTTCTATAAAATGCTTTGAAGTGAACATGTTTTTAATCCGAAAAGATCCCATTCCAACCACGGAATGGTTGTTTCAGCCTTCCCGAAAGTTCTCCGAGGCAATTCCAACCTTGCCAGAAATGTTATGATCTCTCCAAGACAAAACCAATATACCAAACAAAATCAAACTCCCAAGTCTTGCTGCCAAAGAAAGTTTAGAATCCTTTGTTCTGAGACAAGAATTCTTCTGCTCAAATTAGAACTTAGGAGTGCTTTCAGTAATGCATTCAGAAATATTCCTGATAAGACCAGAATCATGGGGCGTGGCATGGAAGCTATCAGTCTGTGGCACTGCTGAGATGTTATGGAAGACCAGGATGCTTCAACAGCGGCCTTCAGCTCTTCTGCATTGGGATTACTGTGCTTGATTGGCCTGCAAACTCGCCTGACCTGAACCCCGCAGAGAACCTATGGGGCATTGCCAAGAGAAAGATGAGAGACATGAGACCGAACAATGCAGAAGAGCTGAAGGCCGCTATTGAAGCATCCTGGTCTTCCATAACACTTCAGCAGTGCCACAGGCTGATAGCTTCCATGCCACGCCGCATTGAGGCAGTCATTGCTGCAAAAGGGGCCCAAACCAAGTCCTGAGTACATATGC
The DNA here is from genome assembly GCA_039707465.1 of Rhabdophis nuchalis. Taxonomy (NCBI): domain Eukaryota; kingdom Metazoa; phylum Chordata; class Lepidosauria; order Squamata; family Natricidae; genus Rhabdophis; species Rhabdophis nuchalis. Next base: position 7,591,198 of record CM077661.1, read on the forward strand.
ATGCTTATACTTTTCAGAGGTCTGATATTGTTCTATGTACAATCCTTGTTTTATTGATTGCATGCAATATTCTAATTTTCTGAGATTGTGGATTTGGGGTTTTCATGAGCTGTAAGCCATAATCATCCCAGTTATGACAAATCATGGCTTGAACTATCTTGCTTTGCATGCAATGAGTCTTATCTCATATATTAGTTTCACCTTTTAAGTTGCGTTCCTGAAATAAATGAACTTTTGCATGATATTCTAATTTTTCGAGTTTCACCTGTATATGTTGTGAATTCTGACATCTTAACAGGTAATGGAAATAAATGCAGGTGTCAGAATGTTGCAAAAAAAAATATCCCCAAACCTTGAAGTAGGTAGGCAAGTAAATCACCTATTTAATTTATGTAACACAGTAACCTATTAATATTAATAGACAACATTAAAGCACATTAAATACATGAATACCATCCTAACTCTATGAACCTAATAGTACAATCTGATCAATGTTTACTTGAAAAAGTTAAACAGGTAAAGTGTAAGATCCTAAATCTATAGTATGTGTAATAGGAAAGGATGTAAATGAAAAATGGCTTGGGTGTATTACAGTAGTGCACAGCAAGCATGTTTTCAGGTAAATGTAAATAGAAATTAGTACCAGGAAGTTGACAGCTGTGGAGTTTAAGAATTTGCATTGTCAGGCAGACACTTAAAAAGTAATTGGGAATATGCAGCTATGAATCAAGGCACTGTGATTCCAAAGCAGTTTGCTGAGCTAAAGTTTCTTCGGAACCAATTTACTGTTTACAAATATGCCACAGAAGTAAACCAAATGCTAATTAACACAAAAGTTACATAGACCTCACTTTTAAAGGCTTTCCTCCATTCTTTCAGCAGTTTTGTAAGCCTGCATTACTTTGAATTATTCTTTTAAATATTCTTTAAAGAGGCAATTGTTTTTCTTTGAAAACCTACATCTGAATTGGTGGGTTGCTTTCGGTGCGTTGTTATTACTTTACTTTAATTCAACTTATTAACCGCCCCCTCTCCCCGAAGGGACTCGGGGCGGTGCACAGGAAATATAAAAAACACAATATATTACAATTAATACATAAATATTTAAAACTATATTAAACTAACACCCTGTGCTAAAATCTCCCCGTTAAAATTATCATAAAACCCAATATAAAAATTTCTCTAGTAACTAAGGCTAAGTACAGTATTTCTCTACTAACTAAGGCTAACAGGCCGGCCTGTTGGAAAAGGTAAGTTTTTAATTGCTGGCGGAAGGAGCGGAGGTCCGTGATGGATCTAAGTTCGGGGGGGTAGGTCGTTCCAGAGGGTAGGGCCCACCACAGAGAAGGCCCTTCCCCTGGGCGTCGCCCGCTGGCATTGCCTAGTGGACGGCTCCCGGAGAAATCCCTCTCTGTGGGAGCGAATCGGCCGAAGGGATGTATGGGGTAGGATGCGATCCCGCAGATAACAGATAATTAAACGTAGAAGGGCATCGCCTTCTTAAATACACTGGCTTTTTGTAAAGCATGTTGTCTTAAATAGGAAGGAGACTATTTGGTTTTAAGGCTTCAAATAATCATTCTGACCAGAGGTGGTACTGAGCCAGTGCTGACCGGTTTTGGAGAACTGGTAACGGAAATATTAGCGCATGCACTGTGTCTGGGCATGCACACTGCCTTCTGCGTATGCGCAGAAGGTCGTGCATTACATCGGAGCAGGTGGGTGAAGCCTCCTACAGCTGCCGCCACCAGCTGAATACCACCTCTAAGGGCTTGGCTGTTTCTTCTAACGCAGAGGTTCCTAAACTTGGCAACTTTAAGACTTGTGGACTTCAACTCCCACAGAATTCTCCAGCCAGCTATGCTTAACGTTGCCAAGTTTGGGAACCTCTGTTCTAACGGCTGTCCACCAGCTTAGAATTTTTGCCACCTTTTGGCTAATGAGCTTAACATTAAATCTGTGTTTTTGGGTCGACACTACTGCCTCGATTTTGAAATCATCAAAATATGACTTGCATAAATTTGGAAGAAAAAAAAAACCTCTGCAAATTTTCTCTTTTCAATTAAAGGGAGTGGAGCAGTTGGATTCTTTAATTAAGCTTCTACTGCCATAAATGGAGCTGGGGTATTATTTTAGTGTTGCCGATTCAATGTGATTTAGTGCACCATGTCACACTTGGCTAAAAACGGTAATAAATGACTAACAAGAAAGCAATCTGTACTCATTAATGATGTTGGAATGATGGAAAGTGTTCTTTAAGATATTTAAGTATCATAATAAAGTGTTACTCAATTGTCATATTTCTAGGGCACCCAACTACCAAACAACCTTGGGCTGTTTCACAAGATTAAAGACACAGTACTCTACATACATCGCTCCATCTACATACATCGCTCCATGGCTCGGGGCCTAGCTATATACGAGACCGCCTCCTGCCCCATACATCCCTCCGTCCGGTCCGTTCCCACAGAGCGGGCCTTCTCCGGGTGCCGTCGGCTGGGCAATGCCGGCTGGCGACACCCAGGGGAAGAGCCTTCTCTGTGGCGGGCCCGGCCCTCTGGAACGACCTACCCCCCGACCTTCGCACAATCTCGGACCTCCGCCTCTTCCGCCAACGTCTTAAGACGTACTTATTCCAACAAGCCGGCCTAGGATAGCCCCCCGCTTCTGACTTTTTAAATATAAATTATAATTTGGTTACGGTTTTAATAACGGGTTTTAGCACGGGTGAATTAATTTAATATATTTTTAATTGATGTATATTGTATTTATGGTTTTATATAATGCCTGTGCGCCGCCCTGGGTCCTAACAAGGAGAAGGGCTGGGTATAAATTTAATAAAATAAAATAAATAAGACAACACAAAACATAATAGGAAAACAAATTGGGCTTGACTCCCTTAATGGCCATCTCATATTCTATTGATAATATTAAATGGTAAAGGTTCCCCTTGCACATCTGTACTAGTCGTTCCTGACTCTAGGGGGTGGTGCTCATCTCCGTTTCAAAACCGAAGAGCCAGTGCTGTCCAAAGATGTCTCTGTGGTCATGTGGCCAGCATGACTCAACACTGAAGGCGCATGGAACGCTGTTCCCTTCCCACCAAAGGTGGTCCCTATTTTTCTACTTGCATTTTTACATGGTTTTGAACTGCTAGATTGGCAGAAGCTGGGACAAGTCACGGGAGCTCCCTCTGTTCCGTGGCAGTAGGGATTCGAACCGCCAAACTACTGACCTTTCTGATCGACATGCTCAGCGTCTTAGCAACCACATCCCTCTATGATAATATTAATAGATACTAATTTAATACTAGATAGCAATATTACTGCTAATAGATAACTATTCGCTTCACAAAACAGAAAGAAATTAAGCCTTTACAGTTTCATTATTATGCTGGAATTTTAAAGAGGGAGGGGGAGAAATTTATATATTCTATTCCCACTAGCCAGTTTTCCTTTAATATTAAAGAGCTCTTGGGTCCTATGAAAATAAGTAAGTCGAATTTAAATGAGGCAATGCATAACTTTTTTTATCTGCTCTTGGCTACATTCTTTGGCCTCTGGGAATTCACAAAATATTTGATTTCTATTTCTTAGGAAACATTCATATATGCTTGCACCTAAGATGAAAATATATGCATGATGTATTTGAGGAAATATCATTCATTAAAAATCAATTAAATTACATCTTGTCAGGTTCAGTGCATTTTAGCTGGGAAAATGACACGTTTAATTGCAAGGAAAGATAATGCAGCTTGAGAAAGATAGGCAATTGTATTATTCAGTTCTTCGTCGCCACTATGTTAAAAAAAGTATCTTGACATAAGTCTTTAATATAATTTAGTTCATTGCGATACAATACTTGAAGTTCCTGGATTGAAATCTGTTGTTTATCTCTTATCATTTTATGACAGGTCGATTTCAGTGGTGAAACTCTAGTGAAACTGCAAGTGTTTCTTATCCTACTCTGTCATTACATATATTATCAGTAACAGTAAAAGCACTAATGTTAACAAATATTACAGCTCTACTCTGAATCCAGGTGTGATAAATATGTCAGAATAAATGAAAAATGTATTATATGCAATCATCTCTCGCAAGAAACGGTGTTCATGTGTTTACTAATTAGAATAAGACATAATTTAGGGGCTTCGCATTTTTTGTGAAAAATTAGATAATATGATTCAGTATATCATGAATATTTAGAAACTCGTCTGCTGCTGAATGTCATTAACATCTTAATACTTTGGCATTCTTCAGAATAGATCATAAATGTAGGTCCCAAACAGAGAGAGTAAACAGAAATTTCTCTCGGGGGTTTGCAACTGAGTTCAACAGAAGGGGACAAATCTGAAGTTTTGTGTTTAGGAAGATTGTATTCTTAACAGAATGTAGTTACAGATTAGAAATGTATGTTCTGAGAGCTACTGATATACTATTGTTGGTGACTGAGTGATTAATTTCTGCTTACACATCCGCAAATTGTAAGGTTCAAAAGAGCCTTGAAAGTCAGGGAACTACCAGAGAATTGAAAAAGTGCTGATGTGGTTCCCATCACATCATTGGGAAAAAAACAAATCCAGGTAACAGATCAGTCTGACATCAACACTTGGGAAGTTACTGGAAAAGATCATCAGCTTTTCAAAGTAGATCAGGCCAGGTAAGACTTCATAAGGACTACTGGAAATCTATGTTTATTGCTGCAGGGCATAACAACAGAATCTGAAAGTTTGACAGAGTTTGTCTCTTATACTAAAGAGAATCCAAGCAAGGTCATTTCTGAGTTTCTTCTGATGTCCTTTTCACTTTTCAGAGCTAACCTCATCTTTATGTGTTTGCCCTTGCATTCCTTCTTCAAGGTTATGCCTATATTCCTCTAAGATTACTTAATCATAACTTCAGAATCATTAATAGGTAAGTTGAGGAAATGAAAGTAACGGAAACAAAGCAATTTGGTTAAATATGCATAAAATAGAGTGATAAATGCTTACCAACAGCTGTTTTATGAACCTGAATAACTGAAGACCAGAATGCCAACTTAACAAGGATTCCTTATCTGGATTCCGGGTTTAAAAGGCACTTTTTAACTTTCTAGAACTAGAATTATTACCAGACACACAACATTCTATTCTTATTATAAAAAAGTTCATTATTTTATTTATTTTTTATTCAGATGTATATTTACTCTTTCATCGTCCTCAGAAAAAAGGACCATTGATTTGTCGTTGTGATGTACATTATTTTCTTTGACCTGTGTTGTTTCCACCACTGATATATTTCCAGGAGGATTGATATACAGTGGTACCTCGGTTCTCATCCTAAATTGATTCCAGGAGGTGCAGTAAGTATCAAAAATAATGACTACCAAACAATTTTTTCCCATAAGGAAAAGTTCTAGCTTGTATGTTCAGTACCATACAAATGATGAGTACTAGGACAGAGTTTTCACATCAAAATGCATTGAGTACCAAACTTGATGAGTTTCAAAGCAGTTCAGTACCAAAGTACCACTGTATTTGATTGATTGTTCCACCCTGAATAGGATTCCATCATCTTTGTCAACAATTGGTTATGGATTATTGGCAATAGAAAAATATTAGGGAGGGAAAACAAGAAATTATGAGGTACAAGTCACAGAGTAAATGATATTTATAGCTGGATTACTGCAACGCTCTCTACATGGGGCTCCCCTTGAGGTGGACTCGAAAGCTACAGTTAGTGCAGAATGCGGCCGCGCGGATGATTATGGGTGCCTCAAGGCAAACCCACGTAACACCTCTCCTGCGCGAGCTGCACTGGCTGCCTGTGGCCTTTCGAGTGCGCTTCAAGGTGTTGACAACCATCTTTAAATCGCTCCATGGCTCGGGGCCTAGCTATATACGACACCGCCTCCTGCCCCATACATCCCTTCGTCCGATCCACTCCCACAGAGAGGGCCTTCTCCGGGTGCCATCGGCGGGGCAATGCCGGTTGGTGACACCCAGGGGAAGGGCCTTCTCTGTGGCGGGCCCGGCCCTCTGGAACGACCTACCCCCCCGACCTTCGCACTATCTCGGACCTCCGCCTCTTCCGCCAACGTCTTAAGACGTATTTATTTCAGCAAGCCGGCCTAGGATAGCCCCCCGTTTCTGACTTTTTAAAAATAAATTATAATTTGGGAAGGTTTTTAACATGGGTTTTAGCACGTGTTAACTAATTTAATATATTTTAATTGATATTTATTGTATTTTGTGGTTTTAATAATGCCTGTGCGCCGCCCTGGGTCCTAACAAGGAGAAGGGCGGGGTATAAATTTAATAAAATAAAAATAAAATAAATAAATAAATAGCCTTATTAACTCATCCTTATTTTTGGAAAGGTCAATGTTTGGGCCAGGACCAGTACCTGTTAGATAGATACTCTGAAGAAATTGAATCTGATCCACCGAGATATTTTTTTTCTAAAAAAAGACAACTTTTAAACCATACTCTGAAAGTTGACCACTGGATTTATCATAGAGATACTTTGGCAAGACCAGAAGCAAACCAATAGCACTTAAAAAAAAAAACCCAGCCAAATTACAGTTATAAAGAAAAATGATTGCTAATGATATAAATATAGGCAGAGAGTTTAATGAAGTGATAAATTGCTTTGGCTAGCTGCTTGTTTTCAGTATCAAACAGCACATTGTACTTTTCAACTATCCCAGTTAAAGTATCATGGCAATATTAGATATTGTCTGTTGGAATCTCAGAAGCAGCAGAAAGCTGATGAAATGCTTTGTTGAATTTGTTACTTCAAAATATGAGCCAGCCGTGTGCAGCAGCTGCCAAAAAAGCCAACACAGTTCTAGGCTGCATAAACAGAGGGATAGAATCTAGATCACGTGAAGTGTTAATGCCACTGCATGGTGCCTTGGTAAGGCCACACTTGGAATACTGCATTCAGTTTTGGTCGCCACGATGTACAAAAGACGTGGAGACTCTGGAAAGAGTGCAGAGAAGAGCAACCAAGATGATTAGGGGACTGGAGACTAAAACATATGAAGAACGGTTGCAGGAGCTGGGTATGTCTAGTTTGATGAAGAGAAGGACCAGGGGAGACATGATAGCAGTGTTCCGATATCTCAGAGGGTGCCACAAAGAAGAGGGAGTCAAACTCTTCTCCAAGGCACCTGGGGGCAGGACAAGAAGCAATGGGTGGAAACTCATCAAGGAGAGAAGCAACTTAGAACTAAGGAGAAATTTCCTGACAGTCAGAACAATTAACCTCTGGAACAGAAGTTGCCTCCAGAAGTTGTGAATGCCCCAACCCTGGAAGTCTTTAAGAAGATGTTAGATAGCCATTTGTCTGAAATGGTATAAGGTTCCTGCCCACGCAGGGGGTTGGACTAGAAGACCTACAAGGTCCCTTCCAACTCTGCTATTGTATTGTATTGTATTGTATTGTATTGTATTGTATTGTATTGTATTGTATTGTATTGTATTGTATTGTATTGTATTGTATTAAAATAGGTCTCCATTTCGATTTCCAAGTGCGATTTGCTCAACGCTTCATTGAATTGAATTAAATGTCTAAAAGTAAATGCAGCTCCTAACACATATAGGCATGAAAGCAGTGAAGTTGCAACAAAGATGAAAGTACAAACTTTACCTTCTATAACGTCTCCTCATCTTGGTGAGCCAGATGCATTAAAGGAATGATTCACCTTTCCCTCTAACGACACTCTTACAATATGTTTTTCACATCTTTCTCCAATAGTAGTTTAAAAGTTATAATTAGCACACACTTTGTAGACACATTAAAAAGATTATGATTCCCAGGGTGTGTAACAGCTAATATTTTGCTACGATAAAGCCATCTGGATATTTAGCGGCATAGAGTGAAGTGCCTCCACAAAGAAAATATTCTGAAATATGCTACCAGCAGTTGAACATCTGCCACAACGGCAATGAAGTTATGCGCCACATGGACTGGCTAAAGGAACAGAAAGTGCAATGGTACTTTAATATCTGTTGTGAAGAACCACGGCTGGATAGTCCACGACTGGACTACTGCAATGCTCTCTACATGGGGCTCCCCTTGAGGTGCACCCGAAGACTTCAGCTTGTCCAGAATGCGGCCGCGCGGGCAGTTATGGGAACCTCCAGGTTTTCCCATGTAACACCGCTCCTGCGCGAGCTGCATTGGCTGCCTGTCGTCTTTCGGGTGCGCTTTAAGGTGTTGGTTATCATCTTCAAAGCGCTCCATGGCTCGGGACCTAGCTATCTGCGGGATCGCATCCTGCCCCATGCATCCCTGCGGCCGATTCGCTCCCACAGAGAGGGACTTCTCCGGGTGCCGTCCACTAGGTTATGTCAGCAGGCGATGCCCAGGGGAAGGGCCTTCTCTGTGGTGGGCCCGACCTTCTGGAATGACCTTCCCCCCGAAATTAGAACAACCACGGACCTCCGCTCCTTCCGTCAAAAATTAAAAACACACTTCTTTTGCTTGGCCGGCCTAGGATAACTTAACTGTTTTTAGGTTTTTTTTTTTAGGGGTTTGTCTTAGTTTTAACATGGGATTTTAGCGCAGGGTTTAGTTTAATTCTTTTTTAATACTGTATTGTTTGTGGTTTTATATGCATTTTTAATTTCCCTGTGCCCCGCCTCGAGTCCCTTCGGGGAGAGAGAGCGGGTTATAAATTAAATTATTTATTTATTTATTTATTTACATTAAAAAATATACAATAATAAATAACATATGTACAAAAGTAAAAAGAAATTAAATAATAAACCTGTGCTAAAAATCCCATTAAAAAATTGGCTAAGGCTCTATCATTCCTACATTAAATTATATATATATATAGCTAGCTAACTAGCTAGGTAGATATACAGTAGATATAGATATAAATATAATGTATATCTATCTGTGTGTGTGTACGGAGAGAGGATATATGCAGCATATACTATAAAAACTATATATGTAGTCTTATAAATCTCAAGATAAATTACCCAGCCCATATGATCTTGCGCATGTTTTTCATATCAGAGAGAACAAATGCTCACATGAATTAATTATGTTGAAGTATTAAAATGTTATGTGCAATCTCTTGAATATAATTGGGGTGGCAATATACGATGTCTTCATAAAATGTTCTTTTAACCTAGCTCTTGGAGAAAAAGAGAAAATTATGCGATCGTAAGTGGCATATGAATCAACTTTATAATACATCCAAGAACGTCAACTAACATATTCCTGCATCATTAGCTCATCTCATGTGCAGAAATCAAAAACGGTCAGGCAATTGTCTAAATATGTTTTTAAAAAAACCCTCACGTGTGATAAAGAAGTGGATATGAACATCATGCAAATGACTGCAGCAAAGTTTGAAGCAAAACAACCGATCAAATCATATGAAAACCCGACCAATTTGAAGGAAGTTAAAACCAGCAGTTCCTAACTTTGAACAGGATTTTAATTTACTGCATTTTCCAGCATGCATTTTCCAGCCTTCCACAATCCTTTTGAATCTCTACTTTAGTTTGCTGTTTAAAGATATCAGCGATTATATTTAAGGAAAATGTGTTTTTATTGCAGTATTGCAGATGAATAATCTATCCCAATGGATTGGAGATTTAATTTTTTTCTCTATATATTTTTGGGTAAAAGGCTACCCGTTTGGTATCATTTCTATTGGTTCGCTTGAACCGGTAGTTTAAAAAAAATGCTACCGGTCCAGACGAATGAGTAGTTTTGACAATCAGCTGTGCAACAATCAGCTGTGCCATGCAATTTATATTTGTTAGAAAGCAAGAAATCCTGCTTTCAAACAAATCTTTTTTTTCTAATTTTGTTTAATTAAAAAATAAGAACAAGAAAAGGAAAACGGAAAAAGGACGTTAACCAGACAAAACTACATAGATACAACTGGGAGTAACTCACCCCCTATATGTATACAGTTGCAAAGTAACATCATATATCTTCTCACTACATTTCCAGTTATTTCTGTCTATTTATATCTTACATTGGTTAATTCTTAATTCTTTGTAAATGTTATTGCTTCATATGTTTATTTTATTTACTATCTACATATCTGCACTATGCATTTTTCCCTATTGCTTATCCCGTAATCTTTTTACCTCTATCCATTCGTACCATTTTTCCCAACTTTGGCAAAATAGTGTTTCTTGTCTATCTTTAAGAATATATGTTAGTCTATCGCATTCAGCACACCAGAAGATTTTGTTGATAATTGGTTGGTCTGGTGGTAGTTCCTTCCCTCTCCAAAATTGCGTGTATGCTATTCTAGCTGCAGTAGTGATATGTAGATGGTAACTAGCACCTTGAAGCGCTCCCAGAAGGAGTCCAGAGGTCCTCTGGAGCTTCCAGGAAGCCCGTTTTCCCCCCTCTCCGAGCCTCCACATCAGTGGTGGGTTTCAAATTTTTTTAGAACCTACTCTGTAGGTGTGGCCTATTTTGTGGGCGTGGCTTGGCAGTCATGTGACAGGGTGGGAGTAGCCAACTTGTAAAATGTGGTGAAACTCATTTAACAGCGCTCTTGCTTAGCAACCAAAATTTTGGGCTCAATTGTGATGATAAATTCTTTCTTTCTTTCTTTCTTTCTTTCTTTCTTTCTTTCTTTCTTTCTTTCTTTCTTTCTTTCTTTCTTTCTTTCTTTCTTTCTTTCTTTCTTACTTACTTACTTACTTACTTACTTACTTACTTTCTGCCTTCCTTTCCTTTCCTTCCCATTAGGTTACTGGCAGCGGCAGGCCAGACTTACTTCTGGGTCCACCGGTGGAACCCCCTCTCACCGGTTCTCTAAATTTCACCATCCGGCTCTTGCGAGTAGGTGCGAGCCTGCAGAAACCCACCACTGCTCCACATGGTCCCTGCAGTTACCTCTCATCCAAAACAGGCCGCGTGGAGACTTCTGAAAGGGGCGGAGTTGAGTGGGCATGGCCAGCCACGGATGGGATCTGGAGGTTCTTCGATCTGGCCATAACTTTGGCTATGGGTTCTCGCGAGCTCAGGCGAAACCAAAGCCGCCCACCCATGTGAGGGAGATATTTTGATAAAATCCCACATCTGATTGACAGCAATGTTTAAGATCCCATGCGTTCATCGTAATCACAAATTACATCTATGGAACTGCTCTTTTATATTCTTCAAATTGCCAGGAAGTCTCTTCCTATCAATTATGTCCCACAGAACATTCAGAGAGATGTTTTGACCTCCGTGTCTAGTACACCATATGTTTTCCCTTGGCTCATCTTATTTTGTATGCATGAAATGTATTCAAGTATGGAGAATTTTTAAATACTTGGGAATAATTCTGAAGCTAATTAAAACTGAGAAGACTTTTATTTTTAATTTAATTTGGGGAATCTGGCATAAACACGTGGAAACTGAATCCGCGGCACTGTCTGAAGACTGAAGGAAGATAATAGTGAACTGCACGCACAAGTTTTAAAAGTTAGCAAGTAATCTTTATCAAATGAAGTGTACGATTTCATTGCTTTAACCTCTGAGTACAAAAAATATACGTTTTAATGTAAAACCCCGACCGCCCCCACCATGAAAGCTGGAACGGCCACTAGTGGGCGGTAGGGACCAGGTTGACTACCACTGGGTTATACGATTACAATTACATTTAATACAAGTGTAATACAATACAATACAATAGCAGAGTTGGAAGGGACCTTGTAGTTCTTCTAGTCCAACCCCCTGCGTGGGCAGGAACCTTATACCATTTCAGACAAATGGCTATCTAACATCTTCTGAAAGACTTCCAGGGTTGGGGCATTCTCAACTTCTGGAGGCAAGCTGTTCCAGAGGTTAATTGTTCTAACTGTCAGGAAATTTCTCCTTAGTTCTAAGTTGCTTCTCTCCTTGATTAGTTTCCACCCATTGCTTCTTGTCCTGCCCCCAGGTGCCTTGGAGAATAGTTTGACTCCCTCTTCTTTGTGGCACCCTCTAAGATATCGGAACACTGCTATCATGTCTCCCCTGGTCCTTCTCTTCATCAAACTAGACATACCCAGCTCCTGCAGCCGTTCTTCATATGTTTTAGTCTCCAGTTCCTAAAACATATGAAGAACGGCTGCAGGAGCTGGGTATGTCTAGTTTGATGAAGAGATTCATCAATTACATTTAATACAAGTGTAATCATATTATAGTTACTGTTATGAGTTGTTCCTGTGTTAATATATACCAAGGTTTGTTTGTTTTTTAAAAATTCTGGACTTGGTCTGTGTAATTGCATTAATAAAAAATGCTATAAATAAAAAAATGTACATTAAAAAAAGGATACAAGAAGCAGGAAATATTTGTGCATAAAAAGGTAAGCCAAGAGGGGGTGGGGGAAAACCCTCCATACTTATGTTGATATAGGTCAATAAGAAAAGTTAAAACATCTTCTATTTTCAGAGCAATGCATGATCAGCCTCTTGGTAATAACTGTATTGATGTAAACCCAGAGGGCAATGTTGGCATAATGTAAACTACTTTTCACTTTGTTGAACAGCCAGAAAATCATTATGTATTATTAGTGCCTCTGTTCATGAAAAATACTAGTTTGAATGTGGTGGCCTACATACAGATAAAGCTGATTGATTTTATTTTATTTTATTGGACTTCTATACTCTCCCAAAAAAGGGACTCGGGGCGGTGCACAGGAAACTAAAAACATCAATATAAACATATACCAAAAAGAATGAATACATCATCAATAAAATCTCATTAAATTAAGCTATATCCTGTGCTAAAAACAGTGTAAAAACCCATTTGTTAAAACCTTAATTTAATTCAATTTAAAATCAGTCGGTAAAATAGTCTCGGGGAATTAGGCCAGGCCAGCTAAATGAAAGAAGTGTGTCTTTAGATGTTGGCGGAAGAGGCGGAGCTCCGTGATGTTCCTGAGAGTGGGGGACAGCTCGTTCCAGAGGGCAGGGCCCGCCAGAGAAAAGGCCCTTCCCCTGGGCGTCGCCAGACGGCATTGCCCAGCTGACGGTACCCGGAGAAGACCCTCTCTGTGGGAGCGAATTGGTCGAAGGGATGTATGATGATGATCAGCTGTTTGATGCGATTGTGACTATTGTCATCATTGGGGGGTGGGGTGGGAGAGATTTATGGGATTCTTCCCGACTCTTCCTCTGGATCCTAGGGAATGCCAAGCAATTGAAGCATAGGAAGAAAAAATAAACAAAGGCCAAATCAATACAGACATTATTTATTTACGTGGTGACTCCTGCAAGGGCCGCTGATAGAAAGAAAAAGGGACGCCAACTGTTGAAGAATGAATTTCAAAATTGACTGAACTGGCCGCATGGATTATAGACAATGGGTTAGATAAATTTATAACAGAGATTGAAAGGTTTGGGGCATTTTCTGCATTTTAAATAAAACTAGCCGATAAGCCGGCATTATCCAGGTATTTCTTTATAGGGAGAAAATATCCGGACCAAACGTCATTTTCTAATGTTGGATTTTCCCCCTTACCAGAGGGAGCCCCCTTGTGGAGTACTGTGAAGCCATTGCCACTACAGTAGAAACCATTTTATGGCAGTATAGTAGAAGCCACTTGAAGGCACAACAGGCTGTATTGTAACAGAACACCCCCCCCCCGAGGGATGTTAGGGGTGTATTACCTCCACAGTATTTGTTTCCAGAGAGTAAGTCATCTGGGTACCACGTTTGGTTGAAATTGCTCGAGGCATTTCAGAGTTACACTGGAACGACACGCCATTTATAGAGATATATATATAGAGAGAGATAACAGATGGTTAACAGAGGGATTTGAAGTTACCTGATTTTTCACATAGCGAACAGACAGTTGGTGGGCTTGACTATTGATAGATTTCCACAGAAAAGTGACATCTTTCTATGCAACATAATATTTTGCAGAGAGCAATTTTCCAGAGAGGCACCAGAAGGTTTGGGGAAGGTAGACTTTGAATCCCAAACTGTGATCCCATATTCAAGCAGTGCCTCCTATTTAGAACTCATCCCCAAAAAGGCAGAAGACAGAAGTTAGCGGCATGTCCTGTAGTGATCGCCACAGGCCATTTCTTGTACGTTGTGAGAGTTCAATGTGTAGAGTATGCGTGTGCTTCCCCACGCCCATAAAAGGTAAAGCAAAAATGTGGACAACCTGTAGTAAGAGAAGGAATTTTGATGTAGTAGTTTGAAATGAACCCACTGTCCAGACGTCTAGTAGATAAGTGTAAGTAAAGGAAATCAGGTTGCTTATTGGCAGTAATGCCTTCCATCTCAATTTATTCAAACCAATTTTTCGCTCTCTTATATCAGGGATCCAGGACATGTTTTTTTTTTAATTCTTCTTCCCTGCTGAAATGATAGGGCGAGACAGTGCTCCGTGGGCTGTGAGCTCTCTTCTTTTAGTCAGGATTGTTTCCATTGTTAAGTAAACAGGGGGGCATTAATTTAATTTTAAACCCAACTTTTAATTGCAGATCTGAGAAGTACCATTGTGCAAATGAAGATCGTGGTTTAGGGTTCTTTAAAATCAACTTACTAGTCAATAACCCAGCGTTGCCTGGGTATTTATTTATAGGGGGTGGTGATGGCCGGACCAAACATAATTTCTAATGTTGGATTTTACCCCTGATCAGAAAGAGCCCCCTGGTGGAGTACTGTGGAGGCATTACCATAGTAACTCCACTGCACTGTACAGTAGAAGCCATTTAACGGCAGTACAGGGCCTAGTTATATGCGAAACCGTCTCTTGCCCCATACATCCCTTCGGCCGATCCGCTCCCACAGAGAGGGCCTTCTCAGGGTGCCGTCGGCCGGGCAATGCCGACTGGCGACACCCAGGGGAAGAGCCTTCTCTGTGGCGGGCCCTGCCCTTTGGAATGACCTACCCCCTGAATTGCGTACCATCTCGGACCTCCGCCTCTTCCACCAGTGTCTAAAGACACATCTCTTTCAGCAAGCCGGCCTAGCCTAACCTCCCGTCGGGGCTATTTTAGATAGTTTTTAAACTGGGGATTTTAATTTGGTTTTTAGCATAGGATTGTAATTTAATATGTTTTTAAATTTTGTATTTATCGTTTTGTATGTTTTTAAATTCCTGTGCGCCGCCCTGGGTCCTTCGTGGAGAAGGGCGGGATATAAATGTGATTAAAATAAATAAATAAAGTACAGTAGAATTCATTTTAAGCCACAATAGGCTATATCTTAACAGAAAACACACCCTGAGGGGTTTTATGGGTATCTTACCCCCACAATATTTTTTTCCAGAGAGTAAGTCATCTGTCTACCAAGTATGGTTGAAATTGGCAGGGGCATTTCAGAGTTATGCTGGAACAGACAGGCATGCAGGCAGGCAGGCAGGAAGGCAGACAGAGATAGATAGATAGATAGATAGATAGATAGATAGATAGATAGATAGATAGATAGATAGATAGATAGATAGATAGGTAGGTAGGTAGGTAGGTAGGTAGGTAGGTAGGTAGGTAGGTAGGTAGGTAGGTAGGTAGGTAGGTAGGTAGGTAGGTAGGTAGGTAGGTAGATAGATGATTAGATGATAGATAGATAGATAGATAGATAGATAGATAGATAGATAGATAGATAGATAGATAGATAGATAGATACATACATACATACATACATACATACATACATACATACATACATACATATACTTTCTGTGACCTTTCAGTGACTTGTTTTCAGATATTCTGTGTATATTATTTTTGCTTAATGAACTGACTTACTGATTTATCCATATTTAGCTTGACCATTATTTGATTTCCAGTCTCATAAGTGCTTTATTTCTGCTCCCAGCCATAAACCTGACAGATGGCAATTAGCCAATAGCTTCTTACCAGATGTGAAATATCAGGAAAGATGATAGAACCCTGGAGGACTGACCAAGGAATTCCTGGATGGTTAAGCATATAAAGTACCTTGTGATAATTCACCTTAAATGTAGGAGCAAAACCAGCACATAGTAGTACTCCCATCGCTAATTACACAAACTTGATTGATCTATGTAGACTCTCTGACTTGATTTTATAAATCAGAAAACTGATTTTGAATTAGATTTGTGTACAAATAACTGGCATAGTTTTGCTAAGATTCATAAACTATATATATAGACTACACAATTCAATGTGCAACTTTTTTGATCTAATATATTTGATCAATGGGAAAATGCGTGGATTAAAGATGCAAATTTGCATTGAATTGTAACTTAAAAGATAATTTTTATAATACAATGTATTTTTGGTATTTAGCAGCTCATAACTTGTCAAAGGTGTATAAGAGTCTGTCAACCATATGTTGGAAAAGCATAAAGGTATTTTATATCCTCATGAACATTTAAGAACTCTAAGAAACATCGTGACCAGATTCAATATGTACTTTAATTTAATTAACTTTTGGCGGGATATAAATTGAATAAAATAAAACCAGAGGGTTATTTTTTTTAGGTTTTGTAAATAAAAAAAATCTTTCAGGAAGATGACACTTTAGTGTTATACATGATAACCGAAATAAGATTTTTCTTTGCATAGATATGGAGGGACTTGAAGATGCCCCCAATGGAGAAATGGATGTTGAAATTCATGGAATTAGTGGGATGGCAAAATTGACTATTTTGAGTAAAGAAAATACTTTTTCTAGCTACCTAAAAACCAATTTTGCATTTTTGTTTTGCTTGAAACTGAAAGAAATGAAACTTTAATTTTGGAACGTGACAATTAGTACTGCGTATGTTTATAGAAATACTGCGTACTATTGTTAATCTTAGAGCAAAACAAATTTTATATTGTAGCTGTATGCAGTAGAAAAAAGTTGGAAATCACTATTTTTTTTTATTTTTGCACTTTTAACCTTCTTTCTTTCATGATTTTTCTTTCTACTTCTTTGTATTTTTGACTTCCTGTATTTTATTTTTTTGCTGAAACTTAAAAGTTTAAAAAAAGAAAAGAATCAGCACTCTTTCATTTCTTTGGTGACTCCAAAAAGTAGTCACTAGAGTCAAATGTCAATGAAGGATCCAGGAATAGGCATTCCCATATAACACCTCTCTTGCGCGAGCTGCACTGGCTACCTGCGCTTCAAGGTATTGATGACCATCTTCAAAGCGCTCCATGGCTCGGGGCCTAGCTATATGCGAGACCGCCTCCTGCTCCATACATCCCTTCGACCGATCCGCTCCCACAGAGAGGGCCTTCTCCAGGGGCCGTCGGCTGGGCAATGCCAGTTGGCGGCACCCAGGGGAAGGGCCTTTCTCTGTGGCGGGCCCGGCCCTCTGGAACGACCTGCCCCCCGAATTACACACCATCTCAGACCTCCGCCTTTTCCGCCAGTGTCTCAAAACGCATCTATTTCAACAAGCCGGCCTAGCATAACCTCCCGTCTCTGACTGTTATTAGCTGTAAATTTTAATTAGGGGGATTTTAAATTGTTTTTAGCACAGGGTTATAAGTTTAATAGGTTTTAATAATGGTATTTTGTATATATGTATTGTTTTTTAAATTTTCCTGTGTGCCGCCCTGGGTCCTTTTTTAGGAGAAGGTGCGGGTTATAAATTCGAAATAATAATAATAATAATATGTGAATAGCTACACTACTTCTGATCCTATTGTCAATCCTGCCCTCCGATTTACGCACTACCTCGGACCTCCGCCTCTTCCGCTAGCGTCTTAAGACGTATTTATTCCAACAAGCCGGCCTAGCGTAGCCCCCTGTTTCTGACTTTTATTCTGATAAATTTTAATTCATAGGGTTTTATAAGGGTTTTTAGCACGGGATATAATTTAATTAGTTTTAATAATGTATTTTTGTATGGTTTTTAATATTGCCTGTACGCCATCCTGGGTCCTTGCTAGGAGAAGGGTGGGGTATAAATTTGAAAAATAAAATAAAAATAAATAATAATTATTATTAATTCTCACTTGAAAATCAGCATGTCCTGTCACAAGTCATCCATTTTATTATTAATCACACAGATCAAAATTTCCCAGTTCAACATCTTTACATATTTCATATTTGTCATGTCAATAGTCATCACCATAAACAACCTGCATTTAGTCATGAATTTCAATTAGAATGAGTCTTTAGCAGTCAGAAATGTCAGAAATCTGATCAACTCATGATGAGTTGATCAGATATGGTTATAACCTCTAATGCAACAATAATTTAATATTTCAATTAGATATGTGATTATTATTATTTCTACAAGATGTCTATCATTTCTCAGCATTATAATTTAATGAATCAATTTTCAGTCACAATCAACAATATTGGCACATCACTATTAAAACTGTTACGGAAATAATTTGGACATATTTCTATGTACATATAAAATTAAATTTCCTATTTTACTTTTCTGTGCATATTACAAATAAAAAACACTTGAAAAATGAACATGTATATTTCTGCATTATGATAGGAACAATCAAGCAGAATATAATCATATTTCAGATGCTGTGTAACTTATGGATTTTGGGTAGGCACTTCCATACATGATGAAATGGATGGTCTTTACAATCATTCTGTGAATTTCGGACCTGAAAAGTTGAGCAAATTGTATTTTCATACTAGCCGTTTCCGGTCACGCGTTGCTGTGGCCCAGTCTGGTTAAATGGTCAACCAATATGTGTGTAGATCTACACCTGCACACACAAACACGTACACACAACCTCTGTATAACCCCCAACCTACCTACCTACTCCCTTTCTCCCTCTACTTACCTACCTACTGTATTTCTCCCTCTGTCCCTCTATCCCTCTACCTACCTACCTACCTACCTACCTACCTACCTACCTACCTACCTACCTACCTACCTACCTGCTGTATTTCTCCCTCTCTCCCTCTACATCCCTACCTCCCTACTTTATTTCTCCCTCTCCCTCTCTATCCCCCTATCTACCTACCTACTATATTTCTCCCTCTCTCCCTCTACCACCCTACATACTGTATTTCTTCCTCTCCCTCTCTATCCCTCTGCCTACCTACCTACCTACCTACCTACCTACCTACCAACTGTATTTTTCCCTCTCTCTATCCCTCTACCTACCTACCTACTGTATTTCTCCCTCTCTATCCCTCTACCTACCTACCTACCTACCATATTTCTCCCTCAGAGTATTTTATGTCATAAAGGATGACATAATACCCGTGGCCCACTGCTCTCTCTGTATCCATCTACCTACCTTTTTTTACAATTTTTTACATTTCCATTGCATGTACCTGGCACAGGTGTGACATCTACACAATCTATATGTATATCATTGGTACCGTACTTGAAAGGAACGTTGTGTGAAAATTTGGAAGCGATCGGTGCAGGACTTTCGTAGATTAGCGGTTTTGAACAAACTCTTGTTACATTTTTATTTATATAGATTACACTCATTCATCTCACTGTCCACTCAAAATTATAAACAAATGCTTATTCAGGGGTACTGGACTAAGGGAGAAAAAGTAGAAATTTCCCCCCCCCCTATCCTTTCATACGATATCTTTGTGGCCTAATGGCAATTCATTTGTAGCATTATACAAAGCTTTTTTGTTCTGAGATTTCACAGAATTCATTGTCATAGAATTGCAGATGCATTCCCACATCCTTATTTGAATCAGAAAAGTCTAAAAATATGTGCTATATTAATTAACACTATAGAGTTTCTATTTTCATTGCTGTCACAGTTTTTGTACTTGCTGTGTTCACTCTGCTGTTCTTTTAGCTGTTTTCCATTATGTTTTGACAAGTCTATGAGCTTGCCAACTTTCAGTAATAACAGTAAATGGTTCAAGAATAATCTATGGTGAGTTTCAAGGTTAAAGAGAGATTTTAACCATATCTCTCAAGTTCAATTCAATATTTTATTCATACTGCAAAACTTCTTTACATACCTCTTACCTTACCCGGAGTATCAAACAGCCTCAAGACTTCTTCCCATTTCAGAATCCAGTATCTTCACTGTCATTTCTAAGGATGGTTTCTTTTCTTTTCGTTTTTTGGGGGGAAAAAATTTATTTCTTAATAAAACAAAAATACAAAAAGGAAAAATCATCCTTCTACATTGTATCCTTTGGAAAGTATGCTGACTGGTTACACATAACTCTTGTGCATTTCTAGGACCATTATTACTCATGAATAATCTCGTTTTATAGATTTTATATCTTAATAGCCATCCCTGGCTATCGGGGGCGAGTCATTAGCCCCTGCAGAAAGGGCTCGCAACTTGGGTGTCCTCCTGGACTCTCGGCTGTCCTTGGATGACCATGTGACGGCCGTAGCCAGGGGGGCCTTTTATCAGGTCTACCTGATACGCCAGTTGCACCCCTTTCTGGATCGTGACGCCCTGCGCACAGTCACGCAAGCTCTTGTCATTTCCCGCCTAGACTACTGCAATGCTCTCTACATGGGGCTTCCCTTGAGGTGCGCCCGGAGGCTCCACTTAGTGCAGAACATGGCCACGTGGGGGATCTTGGGAGCACCAAGACACTCCCACATAACACCTCTCTTGCACGAGCTGCACTGGCTGCCTGTGGCTTTCCGGGTGCAGTTCAAGGTTTTGGTAACCATCTTCAAAGCGCTCCATGGCATGGGTCCTGGTTACTTGCAGAAACGCCTCCTCCCACATAACCCCATCCGACCTGTCCGCTCCCAGGGAGAGGGCCTCCTCAGGGTGCCATCTGCTGGACAATGCCGGCTGGCGGCTCCCAGGGGAAGGGCATTCTCTATAGCGGGCCCAGCCCTCTGGAACGACCTGCCCCCCGACCTTCGCACTACCATGAACCTTCGCCTCTTCCGTCGAGCATTGAAAACTTACTTTTTTCATGCGGCCGGCCTGGCATAGTTTGTTTTTATCATCATTTAATAGGGTTTCTTAATTATTTATTTTAATTCAAGTTTAAGTTTACTTAATTTAATTTTAATTTTAAATTTATCTATTGTATTTAGATATACCTTTTATTATCCCTGTGCACCGCCCTGAGTCCCTACAGGAGAGAGGGTGGTATACAAATTAAATAAACAAATAAACAAACAAACAAACAAACAAACAAATAAATAAATAAATATCATTACACCAGAATTCTCCTCTAATATTCCATATTTGGTCTATCTTCTTCAGACAAGTCTTACTTAAACATAACCACATAATGGCATCCGTTGTCTATTCCAAACATACATGCATATATACATACACCTCTCTCTCTCTCTCTCTCTCTCTCTCTCTCTCTCTCTCTCTCTCTCTCTCTCTCTCTCTCTCTCTCTCTCTCTCTCTCTCTCTCTCTCTCTCTCTCTCTCTATATATATATATATATATATATATATATATATATATATATATATATATATATATATATATATATATATATGTATATATATATATAATCTATAATTTTTCTGTTGCTCTTATTATAACGTATTGTTTATTAACTGGCGGTTCTTCAATAACAATCTAAAACAATCTAAAATTGGCTAAAAGTCTCCCCCATTTTATCAAACTACGTACATCAACATTCCTACATGATCTAAGGATGGTTCCTGTAGCAGTCATTGTTAGTTTGGTCTTCATTTAGTCTTAGTCCCATTTTTTCCTCAGTGTGCTCCTTGACTTTTATTACTAGACCTTCTAAACAGGAATGGTTCCTACTGGCATTGGTACCGGTTTGCTGTACACGCATGCGCAGTTCACTGTAAATTGTTCGGCGCATGTGTGAAGAACATGAAAAACTACTGAAAACCATGGTGGCATCTTCGGGAGCCCAGTCACAAGGGAACAGCCGCCCAGCAACCCCAAAACAATAAGCCCCCCTTCTAATCAACCCAAGGCCATATTTCGTCGGTCAAAAAAATGTAAGGCCCTGCCGTATTTTCGGGGAAACACCGTATATGAGGGATTTTGATTTTTAGAAATTTTGTTGATATTATTTATTTCCGATTGCTAGGGAGGAATGTTGATGGTGGTGCAGACTTTATATTTTGATAATATATATTTTGTTAATAATTCATGCTATTTTGCTTTTTTTTTTTTAATGTATTCCTAAATGAGAGGTTATTAAAAATTAGTGAATAGGAAAAGAAGTTATTTTTGGTTGCAGACATGCTTGGCTGTGTTCCATTTTAATTATTGCCCTCATCAAAGTGACAGGTGAAAGCAAGAAAATAAACCCTTCCATTAGAAATGAAATTGTTGTAGCAGAATGCCAAATGCCACAGATGTACAACATATTGCGACAGGAGATGTAAGCAATATGTAAAAAGAAGAAGCAGCACAACTCCAGCTATATAAACAAACCAGGGATGGGTTCCTGCCAGTTCCAGCCTCTTCTATAGAAGAGGTTCCACCAATCTACAGGGCTGTTTAGAACCGGTTCCAGCTCCCTCCCCCTACCTGTCCGCCCATCAGAGGAAGAAGCGAGAGGAGGAATTATGGGAGTTGAAGTCCACAAGTCCTCAAGCTGTCAAGTTTGAACACACCTGGGGTTTTTTTTCCCTAAAGGGTGAGGGGTGCGAGGGTCTTGTCACTTGACAGCTTTAAGACTTGCGTGCTTCAAATGCCAGAGTTTCTGAGCCAACGTGTATGTATGTATGTATGTATGTATGTATGTATGTATGTATGTATGTATGTGTATGTGTATGCGTATGCATAACCCTAACCCTAACCCTAACCCTAACCCTAACCCTAACTCCAACCCTAACCCTAACCTTAACCCTAGGGTATGGCTAGCTGATGAGAGCTAAAAAGCTCGAAATAGATCTATACTAGTCTCCCTGATTTATTTATTGATCAGCTCATAAAACTAACACACATATAAAAAAATTTATACAATGGAATTCATGGCTTTCTGTCTAGATGGTCTCTGGTGATGAGCCGAAAGGCAGAAAAGGAAAAGCAGTGTGCTTCCTCCCTTAATTGGGGCCTTAACAGGGTGTTGTGGAAACAATTATATATATATATATTTGAATTATCCCAGTAGATTAATTAATTAATTAAAAATTAATTATCTCTCATTTAAGAGTCCTGTAAATTGGCTGATATATCAGGGATACTGGATAGCTCAAGGCATAGAGAAGCCTGTCTCATATGCTGGAAAGCACCAGTTCAAATCCCAGTAGAAGGAGTATGGCCAGCTGAAGAAGGCTAATAAGCCTGAAATGAATCCATCCTGGTCTCTTTATTTTCAGCCCTTAATAATCTAACACATATCTAAAAAATGTCACACAGCAGTAATCTAATTAGGTTCTCTGTCTAGATGATCTCTAGGATGAGTCGAAGGGCAGAGAGGGATGACGTTGAGTCTCCTCCCCTTAAAGGGACCTCTGAACAGGAGCTGTGATAATTATCTCTCATATATTATATTATATATTATATCTCATATATATATATATATATATGCTAGTTTTTATGAGCTGATCAATAAATGCTGCTTCCATCATTCAGCAGGCAGGCCAATTAAAACGAGGCTGCTTCGTTTAGCCACCGGATCTGAACTCAGATTAATCAAATGAAGGCTTCAATTGTGCCTCCAAAGAGACTGGATACCAGCCAAATGTATTATGTAGTGAACTCTTGTCATTTAGCAAATAACCTAAACTTTTTTTTCCCCCAATAGGACGTAGCTGACAACTATTGTCTATACTTTATTGTTCTGCCATATTAATATCCTCTGTGTTTGCCGTATCAGGGTGATGGGGTTGGCATGACGAGATGAGAACTGCCTTTGCTGTACATTTCTACAAAACGTGGTGGCCGACTTTGCTCCGAATTGGGCACGTAATGAATGTATCGTTGCAAAATCAAAGAAACAAAATCCATTATGGAGTTGAAATGAATCACTGAAATGGCAAGTAATTTGCTAAGCTGCAGTATTTTCTCTGCTATTGTTTTGCTTTAAGCTTTGCTAAAAAGCAATTTGCTCTATTCTTTCTCTTGGCTTTTATTACTGGTGACTCCTATGTTACCTTTTGCCTCTTTATTTATTTTGCATTTGAAAAGCCTTTTGAAATGGAAAGTTAAACTGAACTGCTCACCTTCGGTTCTATTTCTCCCCTGATTCAAGGGAAGATTTTGAAAGGAGCTGGTTCAGCTTTCTAATGGCCTCCCCTAACCCCTGCCTTTCTTGACTGGGAAACCAGATAATGTCCAAAATATTAAAACAATCAACTTGAATATTATTCTAAAGAAACAGCCACCTGTTACTGACAATTAAAGATATGAGTGTCTTGAAAGATCGTATTTTCTCAAGAGCCTCTGTCAATCAGCATAATTAAAATAGAATATGATAGCCAGTATCCTAACTTGGGAAAAGGCAGTTGCTTATAAAAATAGCAACAGCAATAGTTATAGACTTATACACCGCTTCCAGAGGTGGTATTGTACTGGATCGGACTGGTTTGACCGAACCGGTAGCAGAAATCGTCACTATAGAGCACTACACATCAAGATAACTAGACACAAGGACAGTTCCCCCCCCCCAATGCCATCACTCTGCTAAACAAATAATTCCCTCACCACTGTCAAACTCTTCACTAAGTCTGCATTACTATTAGTCTTCTCATCGTTCCTATCACCCATCTCCTCCCGCTTATGACTGCATGGCTGTAACTTTGTTGCTTGTATCCTTATGATTGATATTGATATTGATTTGTTTCCTGATTGCTTATTTGTACCCTCTGACTTTCATTAAGTGTTGAACCTTATGATTCCTGACGAATGTATCTTATCTTTTTATGTACACTGAGAGCATCTGCACCAAAGACAAATTCCTCGTGTATCCCATCAAACTTGACCAATAAAGCATCCTATCCTATCCTATCCCATCCCATCCCATCTCTTCCCATCCCTTTATTTCCATTCCATTCCATTCCATTCCTTTATTTCCGTTCCGTTAAGTTCCATTCCATTCCATTCCACTCCTTCTCTTCTCTTCTCTTCTCTTCTCTTCTCTTCTCTTCTCTTCTCTTCTCTTCCCTCCCCTCCCCTCCATTCTTTCTCTTCTCTTCCCTCCATTCCATTCCATTCCATTCCACTCCTTCTCTTCTCTTCCCTTCCCTTCCATTCCATTCCATTCCACTCCTTCTCTTCTCTTCTCTTCTCTTCTCTTCCCTTCCCTTCCCTCCATTCCATTCCATTCCATCTCTTCTCTTCCCTTCCCTTCCCTTCCCTCCATTCCATCTCTTCTCTTCTCTTCTCTTCCCTCCTCTCCTCTCCATTCCATTCCATTCCATTCCACTCCTTCTCTTCTCTTCTCTTCTCTTCTCTTCTCTTCTCTTCTCTTCTCTTCTCTTCGCTTCTCTTCTCTTCTCTTCCCTTCCCTTCCCTTCCCTTCCCTCCCCTTCCCTTCCCTTCCCTTCCATTCCATTCTAAAGAAACTGAACTGTAGCCTAACTGACTAAATCAACTTCTATCCCTAATGTTATGCAGCATTAATCTTTCCAGAAAAACTCCTTCTATTATTTGGACAAGAAATCTTTGACTAACATTAGAAAGGATTGTATACACCTAAACTCCCTTCCTTCATTTAAACTTTAAGGAGCTTGAAACAAAAGTCCCAATGCCAATGTTCTTTCTATCTTTCTTGTTTAGTCCCCTTTTATTTCGGTGGCAAACCTGAATATTTACCAGCAGCTAAATTTATTCTTTAGTTACCTTTGACAGTGAATTCGTGTACCTGTGGAATACAAAACTGTCTTTCTAAACATATATTTTGCTCGGTCAGCAACATGTTAACACAAAAACCATGTAATGTGGAAACATTTATATCTCCAGCTGTGACTCGGATTATTGAGTGAACAATATGTCATAGGCAAGACATCCACACAACTCTCTAACTTTTTTCTATATTTTACATAGACAGAGAGGGCATCTGCTGTGGGTATTGTCATTCCCCACCCACAAAATTGTCAATTCTTAATGAATAATGTGTGATCCTTAAATTAATTTAGCTTCTACTTCTTTGGTGATAATTAGCTTGTTAGGTACTTTTTTTTAGAAAGTTTTTTTCTTAATCAAAGTGTGAAGAATATTTTAATTTACTGCTGCAAATATCATCTATAGAAATACAGAAGTATAACTTTTCTTGTGGATTTGAAACATTTTGCTGCTTATCCAAGTAGCTTCTTCAGTCCGTGCAAGTTGGTTGGCGGACTCAATATATGTCCCCCTGGGAATTTTCCTTCCTCCTGTAATCTGGAAAAGGCTTATTAGGTGACGAGCAGAATCCTTGAGATGTAAATGATCTAACTCCTCGGGCCAAGCTTCAAAAGAAATCCAGCTATTTATTAAGAGTGTCATGTCAGCACATAACCAAGTGAAGCCAGCTCTGACCCCACTTAATTTATGGGCCCAATCATGACCCTGTTTCCTCCCTCCCCATCCAGGTTGTGTCATCAATCACATTTGCCAATGGGGCAATTTCACAGGTTGTAGAGATCACTCCCCTCCAGCCACCCTGGGATATAGCCTTGAGACAGATAATACAATAGCAGAGTTGGAAGGGACCTTGGAGGTCATCTAGTCCAACTCCCTGCCTAGGCAGGAAGCCCTATACCGTTCCAGACAAATGGCTATCCAACATCTTCTTAAAGACTTCCAGTGTTGGGGCCTTCACAACTTCTGGAGGCAACTTTTGTTCCACTGATGAATTGTCCTCACTGTCAGGAAATTTCTCCTCAGTTCTAAGTTGCTTCTCTCCTGTCTGGCATTGTCTTTTGCTGCCATGCCGGTTCATCAGTTTCCCATCCCCACTTTCATATGGCAATGTGAGAGCAAGCCAAGTTGACACTTTGCTTCAGGTGGGTCATTAAGTGTGGCCTCCATAGTGAACCTGTGACGTGATCCTCCTGGGGACCGATAAAAGAGCAGCTTAAAAAATGTGGGACAGGTTGTGTCTGAAGCCTCCACCTCAGACGGAAAATCCTGAGGGAAGGATTTTCCAATCTGGCATTCTTTCACTCCTCTCTCAAACCATCTATCTTCCCTGTCCAAAATGTGAATATTATGGTCCTCAAAAGAGTACCTCTTTTCTGTTAAATGAAGACAATACTGATTCTGGCCCGCTGGTATTTCTTCTCCTGTGCTGGGCCATCCTCTTGTGTAGAAACCAAGCAGCCTGTACTGCTTAATGAATTCAAATTAATTTCTAAAATTAATAAAAATGATGAGAAAAAAATATGGAACATTAATTAAAGAAACATTAAAGAAAAATATTAAATAATGTCCACATAAAATCAGCAACATCATCGAAGTAAAACCATTCATGCTGGCAAAAAAACCAGTTTAGGGAAGTTTTCCTTAAGAACCTTATATTTTTCTGTTTCTTATCATTTACCTTAGGGAGCGCTGATAAAAATAATTTCACAAGTAATATTTATTGAAAGAAAATTTAATTTTAATTATTTAGGTAAAGTGAGTGAGCTTATTTTGCACCTTGGTCATTGATTCTGGACCTTAATGGGCAAAAAAAAAATAGTTTTAATAACCTCCTGACAATTATAGAAAACCTGGAGCATTAATAATAAATACATTTTGCTTGATTGTTATTAGTAATGTGTCATTATGTTCATGCCACTAATTAAGAAGATGGCAAACAAATGGTGGCATTGTCTGAGTTCTCTAATTAGTCAAAAAATTATTATCCGTAAGAAAAACATTTCAGAATTTCATGCTTGAGAGCGTTGCTTTATACTTGTCTAACTACTATGGAGTTCAGTGAGTTCAGAATTCAAATTTAAATGAGAAATTACTCTAATGAGGAATGATGTAGTCATTAGTTCATAAATATTGGATTTGTCATTAATTTGACAACTTAATTGTTTACAATATTATACGGGTATTAATTTATAGTATTACAAAATAAACCCTGTTTTTCTGGCATATCTAGGGGACATACAATATAATTAGAGACATTCTCGATTATTTTCAAAAAATTTGAAAGAAGATTAAAATAGTTATGAAGTTTGTATAAGTACATGTGAAAAAAATAAACCAACCAAATACATTCAACACAAGGTCATCTAAATCAAATACAATAAAGCAATATTATCTTCTTGCAAGTATGTTTGTTGTATGCATTATATTTATTTATTTATTTTTATTAAATTTATACCCCACCCTTCTCCTTGTTAGGACCCAGGGCGGCGCACAGGCATTATATAAAACCATAAATACAATATACATCAATTAAAAATATATTAAATTAATTCACCCGTGCTAAAACCCATTATTAAAACCGTAACCAAATTATAATTTATATTTAAAAGTCAGACGTGGGGGGGCTATCCTAGGCCGGCTTGTTGGAATAAGTACGTCTTAAGACGTTGGCGGAAGAGGCGGAGGTCCGAGGTAGTGCGAAGGTCGGGGGGTAGGTCGTTCCAGAGGGCCGGGCCCGCCACAGAGAAGGCTCTTCCCCTGAGTGTCGCCAGCCGGCATTGCCCGGCCGACGGCATCCAGAGTAGGCCCGCTCTGTGGGAGCGGACCGGACGAAGGGATGTATGGGGCAGGAGGCGGTCTCGTATATTTACCAGTGCTTTCTAGGTTTTTTTGAAATATAGAATATTATACAAGTTCCACTGTTTTTAATCCTTACAATATTGTAGGCATCAATTTCTCAACACTATTAACCTCACAGTTGACCTTATTGTTCATTACTGCGAAGTGTAATCTTGTGTTTTCCACTTGAAGGATTTCTTTCTGATGGTTCAGATAAAAGTGTTACCTTGACAAAGATAATGAATGCCAGCAGTGAATATATATGGCTCTCAAATATATATTGGAAGAATAATGCCAAGAGAAAGCAACCCTAATAGACGTACTGGTGTTTTCCAGCGAGATAATTTGCTCCAAAGGATCCCTTAATCTTTAAATCAGTATGAAAATTTTGTATGAAACCAATTGCATTAGTCAAAACATTGCAGCCTCATATCTATGAAGTTGGATCAATGGTGGTATTCAATTTTTTTTTACTACTGGTTCTGTGGGTGTGGCTTGGTGGACGTGGCTTGGCTTGGCGGGTTTGGCTTGGCTTGACGGGCATGGAAAGGAAAGCATACTGTAAAATCTCCATTCCCACCCCACTCCAGGGGAAGGTTACTGCAAAATCCTCATTCCCTCCCGATCAGTTGGGACTCGGGAGGCAGAGAATCGATGGGGGCCGGGCCAGTCAGAGGTACTATTTACCAGTTCTCCAAACTACTCAAAATTTCCACTACTGATTCTCTAGGACTGGTCAGAACCTGCTGAATACAACCTTTGAGTTGGATACCAAACACATTTTAAGAAAGAGAAGAAACATTTATGGAAAGTAGCAAATCATTTCCATTCAAAAGAAGATATAGAGTCAACAACTGTTTTGGTTCTTCAAAGCTTTCACAATCTCTCACCTGCTACTTCTAGATTCTATGATACAGTGCCCATTGAAGCCAAACAACATGACATCAATAATATTATACAATAAAGTATAGTACCATGGTGACATGAACCGACAATTCAAGAAACTAATTTAAATCATATGGCCTCACAAACAATCTACTTTGATTCTCGCTTTACCTCATGGACCTCATGAGGTAAATATATATTTACCTCATATATTTTAAAATGCCCCTAGTAGCTTAATATTAAAATGAGTATCTCATATTTTTGTCACCTTTATTGTTGTTTTCTGAGACAGTTTGTGATTACTTGGGAGCCAGTGTCATATTAATTAGAAGGAAATTATAGTTGAGGAAGGAATTAGTAATAAATAATTAATCAAGAGTACATCACCATTTTTTCCTCTACAGCATCTGTCGTTTCATACAGGTGAGACTGAATGATAGTGCTTGATTTTATTTATTTATTTTATTTTATTCAATTTATATCCCGCCCTTCTCCAAAAAGGACCCAGGGCAAACCATTGTGTAAAACCGGGGGTAGACGTCAACCTGGGTCTCTCCAATCCAAACCCTTAGCTGCCAAATCCCACAATGATGCTTAATTATAGGTCAAAAGTAATTGAAATCATAACCCAAAAAAAAATGGGTCAGTCTAGAAAAGTTACAATTAAGACGATTCAATGTATTAATATTTTCCTCTCCTGGAACATCTGATCAAGAAAGTTAAAGAAGAAAGTGAGAATGTTGGTTTCTTTCTGAACATTAAAAAAAAAAACCCAAGTTCATGACCACTGCAAAGAATAGAAACATCAAAATAGAAATTGATGGTGAAGAAATAGAATGCACGGGGGAAAAAATCCCTTTCTGGCATCATAAATAGCTCAAAGCACAGAAATAAAATGTCAGATTGCATTGGGTCACATAGTAGTGATGGACATCAGCTGAATAAGGAAAAGCAAGGACATCAGCTACATAAGATAGGTTAGTTTGCTTTATGATGTTCCCCAAAGCTACCTATGGCTGTGAAAGTTGGATCTTAAAAGGCAAGGCAGGAAGTAAGTTGACATGCCTGAGCTATGGTGCTGGAGAAGGCTCCTATGTATTCCTTCAATAGCAAAGGTGACTAACAAGCAAATACTCTGAGCGCACAATACCAGGAGTGTCACTAGAAAGCAAAACCATGAAACAGCACCTCACTTAGATTGGTCATGTCATGCAGAGGGGAGTCAACGGAGAAAGCAATTCTGTTTGGAAAAGTTAAACGTAAGGGGAAGCCAGGCCATCAAAGAAGACAGTATGGGACACGCTATCAAAGCTGTCACCAACCAGAACATAGAAAAAGTCTAAGGAATAGTGCAAGAACAAAAGAGACAGAGAAACCTGGCCTATAGAATTGCCAAGAGTCGGACTCAACTAAAGGGATAAAATCATCATCATCATGTTACACACACACACACACACACACACACACACACACACACACACACACACCTATATCTAGCTATCTCTATCTCTATATCATCTATATCTATATCTATCTATATCTATATCTATATCTATATCTATATCTATATCTATATCTATATCTATATCTATATCTATATCATATCTATATCTATATCTATATCTAATCTATATCTATATCTATATCTATATCTATATCTATATCTATATCTATATCTATATCTATATCTATATCTCTATCTATCTATCTATCTATCTATCTATCTATCTATCTATCTATCTATCTATCTATCTATCTATCTATCTATCTATCTATCTATCTATCCATCCATCCATCCATCCATCCATCCATCCATCCATCCATCCATCCATCCATCCATCCATCCATCCATCCATCCATCCATCCATCTATCTATCTATCTATCTATCTATCTATCTATCTATCTATCTATCTGTCTTATTTATTTTATTGAATTTCTAGACCGCCCCCTCTCCCCGAAGGGACTTGGGGCGGTGTACAGGAAAATTAAAACTACTAAAAACATGACAATGCATACAAAATTAAAATTGAATTAAATAACCCTGTACAAATTTATAAACGTTAAAACTAAACCCATTAAAACCAAATAAAATAATTCACATTCCAGACTGGGGCGAGAAGCAAAAATTAGGCCAAATAATCTATCTATCTATCTATCTATCTATCTATCTATCTATCTATCTATCTATCTATCTATCTATCTATCTATCATCTATCTATCTATCATCTATCTATCTATCATCTATCTATCTATCTATCTATCTATCTATCTATCTATCTATCTATCTATCTATCTATCTATCTGTCATCTAATCATCTATCTATCTATCATCTAATCATCTATCTATCTATCTATCTATCTATCTATCTGTCATCTAATCATCTATCTATCTATCTATCTATCTATCTATCATCTAATCATCTATCTATCTATCTATCTATCTGTCATCTAATCATCTATCTATCTATCTATCTATCTATCTATCTATCTATCTATCTATCTATCTATCATCTATCTATCTATCTATCTATCTGTGTCACAACACCCTGTTAAGCCCCAATTAAGGGAGGAAGCAAAGCTGCTTTCCTTTTCTGTCTTTCGGCTCATCACAAGAGACCATGCAGACAGAAAGCTATTAGTTTCGTTGCCTTTTGTTTACATTTGTGTTGCATTTGTGCTGATAAATAAACAAACAAGGGAGTTGTGACACAAATATATACTTATTCCCCTGGCTCAGCTGATCAGGAGAACCTGGTGGCTTAGTGGCTAAAACATCTGCCTAACATGTAATACAGCCCTGGTTCGAATCCCAGTAAGGGTATGGCTAGCTGATGAGAGCTAAATAACTTGAAATAGATCTATACTAGTCTCCCTTGTTTGTTTATTTATCAGCACAAACACAACATATATATGTTTATATATTTACATACTTGTTCTGCTTCCTCCCATATTTGGGGCCGACTAGGATGCTGTTTTACTAAAAGCAGATCTATTTGATATTCTTAGGCGCTTAATTTAATAAGCCATTACTTTATTAAAAACATTGAGTGATTGAATGTTTATGAATATTTCATAAATTAATTGATAAATTTCATTAATTACCTTCAATTAACCTTTAATTTCATTAAATATGTATAACTAGGATGATTCATAGGAATATGAGCGACAATGAGTACAGTCATTTGTCATAATGTTTGCAATAAGGACAACTGCTTTCATTTTGAGAGAGAGACAGAGAGAGAGAGAGAGAGAGAGAGTGAGTGAGAGATGGAGAAGAGAGAGAGAGAGAGAGAGAGAGTGAGAGAGAGAGACAGAGAGAGAGTGAGAGATGGAGAAGAGAGAGAGAGAATGAGAGAGAGAGTGTGAGTGAGAGATGGAGAAGAGAGAGAGAGAGAGAGTGTGTGTGTGAGAGAGAGAGAGAGACAGAGAGAGAGAGTGAGAGATGGAGAAGAGAGAGAGAGAGAGTGAGAGAGAGAGAGAATGATGAAAATTGCTTAATCTAGATTTTTGCAGGCTTCTCCATTACAATGAAGATCATAATAGATTTTAGTGATTTGGAGAATACTGACTCCCCCCCTCCCTTTTCATTAAAATTTGCATAATTTTAGCCATCCACGCCTATCTCAAATAAATTCGCATCTCTTTCATCTGGCTGGGCTGGCATAGATTTAATGATCTAATTTAATTTTAACTTGGGATTTTAAACTGTCTTACTGTAAGTGATTTTTAGCACAGATCTATAATTTAATCTTATTTTATCCTGTTGTATTTATATTATTGTGATTTTTTACTTCTTCTGTGCACCGGCCTGAGTCCCACCAGGGAGATAGGGCGGTATAAAAATGTGATAAATGAAATAAAATGAAAAAAATTCAGAATATTTATTGAATATTTACTGCCACAAAGAAGAGGGAGTCAAGCTATTCTCCAAGGCACCTGAGAGTAGAACAAGAAGCAATGGGTGGAAACTCTAATCAAGGAGAGAAGCAACTTAAAACTAAGGAGAAATATTCGGACAGTTGGAACAATTTATCAGTGGAACAGAAGTTGCCTACAGAAGTTGTGAATGCCCCAACACTGCAAGTCTTTAAGAAGATGTTGGATAGCCATTTGTCTGAAATGGTATAGGTTTTCCAGACTAAGCAGAAGGCCAACTCTGTTATTCTATGTTTAGTCCATGGCCAAAGGTAGAATGAGAAAAATCAGAGTTTGGAAGTTGCCTAGCGTGCAGATTGCTTAGCTGTTCTCATTGTGGTAAGGTGTATTGCATTAAATTATTTCTAATCACTTGCTGACAGGCACTTAAATCAAATAAATAAATAAATTTGCATCAAACTACCTCTGTATTATAATGGAATACATATTGAAATAGGCTAAAGGCATACATTCATGCTTTTGAATGCTGATTTTTTTTTTTATCTTTTCAATTCATTTTCATACCAGTTTGAACATCTTGCCTTAAGACCCACCATTCTTCTTAATATTGTTTACGAGAGGGATGAATTAATGAAGTATCTCCTGAAAATAAAATTTTTAAAAAAGCACAGTGGAACTGCACTTCGTGCATTACAACTCTCTCGATTTAACATGCAGCATGAAGGTTAATATATGTGCGTCGTATTAAAATGTTTGCAAATGGAACATCTAAACATATGGCTAAACAGTGCTTTTGAAATAACGCCTGCCCGCTAGCAACTAAGATTGTCGTAAAAAATATGGATATCCAATTTATTTGGGGTAGATTAAAATCATACACTCATAAGCATATCAGTGACAGCTTTATACTTATATGGCTAGCCTGTAGAGTAAAGATAGAAAATGCAATTTAGCTGTCTCCCGCTTACTTAATTAAAGAAAGGGAAAAAGGCAAAGCTACTAAGCTCTCAGAAGAATATCAATCTTACTCAATTTACAAAACTTCTAATATGACTTAACCCCCAGTGTTAAATATATTAAAAATTCTTAAATAATGGGAGAAGTCAAATTAGCTGATTGTTATCTTAATGGGCAAGATTAATCTGTATGAGCCCAGCTGTGGAATCCTTATCACTCAATGCCCTTTAAATCTTAATATTTATGTTATGATAAATCATGTAAATAATTTTAATAATTATGAGGGTTTGGGTAGAATTGGCTTTATTGGCCACCCTTGCTAGTTCAAGAAACACTATATTTTTCTTTTGTTTGTAAGCATTTCTTATAGGTTTTATATTTTCTTTTCCTCCTATATACCAATGTGTATATATATATATTTAATATGTATTTTTATTTTATTTTCGATTTTCAAAATATATAACAACATATATACTGTTACATAGCCAACATCATATTGTATTATTAAATGTTTACATCATTTCATTTTACCATCAACTCCCAGAAAACTCCCAGAGGGCTCTTCTGCTCTCCATACACCATATTTGTGCCTTATCCATCATTTTCTTCTCCCTCTCTCCTCCTCCTCCCTACCTCCTTTCTTCCCTCTGTCGCCCTTCCCTTCTCTACTTCCCTTTTCTCTCTCCTTCTCCTCTCTCCCTTTCCACTCCTCCTTTCTCTCCTCCTCCTTGCCCTCTCTCCTTTCCCTCTCTCCTTCCCTTATATAACTCTCTCCTCTACTCCACACTCTTCATCTCATTTACTTGGTGTATTTCAGCCTCTGAGCAAAGCTCTATTTTGTGTTGATGGTATTTATAATT
This sequence comes from Rhabdophis nuchalis, assembly GCA_039707465.1. Lineage (NCBI taxonomy): Eukaryota > Metazoa > Chordata > Lepidosauria > Squamata > Natricidae > Rhabdophis > Rhabdophis nuchalis. The sequence goes on from CM077661.1 coordinate 7,626,212, forward strand.
TCAGATTCAAGGTTTATCGCTTAATTTTCATATCGATTATTACAATTCTTATATCTCAACCCCAAATCTTGCTAGTTGTTTTAATACCCTTTTAAGTAAAACCTAATTGTATAATGACATTCTATTTATAAAACCAAACAAAAAAGAACCAGAAACAATATAGATAAATTTAAATAAATTTAAATATAAGAAGACCTAATCGGGTATCCATAAATTCTGTGCCCTTCAGGAATAATTATTATTCATGAATAATCTCATTTTATTAATTTTAAATCTAACAATTTATCCTGTGATTCAATATCAATATCCACAAGTCTTATCAAGTATTCTAGCCTCAATCTATTTTTTCTTTAATAATATCTTTAAATCCTATTTACTATTAATATCCCTTATTTAATCCCATCATATCTCTATAGATTCCATATCTCTATATGGAATCTATGGAATCAATGTGTATATATTAAGGCAGGATGAAGTGCATTTTAAACACAAGTAATAAATAAGTTGCACCTGGAGATGATAATAAGAGGTGATAATCAGAGATATCATGTAAGAATTGTCTGCTGAGGTAAATTATTATAGACTGGGAAGCAACTTAATTGGAAGCTGTTAGGCCAATCAAGGGTGATAAGAGTCACAGATAATTAATAAAATCAGCTGTAGGAACAGAGCTGTGGCATCCCCTGTGCAAGTTTGAAATTTTTCACCAAATTAGTAGGAAGATAAACTTTCAAAGACTTTATCAAGGATAGGACTATCGTCCCTTTTAGTGATGACACTGACAGCTTTGTTAAGAAACCCAGTAAAGAAGTATTTCCTTGGAATTTAATGCAAGCACAGGACACCAGTAAGCCTCCAAAAATCAGGTTGAACAAGCCTACAAATGGAAAGATTTAACATTCATGTATGCCCCTTGGCTGTCATGAATATCGCTTTTCACCATGAGGCTTTCTCCAAAATTCTCTTCTCAGCCATTCCAGTTAGAAGCACGAAGCCTACTTTTTGTTGAAATAATTAGTCCCTATATTATATATGTATCAGGGATGGGTTCCTGCCAGTTTTAGCCTCTTCTATAGAAGAGGTCCCACAAATCTACACTGCCGTTTAGAACCGGTTCCAGCTCCCTCCCCCCGCCCGTCCGCCCATCATCAAGAGGAAGAGCAAGAGGAGGAATTCTGGGAGTTGAAGTCCACCAGTCTTAAAGCTGTCAAGTTTGAACATCCCTGGGGTTTTTTTTTCTAAAGGGTTAGGGGTGCAAGGGTCTTGTCACTTGACAGCTTTAAGACTTGCGTGCTTCAAATGCCAGAGTTTCTGAGCCAACATTTTGGTTGCTAAGCAAGAGTGTTGTTAAGTGAGTTTCAAGACATTTTACAAGTTGGCCACGCCCACCCAGTCACATGACTGCCAAGCCACTCCCACTCGGTCACATGGCTGGCAAGCCGTTCCTACTCGCTCACATGACCAGCAAGCCACTCCCACGAATCAAGCCACACCTACAGTACCCATTTTGCCTGAAGTGTTCACATAGAACCTTCTCTCCAGTTGTTTAGCTTCCTGGGTAGTAGAGTGGGTTCTCAGCCTGCCGTAGAGTGTTCTGACACAGCTGTGTGTGTGTGTGACAGTGGATGGTTACTGTTGAAACTAAGAATGTATTGGCTCCTAATATTAGGGATCCCCTCGGCATCCCTTTTATTTGTTCCTCTTTTGAACATGAAGCATCCGGAGCCATTGCCGTAAGTATCCTGCACAAAGTAGCATGCTATGAATTTCAAAAACTACACACCTAAATTTTGGTGTCCTTATGTGGATAATACATTTGTCATCATCAAAAGAAATGCATTGAAAGCCATTCTGAAGTCCATCTTCCCAAACATCTACATTCACAATGGAAGAAACAGCTAGACCATGAGTATTTTTATATATGCTTGTCAACAGGCAGGAAGATGAAAGCCTAAAAATGATGGTTTTTTGCAAGGACACCAACAATCCACACATTCTTCATTGATGGTATAGGTTTCCTGCATGAACAAGGGATTGGACCAGAAGACTTCCAAGGCCCCTTCCAACTCTGTTACTCTGTTATTCTTTATTGCAGGGGTCTCCAACCTTTGCAATTTTAAGTCTGAAGGACTTCAGCTCCCAGAATTCTCCAGCCAGCAAAGCAAAGCTGGCTGGAGAAGTCTGGGAGCTGAAGTCCTTCAGACTTAAAGTTGCAAAGGTTGGGGACCCCTGGGCCAGGCCCTGACACTGTCAGCTTTGCTGGCTGGAGAAGTCTGGGAGCTGAAGTCCTTCAGACTTAAAGTTGCAAAGGTTGGGGACCCCTGGGCCAGGCCCTGACACTGTCAGGTTTGCTGGCTGGAGAATTCTGGGAGCTGAAGTCCTTCAGACTTAAAGTTGCAAAGGTTGGAGACCCCTGGCCTAACAGGATCCCAAATACACCACCACACATTTGATAAAATCAAAAATAAGGAGATGTTTTTTCCACTCCTATCTGCCCCACCCCAATTCCTAAACAACTATCTGATTCTCTCCAGTCCTGGAGCAAGAGAGGAACTGGGAAGGAGAAATAAACTAGAAATAAGTTTATTATAAACTTCTTTTAATAAATAAACTTTGCTGGCTGGAGAATTCTGGGAGCTGAAGTCCTTCAGACTTAAAGTTGCAAAGGTTGGAGACCCCTGCTTTAGTGGATTTCAGCCAGAAAATGGCCAAGTTCAAACAATCTTATTTGAATGTGGATGTCTGCTGTCAGCATTTCCTTTGAACCTCTCTGAATCTGTTGCTTGGTTTCTGTAATATTATACATCATTTCTATGTCCTTCTTTCTTACCACAATGAAGAGCGGGTCTTCAATCTTCACAACAGGGGAAAGAAATTCAATACAGTATTTTACCTTTATTACCTTTGTAACTCTCATCGGGTAGATCTATCTAGCTAAAATTATTTCTTGGGTGGAAAGACATCCCATAAACAAAGCCATCCTTTTATTTCTGGTTTAATAGAGAATTTGGTTCCCCACTAAGACTGTTTCGACAAAACAGTACAATTCCTTTTGTTCGCCATTTCATTTGCAACCTGATCAATAAAATTTGATGTAAGTACTATTGGCATTAAAGCTCTCAAATTCTAGAGGAAATAGAGTTCATAATGTAAACAAAATATTTCATTGGCATTGATCTCCAAAGCAGCCTGGCAGTGCTTCTGAAAAATTATCAGCATCCAGATATAAAACTTGCAAAAGTGACAAGAGGTGACTTTGATTATTTTGCTTTTAAAGAATTATTCTTTTCAGGCAGAAGCATTTTTCAATTTATATAATGCTAAATGAACTGTGCTGAGATTTTAACTTTTCCTCAACTATTATGTGTAATTATTTAGGTTTAATCCAGGGTAGAGGAGTTATTTGATTCATGTTTTAAAAGAATAAGTCTTCCAGGTGCACATAAATAATCTTGCAAATATAGAAAAATATAAATAGTCCTTCAATGGACAAAAAGAAAGGAAAATCCCTTTTGGAACATTACAACTGCCATTATTTTTTGGCGCTCAATACTACTGATCTTTTTCAGCTGGCTTCTCCTCAGGGTAAGTAGTGCTGAGTGGCTTGCCGGCCATGTGACCAAGTGGGAGTGGCTTGCCAGCCATGTGACCAGGTGAGAGTGGCTTGCCAGCCATGTGATGGGAGTGGGAGTGACTTGGCAGTCATGTGACTGGGTGGGTGTGGCCAACTTGTAAAATGTGGTGAAACTCACTTAATGCTCTTGCTTAGCAACCAAAATGTTGGCTCAGAAACTCTGGCATTTGAAGCCTGCAAGTCTTAAAGCTGTCAAGTTACAAGACCCTTGTACCCCCAGCCCTTTAGAGGAAACCCCCCCCCCCAGGGGTGTTCAAACTTGATAGCTTTAAGACTTGTGGACTTCAACTCCCAGAATTCCTCCTCTTGCTCTTCCTCTTGATGATGGGCGGATGGGCGGGGGGAGGGAGCTAGAACCGGTTCTAAACGGCCCTGGAGATTTGTGGAACCTCTTCTATAGGAGAGCCTAGAACTGTTAGGAACCCACCCCTGGTGTGAATTAAAGAGAAGTTAATGAATCCTGCTGAATCAGTTACTTGTGTGTGTTTTATGGATGTGATCGCTGCAACAAACTGTGAAAAATTGAGCTGAAAATCGGATGTAGTTTTTCTTGTATAGATATACTTCAATATCCTTTCCTTTCCTTCCCTTCCCTTCCCTTCCCTTCCCTTCCCTTCCCTTCCCTTTCTGATTGCCAAGGCAATGCTGATGGAAGGATTTCCATTCTTTACTAGGAGCTTCTCCAGTAAAACCTAAAAAATGATTTGCAAGTATAACTTCATTCTATGCAACTTCTGAAAACTTTTTTTTTAAGTGAGAAGATACAAAACAAAACAAACAAACAAACTTATGAGAAGTTTCATTGGTGTCTGTATTGTTTTTGAAAATAAATATACATTTCTTTTCAGAAACGCCTATGATATGTTGTCCAAGAGTCTGCATGAATGGCTACCAGCTTCAAAAGCCACCATGCTTATTGGCTATAACCTTAACATTCAAGTAAAACAAAGCATTTTGTTTAGATCTTCATTAATTTGATAAACAAGTAAAGTGAATAAAAGAAGCAAGGATTTATTATGAAGTGCGTTTCTTACATTTTTTAATTGATTATTCATTGTTTGGATCGTTACAAACCCTCCCATTTGCACATTGGCATTTTGCTATCTTCAATATTCAAAAGCTGTCTCTACAACTGATACGTTGTGGTATATCATTGATTTTTTTTTAAAATAGGGATGGTTTTTCTGTGGTCTGTTCCCATCACTCCAGCTATAATTGTTTGCCTGAGGCTACTGTTCAGAACCTTGCAATTTTAATGCATGCTTCAGCATCTTTTTCCCCCTCCTTTCTTTGGATGGAAAATGTCTATTTATCTGTGTCTCATTTTATAACATTTTTGAGTTGTTTTGGAGCCCTTTTACAGGGCGTTTGCACACACTCGTAGTGGAATATGAATCTCCATAATTATTGTCAGTCTACGTCCAACAAATGAAACGTAGTCACTGATAGGATTAAGTACACCGAGAAAAAAACGCTTTATCATTTGAGCAAAGTTGAAAAGATTTGGTTTAGCAATCGCAAAAGCTCTTATACTTATATACTGCTTCACAGTGCTTTTACAGCCCTCTCTAAGTGGTTTACAGAGTTAGCATACTGCCCTCAACAATTTGGGTCCTCATTTTACCCACCTCGGCAGGATGGAAGGCAGAGTCAACCTTGACCCTGGTGAGATTCGAACTGCCAAATTGCAGGCAGCCAACAGTCAGCAGAAGTAGCCTGCAGTACTGCACTCTAACCACTGCACCACCGTGATTCAAACCGTGGTTAACATAAGAACATAAGAACTATCTATATATACAATAATACAATAATACAATAGCAGAGTTGGAAGGGACCTTGTAGGTCTTCTAGTCCAACCCCCTGCGTGGGCAGGAACCTTATACCATTTCAGACAAATGGCTATCTAACATCTTCTTAAAGACTTCCAGGGTTGGGGCATTCACAACTTCTGGAGGCAAGCTGTTCCAGAGGTTAATTGTTCTAACTGTCAGGAAATTTCTCCTTAGTTCTAAGTTGCTTGTCTCCTTGATTAGTTTCCACCCATTGCTTCTTGTCCTGCCCCCAGGTGCCTTGGAGAATAGCTTGACTCCCTCTTCTTTGTGGCACCCTCTGAGATATCGGAACACTGCTATCATGTCTCCCCTGGTCCTTCTCTTCATCAAACTAGACATACCCAGCTCCTGTAACCGTTCTTCATATGTTTTAGTCTCCAGTCCCCTAATCATCTTGGTTGCTCTTCTCTGCACTCTTTCCAGAGTCTCCACGTCTTTTCTACATCGTGGCGACCAAAACTGTATGCAGTATTCCAAGTGCGGCCTTACCAAGGCACTATACAGTGGCATTAATACTTAAATCTGTATTACTAATGCTAGGATTTGCACCTTCTTATCAAAGAGAATAGAAAAATCATTTGTTTAGAGTTGAGTAACAAGTTTTTTCTGACCACTAATCAGAGAAAAATGTGTCATTTAGCTACATTGTGGGAAACCATACATGACAAGGTTACTGGAAGTTCTCTTGTGAAGTCTTACAACTTTATTTTCTCATCCTTATTTAACATTTAACTGTTTTGAAGGATGGGGAGAATATTTCAAGGGTTTTAATATCCCTCACTTGCTTTATTTATCATATTTGGATAATGCCAAATCTTCCAGGACCTCTACAACAACTGCATACAGTTTTGGTCGCCACGATGTAGAAAAGACGTGGAGACTCTGGAAAGAGTGCAGAGAAGAGCAACCAAGATGATTAGGGGACTGGAGACTAAAACATATGAAGAACGGTTGCAGGAACTGGGTATGTCTAGTTTGATGAAGAGAAGGACCAGGGAGACATGATAGCAGTGTTCCGATATCTCAGAGGGTGCCACAAAGAAGAGGGAGTCAAACTATTCTCCAAGGCACCTGGGGGCAGGACAAGAAGCAATGGGTAGAAACTAATCAAGGAGAGAAGCAACTTAGAACTAAGGAGAAATTTCCTGACAGTCAGAACAATTAACCTCTGGAACAGCTTGCCTCCAGAAGTTGTGAATGCCCCAACCCTGGAAGTCTTTAAAAAGATGTTAGATAGCCATTTGTCTGAAATGGTATAAGGTTCCTGCCCACGCAGGGGGTTGGACTAGAAGACCTACAAGGTCCCTTCCAACTCTGCTATTGTATTGTATTGTAAACAATGCTGACAATTGAAATAATATAGTAAAATGTCCTTGATGAGAAGATTCCAATAGTTTAGCATACTGAAATTCAGTCAACCTATTAATATTAATAATAAGTTGAAATAAATAACACAATAAATCATGTCCTTCATCTGCATAGTAATGTTGACAGATTCTACTTACGTTGACACTACACTATGACACCTTATTTTATTTTATTTTTATTTCGTCAAGCATGTTGTCAGTTTGTGAACCATCTCTATGACTATTATCAAACTGCCATAGAGAGGAGCACTCCAAACATTCCTGTGGTCAGGATGGAATCTCAAGCTGGCCTGTGAATGCGCATGTCTAAACTACCATCTCTCATTGGTTGTGATTTATGACGAAGGCTGAGGGGAGGACAGTAATGCGGGCAAAGTTCAGAAGCAGATAAAGAAAGCAAAAAAGATGGCTGCAACAAGAAAACGCTAGGATGTTAATCCTAATAAATGATTGGATTTCTTATGAACCTTGTCCGAAGGCTTGTAAATTTGTTAGGTTTTCTCCTGGGAACTTGACACATGTATTAGATAACCTATATAACTATCAACATGATTTTGGATACATGAAATGGATGCTAATAAAAAGAAACATTAGGACAGGGATGGTAGACACAATTGATGGAGGAAGGGCGTTCCATTGAAGAGTATGGCATTGCAGGGATTTACATATTTTTTATAATGAATGACTTTATCACGCAATAATTACACAAATCAAAAGGTCTGCAGCGTACAAAAATCATAGAATTCTAATGAAGTCTAAGAATGTAAAATACTGTATTTGATTTGGGGTTCATCCTATTATTTTAATTAATAGCAGGAACAGTATTGCCAGAATAATATCATTATTAAATAACTGTACTCTCTTTAGATGATTCACATTTGAGGGATTATTTTGCAATTGCTGGTGTTTTATCTGGTTTTGACCTAAGTTATGTTTGCTTATCTTTTCCCCCTACTATATATCTGAAATGTTTTTGTTTCTTAAAAAAACCATTTTTGTTTCTTTTTAAAGAAGATAAATACTATTTTGCCTGGTTCAGTGTCATTGGGGTGAGCAAATAGTCTTTCCATGACATTATATTTCTCTTTATTAGTATATGACCGTTCACATAATAACCCCAATAGTTATATTAAATGAAGAGCACATATTTTTTCCACTCTGCCCATCTTTGGCTCACGTACAAATCTTTTCAGTAGTAATTTTGTGTTTTCTTCCAGATCATTGATAACCGCTATTTACTCTTGGGGGGGATTTTGCTATAGTTCTCTAAAGCTCCTTTCTGGGCTTCTCTGATAACCTCTAAGCTTCGGTGCCCTGGAGGCTCTTAGGAATCGGCTGATAGGCAGATCTTATTTGATTCGCATGACAGCCGGACACAGACATGCTTATCGCTGAGGGAAAATGCCTGACTCCTTATTATGTAAAATGAGAGCTTTCTTCTATGAGAAATCACTTTCAACTTCATTTTAAAGCAAAGTTGGCTTCACAGCTTTTACACATATAGATATCTAATTGGAAGCATAGTTTGAGCAGGGCAAATTATCTATTTACACAGCCGATCTAATTCCGCACGTAGATGTCTTTAAGATGAGATTAAATATCCATATCTAATTCGCACCATTTCAGATTTCAGGTGAAAATCGCATATTTGAACGAATGTATGTCTAGATGAAAACAAGGTTCTTCTCGCACATGTGTGCTAGTCTTTCACATATGTGCTAGTCTCTAGGGGGCAGTGCTCATCTCCATTTCAAAGCCGAAGAGCCAGCGCTGTCCGAAGACGTCTCTGTGGTCATGTGGCCGGCATGACTCAATGCCAAAGGCGCACGGATTGCTGTTCCCTTCCCACCAAAGGTAGTCCCTATTTTCCTACTTGCATTTTTTACCTGCTTTCGAACTGCTAGGTTGGCAGAAGCTGGGACAAGTCACGGGAGCTCACTCCGTTACGTAGCGCTAGGGATTCGAACCGCTGAACTGCCGACCTTTCTGATCGACAAGCTCAACGTCTTAGCCACTGAGCCACCGGGTCCCTTCTATGAAAACGTACGGTGCAGGAAAAAATAGTGATAGAGATATTTGATTAAAAAATCAAATACAGTATCGTCGGTTGAGTTCTGATAAAATAGTCTCTCTGAACCTTGACAATGATGGCACATCTGAAATTCACCCCACTTCTTTCTTTAGTTTCTCAGGTCTTCTGCGATATTTGTGAATGACAAGAACCTCCAGCAGACTTAAAAGAATAAAAATTTCAGAATGCCGAATCCTTGTCTCTTTTACAACTTGAGCAAGGAGACTCTAGAGACATTTTTTTCCCATCTATGAATAGTTGGCTTTTATCATAACTGTTAGAAAGGGAAAAGGAAAGGAAAAAATCAGCTAACAATGACTACCCCCCAGAGTGAAGTGGTTCATAATTTATTTTAAGACTAGCCGTTCCCGGCCACGCATTGCTGTGGCCAGGCTGCTTAAATGGCCAACCAATCTACACCTGCACACACAAACACATACACACAACCACCGTATAACCCCCAACCTACCTACCTACTGTATTTCTCCCTCTCCCTCTCTATCCACCTACCTACCTACCTACCAACCTACTGTATTTCTCCCTGTCCCTCTCTATCCACCTACCTACCTACCTACCTACCTACCTACCTACCTACCTACCTACCTACCTACCTACTGTATTTCTCCCTCTCCCTCTCTATCCACCTACCTACCTACCTACCTACTGCATTTCTCCCTCCCTCTCTCTATCCCTATAGCTGCCTACCTATCTACCTACTGTATTTCTCCTTGAAATTTATGGGCAGAGTTTCTTATGTCATAAAGGATGACATAATACCTGTGGCCCACTGCTCTCTCTGTATCCATCTACCTACCTTTTTTACAATTTTTTACATATATATATATGTTTTCTGAGGTTTTCGCGGGTGTTTGTATGTAGGTCTTTGGTTGTTCGGGTTTTCTCCCGCGTAGAATTGGAAGTATCTTCACGACGTTTCGATGAAATCTCATTCATCATCTTCAGGCTGGTGCTTCGGGCTTGGTGCTTCCAGGAGCAAGCCCGAAGCACCAAGCCCGAAGCACCAGCCTGAAGATGATGAATGAGATTTCATCGAAACGTCGTGAAGATACTTCCAATTCTACGCGGGAGAAAACCCGAACAACCAAAGACCTACACACACATACACACACACACACACACACACACACATATATATCATTGGTCCCGTATTTGTAAGGAACATTGTGTGAAAATTTGAAAGCGATCGGTGCAGTACTTTCGGAGATTACCTGTTTTGACCAAACTCATAGTTACATTTTTATTTATATAGATGGTTCACAGCTCAAAGCCACGTGCCAAGATGGACAGCCCTGCAAGTCAAATAAATAACGACTTTGTGGACAAGCCATCTCATGTTCTTGGCAATATTATGGAAGTGGCTTGCCATTTAGTTCTTCTTTTTTTACTTTAATTACCCAGACTAGCCTAAAGCATGGTGTTTTCTGGAGGTCTTCCATCCATGAAGTAATTGGTGCCAATCCTGTTTAGATTCCAATGTTGGACCTCCTTAGCCTACAGGGGCTGCCACTGCAGAGGAAGAAGATAAATATGTAATTATTTCAAGTTGCTTAAAGACATGTAAGGCATGTTCCTTGGAATATAAACAGCAAAATAGGAAGTTAATTGGTTCATCTACCATGGCCTGCATTGTGAAGACAGCCTGTAGCACTTCAATTACCTCATGCGTAAAACCATGCATTCAGATAATTACACACTGATTCAGTCCGGGTATAACGCATAAGCACTTTATAACTAACTTGTAGGAATAGATTAATTGTGAAATTTGAACTTTTAAAGATACGATCCGGTATGCTTGGACCATTATTTCATATTTAAAAATTGTAATGAGCATTTTTTGTTTCCGTAATGAGAAATAGGTTGTTACCATTCGTAATCAGTCCTGGTCTTTGATATAATCAGCTCATTTCACCAATTTATAAACTGAGCATAAACATATACTACTGTGAAGAAGTAACTGAGAAATTGACATTTAGTGGGGCAGCCCTTTTATTGTGGATTTTAAACCAGAAAGATGCCTTGAAGGCAACTATATCTCAGAGGGTGCCACAAAGAAGAGGGAGTCAAACTATTCTCCAAGGCACCTGGGGGCAGGACAAGAAGCAATGGGTGGAAACTAATCAAGGAGAGAAGCAACTTAGAACTAAGGAGAAATTTCCTGACAGAACAATTAACCTCTGGAACAGCTTGCCTCCAGAAGTTGTGAATGCCCCAACCCTGGAAGTCTTTAAGAAGATGTTGGATAGCCATTTGTCTGAAATGGTATAAGGTTCCTGCCCATGCAGTGGGTTGGACTAGAAGACCTCCAAGGTCCCTTCCAACTCTGCTATTGTATTGTATTGTATATCTTCACTGAAATATGAACCTGTAAAAATGTATGTTATGATTGATCCTCATTCAATATTTAAAGGTTCATATTATGCAGAAAATAAAAAGTTCATATTATGCAGAAAATAAAATTAAGCCCCAAATCCCGAAATGAATGAATGAATTTAAAAACCTATCTTGTATTAACTTTTTTTAAAACTTATAATCATTAAAAAATTATAAGAAGGATATTTTGTCTATCAACAACTAGAAAATACTCTGACCAAAGTCCAAAAACATAAGCCAGAACATCTAGTCAGTTCAAACTAAAATAAAACATATGGCATTTCTACCAAAATAAAAGCAATTATTTCTAAGTTTGATTATTTTTTTTGTCATAGTCATAAGTTTTTAGATGATTTTTGAGGAAATTTCACTGGAAAAGGAAAATTTCTATGATGCTTATTCTATTCTCCAGATTTTTTTTCTTTCTTAAGCAGCTTAAATCACTGTGTAAATGCTTTATATATTATTGTTTATTTATTGAGTTTGCTATTTTACTTTGCTGCTTTTAGATTAAGTTGACAAATGCAATAAATGCACACATACACAAAAAAAATCTTATTTGTCTTGTATGTTCTACATATCAGAATGCTGCCTTGCCACAATCAAGAAAATTGTTATTCTGTTTTATGATATCGCTATCATCCCTAAGAAGATTTGAGGGGTGTATGTGCAAGGAGTGTGTAATTTCTTTTTAACAGAGCTTTGATGTTTAAATCCTTTTTATGGCTGATATTTTTGAAATTTAGGAAGTTGCATAGAGGTGGCTATGACAGGGATACTGGTTTATATTTTCTATTAAACATGGAAACAGAGTGGAAATTAAATTAAGTTGGTAATGGTGGATAGCCGACAAGCTCACTTTGATGGGTTGGTTTGGCTTTTATTCCATGGAATTTACCTACTTCTTAATCAGTCTCCTGCCCCATACATCCCTTAGACCGATACGCTCCCACAGAGAGGGCCTTCTCAGGGTGCCGTCGGCCGGACAATGCCGACTGGCGACACCCAGGGGAAGAGCCTTCTCTGTGGCGGGGCCAGCCCTTTGGAACGACCTACTCCCTGAACTCCGGACCATCACCGACCTCCGCCTCTTCCGCCAATGTCTAAAGACATACTTTTTTCATCAAGCCGGCCTAGCCTAACTTCCCATGGGGACTTTTAGAAAAGTTTTAAATTGGGTTTCAAATAATTGGTTTTAGCATAGGATTGGGATTGTTTAATATATATTTTAAATTATTTATTCATTTTCTATTTTGTATATCTTTTTAAATTTCCTGTGCGCCGCCCTGGGTCCTCTGTGGAGAAGGGCGGGATATAAATGTAATAAAATAAATAAAAAATAAAATAAATAGATGGAGGACATATTATTTATTTTTCAACAATTTGCAAATTTATGGTAAATATGATGGTCAACTTTTGTAGGATGACTAGACCTAGCTGCACGAATGAGATAAGGTAAATGACACATTTTGGTTTTGAAAAAGTTTTATTGGGTTTTACAAATTTTTATAAAAATAGGATAAGGGATTGTAAGGAGTCACAAAGACATATTGAGAACCTCTATGTCGGAGGTGTTGGCCCCCTCCGAGACTTCATAAAAAGAAATAGAAAATACAGTAAATTTTTCATTTTTCTACAAAGTGGAAAGAGATACAAATACAGTAATCCCTCATTTTTCGCGGCTTCATTTTCCGCAGCTTCAGTGCTTCGCGGGTTTTTCAATAGCAAAAAAATGCATCGGTAGGAGGCAAGCGCCCCCTAGTGCTTGCTTTAAACAATGTCCACCAACTCAAGTTCCCGGTATAGATATACAGAATCCTACTTCGCGGTTTTTCAGTTTCCGCGGAAGGGTCCGGTCCCGATTAACCGCAAAAAACGAGGGATTACTGTATTTCAATTTTAAAATCTATGCAATCAATCATTTATAAACATCCAAATAAGATTTGTACTATACAGAAAAAAGTCACTTATGGTAAATGACACATTTTAATATATTATTGCTATTACAATTGTTATGAAAGTCTAACCATTTTTTCCCAACAATAAACATGTAGGTTTTTGTAGCCTTAATTATAAATAAATGCCCGGACAACAGAGCGTGTCAGAATCTGCATTAAAGACCAGTAGATTTTTGTTGAATGGATTAAAAATGTTTTACTTCTTAATGTATTTACTATACTACAATAATAGAAAATGTTTTATCTCTATAATTATTGCAATGTCTGGTGCTGCAAAGTGATATTATTAAGGGTAATTACTTTAAAGATTTAAAGAAATATCTCATTCATTAATTTCCAATTTTTAATGACCTCCTCAGCATTTTAAACCAACAGGCCTAATCAGACGGCAACAATTTGCAATTAGTACCAACTCAAACATAATATTCCTCTTTACACTTGCACTTTTTATGAGCCCAATATAAAGCAAATTTGTCTGTAATTGAAATGTTTTTTTTCAATTATTTATCATAAAGTTTGAGCTCAACATTCCTATTAACATAATTCAAAAAATAACAGGCTTTGTTATCCTATAAGGTATTCATAGAGTCCTCTAATGAGTTTCTTTCTTTACAATATCCTGAACATAAAACTAACAGTTTTTCTTAAAAAGCTGTTCCTTATTTTTATTCTTACTACTGTCCAGTGGGTTTCAAATTTTTTAGAACCTACTCTGTGGGTGTGGCCTATTTTGTGGGCGTGGCTTGGCAGTCGTGTGACAGGGTGGGAGTGGCCACCTTTTAAAATGTGGTGAAACTCATTTAACAACACTCTTGCTTAGCAACCAAAATTTTGGACTCAATTGTGATGATAAATTCTTTCTTTCTTTCTTTCTTTCTTTCTTTCTTTCTTTCTTTCTTTCTTTCTTTCTTTCTTTCCTTCCTTCCTTCCTTCCTTCCTTCCTTCCTTCTTTCCTGTCTGCAAGAATGTTCTCAGAGAGAAAGCTATTGATCGGTGACCATCCATTTCAGCTAATGTACTTCGATACTTTTCATAATACTGTTTTCTTAAATGTGCCTCCGCAACCATTTGATTTAGAAATCAAAACTGTCCCTAGCAACTTGATCCTTCCAGATGTGCTCAAGTGCAATCAATAAGGTCCTTCGCTGTGGTAGAGAGATGAAGATCATGAGGCAAGTGACCGTTTTGACATTCTGCTCTTTTTAGCCCCTCAAACAAGCTCCTCTTTTGCCTTCCGTTTCTTCCTGTAGCCTCTAATGGATTTAGCTTTGTGGAAGAAAAAAAAACCCGAAACCGCAAGTTGATAAAATATTTAGATTGTAAATTATACCAGCTTTGCCTCCGGGGAATGGAGTGAACCGAAATCACTCTGAAAATACTTTCGAAAGACATTAAGTATCCTGCTGTCAGACAGAGAAGCTGGGAGGAAGGAAAAACACACTTTTTTCCATCCATTTGTATGCAACAACCAGTTAGTGCCATAAATCGGAGGCCGCTAAAAGAGAGGCAGCCCTACCTCTAATGCCATACTTATGCAAATGGTACATCTGGTGCCATCTGAGGGAAAGCCAAAAACTGTTTCAGAGGAAGTTTAGACATTCGCTGTATACTCTGCGATGGCACAGCCACACAAGGAAGTTTATAATTGGATCTGCTGGATATAATATTCAAAATTGGTGATACTCCTGAAGGCAGCATTACTTTCTGATGATACCTCAGCCTACCGAAACTGTTATTCTTACTCCTTTCAAAAACTTGCTGTGTCACTTAATGAGTTTAGGTGCAGATTTGATGGGTTTCATGTAACTTATGGCCTCTACTCCTTACATAATCGATGATGGTATTGTAAATCCGAAGAGATGGGCGAAGCGCGGCCTTAGGGGATTTTTAGTTTTTAACTTATTTAAATTATCTTTTTTAGGGGGTTCAAGGGAGGGGGGTAGATATAGACAGATGGAGATGGAAACAGCAATTAGTAGTAAGGGCCAGGATAGCAGTCGACGGCGGGAAGCGGAAGGCGAAAGGCAGGGGGATACTCGAGTCGTTCCTCAGGAGGGCATACCAATTCAGAGGGTCGTGGGGAGGGGCAGGACCGAGGGGAGACAATTTTCATCCTCCCGGTTGGTGGCACGCAGCCGTTGGTTACAAACGGTCGGGTGCCACAACCCTCGCAGGCTAGGTGGCCAGGGAATACAGAGCCAGGGTCTGCGGCTGATGTTTTGCAACGCCAGGTCCGTTGTCAACAAAGCCCCCCTCATTAGTGACCTTGTGTCAGAGGGGGAGCCGGACCTGGTAGGAATTGCGGAGACCTGGTTGGGCCACGAGGGAGGTCATCCCCTCGTTGAAATGTGCCCACCAGGTTACCGCGCATTTCATCAGCCGCGGGCCCTAGGCAGGGGTGGTGGGGTAGCGGTCATTATCAAGGCAGGCCTGGAGCCGAGAGAGACCATTGTGCCGCAGACCTCTGGCTGTGAGTCCCTCTGCATGAAGTGGGGCCTAGGGAGGCAGTTGGGCTTGCTGGTTGTATACCTGGCTCCCCGCTATGTAGCAGCAGCCCTGCCCGAGCTCCTGGAGGTGATCGCTACGGTGGCAGTGGAGACCCCCAGACTTATAGTTATGGGGGACTTTAACCTGCCATCGTTGGGCGAATCATCCGTGGTAGCTCGGGAGTTCATGGCTTCCATGACGGCCATGGACCTGACCCAAGTAATTCAAGGCCCCACCCATGAGGGTGGACATACGCCGGACCTCATCTTCGTCTCGGGCCAATGGAAGAGTGATCTGGGTACAGGGGACATAGACATCATACCCTTGTCATGGTCAGACCACTCACTTCTCCGACTCGACTTTCCGACCGCTGCTCCCCTCCGCGGGGAGGTGGAACCAGAGTTACCAATCTGGTACCGCCCCAGGCGCTTGATGGACCCGGATGGGTTCCAGACAGCGCTTGGGCCATTTCCTGTATCCCTGACCCGCGCCCCGATGGAGGACCTCACGGCCGCATGGAATAGTGCGGCCGTGGGAGCCTTGGATCGGGTCGCGCCCTTGCGGCCTCTCTCGCGGCGGCGAACCACCCTGGCTCCTTGGTTTACTGAGGGGCTGCGGGTGATGAAACGCCGCAAGAGATGCCTAGAGAGAAGATGGAGGGCTAGCCGCTCTGAATCTGACCGGACACAGGTAAGAGCCCATTTACGGACTTACATTGTGGCGCTGAGGGTGGCCAAACGTCATCATTGTGCCACCCTCATAGCATCCGCAGAAAACCGCCCTGCCGCCCTGTTTAGGGTGACCCGTTCCCTCCTCCAACAGAGGGAGCGGGAAGCCCCGTTACAGGGTAGGGCAGAGGAATTTGTGATTTTTCTGCAGGAGAAAACCGCCCAGATACAGAGTGAGCTAGCCCCCATTCATGGCCCAGTGGGATGCCACGAGGGAGATCTTGTTTGGGAGGAGTTTGACCCCGTTACTTCCGAGGATATGGACAGGTTACGTGGGCGACTGCGAGCCACCACATGTTCATTGGACCCGTGCCCCTCCTGGCTTGTACTGGCATCCTGGGAGGTGACACGAGGCTGGCTCCAAGAGGTTATCAACGCATCCTTGAGTGAGGGTTCCTTGCCTGCCTCCCTAAAAGAGGCTATGGTGAGGCCCCTCCTCAAGAAGCCCTCTTTGGACCCAGCTATTTTGAACAACTACCGTCCAGTCTCCAACCTTCCCTTCTTGGCGAAGGTTGTTGAGAGTGTGGTGGCACAACAGTTTCCCCGTCACCTGGAGGAAGTTGACTATCTAGATCCGCGCCAGTCCGGCTTTCGGCCCGGGCATAGCACCGAGACGGCATTGGTCGCGTTGGTAGATGATCTCTGGAGGGCCAGAGATGGGGGATGTTCCTCCATCCTGGTCCTATTAGACCTCTCAGCGGCTTTCGATACCATCGACCATGGTATCCTATTGCATCGGCTGGGGGGGTTGGGGGTGGGAGGCACCGTTTTGCGGTGGTTCTCCTCCTACCTCTCTGGCCGATCGCAATTTGTGCGGGCAGGAGAGCAGAGGTCGACCCCGAGACCTCTCACATGCGGGGTGCCTCAGGGGTCGGTCCTCTCGCCTCTCCTGTTTAATGCATATATGAAGCCGTTGGGTGAGATCATCCGTGGTTTTGGGGTAGAGTACCATCTGTACGCTGATGACACCCAGCTGTACATATCTACCCCAAACCACCCCAACGATGCCGTAGCGGTGATGTGCCAGTGCCTGGAAGCCGTGCGGATCTGGATGGGAAGTAACGGACTTAGGCTCAACCCGACCAAGACCGAGTGGCTGTGGTTTCCGGCTGCCCGATTCAACCAGCTTTCTCCAACGCTGGCCATAGGGGGCGAACATCTTGCCCCTGTGGATGGGGCGCGCAATTTGGGTGTCCTCCTGGATACCCGGCTGTCTATGGAAGAGCAAGTGACAGCCGTGGCCAGGAGGGCGTTTTACCAGGTTCGCCTGGTTCGCCAATTGCGCCCCCTATTGGATCGGGACGCCCTTCGCACAGTCACTCATGCCCTCGTGACATCCCGACTGGACTATTGTAACTCTCTCTACATGGGGCTCCCCTTGAGGTGCACCCGGAGGCTTCAGTTAGTTCAGAATGCGGCCGCGCGAGCAATTATGGGCACCTCTAGGTTTGCCCACGTAACACCGCTCTTGCGCGAGCTGCACTGGCTACCTGTCGTCTTCCGGGTGCGCTTCAAGGTGTTAGTTATCATCTTCAAAGCGCTCCATGGCTCGGGACCTAGCTATCTGCGAGATCGGATCCTGCCCCACACATCCTCACGACCGATTCGCTCCCACAGAGAGGGGCTTCTCCGGGTGCCGTCCACTAGACTTTGTCAGCGGGCGACGCCCAGGGGAAGGGCGCTCTCTGTGGCGGGCCCGGCCCTCTGGAACGACCTTCCCCCTGATATTAGAACGACCACCGACCTCCGCTCCTTCCGTGTAAAATTGAAGACCCATCTCTTTCGACTGGCCGGCCTTGAATAGTTCTCTCTGTCTTTTAATTATAAATTTTAATGGGTTTTTAATTTATATTTTTAGCACGGGTAGATTTATTTAATTCTATTTTAAGTAATATTTGTATTATTGTATACTGTTTTTAATTATGCCTGTGCACCGCCCCGGGTCCCTGTGGGGAGAGGGTGCGGTTAATAAATCACAACTTAATAAATCACAACTTAATAAGAACATAAGAACATAAGAATAGCCTTGCTGGAACAGGCCACAGCCCATCTGGTACAGCCTTCTGTCTCCCACAGTGGCTCCCCATTTGCTTCGGGGTCTTCCCAAGCAGATGTCTTCACCTGCTTAGGATTCCCTGCAAATGGCATTGAGAGACATCCTGCCTATCTCTCCAACCTGGAGGGTGTCCTTAGGCATCCATCATGATAGCCATAGATACCCTTGTTCTCCATGAACTCGAATCCTTTCTTAAGGCATCGAGGCTGACAGCTGTCACCACTTCTTCTGGCAGGGAGTTCCATAGACCAGGGATCCTCTGGGTGAAAAATTACTTCCTCTTATTTGTTTGAGGTCTAGCTATCAAAAGTTTCATGGAGTGCCCCCTAGTTCTAGTGTTGTGCAATAGAGAAAACCGTTTTCCCTTTTCTACTTTGTCCACACCGTGCATGATTTGATAGACTTCAATCAGGTCACCTCTCAGGCGCCGTCGTTCTAGAGTGAAGAGGCCCAGCCGTTGCAGCCTCAGATGGTAAGGAAGGTGTTCCAGCCCCCTAATCCTTCTGGTTGCCCTCCTCTGCACCTTTTCCATTTCCATCATATCCTTCTGAAGGGATGGGGACCAGAACTGTACACAATACTCCAGATGGGGCCTCACCATCGATTTATAAAGAGGCAAAATGACACTCCTTAAAGCACTTATTTTTTTGAAAAACAACAACAACATCCCTTCAAATGTCTAAATGGACACTCTGGTAGCACTGTAGCTATCTAAACTTTGGGCTTTCCATCTGTTACCTCCCAATCAATTTCCTTTCTGTTACAATTTTAAAACTTTAATTCATCATCATTGCTTTCTGTTCCTGAAAATTTCCCTACACCCGCACGAAATTCTTCAATGTCCAACAGGGAAGACTGGATGGAAAATGAAACTTGCTATGATTTGTCGTTGTTGCTGCAATTGCTACACACTCTTCTATTGAGAACTGGAGAGTTATCTCTACATCATGAAACATTTATTGGATTTACAGTCCCTCCCTCCCTCTGTGTGTGTGTCTCTCTCTCTGTGTGTTTGTACATTCCTGCATGCAGGTAGATTATTTCTGTACAATAAGCATGTGCATTATCTAGGAGATATTCATCTTGTGTTACTTTAGTTAGTTATGTGTTGTGGCCCAGCTGGCTCCGGATGAGCTGCTGATGAACTCCTCTAGTGATGAGTCCTATGAGTCTGCTCTGGAGGAGGAGGGCAACCTTGAGAGAGCAGAGAGCCGGGCTGGTCATCAGGGGGCACCTGGGTCTTGGAGTAGTGGGGAGGATCAAGACCAGAGAAGAGCTACAAAGATGATTAGGGGACTGGAGACTAAAATATATGAAGAACGGTTGCAGGAACTGGGGATGTCTAGTTTAATAAAAAGAAGGATTAGGGGAGACATGATAACAGTGTTCCAATATCTCAGAGGGTGCCACAAAGAAGAGGGAGTCAAACTATTGTCCAAGGCACCTGAGGGCAGAACAAGAAGCAATGGGTGGAGACTAATCAAGGAGAGAAGCAACTTAGAACTGAGGAGAAATTTCCTGACATTGAGAACAATCAATCAGTGGAACAGAAGTTGCCTCCAGAAGTTGTGAATTCCCCAACACTGGAAGTCTTTAAGAAGATGTTGGATAGCCATTTGTCTGAAACGGTATAGGGCTTACTGCCTAGGCAGGGGGTTGGACTAGAAGACCTCCAAGGTCCCTTCCAACTGTTGTGTTGTGTTGTGTTGTGTTGTGTTGTGTATTGTATTGTATTGTATTGACAATTAATCAATGGAACAGCTTGTCTCCAGAAGTTGTGAATGCCCCAACACTGCAAGTCTTCAAGAAGATGTTGGATAGCCATTTGTCTGAAATGGTATAGGGTTTCCTGCCTAGGCAGGGAGTTGGACTAGATGACCTCCTAGGTCCCTTCCAACTCTGCTGTTGTATTGCATTGTATAACAGTTTGTCCCTGATGCTAGAGTGAGAAGGGCTAAAAAAAGGAGGCTTCAAGAGCATGAGAAGCGAACTCGGAGGATTTGAATTAGTCCCAGCTGCCTAAGGACTGGCCCCTCCCAAGAGGGTTTAAAAGGAAGTCTTTGCTAACGAAGTCCTTGCAGAGTACAACGTTGGATTTCTAGGTTCGTGTTTATTCGTGTTGATTTTCAGGTTGGTGTTTAATCGAGTTAGGAAGCTTCGTATCTGTTCAGAGTCATTCAGGCAAGCAGCCAAGAGAGTTAGTGGCAGGCAGCCAGTCTTGTATTAGTCGGAGAAAGGGGGGTGAGAACAGTTATGCATGTGTATTGACCATTCATGCTGCATATTCTTAACTGCATAGGACTCAGAAGAAAATGAGTTCTTTTTTTTTGATTCAATGCCTCACAGATGTAAACAATGAGAAGCCAATTGATTTTCTGAAGTATCACATTATCTTTAATTAGGTGCCAAGAGCTGAAATGGAAGGTATCTATTGGCACCAAATTCAAATCGAGTCCTTCAGTCTTCAGTTCCCCCCCCCCCCATAGTGAACATATTGCAGATAGACTTCTTGTGTTGATTTGTACATTACTATTACCGTTTGAACAGATTGTTCCTATTTTAGCAATAACAACAATTAATCAAAAGGTGTGGCAGGCACAGTGTGTGAAAAATAGCACAAGTTATCACCACACAGATGGCTTGAAACAATAACCAAATTTAATAAGGAACTCAGTCTAGAAAGATTCATTTCTAGAAGTATGGTACTACAAGAATAAGAATTGATGCATTGTATGTATGTATGTATTATTTATTTATCTGCCGAACTCAACCAAGTGACTCTGGGTGGTTTACAATTCTAAAATTCTAAAATAATTTAACAGACATTAAAACAACAAAATCTGTGGCCTAGAGGTGGAGCTCTCGCCTCTCAATCAGGAGGTTGTGTGTTCAACCCTAGGTAGAGGCAGATGTAGGGTCTCCTGCTTGGGCAGGGGGTTGGACTAGATGTCCTGCAAGGTCCCTTCCAACTCTGTTCATCTGTTAAAAACATTCACAAAATAAATAAATATAAACAGATGCCTAATCAACTAACAGTCAGGCCAAATAATGGGGCCCTTTACACTTTCCAAATCTCAGGACTGAGTACATTTTAGGTATAATCTTAATCTGAGGAGTAGGAGTAATGCAAGTGGAATCCTCCGTCTCTTACAAATATGAATTCTGAGACTTTTGCAATATCAAATACCTACTTCAACTCTCCTGACTCTGTCCTACTTAGCATTTGGTAAAGCAGGAGACTTCCAACCAACTTGTAGGCAACTAAGAGATTGTAACTATATTGTATGATATAGCCCATAAAATAAAAGTGTTAATGATGGCCTCTCAAATGGGCACAGATTATTAATTTCTTCTCAGCCCTCAAGCTTTCTTTCTTTCTTTCTTTCTTTCTTTCTTTCTTTCTTTCTTTCTTTCTTTCTTTCTTTCTTTCTTTCTTTATTTATTTATTTATTTATTTATTTATTTATTTAATTTATATACCGCCCTTCTCCCTCTCGGGACTCAGGGCGGTGAACAGCCACAGTAAAAACAGGAAATACAAAAATTAAAATGACATATTAATATATATGAAATACTTTGGTCCACAGTTAAAACCCAATACTAAAAAAAACCCAATTAAAAAGGCTATGACAGGCCGGCTGCATGAAATAAATGTGTCTTCAGGGCCTGACGGAAGAGACGTAGGTCTGCGATCGTGCGTAATTCAGGGGGGAGGTCATTCCAGAGGGTGGGGGCTGCCACAGAGAAGGCTCTCCCACTGGGGGTCACCAGCCGACATTGCCTGGCCGACGGCACCCTGAGGAGGCCCTCTGTGGGAGCGGACTGGTCGGTGGGAGGTATTTGGCAGCAGGAGGCGGTCTTGCAGGTAACCAGGTGCCTCGCCATGGAGCGCTTTAAAGGTGGTCACTAGAATCTTGAAGCGCACCCGGAAAGCCACAGGCAGCCAGTGCAGCTCGCGCAGGAGAGGTGTTACTTTGAACACCACCACAGCGATAGATCCATCAGTATTTTTTTTCGCGAACTGATTTATAACTATTCAGTCATATATGTTGGTAGCCACTCAAGTTGACTTAACGACATGTTTGACTATATTTAAGCTACAGTAAACTTTTCTTGGATCATTTGACTGTTCTTGGTAAAGGTATGGAACTGGTTTGCTTTTATATCTTCCAAGTCTTGCTTGTAGTTTTTGAATTTTATGTGGAAACAAGATTTTTGAAGAACGAAGAGTGTTGATTTTTGAAATCCTGGATGACCTTGAGTGAGCAAGAAAGCTAAACGTAGATGAGCCTGATAGGAACTGAAGTGGGGGACTACGTCAGAGGACCTGAGCTGAATGCTAGAAGAAGGTAGCCATTTTTATACCATGCCAAGAACACTATTATGGATTTGCTCATATAAGTTATCAGGACCTAGCTTCAGCTTGAAGGTAATTTTATTTCAAATCATTGTGCTCAGAAAATATTTTCTCAGGAGACACTCTCAAATTTTCTCACTGCTTCTTTCCTCTGTTTTTGTTTCCATATTCAAAAATCTTAAGGAGAAAAAGGTGGGGAATTTTTTTTTGCTTAATAGCACTAAGAGTCTTTTATATGGACACATCCTTTGTTTTTAATATGTCTTTAATAGAAGTCTTTCTCTTTTCTGTCTAAAACTTTTTTGCTTTTTCCTTCTCAGCACACAAAAGAAAATGGTTCTTTTCACTTCCTTCCATCCTCCTTCCCAATGATCTGCTTCATAAAAAGCATTTATTTTCTGAACTCGCATGTGGCAAAGTGCCGATTATATATACAGTATAAAACCCTACTCATTATTTTAGGCATTCTGATGCTAATTTAATGCAGCATAATTCAAAGTGCATCAAATTAGTGTCAAACTGTTAAATGCTATTTGGGGCAGTTGTCTGACAAGTTTGACAATGCTTACTCATCAGTCACTTACTAACTCTACGAAAGTATGCATATGTGTGTATATATACACACAGAGAGGGCTACACATACCACAGTATAAGTATATATACACACAAATCAACCCACATTGTTACAGATTTCTTTTTTGAGGGAAAATAAAAGTAATATTGTAGGCCTATCAATTTTACTGGTAATGCTTCACTTTATGTATCTGGAATTTTGAGATTAATAGAGCTTTTAGATTTTGAAAAGACTCTTGATTAACAAAGTTTAACAGTGATATTCTGACAGTTCCCAC
This sequence comes from Rhabdophis nuchalis, assembly GCA_039707465.1. Classification (NCBI taxonomy): domain Eukaryota; kingdom Metazoa; phylum Chordata; class Lepidosauria; order Squamata; family Natricidae; genus Rhabdophis; species Rhabdophis nuchalis. Next base: position 7,649,944 of record CM077661.1, read on the forward strand.
ACTTCCAAATATTTCATATAGGCAAATAATAATAATGATGATGATGATGATGATGCGCTTCAAGGTGTTAGTTTTCATCTTTAAAGCGCTCCATGGCTCGGGACCTAGCTATCTGCGGGATCGGATTCTGCCCCATACATCCTCCCGGCCGATTCGCTCCCACAGAGAGGGACTGCTCCGGGTGCCGTCCACTAGACTCTGTCAGCGGGCGACGCCCAGGGGAAGGGCCTTCTCTGTGGCGGGCCCAGCCCTCTGGAACGACCTTCCCCCCGACATTAGAACAACTATGGACCTCTGCTCCTTCCGTCAGAAATTAAAAACTCACTTTTTCTGCTTGGCCGGCCTAGGTTAGTCTCTACCCAGGGATTAGGGATTGTTAATTTTAAATGGGAATTTTAGTGCAGGGATAGTCAAATTTAATTTGTTTTTATTGTATTTATTGTATTCATGTATATATTTTATGCTGTTTTATTCCTCCCTGTACACCGCTCCGAGTCCCCTAGGGGAGAGGACGCGGTTATACAAATAAATATTCGATATTCGATGTAAATAATAATAATAATTTGCAAGATATTAAAGTCCAAATTGAATGGAGGAAACATCATAAAAGCTATAAATACTTAGACTATACCTATGATTCGATACTCTGCAGGAATAATTGACTGGACCCAGATGGAGTTGGACAATTTGGACAAAAAAACGAGGAAGCTTATGAAAATGAATCATGCTTTGAACAGTAAAAGGAAAAAAACAGGCAGAATAGTGCAATACACCGGACAACAAGAGATACGTTGCTTAAACCACACAAGAACTATCAAACACTGATAGTAGAAAAATAAATAGTGTTTACTCTTGATGTAACTAAAATACTTCTTCCAAACAGTGATACTAACTCCTCCAACAATAAACAGTTCTTCACCAAAACACAGTTATCTTACAGTCAGTCGAAACAATGATTCTTCTTCCATCTTCAGGTTCAGCTCCTTCCTCACTGGCAATCAAGAAGCAAAGGAAAGCAAAAGGGAATAAACTGTGTTTCCAGCTGCCTTTTATGATTGAGCTGAGAAGCACAGCCAATCAGATTCCACATAGTCTTTAAAGATACATATACTTTTCAATAATCCTGGCTTATATATATTATCAACCCAACATCAGGATAATTATCCTAACAAACACCTTTTCTCTTAAAATATTCCACTAAAGCAGGGGTGTCAAACTGGCAACAACACATTGTCATCACATGACATATTACAACTTCCATTTCTAAACTGGGGGTGGGCGTGGCCAGTGTGTGACCGATCGGGCCCGTGGGCTGTGACTTTGACACCCTAGCCCTAAAGATTAAATGCTAGCGGTTTATAAATTAAAATTAAAATTAAAATTAAAATTAAAATTAAAATTAAAATTAAAATTAAAATTAAAATTAAAATTAAAATTAAAATTAAAATTAAAATTAAAATTAAAATTAAAATTAAAATTAAAATTAAAATTAAAATTAAAACTAAAACTAAAACTAAAATTAAAATTAAAATTGTTATTGTTGTTGTTGTTGTTGTTGTTATTATTATTATTATTATTATTATTATTATTATTATTATTATTATTATTATTATTATTATGTTATGGTCTCATATAATTCGCATGTTATTACCTGCTGTGTTGATTTTCTTTATTAGATTAAAAAAAAAAGACACATGCCATCCGATTTTTATTTGCCATTTTGCAAAGCTTTTCATTGTAGCTTTTAGCTTTTGATAATTGATCGCTGTCGTAACATTGGACTTTATAGTTAATCAGTTCCAAGTGTTCGTGGTTTTCAGCTGATAGTATTACCATATTTAATTATTGTTATTATCTCAATCAGGGTTTAGCTTTTAAACCTGCACTTGTGTTTGGAAAAGAACAATTTAAACCACTCAGCAGGTGTTAAAAATCAGCAGACCTTTGAGGTTACTTATTTCTTTTTTATGTCTCCCTATCCTGAACTATGAAGATGTATGATGAAATAAGTTACTTATAGCTTCCCTACCAAGCCAACATTCCTTAATGTGGGTTTGCAGACACATTCTTCTACATGAAGAATTAATCTAATGAATCACCACAACCCACAGTGCACATAAATATGCTGAACTATTTTGTTCCATTGCATTTTTACGTGAATTTTCCTAATTAGTTGGTTTTTTAAAAATATTTATTGTACTTTTTATACTTTTCCTGATTCTTGCTTCAAAAGGCATAACCAAACTTCATGCTATTGTGCAAATGATACAAGGGAAGAAAGAGATATTAATTTGAGATTGAGGGTAAAACAGGACACAAGGCTGCGAAGATGCTTGGCCCGTTATGGAAATAATAGGAATCTAATACTGATTAAGTCAAACGTACAAGTTTGAGTCTGCAGCAGTCTGGAACAGTTAGCTTTGAATCTTAATTTAATTCGGTTTTAGCACAGGCCCTTAGTTGAATAAGTTTTTTTAAAAAGTTTTATATGTTTTGTATGTTTTTATTGTTCCTGTGCGCCGCCCTGGGTCCGTTTGGAGAAGGGCGGGGGTATAAATTCAATAAACTAAACTAAACTAAATTAATCTGCTCTGCCAGATATTAAAACTCCCCAATTCTGTACAATTCTCCAAGCCATTGTAGTGGTTGCCATTACTTCTGTGGACACATTGTTATAGAAAACTGAGAATACATTTTATTCAGTTATACTTTTGGTATCATTCATCTGCCTCATATGTATATACATACATACATATATATATATACATATATGAATATACTTTGAAAGAACCAAATTAATTTCCAAAACTGAACAGCTCAACAGGATAATAATCAGAGAAGCCATAGAAATAGAGAAACAATCTCACAACATGAACAAACGTGATGATACCTCCCGCCTACCAGACATCTGGAAACCAGCATTGACCAACAGACAAGCCCCACTCACCACCCAAGCCATTGAAATACAAAATAAGGAGAAACACACAGATAGGATCAATCAGCGTCAATCTACCAATCATGATGCAACTGCACAGCCAATCAACCCACTCACAGCAACAAAGTCAGCACTCCACACACACACACCCCACACACACAAAGAGTTAAGGAAGGGCGGCATCTACACAGCCACAGACCGAAGCCTGAAGATGGCAAGTGAGATCTTGCTGAAACGTTGCAAAAACAATCTCATTCTTACACGGGAAAACACCCGAATACAACAAGACCATATGACCATATATGAGACTAGGATATGATCTATCCTAGTCTCATTTATTTATTTATTTATTTATTTATTTATTTATTTATTTATTTATTTATTTATTTATTTATTTATTTATTTATTTATTTATTTATTTATTTATTTATTTATTTATTTATTATCAGCTCCTGCAACCGTTCTTCATATGTTTTAGTCTCCAGTCCCCTAATCATCTTGGTTTATTTACTTACTAAATTTACATGTCAGCCATCTCACTGATGCAGCAATTCTTTTGAGTCATCAGCATTTTGTATGATTTTTTTTTTAATTAAAAGCCTATAATATTTTACTTTAGAATAAATATTAAAGGAGTTACTATCTGGGTGTAAATGGAAGTACGTAAGAGTAGCTCTATCATACTGAATCACTGCAAAGATCAGATTTATTCATATTCTGCTCCTACTAAAGCCAATCGTTCCTGGAAATTGACACCAGGAAACATATAATTTAGTGACAGGTAGAGAAATTATCTTCCATCATAACTGTCCACTGAAGCTTCCTGCTTTTATGTGTATAAATAAAATGACAAATAGCCTCTGGCTTTGTCACTTTAGAATAAGTATGGCATTGTGATTCATATACAAACTTGCATTGCAATAACTAAGTGCTCCTTTCGTCTCTTCTGTGAATATCACTGTCTTCCATTTTTCTACAATGCGATGTTTCAGATTTGCTATAGAAATTATTTCAAAAGATGATCATTTCCGGCAATTTATAATGGTTCTTGTATTTATTTTGTGAAAGTAACCTTTTACGGTTACTGTTTGAAGAGCTAAAGGACGTGATAAGGGACAGATCGTCAATGAACAAGATCTATCCGTGTCACGGGTGTCAAATTTGTGGTGTCATGTTGCAGTCACATGATGTATCGTGACGTCTTTCCCCTTCGTGGAGCAGGCATGGGCCGGGACTTTTGAATGACGCCATCTGCCCTCTCAGCAGCTGGTTTGACATCCCTGTTAGAAGTTGAAAATGACTTTATGGCACATAATCAATCCAATTATTAATGAAATGCATTTTATCCTAACAAATAGAAATTGTCAGGAAATAGATGACCAGTGGCCACCTGCAGGTTTGGTAAAAGGTCATGGATGGGGAGAGGGGGCGGTCTAGAAATCTAATAAAATAAATAAAATAAATAAAATAAATGGATACATGTGTAGTCGATTGCTCTCTAAAGTGATCCTTTGGGCAGTTCCTTTATGACAATAGGTGTCATCCGTTCTGAGATCGTGACATTTATGATGATGTCCAAATTCACTTGATTCCCCCTGATATTATCACTGCTTTTTGAGTGCCATGACAGAAGTCTTCATAACTTACTAACTGATAACCTGGCGTTACCAAGGTATTTATTTATTTACAGAGTGAATGTCCAGACCAAACATAATTTCTAATGTTGGGATTTTCCCGTTACCAGAGGGAGCCACTTGTGAAGTATTGTGAAGCCGTTACCATGGCAACTCCACTGCGCTGCACAGTAGAAGCCATTTTATGGCAGTACAGTATAAGCCATTTTAAGGCACAACAGGCTGTATCTTAACCCACACCCCAAGGGATGTTAGGGGTGTCTAAGCCCTCACAGTATTTGTTTCCAGAGAGTAAGTCATCTATGTACCAAGTTTGGTTGAAATTACTCAAGATGATTCAGAGTTATGCTGGAACACACACACACACATGTGTGTGTGTGTATATATATGTGTGTGTGTATGTGTGTGTGTTAGGTTATTATTATTTGTACTAGATCTTGAAGTCCCTAAAGACAAATAACTGGAAACAAAATCAAAAATTTTTGGGGATACAAAATGAAAAAATTTCAGGTGACGTTTTACACGTTTGCAAAGAATAATTTACAGTTTGATGTGGAGTGATTAAAAAACAAGAGTACTTATTTTATTTATTGTATTAAATTTATACCTCGCCCTTCTCCTAAAAAAGGACCCAGGGCGGCGCACAGGCATCATTAAAACATACAAAAATCCAAAAATCCAAAATTGTTAAAAACTAATTAAATATTCCCTGTGCTAAAATTGATAAAACTCTAAAATTTAAAAATTATCCCTATAAAATTATCCCTATAAAATTATCCCTATAAGAGTCAGAACGGGGGATTATGCTAGGCCGGCTTGATGAAATAAATGAGTTTTAAGACGTTGGCGGAAAAGGCAGAGGTCCACGATGGTGCGTAAATCGGGGGGGTAGGCCGTTCCAGAGGGCAGGGCCCGCCACAGAGAAGGCTCTTCCCCTGGGCACCGCCAACCGGCGTTGCCCGGCCGACGGTACCCTGAGAAGGCCGTCTCTGTGGGAGCGGATCAGTCGAAGAGATGTATGATTCCTAAGGTGACCATATTTAGAAATGTAAAAAAAGATTCATTAATTATAACCTCAAACTGTATTATTTGTTTCGCTTATTTATATCCATTTATTTGTGCCATTTTTTTCATGTGCCCATACCTATGTCTATATTGATACTTCTTCCCTTGTACTTGTTGACAAATAAATAAATGATAAATCATTAATTTATTCATGGAAGCGACGATGATGAGTGGCTATTAGCTTTGATAGGAGTATGACTGCCTCTGGAAGGCTACTATAATGTCCTTGTTTGTGCAAATGGTTGGCCACGGTGACAATAGATTACTGGACTTGATGGGCCAAATTCTAATCCAGTAGCGCATTGTCTTATGTTTATATATCTGGCATATTCACCATTGACATCACTGTTAAATACTTGGTATTCCAAGGGTAATCACAATGGAAAATATATAGTCATCAATAGGGTATATGCAGATTCAGAAAACAGCAATAGGCGCAGCAATAATTAGTTTAATGATGGTAGAAACTTACCTTGTTAATGCACCTATAAATTATCAGAAGAATAAAAAGATACCGCAACCAAGAAGAAGGCACCTTGAGTAAGATGACAAAATTTGAAATGCTTAAATAGAATCAATATCTTCTATTGGACCATATCTATAAACTTGATATATGATAGAGAGAGAGAAGAAGTTAATAGCTGCCTTGATTAAATGGTGCAAAACTTCAAAAAGGTAATTACAGTTGAACAATGGGAATTGCTATGGGGGAAAAAAATCAATAGAATATACTCCAAGCTATAATTTGGGTGAAAATTGGTGCCAAATATTTTACAGATCGTACACAACCCTGTCGATGATTTACCTGATTGAGGAATCATAAAGTAACAGATGTTGTAAATACTATAATAAAGAAAGAACATGGTAGTGAAAGGAATAGAAAATTTAAAAATAAAATTGGAATTGAGACTAGAAAGTACCAGTACTTCAGTAGTGATTTAATGGCTGGGAATGATGGAAGAGAATGAAAAAAATTAACCTATGAAGTTTTTATGGTTCTATTTAGTTTATATCACTTTTTATATTTATGCTCTTTGTTCTTTTAGTTATAGGTTAAGGAATGTTAAATGACTATAAGCTTATAGGGAATTTCATCTTGTTTGTTGAGTATGATAAGGTGACCAGGCATCCCGCTTTTGGCGGGACAATCACGCTTTCAAAGAATTAGTCCCGCCTCCCGCGGCCACTTCCAAATGTCCCACTTTTTGCCTGGGGCGGCCATGGGCAGGAGGCGGGCGCTCTGCATGCGCTCAGACAGAGGCACGGAGTGCGGCAGGAAGCGGCGGGCTGGCGGGCAGGCGGAAGGGAAGGGCCGGTGAGGGAGGAGCCAGACAGGCACCAGGCAGCGGAAGAAGAGGAGAGCCAGCCAGAGCCTGCACGGCCCTAAAGTTTCTGCTGCACCGCCATGCGCCGAGAGCGGCTGGCCAGAAGCCCCACCGCCGCCTCCTCCTTGCCCGGCTCATCCCGGGCGCCCATGGAGGGATGGGCGGGTGGCGCTAGGGCCCACCAAGCCACACCCACAGAACCTGTAGTAAAAAAATTGAATCCCGCTGCTGCCGTAAGCCATATTATAAATGAACATAGTCCCTGCACAAACGACAAGGGGAAAGCAAAGCAAAAAAATGAAAGCAACATTATGCTATTGTGATGCACACATCTTTCCTTTCGTTTATGCGTTCTAAAGTCGCTTAAACATTTAAAGTGGGCACCCCATCGCATCACAATTATACAACACTGCTTTTTATCGTTTTCACAAAAGCATCAAATCCTGCAATTCTCTTTCTCTCTTTCTGTGTGTCCCTACGTCTGTGATACCCATGCTAGAATAGTTGAAAACATTGCAGAGCCTTGAATGCAGGTTGGTAAAAGTAAAACCAACCATGTCTCGCTCTTCTTATTCTCATGTTTATGAAGTGATGCGCATATTTGTGTCGCTATGCACTAATGTGAATGGCATCTGTGAACATTTTAATTTAAACTTATAAACCACAGGCTTTTAAAGGAGAGGCGGTGATTTAATTTCAGTTCAGTGACTTGTATTGCAATGTCTTTTATTTATGCCCGTGTGGCATTTATCCAACTTCAGCGTCTATTTTAAAAAGCTAGTTCAGCTTTTCAGACAAAAAATTATTAATATTTTATACCACCTCTGTCGTTTTCCTCTTTGATATGCATCTATAGGCATGCCTATATGTCCTTATGTAATATCAAAAGATCTTATGTTCCAATTTCTGCAAATACCTTTAAAAAAAATGGAAAATGTGATGTACAGTACACTGGAGCCTGATTTATGATTTTCTAGAGTAATTCAAGGAACCCAAGAGAGCCTTACAGTTATTTTTTAAGAGTTGTTCTCCTACCTACATTTCTGTACAATGCAGTTCCAGCTTGCTCCTTCAAATCAATAAAAGAACGACTTTTAACACTTAAACTGAATCATGTAATTATTTACCATAAAATTTAGGTGATTATTATTATTTTTTTGCTAAAAATGCTCACATAGTACTTGAATATAAATTCTTCAGCCCTTGTTTTTTGTTTTGTTTTTATGAACTGAATTTATTAATCATACTGCATGATTTAAGGCCATTTTGGATATTCCCCCCCCCCCTATAAATAAATATCCAGGCAATGCCAAGTTATCGGCTAGTGTGTATATATAAAATATAATTTTCAAGAAAATTAAAGGATTCTTCAGCAAAGGAAAAACGGAAAAAATAATAAGGTAAAACATCAGATGAAATCATGAAGCCTGACCCAAAAGAAAGAAGTGAATGCTACAGAGAAAGAGGGATTAAGAAAGTAGCACAGCAGTGGTGGGTTTCAATTTTTTTTAGAACCTACTCTGTAGGTGTGGCCTATTTTGTGGGCGTGGCTTGGCAGTCATGTGACCGGGTGGGAGTGGCCACCTTTTAAAATGTGGTGAAACTCATTTAACAAGGTTCTTGCTTAGCAACCAAAATTTTGGACTCAATTGTGATGATAAATTCTTTCTTTCTTTCTTTCTTTCTTTCTTTCTTTCTTTCTTTCTTTCTTTCTTTCTTTCTTTCTTTCTTTCTTTCTTTCTTTCTTTCTTTTTCTTCCTTCCTTCCTTCCTTTCTTCCTTTCCTTTCCTTTCCTTTCCTTTCCGTTGGGTCACTGGCAGCGGCGGGCCAGATTTACTTCCAGGTACGCTGGTGGAACCCCCTCTCACCGGTTCTCTAAATTTCACCAACCGGCTCTCGCGAGTAGGTGCGAGCCTGCAGAAACCCACCACTGTAGCACAGGTACTTAATAATAATAATAATAATTTTATTTTTATAAACCGCATCCTCTCCCCACGGGGACTCGGAGCGGTGTACAGGGAAAAAATTAAAACGCATAAAATACATATACAATAAATACACTAAGTTAAAAACCAAATTAAACTCAATTCAATTGTCCCTGCACTAAAATTCCCATTAATTAAAACTAATAATCCCAACATTGAACATTATTATTATTATTATTATTATTATTATTATTATTATTATTATTATTATTATTATTATTATTATTATTATTATTATTATTATTATTATTATTATTAACATTTGTAACCCGCACCCATCTCACCACAAGGGACTTGGGGTGGCGAACAGAGATTTAAGATAAATATACATAAATATAAAATATTACTAAATAATAACTAAATTAAATCAATACCCTGCTTAAAATAAATTTAAATTTAAAACCTATAAATTAAAACTTTGATTTGATTATAAAACAGTAGTTCATGCTAGGCCGGCCAGATGAAAATAGAAACATGAGGTTCAACTACTAGGAAGAGAGAAACGCAGGACAGTAGCCATTCTTAAAACATTTTTATACAAATCCAGAGATAAACTGAAAAGTCTTCTTTGCTTTTACCAACAATATTTCCATCCTTTCAATCTAACCGCTGGATTCATCTTGATCTTCCATTTTCGACACCAGCAGCTTGTGAAAGCAAATGTGTGACTTTAGAGTCAGCATAAGAGAGAGAGAGAGAAAAAAAATCAATACTGAAGTTGAGATTTATAGTTATTACCAAGTAAACGGGGGAAAAAATGTGAAGGAAAAAGACAGACGAAGGAATGGAACAACCTACGATATTTCATTGAAAGCCTTTGAATGAAGCTACGTGTTTCTTTATCCCTGGCTTAAATTTATTGCTTTGAGCATTTATCTTGAACATTTTCCACTAATGTCAGTGGCAATAATTTATTTGTTTAAAAGAGCTATTTCTACTGCAATGTTTGCTTAGAAGTAAGGGCCAGATTGTTCAAGCTTTTCCCCCAACTGGGTTGACAGATTTTATTCAATTTCACATTTGAATCAATGGGGCTAAGGCTGTTTACAAAACATGGTCTAGTTCTCTAACAAATATATATACAGTTCATGGCCTCAAACAGCCTTTGGGGGCTTGAATGAGTTTTGCAGACCTATTGACATGTAGTACAAACTCTGACTGGACATTTACAGGACAGATTCGTTCATCTTGAGGCAAAATTCTTTGAAACGAAACCTGCCCTTGGAGTCCTTAACCTGTTGGTGACCTGTGGTCGAAATGTTTTCAGAAATATTTCTGGACATGGGGATGATATCTGGCATAAATCCTTTTGAGTTGTGAGTTTTATGTCTGCAGAGGAAAATATCCTCTAAGATGTCTCTTATTTAAAACTAGCCGTTCCCAGCCACGCGTTGCTGTGGCCCAGTCTTGTTAAATGGTCAACCAATCTGTGTGTAGATCTACACCTGCACACACAAACACATACATACAACCACCGTATAACCCCCAACCTACCTACCTACCATATGTCTCCCTCTACCTACCTACCTACCTACCTACCTACCTGCCTGCCTGCCTGCCTGCCTGCCTGCCTGCCTACTGTATTTCTTCCTCTCTCTCTCTCTCTACCTACCTACCTACTGTATTTCTCCCTCTCTATCCCTCTACCTACCTACCTACCTACCTACCTACCTACCTACCTACCTACCTACTGCATTTCTCCCTCCCTCTCTCTATCCCTATAGCTGCCTACCTACCTACTGTATTTCTCCCTCTCTATCCCTCTACCTACCTACCTACCTACCTACCTACCTACCTACCTACCTACTGCATTTCTCCCTCCCTCTCTCTATCCCTATAGCTGCCTACCTACCTACTGTATTTCTCCTTGAATATTATGGACAGAGTATTTGATGTCATAAAGGATGACAGAATACCTGTGGCCCACTGCTCTCTCTGTATCCATCTACCTACCTTTTTTTTTTTACAATTTTTTTACATTTCCATTGCGTGTACCTGGCACAAGTGTGACATCTACACAATATATATATTGTATATTTATATTTATATTATATATAAAATTGTTCCACAACACCCTGTTAGGGCCCCAATTAAGGGAAGAAGCATACTGCTTTCCTTTCCTGCCTTTCGGCTCATCACCAGAGACCATCTAGACAGCAAGCCATGAGTTCTGTTGTGTAATTTTTTTATATGTGTGTTATGTTTTTGAGCTGATCAATAAATAAATCAGGGAGACTAGTATAGATCTATTTCGAGCTATTTCGAGCTTTATATATATATCATTGGTGCCGTACTCGAAAGGAATGTTGTGTGAAAATTTGGAAGCGATCGGTGCAGTACTTTCGGAGATTAGCGGTTTTGAACAAAATCTTGTTACATTTTTATTTATATAGATGTGTATTTAAAATTCCAGGACAATGAGAATATGACCCAAAAAAAGGTGTAGAAAACACTTAACAGCTGTCTACATTCAAGTGATCACCTGGAGGTACTTTTGCATCCCAGAAATGGTGGCCCTACCACGTCTGCTCTTGGCTGCTACTGAAGATCTGTAATATCTATTTTCACTGCTGTTCAGACATTATTAGATATTAACTACTGGGAAGAGGTCAAGATCTTATAGCCTAACACAGGGGTCTCCAACCTTTGCAACTTTAAGCCTGAAGGACTTCAGCTCCCAGCTTTGCTGGCTGGAGAATTCTGGGAGCTGAAGTCCTTCAGACTTAAAGTTGCAAAGGTTGGAGACCCCTGGCCTAACAGGATCCCAAATACATCACCACACATTTGATAAAATCAAAAATAAGGAGATGTTTTTTCCACTCCTATCTGCCCCACCCCCAATTCCTAAACAACTATCTGATTCTCTCCAGTCCTGGAGCAAGAGAGGAACTGGGAAGGAGACATAAATTAGGAAGGATGAAATGTTGTGTTATTAGCATAACAAGTAACATGACCTACAGATTGTTTTGCTTTTTTTTTTATAATGGAGAATGAGGATTTTATGCAATATTGGCGTGCTTTACATTGGCATAAGGCTAAAATACCACTCCAGTTGCTAAAAACATTTGGGAATAGCTAGATCTACTTTAGGAAATTACAGGCTTTTATAAGCTGAGATGATAAGAGTATTTTAATGTGAGTACATTTTAATTTATTCAAGCTAATTATGTTACATCTACTAAGACATTACATTATATGTGACAGTATTTCCTAAAAATTGGTTATATATGTGTGTGTGTGTGTATTAAAAAAATCAGATCTTGACCTCATTGAAAGCTTTGTACTTCTACTCTGTGATCATTCAAGATAACTTCTTGACATTTAAAGGTTTCGAGAAAGCTCTGTTATAAATCTTCACAACCTTTAGAAACTTTAAAGGGATGGTATTTCTGCTTGGCCTTCATAGGAGTATTCTGTTGATGCAGTGTTATTGAGAAGTTTGTATGAATGGCTGAACATTTTATTAAACTAGACTGACTAACCCTGTTCTTATTATTTATTATTTAATTAGATTTATACCCCGCCCTTTTCCGAAGAGGACCCAGGGCGGCGCACAGGAATCTAAAAACACATACAAAATCAAAATACAAAATTTAAAACATATTAAATACCCATCCTGAGCTAAAATCCAATTAAAATCCCCAAAATTAAAACTGTCTAAAATAGTCACAGCGGAGGTTACGCTAGGCCGGTTTGGTGAAAGAAGTGTGTCTTTAGACACTGGCGGAAGAGGCGGAGGTCCGAGATGGTGCGGAGTTCAGGGGGTAGGTCGTTCCAAAGGGCAGGGCCCGCCACAGAGAAGGCCCTTCCCCTAGGTGTTGCCAGTCGACATTGCCCGGCCGACGGCACCCTGAGAAGGCCCTCTCTGTGGGAGCGGATCGGTCGAAGGGATGTATGGGGCAGGAGACGGTCTCACATATAACTAGATCCCGAGCCATGGAGCGCTTTGAAGATGGTCGTCAAAACCTTGAAGCGCACCTGAAAGACCACAGGAAGCCAGTGCAGCTCGCGCAGGATCGGTGTTATATGGGAGTATCTAGGAGCTCCCGTAATCACACGCGCGGCTGCATTATGGACTAGCTGTAGCTTTCAAGTGCACCTCAAGGGAAGCCCCATGTTCTAATTTTCAATTTACACCTCTCCCCCCCAAAAAAAATGTTCCACATTTTAACTAAGGAAAAGGGATTTAATGAATGGACTAGAAGACCTACAAGGTCCCTTCCAACTCTGCTATTGTATTGTCTGTCTGTCTGAATCATCAAAGTTTGAAAATATATGGGATTATAAATTGGTATACCCTGTTTCCCCAAAAATAAGACATCCACGGACAATAAGACCAATCTGGCTTTTGAGTGCATGTGCTAAAATAAGCCCTCCACTGAAAATAGGCCCTCCCCAAAAATATTGCAACACAGCAGCAGCCACCTCCTGCACTTCAAAAATAATAAGACCTCCCCAAAAATAAGGCCAACTGCTTATTTTTGGAGTCAAAAGAAAATAAGACCCTGTCTTGTTTTGGAAAAAAAAATATGGCAATACTCAACTGGAAGCAGTCTTCTATGACCATAAAATTATTTACTTTCTATCAAAGAGCTTTTGGAATTTAAAAAAAAAATCTCACACAATTTCTTTTCATGCGGGAAGGTTGAAAGCCAAAAGTTATTTTACTGGTTGGACATAACATGCTTTTTTCACGTTCCTTTCTGTTATTTTTAGAAAACTTGTGCATGCATTTCTTCAGAGAGGTAAATATATTCTTTGTCTAGTGCCTTTAAAGACCATCTAGATAATTCCCTACACTTGAAACAGTGTCCTTTGGCTTCTTATTCGCAGTAACTTTTGAAAAGTGCCACCATACCAGCTGCTTTTATTTCAAGTTAGTATTTAATAAATCAAAGGTTTTCGGTTTCAATCTCCTGATCACCCACACTGAATTTCTATGCACTTGCTTCAGTTCATCTGAATCCTTTGCAAAAAATGAAATAATTGTGCATGCTACTAAAGTGTAGTAACTCCCCATTTTTTTAAAGAATCACAGCTATCGTGGGTTGCTTTTCCATTAGCCTTTCCTGCTGATTGTTCTGACTTTATCAAGAATCATTGGTTTCCAAGATATGTGTTGAAAGTATCCTAAAATATTAATAATTTTTAGCGTTCCATAGTAATTTTCCACACTAATCCCTACTTTTCCCATTTTTAAATAAAGTTTCTTTGGTTGGTTAGTATTAAGTCTGGAATAGTTCATTCCTTTATTTTGAATTTTGAATTTATTTATATTTATATCCCGCCCTTCTCCACAGAGGACCCAGGGCGGCGCACAGGAAATTTAAAAACATACAAAAATACATACATTATTTAAAATATATATTAAACTATCCTAATCCTATGCTAAAAACCAAATTTTAAAATACCCAATTTAAAACTTTCTAAAAAGTTCCCGTGGGAGGTTATGTTAGGCCGGCTTGTTGGAAAAGGTATGTCTTTAGATATTGGCGGAAGAGGCGGAGGTCGGTGATGGTGCGTAATTCAGGGGGTAGGTCGTTCCAAAGGGCTGGGCCCGCCACAGAGAAGGCTCTTCCCCTGGGTGTCGCCAGTCGGCATTGTCCGGCCGACGGCACCCTGAGAAGGCCCTCTCTGTGGGAGCGTATCGGTCTAAGGGATGTATGGGGCAGGAGACGGTCTCGCATATAACTAGGCCCCGAGCCATGGAGCGCTTTAAAGATGGTCGTCAGAACCTTGAAGCACACCCGAAAGGCCACAGGAAGCCAGTGCAGCTCGCGCAGGATCGGTGTTATGTGGGAGCATCTGGTGGCTCCCATAATCACCTGCGCGGCTGAGTTTTGGACTAACTGTAGCTTTCGAGTGCATCTCAAGGGAAGCCCCATGTAGAGAGCATTACAGTAGTCGAGTCGGGACGTCACGAGAGCTTGAGTGACTGTGCGAAGGGCAGCCCGGTCCAGTAAGGGGCGCAATTGGCGCATCAGGCGTATCTGATGAAACGCCCCCCTGGCCACGGCCGCCACATGGTCCTCCATGGACAGCTGGGAATCCAGGAGGACACCCAAATTGCGCACCCTCTCCACGGGGGCCAGTGTTTCGCCCCCAATGGCCAGAGTTGGAGTAAGCTGGCTGAACCGGGGTGCCGGAAACCACAGCCACTCGGTCTTGGCAGGGTTGAGCTTGAGTTTATGTTTTCCTTCCATCCTTTGAAGGTGTATATTGTCAACAAGATAATAGAAGAGTCGACAGTTTGGAATGACATTTTACTTATTTTGAACAAGTTAGTTAAAGTCCAAAAATCTATAACTGATTGTTTAGTCTCCAAATATGTTTTAGGTTGTTGTAGAAGTCTAAAAGTTGGCATTTTCATCCTGGGAAAATCCTCTGTCCCACTGGCAATATTTAAACAATAGACAAGTTTAATGATGGAGGAAGAGGAGGACAGGTTTTAAATTATTTAATATGTTTTAATGATATATATTGTTTTGTACTGTGATTTTAGTAATGCCTGTGCGCCGCCCTGGGTCCTAACAAGGAGAAGGGCGGGGTATAAATTCGAAATAAATAAAAATAAAAATAAATTTCTGTCCCAAGCAAAAATCTGTGAGATTTTTTGCATTATCGTTGCGTTGGAAAGAAATGCTCCCAAGTTTATGACAGATTTCTATTGATTGTGCATGATTATTGCCAGAAAGTATGATTCTAAAAGAATAAATACCGAACAGCATTTTAACACGGAGATACATTCCTCTATGAATATTCTTTTTATTATCCTCCTCCTAAGAATGACTATTTTCTTGCAATTGAAATACCGTATTTTCCTTGATGTGACTGTAATTCTAGCCTTATATTAAGTTTAAAGTTCTATTTCCATTATAGTTCAATGTAGAATAAAGGAGAAAAGGTCAAGTTGAAATTTTAGCTAAGCCAAAAAATGTGCAGATGTTTAAGTTGAATATTAGTTTTGCTATGAATAGGTCAAATTTAATGAGGGAACATGTTCAAGGCTAGGCAGGATTTTATTCATCAAACTTTTTAAATATGAAAATAAAACTAAGTTAAAAACTAAAAAAAAAGATAGACCTTTCTTGGGCACAGTAAAATGTGTAATCCCCAGAGTCTTTCCAAAAATGATTTTTTTATGTGATGAGAAGGTAATTAATTAATTAATTTTAAAATGCTACCAGTGTACTATTGAACTTCTAAGAATGTATAGAATGCAAATAATTAAATCTGTTTAAAGAATGCAAGTAAACTAATCAAGTGAAAGTCACAGAATTCAACTTAAATTAAATGATAAATCTTTCCAAAGATATCTTTGTAGTCTTGGCCATTTTTGGAGCATGTCCCATGGCAATCTTTTAAAGAACATCCGTAGCTATTGGATGAAAAAGGTACATTGTGTTTTAAATTGTGGGTACTTACAAGATCGTCTTTTGCCACTGAGAGCCTCGGTATGGTATGCTCCCATAGAGAGGGTCTCCTCATGGTGCCGTCAGCTAAACAAGGGGTCCCCAACCTTTTTGGAACCAGGGACCAGTTTCATGTTAAAAAAAATTCCGCGGACCGGTGGCCATGGCTTGGCTGGCGTAGAGGGGGAGGGGGAACAGGCAGCGCATGCACGCGTGGGGGGGTGAGTCGGCTCACTCGCCCCTCTCAGGCCCCCAATGGCGCGAGCGGCCGCGCCTGCGCTTTTCCACCTCCGGTGCGCGCTCTGCCCAGGGGGCTGCCCCCTCCTCCCTCCTCCTCCTCTTCGGCCCTTTCTAAGAGTTGTGCCGCTCACTGTGACCCGGTTCCTATCAAGCCACGGACCGGCATCAGTCCGCAGCCTGGGGGTAAAGCTACACATTCACCTCCAATCTAAGATACAAAAGCTATTAAAAAGTGTATTAAATAGTTGTTTCAGAGACACCCTAAGGTGTTTATCATATACTGTTATTCTTTCTAGACGCAATTCTTTCTGGCATCCAGAGAAAACTACTGTACATACTTGATAAATTTAGTGATTTGAACGAATTACGCATTATCTATTTGTGTAGCAAAATCCTACAGGATAGGCAAATGGGTAGCGAGAGGTAAACTGAGTTATGTCTTCTATATTATTCCTAGCATGTTGCCGTTGCCATAAATGCAATTGTTCTAAGCATCCTAGACCTAAAATGAAAAAGAAAGCCCTGAATATATTCCATTTGAAAACAGAGTCATTCCCAAAGTGTCATCATCACTCCTTTCTTTGCCCCAGAGATGTCCAACCCAAAGCCCATAGGATGTAGGTAGTCCCATAGAGCTAGTAATGCAGCCCGACAAGATTTTATATCTATAACATTGTAGAGCGGGCGTGCATAAATGCACTAACATGTCTATCATCCCTATCATTGTATTTTTATTCTTTTCTTCTTGTTTTTGTTTGACAAATTCTAATGAATAAAATAAACATTATTATGTGATATATCTATATCTATCTATCTATCTATCTATCTATCTATCATATAATCATCTATCTATCTATCTATCTATCTATCTATCTATCTATCTATCTATCTATCTATCTATCTATCTATGATATTACAGTATATATTTCATATGCAGCTAAGACAATTCTTCTTCACTCAATTTAGCCCAGGAAAGCCAAAAGATTGAACATCCATGCTTTATGTTACTTACTTCTGCTCTTCTGTATATCTAACAGTATTTTTCCTTTTGTTTAATTATATCTTAGTACATTAAGAACATAAGAACATAAGAACAGCCTTGCTGGAAGAGGCCACAGCCCATCCAGTCCAGCCTTCTGTCTCCCACAGTGGCTCCCCATTTGCTTCAGGGTCTTCCCAAGCAGATGTCTTCACCTGCTTATGATTCCCTGCAAATGGCATGGAGAGATATCCTGCCTATCTCTCCAACCCGGACGTCCCGGCTAGACTACTGCAACGCTCTCTACATGGGGCTCCCCTTGAGATGCACCCGAAGGCTGCAGTTGGTTCAGAATGCAGCCACGTGGGCAGTTTCGGGAGTCTCTAGATACTCCCACGTAACACCTCTCCTGCGCGGGCTGCACTGGCTGCCTGTGGCCTTTCGGGTGCATTTCAAGGTGTTGACTATCATCTTTAAAGCGCTCCATGGCACAGGACCTAGTTATTTGTGGGATCGTATCCTGCCCCATACATCCCTTCGGCCGATTCGCTCTCACAGAGAGGGACTTCTCCGGGTGCCGTCCACTAGGCAGTGCTAGCGGGCGATGCCCAGGGGAAGGGCCTTCTCTGTGGCGGGCCCGACCCTCTGGAATGACCTTCCCCCTGACTTTAGAACGACCACGGATCTCCGCTCCTTCAGCCAGAAACTCAAAACCCACTTGTTTCATCTAGCCGGCCTGGCCTAATTCCAGCTTTCCCACCTCAGTTTGTATTTTTAAATTTTGTGATTTGGTTTTAAGGTTAAGTTTTTAATTTTTATAAATTTGTACAGGGGTTTATTTAATTCGATTTTAGTTATATGTATGTTGATTGTATGGTTTTAATTTGTACCTGTACACCGCCCCGAGGTCCCTTCGGGGAGAGGGGGCGGTCTAGAAGTCCAATAAATAAATTAATAATAATAATAATAATAATAATAATAATAATAATAATAATAATAATAATAATAATAATAATAATAATAATAATAATAATATTGTTTTATAGTGTACATTATATTATTATATTTGTATAGCATTAATTAAAATTATTGAGATTCTATTGTATTAGAAAGAAAGAAAAGAGAAAGACACATTTTATCAGGATTACAACTTAGAGTATTGATATTAAGAAAAATAAATTATTTGACTTTCTTATAAGAAATTAAGTATAGCAGTGAAATAAAGAAACTGCTGCAGATTACCTGCAGATATGTGCAGATGCAGTACTAATTTGTTGTATATTAAAAATAATCTTGTGCTAGGTGCTGAGTATTGCAGTCTCTGTTGATACACACACACAAATACACAATTGAACAAGGATTCAAATACCAAAATATCAAAAAGTAATTAAGACGAAAAGGGGCAAAAACTATTCGACTATCTAATTTCCCCTTTTTATACCTCTGCTAATTTACCATATTGTGGATATTTAAGTGCTCTTAGAAGTTGAAGTAAGTATATTTGCCATGCTGTGTGATATTTTGCATGTACGTAGGAACCATTCTTTCTTCAATGTGATTAAACTTCTATTATGTATGTAAGTAAAATTACGGAACAATTGGTTCCATTGTATGAATCCTTTTTTCAACATCAGATTGAGCCATTTTCTAAATGACGTTGAAAAGGTCAGACAAAGAATATTTGGCAATAGTAAAATTAAATGCAGATGCAGTTGGATCCAGGTTTCATTCTCAAAACCTCTAAATTGGATGGAATAATAGCCATAGCACTTAGACTTACTATACTCTTCACAGTGTCTTACAGTGGTTTACAGAGTCAGCCTCTTGCCCCCCAATAATCTGGGTCCTCATTTTACCCACCTCGGAAGGATGGAAGGCTGAGGAGTCAACCTTGAGCCTGGCGAGATTTGAACTGCCAAATTGCAGGCAGCCGGCAGGCAGCAGAAGTAGCCTGCAGCACTGCACTCTAACCACTGTGCCACCATGGCTCTTTCTCAAAAGAGGGAGAAGGTGTAGAATTACTCCAACCTGATATGTCTGATTCATAAAAGACACTTTCCTAAGTTCCATGGAACTTTGAGTCATTAAATATTTAGTCAGGCTCAGAACTAAAGTTGTCGACTTTTTATTGTATTCAGTGCAATCAAACAAGTCTACAGTGCAGCGTATTCTAATTATGGCAACGCACCAATTCTTAAGCCATATTCCCCATCTTAAACAATGAAGAGTGTCAGGCTTATTATCCCTCTAGAATTGTCTAAGGAGATGGAAGTTCTCATTAATCACTGTCTTTTACTGATATAATTTCTATCCAAACTGAAATGATCCTTCAATCATAGTACATAATAACAGTTGTCCTTATGGTTACATGTCACTTGAGGAAAAGCCGAATTTTCAAAGCACAGAGGACTATACTCAATCTCTAATTATTTTAGAGGTAAACAATTTTACGTTGTTGCAAATTGGTGGTAGGAGGACTATGCTATTGAAACATCTCCAATATCAGAAAACTGACTAATCCATAACAATCTGTAACTGTCAAGTACCCTAATGATGCCTGCTTCATAATAAGCGACCCGATATGATAATACAGAAAGCAGTGATTTATTAACAGCTTCATTAATCCAAGTACTAAGTACTAATCCAAGATGGCGGCGCGCTTAGGCGCAGCGGCTTTGAGCTCCTGGTGTCACAGCAGACTTTTCCATCAAAACTCGCTCTGAACCTACTGTAAAAGAAAGAAGAAAAAGAGACGTGCTCCTCTTCCACCAGCTCCTGGAATGCCGGGCAGATTTGAAGAGATGGATAACAAGAGACAGAGTACAGTTGATCCTTTTTAACTGTCATTTGTCAGCCATTTTGTTTCAACAGTCATTTGTCGGCCTTTTCGTTTGCCTGGCGAGATTCCTGTTGTGGCTGTCACTGCTGTCTGTATCCCACCTGGTGCAGGTGTTGGCACGGCGCTCAAACCAATTTCATTGTAATTTTATTACAGTATTATTACAATGACAGTAAAGATGATGATGATGATGATGATGATGATTAGGCATTCCTCATTAGGCATTTTGTGTTTGCAGCCATCTTTTTTGCTTTCTTTATCTGCTTCTGAACTTTGCCCGCATTACTATCCTCCCTTCAGCTTTCGTCATAAATCACATTAGCCAACGAGAGATAGTAGTTTAGACATGCGCATTCACAGGCCAGCTTGAGATTCCATTCTGACCACAGGTATGTATGGAATGCTCCTCTCTATGGCAGTTTGATAGTAGTCATGGAGATGCCTTACAAACTGACAGTAACACATCCTGATTGCTTATGTCTAAAGTCTATGCAAAAACAACTATGTTCATCACAAACTTTGATTTTGTGACCACAGGTTACAAACGTTTTGCATTTATAGAGAAAAAACAGGCATTTTTTAAAATCATTTTAAACAGTTAGAAAAAGAACAATATATATTGTGTTTCCCTGAAAATAAGACAGGGTTTTATTTTCTTTTGATCTCCAAAATAAGCACTTGGTCTTATTTTTGGGGAGGACTTATTATTTTTGAGGTGCAGGAGGTGGCGAGTGTGGTCACCTCATGGCTGCTGCTGTGTTGCAATATTTTTGAGGAGGGCTTATTTTGGGGGGAGGGCTTATTTTAGCGCATGTGGGTCAAAAGCCACATTGGGCTTATTATCTGGGGAGGTCTTATTTTCGGGGAAAACAGGGTACGTGCATGGCAAATGCAATACTACTCAAAAGGGTGAAATGGGTCGATTTTCCAGCCCCTGACCCTGAATGCTTAATTCCAAATGTATTTTAATGGGTTCTTAATCAGTTTTAGCACGGGTAACACTGTTTAATTATGTTTTAAGTATGTATTTTGTATTTATTCTATATTGTCCCTGTGGGGAGAGGGTGCGGTTAATAAATCCGAATTTGATTGATTGATTGATTAATGTTTGTAAGGAAAATGTGAAGTATTAGTAACTTTTTTTAGTGGTTTCTTACTTACCTTTTTATGCTTATTCATTATCTCCACTGGATAATGTGAAGATTTTTACAGGGAGGGCAGAGTAAATGGATGATTGAATTGGAGTTTCTACACCAATTATCTAACCGCTTTGTTTTTGAATTATTATATTCATCATCTGTATTTGGGTTTACAATACAATACAATAGCAGAGTTGGAAGGGACCTGGTAGGTCTTCTAGTCCAACCCCCTGCGTGGGCAGGAGCCTTATACCATTTCAGACAAATGGCTATCTAACATCTTCTTAAAGACTTCCAGGGTTGGGGCATTCACAACTTCTGGAGGCAAGCTGTTCCAGAGGTTAATTGTTCTAACTGTCAGGAAATTTCTCCTTAGTTCTAAGTTGCTTCTCTCCTTGATTAGTTTCCACCCATTGCTTCTTGTCCTGCCCCCAGGTGCCTTGGAGAATAGTTTGGCTCCCTCTTCTTTGTGGCACCCTCTGAGATATCAGAACACTGCTATCATGTCTCCCCTGGTCCTTCTCTTCATTAAACTAGACATACCCAGCTCCTGCAACCGTTCTTCATATGTTTTAGTCTCCAGTCCCCTAATCATCTTGGTTGCTCTTCTCTGCACTCTTTCCAGAGTCTCCACGTCTTTTCTACATCGTGGAGACCAAAACTGTATGCAGTATTCCAAGTGTGGCCTTCCCAAGGCACTATACAGTGGCATTAACACTTCACGTGATCTAGATTCTCTCCCTCTGTTTATGCAGCCTAGAACTGTGTTGGCTTTTTTGGCAGCTGCTGCCCACTGCTGGCTCATGTTTAAATGGTTTGCATGAGAGAGAGAGAAATTACAGCACTATATTATACTTAAGAGGAGTCAAATAGTTGTTAATATAAGATGGAGGCCCAATATTGGTTATAACTTTGAAAAACGGATCTGGTTTTTTTCTCCCTTCCTTCAGTTCATTAAATCAAGCCTATCTCGCTGAAAGTAATGTGTCACCAATTACTTTTTAACCAAACTTTTTAAAATAATGAGAACACAGTGTGACATTTCAGGAAAAGAACAACTATACTCGTCCATTTAATTATCTCCTCTCAAGAGAACTCTGTACGTTTTCTTCCCTATTTTTTTTTCTTTAGTCAGTTGCTTCAATAAAGACTTTCAACTACACTGTGAAATGTCCCAGGCACTTCAGTAGGATAGAGAGCCTTACTTTCAGAAGCTTTCTATTTGCTGTTTTGACAGGAAGTATAATTTCTTTATATCTTGATGTTGGCATTATGTATCAATCTATTTATGTGCCAAAAGGGAACTTAAGACATTTAACAGCAATGACAATAGCAACCGTTCAATCAATCAATCAATCAATCAGTCAATCATTCAGTCAATCATTCATAATAGAGCTGGAAGGGACCTTGAGGGTTTTCTAGTCCAACTCGACCATATAACAGTGATGGCTTTTGTGGCTTGCATGTCAAAAGCAGGGGGACCGGAGGGAGAGGTGGTCTTGTGCAGACGTGCCACACCCATAATGCAATGCACGCATGACCAGCCCTCGGCCCCATTTTTGCCGTGCTTTTTTCACCCTCCCCAGGCTCCGGCTTCTGTGGCCTTCAAAAACAACTCTACGAGCAATCTGGAAGTGATTTCTGGTTTGCTCATAGGGTCGTATTTTTGCCCTCCGGAGCCTTCAGGGAGCAAACCAGTTCCTGAATTCCCGGTTTGCCCAAAGGGCCAGTTTTTCACGCTCCAGAGGCTTCCAGGAAGCCTCCAGAGGGCTAAAAATGGCCTCAAAAGAAGGCCAAAGTTAGCTGTACAGCAAGCGCATGCATGCTGGCCAGCTGATAGGGCAACACCTCGCGTGTCCTGACAAATGGCTCCCCATGCCACCTGTGGCATGCGTGCCATAGGTTCGCCATCACGGCCCTATACCAAGTGGCTGTCCAGTCTTTTCTGGAAAACCTCCAGTGATGAAACAACCACAATTTCTGAAGGCAACTTCCATTCCACTAGTTAATGATTCCCATTCTTAAGAAGTTTCTCCTTAATTCCAGGTTGCTTCTCTCCTTGATTAGCTTCCATCCATTGTACTTGTACTTTGGAAAATAAGTCGACCCCCACCTATTCTTTGTGGCACCCCCTCAAATACTGGGCTACTTCTATTGTGTCACCCCTTCTTTTCTCTAGACTAGCCATACCCAGTTCCTCCAACCGTCCTTCATATGTTTTAGTCTCGAAGCCTTAAAATCAGTCTTAACATCTTTTTTGTAATGTGTTGACCAGAACTGGATGCTGTATTCCAGGTGTGGCCTTCCTAAGGATACAAATACTTCATGTGATTTTGATTCTATGCCTCTGTTTATACAACCAAGGATTGTGTTATTTTTTATTTTTATTTTATTAAATTTATATCCCGCCCTTCTCCAAACGGACCCAGGGCGGCGCACAGGAATGTTAAAATACATACAAAATATATAAAATTTAAAAAACTTATTCTAATAAAACCCTGCGCTAAAAACCGAATTAAAAATCCCAAATTTAAAACTGTCTAATAGTCAGTAATGGAGGTTACGCTAGGCCGGCTAGATGGAATAGATGTATCTTCAGACACTTGCAGAAGAGGCGGAGGTCAGAGATGGTGCGGAGTTCAGGGGGTAAGTCGTTCCAGAGGGCTGGGCCCACCACAGAGAAGGCTCTTCCCCTGGGTGTCGCCAGTCGGCATTGTCCAGCCGACGGCAGCCTGAGGAGGCCCTCTCTGTGGGAGCGTATCGGTCTGAGGGATGTATGGGGCTTGTTGGCTGCTGCTGCTGCACACTATTGGCTCATAGTTAAATTATTGTGCACTAGGAATTCAAGGGCCTTCTCCCAGTTACTGTTTTTGAACCAGGTTTCATCCAATCTGTACTTGCGCCTCTGGCTTTTCCTGCACAAATGTAAGCTTTGCTTTTCTCCACATTAAATTTCATGTTGTTGGATAGGGCCCATTGTTCAAGTCTGTCAAGGTCATTTTGTATCCTGAGCTTGTCTTCTGTGGTGTTGGCTATTCTCGCTAGTTTAGTGTCATCTGCAAATTTGATGCTCCTCTCTATTCCCCCATCTAAATAATTTATGAAGATATTGAAGAATCAAGGCGCGACGGCTTTGAGCTCCTGGTGTCACAGCAGACTTTTCCATCAAAAACTCACTATGAACCTACTGTGAATTGTAGAGAAACAAACATATCAACTGGTTGTGACACATCAGTTAAAGGAAAAAAAGGATTACTCGGATTTATTAGGACAAGTAAGAAAAACAAGTTTCAGGCAGAGAAATCCTCAAGAAGAAGCCTAGATCTGGGTAGTGGAGAATTTTTAAAACCCATGTTGTATCGTAAACAAAGCCTTGATCGCAGATTCTTCACGAAGTTTATGTTCTGTAACGGTGGCACCATCATTATCTCTTGGGAATATACAAGGAGCAACTGCAAGAATTGAAATGAAGAAGCGGAAAGCACCACCCCTACCAGTAATTCCATCCTTTTCTGTTGGGAAAGCTGAGAGAGAAGAAAAAATGCCAAGTGCGATTCCTCAAAGTTCATTGCAGCAAGAAATAAAAAAGGAAAAGAGACGTGCTCCTCTTCCACCAACTCCTAAAATGCCAACCAGATTTGAATTTTACACACATAATAACTGGTGTACTGACAGTAGAGTTGTTTATACACACTCTTCTGCAGACGTGGGGTTCTCAACTGTCATTTGTCAGCCATTTTATTTACCTAGAGAGATTTCTGTTATAGTTATCACTGCTGTCTATATTCCACCTGATGCAAATGTTGGCACAGTGCTCAAACCAATTTCATTGTAATTTTATTACAATTTTATTACAATGACAATAAAGATGATGATGATGATGATGATGATGATATTATTATTATTATTATTATTATTATTATTATTATTATTATTATTATTATTATTATTATTATTATTATTATTATTATTATTATTATTATTATTATTATTATTATTATTATTATTATTATACCTAAAACAGAACTTACTCACTTCACTCCATGTAGATCAATGGTAGTCAACCTGGTCCCTACTGCCCACTAGTGGGCGTTCTAGCTTATTACTCCATGTTTAAATTCAGAAACCCGATGAAATTTCCCCTTACCAAAAAGAATATTTTTCCCATAGGAAGCAAGACACTTGTAGCTATCTTGACCTGTGAAGGCCAGCATTTATCAACACCCTACAACAATTTTTGACAGTGAAATTTTTGGAAACTGTAGATGCAACATGAGAATGGCCATACTCTAAAGCAATCTCTGTACCTCTAAATATTATGTGAGAATAGATCATTGCCATCCTTCAGTCTCAAAAGACGAGGGTTTCATGCTCTAGAAAGAGGTCAAAGTTGGAGTGTCCTCTCCAGCACAAGGCCTGGGTAGATTAATATGGAGGATAGACCGTTACCCAAGAAGCAGATCCTCACTCTCCACGTTGCTGAAATGGTCTAATGGAACGGCAGAGCTGATACGATGAGTTCCAGCTGCGTCGCAGGAGTGACCAGAACGTGGTTGTACACAGTCACGAACTGCTTCCAGGACTCTGGCTCCGGATTTTGCCTTGAAGTTGACTCCTGAAGCCTTTTCCAGTAGTGGATAGAGCCACAAGGCAGTGGAGGATTGTAATCGGAGTTTCCTTTCTCCTAGAAGACGGTCCTGCCATTTTATCTGCCTTTGGGGTGTAGAGCCCTCTTCCAACTTCAAAACCGTTGACCGTCTTCTCCCGTAACCCTGGGAAGGGGCCCTTACGAGGTACTCCCAGCTGGGCCAGCTGGACCAAGGTTTTTTTAAGGAGGTGTTACTCCTCCATCACTCACCCTTTGTCCTGGCTTGTGACAGGCAGAGCCTGGCTTCCCAAAAGTTGGGCCCAGGATGGCGGGTTTTACGTGGGAATAGAGTATGGTTTTGCATGGTTTTCTGAGGCTACAGAGGCTGTAGACGAGCCCTTCAAGAAGGATATCCTCATGCAACCCACAGCTGCCTCAATTTGTATTTTCTTTTTTAAAGAATGAATATGTGAGAGGGATCTTGAAGTCCTAGTGGACAACCATTGAAATATGAGCCAGCCGTGTGAGGCAGCTGCCAAAAAAGCCAACACAGTTCTAGGCTGCATAAACAGAGGGATAGAATCTAGATCACGTGAAGTGTTAATACCACTGTATAGTGCCTTGGTAAGGCCACACTTGGAATACTGCATACAGTTTTGGTCTCCACGATGTAGAAAAGACGTGGAGACTCTGGAAAGAGTGCAGAGAAGAGCAACCAAGATGATTAGGGGACTGGAGGCTAAAACATATGAAGAACGGTTGCAGGAACTGGGTATGTCTAGTTTGATGAAGAGAAGGACCAGGGGAGACATGATAGCAGTGTTCCGATATCTCAGAGGGTGCCACAAAGAAGAGGGAGCCAAACTATTCTCCAAGGCACCTGGGGGCAGGACAAGAAGCAATGGGTGGAAACTAATCAAGGAGAGAAGCAACTTAGAACTAAGGAGAAATTTCCTGACAGTCAGAACAATTAACCTCTGGAACAGCTTGCCTCCAGAAGTTGTGAATGCCCCAACCCTGGAAGTCTTTAAAAAGATGTTAGATAGCCATTTGTCTGAAATGGTACAAGGCTCCTGCCCACGCAGGGGGTTGGACTAGAAGACCTCCAAGGTCCCTTCCAACTCTGCTATTGCATTGTATTGTATTGTATTATGTAAAGAATTGTTTCTATTTTGTTCAGGGCAATGGGGTTGACCTGTCAGCAGGTTCAAGTTAGGCATTTTGCAAATGTTTGACAGCCTGAGCTCAAACGTTTTGCCATCACTGTTCAAAATTAGACAAGGCAAGAACTTGGAACAATAACATAAAAGCGATGTGGAGAGAAAGACAAGGCCTTCAAAGTAAAAATCTAAACATTATTTGTGATCTTTGTTTATGCAACGAAGGTAAATATTACACTTATAAAATCCTTTTTTTTTTAAAAAAACTAAAACTTTACTTAATAATTAATGTCATATTATCATTTTTAGCTTGAAGTACGCTGATGCTAGCAATCTCTGCTATGCTTAAGTTACCCTTTGAACACAGCTCTGCCAAATTAAACTGTCACTTTCTATTTCTAAAAAAATCTATACACGAAAGTTTTTAATCTTCACCATCGACTTAGTAATAAGAAGTCAAAAGTTTAAATTAAGGTGATATCAGCTTATCACATAAAGTCTGAGAACACGATTGACAATTTCAGTGGAGGGGATAAAATACCCTTTACCGAGCCATTCAAACTTGCATTTAAATAGTTCCAATGACAGCTGAGCCTTATATGCTGCATACAATCCAGGTTTTTATCAGGTTTACCTGATATGCCAGTTGCGCCCCTTTCTAGATCGGGACGCCCTACGCACGGTCACTGAAGCCCTCGTTATGTCCCGCCTGGACTACTGCAATGCTCTCTACATGGGGCTCCCCTTGAGATGCACCCGGAGACTTCAGCTCGTGCAGAATGCGGCCACGTGGGGGATTCTGGGAGTCTCACGGTACTCCCGGGTAACACCTCTCCTGCACGAGCTGCACTGGCTGCCTGTGGTCTTCTGGGTGCGCTTCAAGGTGTTAACTACCATCTTCAAAGCGTTCCATGGCACGGGTACTGGCTACTTGCGAGACCGCCTCCTACCACACACCTCCCTTCAACCTGTCCACTCCCACAGGGAGGGCCTCCTCAGGGTGCCGTCTGCCGGTCAACTGAAGAGGAATTTCCTGACAGTTAGAACAATGAATCAGTGGAACAGCTTACCTCCAGAAGTTGTGAATGCCCCAACCCTGGAAGTCTTTAAGAAGATGTTAGATAGCCATTTGTCTGAAATGGTATAAGGTTCCTGCCCACGCAGGGGGTTGGACTAGAAGACCTACAAGGTCCCTTCCAACTCTGCTATTGTATTGTATTGTATTGTAATGTTATTTATTCCCCCTTCCCAATAAAAAGATATTTGTTGAAAATGTAGCTCAAATAATTACTCAGTCGAGAATGGAGATGTGTTCAATTGTGTCAGAGACTAAACCTTATTTATGGGTCCTTCAATCTAGCAGCTCTAATTTGCTGAGAAAATAAAACAATTTAGTCTACACTTGCCAGATGAAGAAAAAAATGGACAATGAGTATTATAACAATTAGAACTGTAACAATAGAGTTGGGTCATACTATTTTGTCATTATTGTCTTGATGCTTCTTTAGGGACAGAAGAAGAAGATGTGCCAGTTTGAGAAACTTTGCTATTCCCTTCGTCTCATGGATTCTCATTATAAAATCAATAGAAATCAAGCACTGAGATCAGGGGAGCAGTGAAAATCATTAAAATGGTCATTAAAGTCTATCTCCTTCTTCCTAAAGGACGCAGAGTTTCTCTCCACTGTTCATATGTACAACTAATCTAGCAAAATGAAAAAAATAAATAAACTGGAGTAGCCGCAGATCTCTCTGACTATTAATATTGATGACTATATAAATTTATTTGCATGTAGAGCCCTTCTTGGTTGAATAACTGTGCCTATATATCAATGTTCAAATCTTCAGGAGCTCGTAACGCTACTCAACTATAAAGGTCACATAATGACTTTGGACAAGATATTTTTTTGTGTCTCGGGGTTATTAATCATAGCATTGTTATAATCATAAGATTATGGGAGCGATGAATCCTGTATGTGCTGTTTTTGTCCCTGAAGGAAAGGTGGAATAGAAAAGAAAAATCTATCTATGTATTTAATGATCAATTAAATGGGGAGAAAAATTAAGAATGGATTTTGCAGAATTACAATACAATAGCAGAGTTGGAAGGGACCTTGTAGGTCTTCTAGTCCAACCCCCTGCGTGGGCAGGAACCTTATACCATTTCAGACAAATGGCTATCTAACATCTTCTTGAAGACTTCCAGGGTTGGGGCATTCACAACTTCTGGAGGCAAGCTGTTCCAGAGGTTAATTGTTCTGACTGTCAGGAAATTTCTCCTCAGTTCTAGGTTGCTTCTCTCCTTGATTAGTTTCCACCCATTGCTTCTTGTCCTGCCCCCAGGTTTTTTCAATTGTGCATTGGTTTTTCCTGTGTGTTCATTGATGACAAATTGCTTACATATCTCCTCCACACTATGATGAAATGTCACCTACTTGGCTAATTACGAGGACCCAAGAAACATTTGTTGATTCATGTCTTCAGACTACCTTGTTATCTCTATGCCATATTTCCCAACCTGCTTTTTTCAAATAAGTTGGGATTGTAACTACATAGTAAGAATGTAATTCCATGTTGGGAATGCTGCCATTCTTGTTGGGAATTCTATAAAGTACCTTCTAATATATACGAAGCACAAAGATTTTGGGGAAAATTCAAAACAAAATCGTTTTCTTTCTTCTTGTGATCAGTAAAGTCTATGGATCTTATCTTTAATTCCAGACTTAAGGATACCTTGTTTATTACATAATTTCAAGGATAAGACTGTAGGTTCAAATCCCTCTGAAAAGTTGAACAAGCAACAGCTAATACGGAGGATGACTTTGCCTGAAGACTCTGAGGGATGATAAAAAGGATGAAGCCAGTCATGGAGAATCTCCTGCTACCTAGCAGTTAATCCGATATCGTTGTGATAAGCCCCAGAAACATAGTTCTCCTATAGATCAACTTTTTGTACTTTAAGGGTTTTGGTTTCTTCGCTAAATAAGCACCGTCTTTCAATATGTCCAAATTTATGATATGTGACTCATTGACTCTCCTTAAGTTGCTGCCAACCGAGATCATAAGAACATAAGAATAGCCTTGCTGGAAGAGGCCACAGCCCATCTGGTCCAGCATTCTGTCTCCCACAGTAGCTCCCCATTTGCTTCAGGGTCTTCCCAAGCAGATGTCTTCACCTGCTTATGATTCCCTGCAAATGGCATTGAGAGATATCCTGCCTATCTCTCCAACCCGGAGGGTGTCCTTAGGCATCCATCATGATAGCCATGGATACCCTTGTTCTCCATGAACTCCTCTCATCCTTTCTTCTGGCAGGGAGTTCCATAGACCAGTGATCCTCTGGGTGAAAAAGTCCTTCCTCTTACTTGTTGGAGGTCTAGCTATCAAAAGTTTCATGGAGTGCCCCCTAGTTCTAGTGTTGTGCGATAGGGAAAACAGTTTTTCCTTTTCTACTTTGTCCACACCGTGCATGATTTTATAGACTTCAATCAGGTCACCTCTCAGGCGCCATCGTTCTAGAGTGAAGAGGCCCAGCCGTTGCAGCCTCAGAGGGTAAGGAAGGTGTTCCAAGGAGATCATATTGCTAAGTAATGCCAACTACCCTCACCAATTTGAAGCAAGCAAGAAATTCTACTGAAAAATATTGAGCCAAATCATATGACTTATGGAAGTGTGAAAACGGGCAACATATTGATGTAGCAGTAAAATCGCACTGCAATTGTAAATCTAGTCCAGGAAAAATTGGAATGCGGACATGCAGATTAATTGCTTGCTGTATTTTTGTTTTTGTTTTGCTTTTTTGTTTGTATGTTACTGAGTTGGCTCTGCGGGTTTTTGCAACAGGATCCAAAATCAACACAGAGCAACCCACAGCAGTTGCTATCGAGTTAGCATTAACTACCACATTCTCATTTATTTATTTATTTCATTGCCTGAACAATGCCAGGCAAACGAATCTGGACCTACCATTTATATTTCCCAGAGTATTTTAAAGATACGTTACATGGAAAACATGAGAAAATCCTGTCCTAAAACTGTTACCTAACAAATAGTTTTAAGTTTTATATTAACTCTGAAATCTGTGCTAAGAAAAATGCAACAACAACAACAACAACAACAACAACAACAACAACAACAACAATAATAATAATAATAATAATAATAATAATAATAATAATAATAATAATAATAATAAAAATTATTTTGTATACCGCATCCTCTCCCCACGGGGACTCGGAGCGGTGCACAGGGAAAAAATTAAAATACTATAAAAATACATACATAGAATAAATACAGTGAATAAAACGAATTAAATTAGGATTATCCCTGCGCTAAAATCCCCAAGTTATAACACTAAAAATTCCCTAACACCCCAAAGGTAGAGACTAACCTAGGCCGGCCAAGCAGAAAAAGTATGTTTTGAGTTTTTGACGGAAGGAGCGGAGGTCCGTAGTTGTTCTGATGTCGGGGGGAAGGTCGTTCCAGAGGGCTGGGCCCACCACAGAGAAGGCCCTTCCCCTGGGCGTCGCCCGCTGACAAAGTCTAGTGGACGGCACCCGGAGAAGTCCCTCTCTGTGGGAGCGAATCGGCCGTGAGGATGTGTGGGGCAGGATCCGATCCCGCAGATAGCTAGGTCCCGTGCCATGGAGCGCTTTAAAGATGACAACTAGCACCTTGAAGCGCACCCGAAAGACGACAGGCAGCCAGTGCAGCTCGTGCAAAAGTGGTGTTATATGGGTGAACCTAGAGGTCCCCATTATTGCTCGCGTGGCTGCATTCTGGACCAGCTGAAGTTTTCGGGTGCCCCATGTAGAGAGAGTTACAATAGTCCAGTCGGGATGTCATGAGGGCATGAGTGACTGTGCAAAGGGCATCCCGATCCAATAAGGGGCGCAACTGGCGCCCCTTATTATTAATAACTATTAATTCAGAGAATTATGCCACCAGAAGTTTCACAGCTGAACAGAATAAGTCTCGGTGATTTAAACAACTGTAGCAGTTCTGAAAACAATATATTAATTCCTTAGAAGGATTGCTATCTGAAGGTCATTTTATCAACGTTACATCAAGAGTAATATGATTTTTGCTGCTTGATTCATTTTAATTAAAATGCACTCTCCAGAAGCACATTGCCCCAAACTAATTATTGTGGCTATAA
Organism: Rhabdophis nuchalis; assembly: GCA_039707465.1. Taxonomy (NCBI): domain Eukaryota; kingdom Metazoa; phylum Chordata; class Lepidosauria; order Squamata; family Natricidae; genus Rhabdophis; species Rhabdophis nuchalis. The sequence continues at coordinate 7,682,402 of CM077661.1, forward strand.
GTCTAACAAAACCCTACTTATGGAATGATTGTAATAGCAGCACAAATCTGATGCCATTTCCAAAGATTGGGAGATCATACACAAGTTTACCGTACTTTTTAGAGTATAAGACGCACCAAGATTTTGAAGAGGTAATTTTAGCCTTTAGGAGGCTTGTAGACTGCTCCTGGGGGTTTGGGAAGGCAAAACCGAGCAAAAAACTCCATTTTTTGCTTGTTTTTGCCCTTCCCAGCCCCCAGGAGCACTTTGCAGGCCTCCTAAAGGCTATGCATGTCCATTTTGGTGAAGGGGGCGGGGTTTCAGAAGGCCCCAAATGCTGTATTCAGTGTATAAGACGCACCCAGATTTTCACCCTCTTTTTTGGAGGAAAAAGGTGTGTCTTGTACTCCGAAAAATACGGTAGTTTAAAAATATATTCTTTTAAATAGAGGGTGGATGGGCATAAACCAAACAAATATAAAGAAATACAGTAAAATCTTGATGTTCATGGGCAAAACTGCAAAGGAGTTTTGAAGTTTCAATGAGAGACTCAAGAGATTAAGCAACTTTATAATGTCTGGAATGCGTTTTTTGTAAGAAGTGCAAGTATTTTTTTGAAGGTGGCTCAGAAATATATTGTTTGGCCATTCCCTTTTTAAAACTGAGATCAACTGGAGCTAATGCCATTAGGAACATTAATAAATATTAGGAAAATTAGGTATCTTTTCCAGAAGGAATTTTAAATGGTACTGTTGCTACAGTTATAAGTATTACAAACAGTGCAATGACATTTTTTAAAAAAACCGCAATCCGATTTGCTTCTTCTTCTTCTTCTTCTTCTTCTTCTTCTTCTTCTTCTTCTTCTTCTTCTTCTTCTTCTTCTTCTTCTTCTTCTTCTTCTTCTTCTTCTTCTTATTATTATTATTATTATTATTATTATTATTATTATTATTATTATTCATAAAACATGAAACTCAGCCAACTGAACATTTAAAAATGCATATTACAAATACTATTGACTGGTGCTAATGGTTGATACAGTTTGCTGCCAGCATCCTAGGTATCAACCAAGTATCTTCGTAGAATGTAAGATGTTCCAAGTAGCGTCGTTTTTTGCAGTTCCCCTGGTGTTATTGCAGGAAGCTGCAATTTGCTGATATATTTAATAAAAATTTTGGGACATGGTGCCAAGTGCCCCGATGACAATGGGTGTCACTGTGACATGCTTCGTCCATAGCCGTGTAGTTTCGATGCTCAGGTCACGATATTTCATGATTTTTTCTAGTTCTTTTTCTTCGACTCTGGCATCTCCAGGAACAGCGATATCAATGAACGGTACACTTCGTCCCTCTACAACCGTGATATCTGGTGTGTTGTGCTCCAAATGATGATCTGTTTGTATTCAAAAGTCCCACAAGATCTTCACCCTCTCATTCTCGATAACCTTTTCTACTTTGTGTTCCCATGACTTTCTGGATACAGGTAAACCATAGTTTTTACATAATGACAAGTGGATTAATTTAGCAACTCGGTCGTGTCTAGCTTTGTAATCACTTTATTATTATTATTATTATTATTATTATTATTATTATTATTATTATTATTATTATTATTATTATTATTATTTACTTTATTCATAAAACATGAAACTCGGCCAACTGAACATTTAAAAATGCATATTATAAATACTTCTTCTTCTTCTTCTTCTTCTTCTTCTTCTTCTTCTTCTTATTATTATTATTATTATTATTATTATTATTATTATTATATACTCTCTATATGTAATAGAGTTCCACATATACAGTTTACACTAAGGATTTATACGTAGCTGTTTTTAAAGATCACTTATGTTTAGTTTTAGGTTAAGTTACTTTAAAAGAAAAAAGCTATTGTTCTGAGAAATCTAGGAGTTTCACGGTCACGTTAAAATTATTTTATTTTCTAAGAGGCTTTTAAAGTTTTAACGGAATTTCACTGCAAAAAATGTAATAGATATACGACTGACTTATTGATTATATTTGCATTGTATTATTTCTCAAATGCACCGAGAGGGTTAGACTTAATTAAAAATATCACGAGAAGAATCTCAATTAAAAATAAACACACCAAAATCAAAAGATACAAATCTCAATATCATCATAAGGGATAAGAGAGATATACAAAGTTATTTGGTCATGCATGTGTCGAATTCGGTCAAAGGTGTATTTAAATTATTGATTTAAAATTCAGTAGACAACTACAGTAAGTAAAGTTTATCAAACATACACAAAATACATTCATCGGGCAATATACATTCATTGGGTATATTACAGCAGGGGTCTCCAACCTTTGCAACTTTAAGTCTGAAGGACTTCAGGTCCCAGACTTCTCCAGCCAGAACTCTGGGAGCTGAAGTCCTTCAGACTTAAAGTTGCAAAGGTTGGAGACCCCTGTAGTACAGGATTAGATAAAATACAATTAGAGTAGCCCTGAAAGACCAAATACTATTCATGTATTATTATAATTATTCTGTAACCAGGATTATTGCTGGATTTATGACAAAACTTATTAGGTTTGGAGCTGTGAGTTTGAAGACTGAACTTCAATTAAAACTAACCAAGCAACAAGGATCATATTATCCTTAATATATGTAGTTAGAATAATCTTCAGAAGGGAATTAGCACTTATTTTAGAAGTGCTGTAATTGCATAAACCTTGAAGGTTCCCGTTGCCACTGTCATGCCACACAAGACTGGAGGATTGTAACCAAGGTTACCTCAACATTTTCTCTACATTTTCCAAATGAACTTGCAATTTGGAAGGGTGGAAAATCCACACAGAATTTGAACGGTGATCTGCCTATTCATTTCTCCTTCCAGATTTATTAGCATGGCTGCAAACTTTGTGAATGGCAAAGTTGTGACTTTGATCAGTCAAAAAAACTAAAATGAACAACATGGAGAAATGACTTTCATTTTTTATGGCTGTATTTCCCTTCTTGAAATGACTAAATTCTCCCCATCTTTGTTTGGCAACTTGTAATATTAATGACAAGGGACTGCAGTAAAAGCAATAGTACTTAGACACATCACAGCCCTCTCTAAGCAGTTTTACAGTGTCAGCATATTGCCCCCAGAAATTTTGAGTTCTCATTTTATCGACGTCAGAAGGATGGAAGGCTGAGTCAACCTTGAGCCCGGTGAGATTCGAACTGCCAAACTGCAGTCAGCCGGCAGTCAGCAGAAGTAGCCTGCAGTACTGCACTCTAACCACTGCACCACCGCTGTGCTCATAAAGTAAAGTCCCTTATACTGGTATATCCTACTTTCAATACTACTGGATAAAACCCATTCTCTAATTCTGACAATGGCTACAGAAATCTTGCAAACCGTCTGATCATGGATCTGATGGACCTAAGAGAAGTTGTGATATTCGACAGTTCAATCAGGAGATGAATCAAATGGAGCAAAACTGTAGTCACCAATAGCTTTTATTCTTATCCTATTCAAAAGGTAGCACTTTTATTCCAAAATACCTGCCTTCCCATTTAATGACCGTGATAGAAACCTTGGAAAATACTATTTTCTTGAATACTACCCTAAGACTTGAGAATTTTCCCATGGACTGATTTGTGAAAGATTTATATTCAGTCTAGTCACAGATGGAACTACAAGTTATACAGCCCCATTTCAGATGTGGGAAAGCCTTGAACTTGTATAACTATTCAAATTTTGAACTAGCTTTGATTATCAAAACAAGTGATTACCTGTAAATAAATAAGCAAATAAGTTATTTTGAGAATAATACAATACAATACAATAGCAGAGTTGGAAGGGACCTTGTAGGTCTTCTGGTCCAACCCCCTGCATGGGCAGAAACCTTATACCATTTCAGACAAATGACTATCTAACATCTTTTTAAAGACTTCCAGGGTTGGGGCATTCACAACTTCTGGAGGCAAGCTGTTCCAGAGGTTAATTGTTCTAACTGTCAGGAAATTTCTCCTTAGTTCTAAGTTGCTTCTCTCCTTGATTAGTTTCCACCCAATGCTTCTTGTCCTGCCCCCAGGTGCCTTGGAGAATAGTTTGACTCCCTCTTCTTTGTGGCACCCTCTGAGATATCGGAACACTGCTATCATGTCTCCCCTGGTCCTTCTCTTCATCAAACTAGACATACCCAGCTCCTGCAACCGTTCTTCATATGTTTTAGTCTCCAGTCCCCTAATCATCTTGGTTGCTCTTCTCTGCACTCTTTCCAGAGTCTCCACGTCTGGAGAGCAGAACCCTGCTCTTCAAACTCAATAAAAAAAATAAACAGCTTCTACTCTAAGGTAAAAAAAAATGCACTTTTGTTAACATTGGACTATTCTGGTTGACATATTTCCTTGAAATGAATTCCCGTTAAAATACAACATATTCTCCTTTTGGGCCAGCCCCCACCCTTGGTGTATTATCAGGAATCTATAGCATTTTCTAGTGCTGTGCCAACTTTTCTGTAATTTTCTTATCTTCTTGATGGATTATAAATCCAACCAAACCTTAAGCAGGCATCCACTTCTCAGCCTATCCTCCATATCTCATTTCTCCCCTTCTTATATAAGCTGGTGCTTCTGATATCATCTTAGGACCTGGCCTTTTGAATTTCTTCCAGGCAGTTTCTTTGGATGGAAACAAAATTGATGATGTTCCTAGTAAGTAACTCTGGAACCATCAAAGTAAAAACCAAAACTTTCAGCAGTAGTATTACTTCCTCGAACGGATAGAATTTGGAATTTGGAAGGAATAAGTATTTGCAACATTAAAAAAAAAACATCTTACTAACGCGTCTAAAATAATTCATTAGGCTACTTTTATTTTATTTATTTATTTATTTCGAATTTCTATACCGCCCTCTCTCCCAAGTGGGACTCAGGGCGGTGCACAGGAATAATAAAAATATAAATATACAAACAATCAGAATAGATTTAAAATTGAATTAAATAAATTTGGCCCATGCTAAAACATAATTTAACTAAAATCAGTAATAAAAACAGCTATGATCGAAGAAGAAAATTAGATCAAATAGGGAATAGGATCCATGCATCTATAAAGACCAGCAATCTTCAGCTGTCTGTTTCCTGATCTATCTTGAAAGGCTGAGGGTACCAAAAGTTTAGTTTTTGACTTACACTCAACAGTAGCTTTTTGAAATATATCCATTCAAAACCATGCTTAAAGAGGAAAGGAATTAAATCACAAATACTTTCAGAAATTGGAGGAAACTCCCAGAAAAATAAGCAAATATTCCTGAAGATAGGGATGGCTACAGCTAGTAAAATTTAACAAAATATGGTGGTTTTGTATTTATGTTTCTTAGAGGGTGGTTCGAATCCTGAGCGCCATGTAACGGAGTAAGCTCCCGTTACTTGTCCCAGCTTCTGCCAAGCTAGCAGTTCAAAAGCACATAAAAATGCAAGTAGAAAAATAGGAACTACCTTTGGTGGGAAGGGAACAGCGTTCCATGCGCCTTCGGCGTTGAGTCATGCCAGCCACATGACCATGGAGACGTCTTTGGACAGCGCTGGCTCTTTGGCTTTGAAATGGAGATGAGCACTGCCCCCTAGAGTCAGGAAGGACTCGCATGCATGTGTGGGGGAACCTTTACCTTAATTATGCTACTTATAATGCAAAATTAAAGGAAAAGGAATTTCAAAGGTAATGTTCCTTACACTGAATAAGTGGATGATTGCTTTCATTACTAAATGTCAGCATTTACTAAAATATAAATAAAGCACTGCTGAGCAGAGATATATACACAGCACATCAGGAGCGAATTACTAACTTATATTCATAACAATACCAACTAAAATTTTTATACTGAAATGCAAATGTTCTTTCTGAAAGAAGCAGGCTGGGATCTGTGATTTACTGAGACAACCTTATGAAGTTCAATCATCATTTATGCTTCTGTGGGTTTCTTTCAGAAAGCAAATTATATTTTATATTATCAGGCACTCATAAAATAGAACCATCATAAACTTATCTGCACTGCTAGCTAATCAGAATCGTTCTTCCATGGGTTACATTTTCAGATAACAGTATAGTATGCTTCATGTTTTATTGGTTGTCTATCTCAGCAGATATCATTCTCTGTGTGATCTGCTTAAAAAAAAAGTTATAAATACACCTTGCAGAAACAATCCACTAATAGGAAAGGCTGCCTTACTCCATAGATTAAAGATTGAATTGAAGTCAGGATCCATTTTTTTTAAAAGAAGGAATCTTTAAATCTGATTCGGCGAACAGAGATTTAAAATCAATATACATAAATACAAAATATTAATAATAACTAAATTAAATCAATACCCTGCTTAAAATAAATTTAAAAACCCATAAATTAAACTTTGATTTGATTATAAGACAGTAGGGTACGGAGTAGATCATGCTAGGCCGGCCAGATGAAAATAGTACGTTTTTAAGTGCCGGCGGAACAGGCGGAGGTCTGAGATAGTACGGAGATCGGGAGGTAGGCCGTTCCAGAGGGTAGGGCCCACCACAGGGAAGGCCCTTCCCCTGGGAGCCGCCACCAATGAATATCTCATTCAACTCTTTGGCCCAAAATGAAAACAACCTCTCTGATATTAGAAACACCACACCAAAGATAGTGAAGGATGCTCATCCCAAGGAGTACTGTGTACAACATGCTGTGGCCCGCCAGTAGCCAGCAGAGCTCAGACAGTGAGGAGGGTTGGGGAGGAACATGGGCCAGTACTGACGTCTGGGGAATACTCTGATGACGGCTCTGCATCAGAGGCAGAGATGGGTCTGACAGTTATCAGTTAGCCTTTGAAGTCGGAGATCAGTGGGGCAGAAGAACAGCTAGAACCTGTTCCTGCACGGAGCTGCCAGGAGAAAGGAACAGTTAAGGGACAAGGGCTGATGCAGGAGTAAAGGCACAGGTGGATAGTGGATGGCTCCTCCCATAGGGAATAAAGAGGAGCAAGAGGGGAATGGAGTTTGCAGGAGACAATTTGTTTGTTTAATTAGTGTGAAGATTTGTCCACAACTCTCAGGGAAAGTATTTTCCACAAGGAGCCTGCTTCGTGATTTTGTGAAGGCTAGATCAGAACACAACATAACAAGGAACGCGAATGCAATTTGTGGAGCTGTGATTCATCCAACCTCTTTGTCTGCCATGATAACCATGTACATTAGAAGTCCCTGTTGGAAAAGTACATAAGACATTGAAGAAAAATGTTTAAATAAAGGAAGTGCTTAAGAATAAGGCTCTAAAAATTTACGAGCGCATTTATCGGTGGATTTGGGTGATAAAATATGATACTACACCAGGCTTCTTTCCTCCACTGGTTCTATATCTTACTTTAGATGAATTTGCTTTTTGCAAGGTTTTGGGGAAATGTAACCCTAGCTGTAAAGTGATTAAAATTCCATAGCCCAACCAGCGCCATGGCTCAAAAGAGCTAGAAGAGATCATACTATACAATACAATAGCAGAGGTGGAAGGGACCTTGGAGGTCATCTAGTCCAACTCCCTCCCTAGGCAGGAGCCCTATACCATTTTAGACAAATGGCGATCCAACATCTTGATGAATTCAAATTTTTTTTTAGAAGGCTTAAGGTTACCAAGAATTTGATGTAAGGGGCGGCATATTTATTTTATGAGCGAGGGTGCCTACACCTTCATATTATTTGGAATACTGGAATACCACTTGGAATACTGCATACAGTTTTGGTCGCCACGATGTAGAAAAGACGTGGAGACTCTGGAAAGAGTGCAGAGAAGAGCAACCAAGATGATTAGGGAACTGGAGACTAAGACATATGAAGAACGGCTGCAGGAGCTGGGTAGGTCTAGTTTGATGAAGAGAAGGACCAGGGGAGACATGATAGCAGTGTTCCGATATCTCAGAGGGTTCCACAAAGAAGAGGGAGTCAAACTATTCTCCAAAGCACCTGAGGGCAGAACAAGAAGCAATGGGTGGAAACTAATCAAGGAGAGAAGCAACTTAGAACTAAGGAGAAATTTCCTGACAGTGAGAACAATTAACATTTGGAACAGCTTGCCTCCAGAAGTTGTGAATGCCCCAACCCTGGAAGTCTTTAAAAAGATGTTAGATGGCCATTTGTCTGAAATGGTATAAAGTTCCTGCCCACGCAGGGGGTTGGACTAGAAGACCTACAAGGTCCCTTCCAACTCTGCTATTGTATTTTTAGTTTTTCCTAAGTTAATATAATGAATCCCAGTGTTGATTGCAATGGTTTGGTAACAAGGTATGGCTGGAGTCTTGCCCAGAACAGAACTGCTGAGAAATAATTTCTCAGATAGAAAAGCAAACATCACTAGCTGGTAACCAGGTCTACCAGTATCTGGTTGTTGTTTTTTTCTTTTAGGATTTACAGGTACTCCTTGACTTACAACAGTTCGTTTCGTGAGCATTCGAAGTAACGACGGCACTGAAAAAAGCGACTTATGACCATTTTTCATGCTTAGAACTTTGCAGTGTGTGATCAAGATCCAGAGGTTTGCCAACTGACTCATATTTATGGTGGTTCCCGGTGGTGGGTTTCAATTTTTTTAGAACCTACTCTGTAGGTGTGGCCTATTTTGTGGGCGTGGCTTGGCAGTCATGTGACGGGGCGGGAGTGGCCACCTTTTAAAATGTGGCGAAACTCATTTAACAACGCTCTTGCTTAGCAACCAAAATTTTGGACTCAATTGTGATGATAAATTCTTTCTTTCTTTCTTTCTTTCTTTCTTTCTTTCTTTCTTTCTTTCTTTCTTTCTTTCTTTCTTTCTTTCTTTCTTTCTTTCTTTCTTTCTTTCTTTCTTTCTTCCTTCCTTCCTTCCTTCCTTTCCTTCCTTCCTTCCTTTCCTTTCCTTTCCTTTCCTTCCCGTTGGGTCACTGGCAGCGGCGGGCCAGATTTACTTCCAGGTACGCCGGTGGAACCCCCTCTCACCGGTTCTCTAAATTTCACCAACCGGCTCTCGCGAGTAGGTGCGAACCTGCAGAAACCCACCACTGATTCATTTGCAAAGGATTTGCAATGGAGGATGATATTATCTGATCCTGTCTACATGAAATAATGGGCGGACCATATTAGTGAAGGAACAAGCCAGCTTGATTTTCCTGCAAATTCGATACGTTTGGAAGACTGAACTAGTTCCAAAATCCTCTCTACTGAAAACAGTTAAATCTCTTTATCTGACCCTTTCCTAAAATCTGTGTTTTCATTCTAATAAATGTCAAGGCATCCAATTATCAGAAACTTAAATATTTGCACAAAGACTATTATATATATTCATAGGCACACAAGATATCTGAATAGCGGCATAATTACCGGAGCTGAGATAAGTCACTCGAAGCAAATATTCATAGTGTAATAATAATAGTTTTTTTTCCCTTGATCAAATCTCATTTCATTATCTTTTTTTAAAAAACCCACTACATTTCATCATTCCGAACAAGAAAAAAAAATGCTTCTCAAGTATACACACGAGAATTGGGATATGCTCTGGGCAATGCGACGTTCTCAGGGAGAAGCAATTAAATTTCTCAGTCATAAATCACTTGTCAAACAGAAAATTGCTACTTTCCCAGTGGTATCAATGAGAACAGTAATGGAGCAGAAGGACACTGAATAGGGAGAAAGATTATTAAAATATATTCAAGGATTATTGATGTTCCTGTAATGCTATAACTTCTGAAAATAATTTATTTTAAGAAGACCTGCATGATACTGAAGTCCAATGGATTATTATTATTATTATTATTATTAATTTGATTTATAGACCGCTCCCTCTCCCCGCAGGGAGTCGGGGCGGTGCACAGGACTTTTAAAACATATATAAATACAACAATAACAATCTTTAAAATTAAATTAAATAATTTATCCTGTGCTAAAATTCTTAAAATTTTAAAACCTTTAAAACCCTTAAAACTATTCCCTACTATCCCTATTAAAACAATCTCAATGTATACTACAGGCTACAATCGGATTCTTTAGGCCAGGCTGGCCTGATGAAAGAAGAAAGTTTTTAACTTTTGGCAGAAGGAGCGGAGGTCTGTGGTTGTTCTAAGTTCGGGGGGTAGGTCATTCCAGAGGGTCGGGTCCACCACAGAGAAGGCCCTTCCCCTCGGCGTCGCCCGCTGGCACTGCCTAGTGGACGGCACCCGGAGAAGTCCCTCTCTGTGGGAGCGAATCGGCCGCAGAGATGTATGAGGCAGAATGCGATCCCGCAAGTAACTAGGTCCCGTGCCATGGAGCGCTTTAAAGATGGTAATCAACACCTTGAAGCGCACCCGAAAGGCCACAGGCAGCCAGTGCAGCTCGCGCAAGAGTGGTGTTACGTGGGAGAACCTAGAGGCTCCCAGGACAGCCCGCGCGGCCGCATTCTGGACTAGCTGTAGTCTTCGGGTGCACCTCAAGGGAAGCCCCATGTAGAGAGCGTTACAATAGTCTAGGCGGGATGTCACGGGATTGGACCCTAATATCTGCCCATAGAGGAAGAAGAGGACTTTTTCTCATTCTTTTGCTTCCTTGTCGGATGGAGTAAGCTCTGCTTTGGGAAATAATTAACTGGCGGAAATTGCAAAGAGATAAATTAATATTTTAAATTACAACTTCTCCTTCCTTAATATTGTTGGGGGATATCTCCGTTGGGAGACAGAAAAGTTGTGCAGCGGAATATGCAGCTAGACAAACGTTGCTAGTAAACACACAAATAGTAACCCAGATAGTTAGTAAAAAAAACAAACCAATTAGCTTTACTGGTGTTGTAAAACTAAACTACTGCTTCACAAGCAGTGACAGTATAAAGGTAGTCAAACAAAGTCCTTAACAAACTAACAATTGCTTACAGTCAGCAATTAACGATTGCTGGGTATATTAGTGTTGATGAAGGGGATTGCTGGAAAATACTAATACCCCTAACATTGTGGTGTGTGTGTGTGTGTGTGAGTAGGACAGCACACCTACTGAAATATTGCGGTTGCCTCCTATGCCAAAACTTCTCCCCAGTTCCTTCCCTACCTCCAGGCTGTCTCTGGGAATATCATTTTGTATCCATCACACCATGTTGAACTTTATAGAATCCCAGTGTCTGAGAACAAAATACGAAATCCTCTCCCTTAGGCAGATGTTCTTCGATATTAACCTTTCCTTTACTACAGTTCTTGAGTTATAAAGGGCATTTTGCCTCACAGTTTCAAAGCTCAGAAATGGAAGGACCGTGCTTATAGGATCTGCACCTAATAGCCCATTTTCTTTCAACTGGATTAGTTCTTATAAGTGCCATATAGCTGCCAAATGGCTGGAGCGGATGACTTCTTCCTGAGCCAATGCAAAAGCGCTGTGCATATGCTAAGGGTGTGCATATATTTAAGTGCGTACACTCTACTTTTTGTAAAGGCTCATGTGAAGTACCCTTTTGAAGTTGTGTGGCAAAGATTCTTGGTGGTAAGAATCCAATGACGTATCAAAGGTTTTACTTCAGCTGATCCAATCACCCTATTTAGGACTTGGAGCGTAAGTCAAAATTGTTTCTTCTGGATACTTTAACTTCAGGCAGAAACTGAAGTTCATCCAGAGCAGTGGTAGTCAACCTTTTTATACCTAACGCCCACTTTTCTATCTCTGTTAGTAGTAAAATTTTCTAACCGCCCACCAGTTCCACACTAATGGTGATTTATAAAGTAGGGAAGTCAATTAAATTTTAAAAAAAGGAAAGTGCTTCAGTATCGGACAAAACCCCTACCGCCCATCATGAAAGCTGGAACATCTACTAGTGGGTGGTAGGAACCAGGTTGACTAACAGTGATCTCTATCTATCTATCTATCTATCTATCTATCTATCTATCTATCTATCTATCTATCTATCTATCTATCTATCTATCTATCTATCATCTATCTATCATCTATAACAGGGGTAGTCAACCTTTTTATACCTACCACCCACTTCTGTATCTCTGTCAGTAGTAAAATTTTCTAACCACCGACCAGTTCCACACTAATGGTGATTTATAAAGTAGGGAAGTCAATTAAATTTAAAAAAAAGGAAAGTGCTTCAGTATCAGACAAAACCCCTACCGCCCACCATGAAAGCTGGAACGGCCACTAGTGGGCGGTAGGGACCAGGTTGACTACCACTGATCCAGAGCAACAATTCTTTGAGGTAAATGGAATCACCTCTTTACTAGACATTGGTGTTAAGTCCATAGGGCACATACAGTCTTATTGAGTTGAATCTCCACAGGCCACACATTGGCAGCCATTATCTTTAGTCCATTTGTGTGGTTTAAGTATAACTCCCTTAATATTTTATATCAACTGAATATCAACTGATTTGCCCGTTGTTGCTATGGTATGATATATATGGATAGCAATCAAATTATTATATATACATTATATGTAATTAAAGATGTACCAGAATCTAAAGTCTCATGACGTAAGATGCGAAATAATATAGAAAACATAGGTTGGCAGACCAATATGTGTGTTTTTGGAAAATAACTGTTTAGAAATTCACATTGTCATTCATATATTTCTTCCTTTTTGTTTTACTCACAAACTGACTGAAAAAACAGCAGTAAATGAGCACATTGATATATTGCTAAATAAAATATTTCTCCTCACTCTAAAGGGATGAGCAATTTTATCAGAATATTGTTCTTTTTTTCCGTCACAATTTATTTCCATTGTGTTCATGAAACATTTTGCAGAATGTGTTTGGGTTTTTTTTTTAAAAAAAACCAAAACGTGGCATTTATGCCCATATCCATCGACTGAATTCAATAATGGTGATAAATATTAGTATTATTTTTTTTTTAAATGAAATATATGAAGTTACTAATGCTAGTGTGGTAGGTAGGTAACAGCGGTGGGTTTCTGCAGGCTCGCACCTACTCACGAGAGCCGGTTGGTGAAATTTAGAGAACCGGTGAGAGGGGGTTCCACCGGCGTACCTGGAAGTAAATCTGGCCCACCGCTGCCAGTGACCCAACGGGAAGGAAAGGAAAGGAAAGGAAGGAAGGAAAGAAAGAAAGAAAGAAAGAAAGAAAGAAAGAAAGAAAGAAAGAAAGAAAGAAAGAAAGAAAGAAAGAAAGAAAGAAAGAATTTATCATCACAATTGAGTCCAAAATTTTGGTTGCTAAGCAAGAGCATTGTTAAATGAGTTTCACCACATTTTAAAAGGTGGACACTCCCACCCTGTCACATGACTGCCAAGCCACGCCCACAAAATAGGCCACACCTACAGAGTAGGTTCTAAAAAATTTGAAACCCACCACTGGTAGGTAGGTAGGTAGGTAGGTAGGTAGATAGGAAGGAAGGAAGGAAGGAAGGAAGGAAGGAAGGAAGGAAGGAAGGAAGGAAGGAAGGAAGGAAGGAGAAAACATTTAGCTTAAAATTACTGCTTGAGTGGGAATTTGACCACCTGCTGTAAGTGGAGCCTATGGCATTATATTGCTATCTATTTTACTTTATTCTCAGTACCCATGTGTAAATTGCATTCAATGCTTTCATCATCAGCTTCTATATTAAACAACATCCCTACTGTGTGTATGGAAGTATGTATTAAATTGCACAACTGAAAATAATCTGGTGTGACTACAACGGCAGGTTTCAGCGCTTCCTTTTAACCTTCGTTTTCCTGGATCCTATGGTTATCTTTCACGGTTTTTATACGATGTCAGGAAAAATCCTGGTGTGTTAAAAGAACTGTGATTCCCTGTTTTGGGCCTTCGCATCCTCCCAACGCTTCATTTTGAATGAAAACGGAAACCCTGCCTAGCCTCAGAATACCTGTAAACAAAGTCCTCCCAGCTGAGGAGCAATTTAAACACGTTAACCTTTCATGCAAAATGTAATTTCATCTCCACGAAAGCAACCATTCTTGTGGAGGACACATGCCATCCACTTTACATGCATTTATGGTCACGTAGATTTATTAAAGCTTTCCCTGAATGTACAGGAGCCTTAAAAATTACTTTTGGACTAGTAAGCTGAGTTTATTTACTATACATTGGGGCTCGGTTCCAGAAGGCACTACTGTTGGTTTGCTCATGGCTGTGCTGCGCACTGTGCGTGCATGCGCAGTTTAATAAAAAATGTTCTGTGCATGCATAGAAGATAAAAACAAGATGGAGGCACCTATGGCGCATCTGCGAGAACCTTTTTGGGGGCGTGCCAGGCCTGGGTCACTACCGGTTCCAGTGACCCAGGCTGCCAAACCATTATTGATTCAATTGAACCAGTCCGAACCGGTAGAAACCCACCATTGCTATACGAGGATAGTCAACCTTTTTATACCTACCGCCCACTTCTGCATCTCTGTTAGTAGTAAACTTTTCTAACAGCCCACCGGTTCCACAGGAATGGAGATTTATAAAGTAGGGAAGTCAATTAAATTTAAAAAAAGGAAAGTGCTTCAGTATTGGACAAAACCCCTACCGCCCATCATGAAAGCTGGAACATCCACTAGTGGACGGTAGGGACCAGATTGACTACCACTGATCTATAACTATCTATCTCTCATATCTGTCTGTCTGTCTGTCTGTCTGTCTGTCTGTCTGTCGATCTATCTGTCGATCTATCTATCTATCTATCTATCTATCTATCTATCTATCTATCTATCTATCTATCTATCTATCTATCTATCTATCTATCTATCTATCTATCTATCTATCATCTATAAGAGGGGTAGTCAACCTTTTTATACCTACCGCCCACTTTTGTATCTCTGCTAGTAGTAACATTTTCTAACCGCCCACCGGTTCCACAGTAATGGTGATTTATAAAGTAGGGAAGTCAATTAAATTTTAAAAAAAAGGAAAGTGCTTCAGTATCGGACAAAACCCCTACCGCCCACCATGAAAGCTGGAACGCCCACTAGGGGGCGGTAGAGACCAGGTTGACTACCACTGGTATACACTTTAATTAAATGACTTGTGATGGAAAAGCTGTATACTAGTATATTCACATACAAACATCACCTTGAAAAGTCAGCAACATTCAAGAAATAGCACATACCACAAAATGCGCAAAAGTATGATAACTCCCTCAGGTATGAAATATAACGGTAGAGCAAGATTATCTAGATACTATGGGAGGATGAACTTGTGAAGGTGAAACGGCCTTCAGTGTGATTTTTTTAAGTGCTAAGAGCCTGGCTGCCTATTAAAGAAATTACACCCTAATGTATGCTCTATAGAGCATTGAAAACAGTAGGCATTCTACTGGTTTAACGTCTTCATTTCCAGTAGTGCCTACTGAACTTTTGAAGGCTTCTGCAGACAACTGATAACATTTTGTTCCTTGCTGTGGCTTCTCTTTTTCTACCCAAATATATTACAGAAAAGCAATCAATGAGTTTTTAAATGACTTGTTTAAAATTACAAAGTTAAACAAACGTTTATTATGCTGCTATTAGTAACAGTGTAGTAATGCCAGCATATGATCATTTGCATGCAATATCCATCATTATGCTGAATATTGTTGCATTGGGGATGCGCAGCTTTAGGCCATGCATTTTGGTGAAGAGATAGATGGATGGATGGATGGATGGATGGATGGATGGATGGATGGATGGATAGATAGATAGATAGATAGATAGATAGATAGATAGATAGATAGATAGATAGATAGATAGATAGATAGATAGATAGATATAAGTAGAGATAGATAGATGATAGATAGATAGATAGATAGATAGATAGATAGATAGATAGATAGATAGATAGATAGATAGATAGATGATAGATAGATTAGATTAGATTAGATTAGATTAGATTAGATTTTATTTTTCTATACCGCGTCCTCTCCCCAGGGGGACTCGGAGCGGTGCACAGGGAAAATTAAAACAACATAAAATATATACATGAATAAATACAATAAAAACAAATTAAATCAACTGTCCCTGCACTAAAATCCCCATTTTAAAATTAACATTCCCTAACCCCTGAGGTAGAGACTAACCTAGGCCGGCCAAGCAGAAAAAGTGAGTTTTTAATTTCTGACGGAAGGAGCGGAGGTCCGTAGTTGTTCTAATGTCGGGGGGAAGGTCGTTCCAGAGGGCTGGGCCCGCCACAGAGAAGGCCCTTCCCCTGGGCGTCGCCCGCTGACAAAGTCTAGTGGACGGCACCCGGAGCAGTCCCTCTCTGTGGGAGCGAATCGGCCGGGAGGATATAGATAGATAGATAGATAGATAGATAGATAGATAGATAGATAGATAGATAGATAGATAGATAGATAGATAGATAGATAGATAGATAGATAGATAGATAGATAGATATAGAGATATAGAGATATAAGTAGAGATAGATAGATAGATAGATAGATAGATAGATAGATAGATAGATAGATAGATAGATAGATAGATAGATAGATAGATAGATATAGAGATATAAGTAGAGATAGATAGATGATAGATAGATAGATGATAGATAGATAGATAGATAGATAGATAGATAGATAGATATAGATATAGATAGGTAGGTAGGTAGGTAGGTAGGTAGGTAGGTAGGTAGGTAGGTAGGTAGATAGATGATAGATAGATAGATAGATAGATAGATAGATAGATAGATAGATAGATAGATAGATAGATAGATAGATATAAATAGATATATAGAGATAGAGATAGAGATAGAGAGAGAGAAGAAGAAGAAGAAGAAGAAGAAGAAGAAGAAGAAGAAGAAGAAGAAGAAGAAGAAGAAGAAGAAGAAGAAGAAGAAGAAGAAGAAGAAGAAGAAGACGACGACGACTTTTTCACTATTTGTTGGGCAAAAGTCATATGTCAGTTAATACTGGCTTTTTAAAATCAAAATCATGTTCTGACCAAAAAATTCACATTTTTTTTCCCGCAGCTGATTTCCCCTTCCACACAATTTTTTTTTTTTTTGTAAGCACCAAATTTCCAAAATTAGGTTCAGGTCACAAGCAGCTCGGGTTATGGAACCAAAGTTATGGAATGAATTATGGCCATGACCAGAGGTTCTACATTGTACTTTGTAAAACACGATAGCTGTTACTATTGAACTTTTTTTTACTTATTCTACTTATGGATTATTTATTTATTTGCCTCCTATGTCACCGTGGGGGCTGTTCTAGGACCTTAGAACAATAAGAAGGAAGAAACGAGAAGAACGTAAACAAAATAGAAATAAAATAATAGAATAAAATAAACATTGAAAAAGAAAATATTGAGAATACATCAATAGGATAAAGATGGATGGCTAGAGAGCAGAGAGCAATCCAGTAGCCACCTCCAGGGGAAAACCTCTCCAATGGGTACCCAAGCCAACTGGTAGAGCTAAGACTTCAGCTCCTACAGAAGGATAGGAGGGTGGAGGCAGATCTTACCCTAGAAGGCCCTATGTTTCAACAAGTGGCCACTACCCTTTGAAGGGCCTTCTGGATCCTAACAACTGTAGTTCTTTTACCGATGGGATTTGTAGTCGGACCTATCTGCTGGCAAGAGTAGGATGAGCCTGTCCAGAGGGATAAGACGGTTCATCAACTTTCTCTTTTCTTCTGAATTGTCTGCTTGTTTTCCAGGTTGAGCAATAGAAAGGACATTGTTTTAATTTCATGCAATAGCCATCTGTTAACCGAGCAATCTAGAGTCTCCTATGACAGCAATATCGGCATTCGTATCATTTTGCTCGAATGTTTTCCAAACATCACTCTGATGTTATTTTTCTTCTTTGTGAGTTGGATAGCACGTCTCATGCATTATTTAGAAAGAAAGGAGTTGAAGGAAATGGTGAATTAAAGTGAGTGCGAGACCGCCTCCTGCCCCATACATCCCTTAGGCCGATACGCTCCCACAGAGAGGGCCTTCTCAGGGTGCCGTCGGCCGGACAATGCCGACTGGCGACACCCAGGGGAAGAGCCTTCTCTGTGGCGGGTCCAGCCCTCTGGAATGACCTACCCCCTGAACTACGTACCATCACCGACCTCCGCCTCTTCCGCCAATGTCTTAAGACATATTTGTTTCAACAAGCCGGCCTAGCCTAACCTCCCATGGGGACTTTTAGGTAGTTTTAAATTGGGTTTTAAAATGTGGTTTTAGCGCAGGATAGGATTATTTAATAGTTTTTTAAATTATATTTATTGTATTTTGTATGCTTTTTAAATTTCCTGTGCGCCGCCCTGTGTTCTCTGTGGAGAAGGGCAGGATATAAATTTAATAAAATAAATAAATAAATAAAGTGATTTCACTTAAAAAATTGTGGTTTTTTTGTAAAAGTTTTTTTCCCCTTTTAAAACAAACATTTCATCATTCATTAATCAGTGTGTCGTTTAGGTATAAATTTTTTGTATCGTAACAGTTCTAGCTTACCACCAAATTCTTTATATACATCTATTCCTATTTTAACATTACAACTTAACATTTCTCCTGTTAAAATATTTCTCTTCCTAGATTATTTAATTTTCTACTTTTTATCCATATTCATTTTCTAACCAATGACCATATATTATAATAATCAGATTCTTCCTTTCCATTAATTGCTAGTGTTAATCTACTCAATTCTGCCCATTCTAATATTTTCTTAATCACGTTTTCATCTTTAGGCATTTCTTCAGCTTTCCAATTTTGCGCAAGTACAATTCTAGCCTCAGTTATTACATGGATAATCAAATATACATTTTCTTTAGTTCCCTGGTAAGATACCCAACAAAAAACAATTCAGGTTTTAAGTCAATTTTTGCTGCGTCATTTTCTCCAACCACATTCAAATTCTTGCCCAGTATTTTTTCGCTTCTATACATGCCCACCGCATGTGATAATATGATAAATTGGTGGCATTTCCAACATTTCGAAGATTTGTCATTAAACATTTTTTGCCAATCTTTCAGGTGGCATATGCCATCTATAAAACATTTTATACAAATTCTCTTTATATGCAGTTGCCACTGTTAATTTATAATTTTGTTCCAATAGTTGCTGCCATTTATCTAATATCCCCCCAAAATTTCCCACGTTATCATTGTTTCATGGGGCTCCCCTTGAGGTGTACCCAAACACTACAGCTAGTCCAGAATGCGGCCGCGCGGGCAATTTTGGGAGCTCCTAGATACTCCCGCGTAACACCGCTCTTGCGCAAGCTGCATTGGCTGCCTGTCATCTTTCGGGTGCGCTTCAAGGTGTTAGTCATCATCTTTAAAGTGCTCCATGGCACGGGACCTAGCTATCTGCGGGATCGGATCCTGCCCCATACATCCCTGCGGGCCGATTCGCTCCCACAAAGAGGGACTTCTCCGGGTGCCGTCCACTAGGCTATGCCAGTGGGCGACGCCCAGGGGAAGGGCCTTCTCTGTGGTGGGCCGAGTCCTCTGGAACGACCTTCCCCCCGAAATTAGAACAACTAGGATAGGATACCTTAGGCCAGGCTGGTCTGATGAAAGAAGTAAAGTTTTTAACTTTTGGTGGAAGGAGCGGAGGTCCGTGGTTGTTCTATGTTCGGGGGGTAGTTCCAGAGGGTCGGGCCCACCACAGAGAAGGCCCTTCCCCTGGGTGTCACCCGCTGGCATTGCCTAGTGGACGGCACCCGGATAAGTCCCTCTCTGTGGGAGCGGATCGGCCGCAGGGATGTATGAGGCAGAATGCGATCCCGCAAGTAACTAGTTCCCATGCCATGGAGCGCTTTAAAGATGGTAATCAACATGTTGAAGCGCACCCGAAAGGCCACAGGCAGCCAGTGCAGCTCGCGCAGGAATGGTGTTATGTGGGAGAACCTAGAGGCTCCCAGAACTGCCCACACAGCCGCGTTCTGGACTAGCTGTAGTCTATTCATCTGTGAGGGAATAATTTTGCATTGTTTGTCTAGAACATATTCTAAATCTTCCTCTGCATCTGTAGAATATTCGCTTCAACTAGGATTGTCAGTATCAATATTATATTTCTCATATACCCAGCCTGACTTAATTTCTTCTCAGAGCCAAAAGAAGACTTCTGGGCGAAACAAAATCAAAATGACAAGGAATTGAGCTTTTATTGCATAAATACATGATCTATTGATATGCAAGGTAAAAAGAAATCATACTCGGTACTCATTTTGTTTCTTATAACATATGGTCTCTGCAATGAGAAGTAATTCCCCTCCCACATATTCACAAAGAGATTTGCAATTTCTATTTTAATACTTCACAGAGAAAAGGGGGAAATATATTAATGGAACTCATGTATATCTAATGGCTGAAAAATGTTCTGCCAGAGCAAGTTTTCTTAAATTCATCGGAATTCATTTTTGGGTAAACAGCTAGGTTTTTTTTTTTGTTTTTTTAGAGAAAGGATTTTGTATATTGTGCTCTATAGTAATAGGAAACATCACAGTATATAATACATAGCATAGTCAAAAATAAAATAAAAGGAACAGCAAGATAACCCAATGGGAAGGAAAGGAAAGGAAGGCAGAAAGTAAGAAAGGAAAGAAAGAAAGAAAGAAAGAAAGAAAGAAAGAAAGAAAGAAAGAAAGAAATCAAATCAAATCAAATCAAATCAAATCAAATCAAGTTTAATTTGTAGACCGCTCTCTCTCCCCGAAGGGACTCGGGGCGGTGCACAGGAGATTAAAAAGCGTACAAACATAGAAACATTATAAATATATAAAATCAAATTAAACAACTATATCCCTGCACTAAAAACCTAAAATCTTTAAAAACTAAGGAAAGAAAGAAAGAAAAAAAGAGAGAGAGAGAGAATTTAACATCACAATTGAGCCCAAAATTTTGGTTGCTAAGCAAGAGCGTTGTTAAATGAGTTTCACCACATTTTACAAGCTGGCCACTCTCTCCCTGTCACATGACTGCCAAGCCACGCCCACAAAATAGGCCACACCTACAGAGTAGGTTCTAAAAAAAATTGAGACCCACCACTGATATGGACTATTTCTGAAATGATGACCTTTGTTTTCAGACCACTTTTCTGGCTGATTTCTGGCCCAAAATGGCCTGAAAACAGACCAAAAATCAAGCAGGGGGCATGGCCAGCCAGCGGTGGGATTTGACAGTTTGTCAAACGGCACCGAATATTAACTACCACTTCATCTAAATCGGTGCAAACTGGCAACGGCTTACCTCCTCTTTCAAGGTCTTTGAGAAAATACAGCCATTCGTTTTGACTTCGCTGTAGAAATGGGTGAGTATCCCTCTGAGAACCTGGAGATGTCCTGCAGTCCAAGTAGCTGTCAGTCTCGCTAGTTCCTGCTTCGCTGCCATGGAAACGGGGAGGGGGGGGGTTTGGGATGAGTGTGTTCTGCTGGTGGACAATGTTGATGGTTCGTGTTATCTCCTGTTTAACGGACCTGCATTCCAGGATGGTGAAGACCTGCCCACCTGATGTTGGAGATGGATGCATATTGGACAATGCACAGGGGGGGTTTGGGGATTGGGATGGGCTTAAGCTTAATACTTTCTGTTCGCGCCTAAACTATTCATTCTCAGCTTTACTTGGTCTGTACGCTATCGTAACTTAGTAAAAGGAGCCTTAACATTTCAAAATAATGTCTAAGTGTGGTCTTTCCTGAGTCAACGAAGAAACAGGCCTGACATTAAGCTGAGAATCAACAAAACCAAAAACCTGCCCTGATGTCGGACCCTTCACAAGAGGAGCCTCCGTTGGTAGAGGTCCTGCCTGAAACAATTTTGGGAGCTGAAGCATCGCATCCTCCTGTTCAAACTGAAGGGATCAGGTCAGTGATGGAAGGTTTGGCTGGCCTAGATCTAAATCTGCCAGCTGAAGAATCAGTCAAACCTAAACGTTGGTCTGAAGGGGTAGGAATGAATGGGGTAAACGTCTCCAGACGTCGACTTTCCCCAAAGAAAGTCATTCCGGAGCTCTTAAGAGAAGAAAGGGAACTAAAGGAGATGGCTCAGGACTTACTCCGCCAGGCAGATGAGAAAAGATTAGCCCTGGAAAAAATCTGGGGGAGGGAGGCGGATCGCCCACAGCCAAGAGGTTCACAGGCAGCTCCGGGCAGACGAAGCAGGGTTTCAACACCATCCCCCCCTCCTCAAGCCGGCAGGGAATTGCGGAGAGAGGCAGCTTCGGCCAGGCAAAGCAGGAGAGCAACACCCTCCCCCCCCCTCAGGCCGGACGGGAAGCCAACCCCATTAACCCCCGCCGACTTGCGAAACTGCCCCCTTTGGGTGTGAAATACGACGGAAGTGCCGACAAACTGGTGTTTTTTCTAATTCACGTCGATAATTTCATGCAGTTTTACGCAGCTGATATGGACGATGAAATCAAAATCAGAATTGTATCTATGACCCTAGAAGATCAAGCTTCTAATTGGCTGGTTTCATTGCATAATTGCCGCTCACCGGCACTGCGCGATTTCGATCGCTTCATGAATGCTCTTAGAAGGCGTTTTGAAGACCCCCGTGTTGAGAGGAAAGCAAAAATGAAACTAAAAAGTTTGCAGCAGGGGGACATGTCTATTCAGGCTTACACGCAGATTTTCCAGGAGCTATCAGTGTTTATGATTGGTTATAGTGAACAAGCCTTAATGGACATTTATGTTGAGGGGTGAATAAAGATATTTATCAAACATGTGTGAACAGATTTCGCCCCGAAACTTTGAATGACTGGATAGATCTAGCTTCGGATGTCGAATTGGATCATGCCCACTTGCAGGATCCAGTCCGCTTGGAGAAAAAAACACAGGAAGATAGCCCCAAGTCTCACCCCCCTGCGAGGGAGAAACGCATGCAAAAGGGGGAGGGGAGAACAACCCAGCCTCGTTCAGGCAGCTGTTATCGCTGTGGGAAGGAGGGGCACTGGGCAGACAAATGCCGATCAAAACCACCTCCACGCCCACCTTCTTCCTCGGACCGGAAACAGCCTAGGACGCCAACTGTGCGCGCCAAACCTGCTATGAGTGGGATGGAACCCATCAACCTCTCTGCTGACCAGCCCTCCCCAGGACCTGATGATTGGGAAGCGTCTTCAGACTCTTCTGACGACAACCTGGTGAGTCATCGCTCCGGGCCCCTTTATATTAATTTAATGCTTTTAGCTCCATCTACTGGACGTACATGCAATGTGCAGGCTCTCATTGACTCTGGTTGCTCAAAATGTCTCATAAGCCAAGACATCGTGTCTAAAATGGGTTTCCACCTTAAAACCTTGAAAACTCCCATAGCCTTTTGCCAAATGGATGGTTCTGTAGCTGGGGGCACCCCAGCATCTTTTATCACCGAACCAATTCATGTTTCTATAGGCACGGGCCATACTGAGACCATCAACTTTATTGTAACTGCCATTGCCGATAATGCTGTAATTTTGGGGGTCAATTGGCTTCGTAAATGGAATCCTCTGATAAACTGGAAGGAAGGTTGGGTACGCATTCCTTTATCCCTCCCGGAACATACCTCTCTTCCATCAGAAACTGATCAACCCCCGCAACATCACCCACCCCCCCATATTGAATCTGCTGCACCTTTATTGGATTTCCCATCACCCGAAGTCATACCAGGCGAGGAGAAAATTCCCAAAGAATATTGGGACCTAAAGGATGCTTTCAGTGAAAGATCTTGTGATTCCCTTCCTCCTCATAGGGCTACTGACTGTTCAATTGATTTTCTTCCTGGGGTTCAATTACCCAAACCTCGTATGTACTCGATGACCCCGCGGGAGATGGAGGAATTACGTAGATTCATCGATAAAAACCTTCAAAGGGGTTTCATTGAACCAGCTAGGCCCCGTGTAGCCGCACCAGTTATGTTTAGGGGAAAAAAAGATGGTACTCTAAGATTAATACAGGACTACTCATATCTCAACACCATTTGTGAACACAATATTTACCCCCTTCCGCTCATGAAGGACATGCTTGCTCACCTGGCTACCGGTAAGATTTTTATGAAGCTGGACTTACGTGAAGCCTATTACAGGGTCAGGATCAAGGAGGGGGACGAATGGAAAACAGCTTTTAACTGTCCGCTCGGATGTTTCCAATTCAAAGTCCTCCCTTTCGGTCTTCAGGGTGCCCCTTCGGTGTTTATGCAACTAATAAATGAGGTTCTCCACGAGCACCTTTACAAGGGAGTTATTGTTTACATTGATGACATCGTCGTCTACTCGCAAACACACGACGAGCACGTTAAACTAGTGCGCTCCGTATTAAATAAGTTGCGTTCCGCTGAACTTTATGCCAAACTCTCTAAGTGTGAGTTTCACCAGGAAAGAATTGACTATTTGGGTTACCGTATCTCCTCTGAGGGAATTGAAATGGATCCTGCTAAAGTCAAGGCAGTGACGGAGTGGGCCCCTCCCCGTACCCGTAAACAATTACAAAGTTTTTTGGGATTTGCGAATTTTTACCGCCAATTTATTCCGTCATTCGCTGATATTGCCTTGCCCATTACAAACCTTCTGAAAACAAAAGGAGAAGGCAAGCCTCGTCCAGGAGCCCCTCTCAAATGGACGATGGAATGTCAAGCCGCTTTCGAGAAGCTTAAACGGTTGTTTGCGGCTGAGCCTGTTCTTAAACACCCCGATGTGAATTCCCCATTTGTAATTCAAGCGGATGCTAGTGATGTCGCGGTGGGAGCAGTCCTGTTACAACTCAATCAACATGGCCAATTACAACCCTGTGCTTACACCTCTCGGAAACTCACTGCGTCCGAACGTGGTTGGGCGATTTGGGAAAAGGAGGCTTTTGCTGTTCGGTGGGCTCTCATGACTTGGCGTCATTTTCTTGAGGGTGCCCCACATCCTTTCGAGGTCTGGACGGACCATAAAAATTTGGAAGCTCTTACCTCCTCTCGGAAATTGTCCCCAAGGCAACTTCGTTGGGCTCACTATTTCCATCGTTTCAATTTCCACCTCAAATACATTCCTGGGGGCAAGAATTTCATGGCTGATGCGCTTTCCAGATTGCCACAGTATGATGTATCTAAGCTCACCATAGTACAACCCATCATGCCACTCACTTTACCTGCTTCTCCAGTATCTACTATACCACAAACTACTGTCCAAACTACTCCACCTGCTGACCTGATTGCTCGTATTAAGGATGAATTACTTACTGATGAATGGTATTCGACTCATTCAGGTGATTGTACTACCAGAGACGATCTTCCCTGGATTGGCTCAAAGATCTATGTTCCTGCTACATTACGTCCTTTTGTCTTGCAACGCGCACACGACTCACGTTTAGCTGGTCATTTCGGTTTCGTTAAAACTGTTCATCTTGTCAAGAGACAGTTCTGGTGGCCCTCATTGAAGAAAGATGTTGAATCGTATATTGCCAGTTGCCCTGTATGTGCGGCTTCAAAACGTGCGCCGGGTAAGCCACAGGGTCTTCTCCAGTCTGTAGCTACGCCGGAAAGGCCTTGGAAGGAAATTTCAATGGACTTTATAGTTGATCTTCCGCCCAGTCAGGGTTATACCGTTATCTGGGTAGTTACCGATCTTTTTTCTAAACAAGTTCATTTTGTCCCCTGTACTAAAATTCCTTCTTCCAAATCTCTGGCCCGACTGTTCGTTTCCCATATCTATCGTTTTCATGGCGTCCCGCAACGCATCATCTCCGATAGAGGAACCCAATTTACTTCCCATTTTTGGAAGGAGTTTTTGAGACTGATTGGCTCCGCCCAAAGCTTAAGCTCCGCCTACCACCCTCAGACGAATGGATCTTGTGAAAGGGTTAATTCCGTTCTCGAACAGTACTTACGCTGCTTTATTAATTTTCAACAAGATGATTGGGCTGATCTTCTCATACATGCCGAAGTGGCGTATAATAACTCTGTTCACTCCAGTACGAATATGACCCCCTTTAAAATCATCTACGGACAGGACTTTGTACCCATACCCGAACTGCCTCACGACTCGCTGACGGTTCCCTCTTTAACTGAATGGTCCTCTAGACTGTCTTCTGTTTGGCCGGTTCTCCGGAAAACTTTGAACGATGCCCATGACTCACACAAACTGTACGCTGATAAGAAACGAGCAGTCCCTCCCTCCTACAAAGTTGGTGATCAGGTTTATGTATCTACCAAAAATTTGGATAGCCCCCAAAAATGCAAGAAGCTGGGTCCCAAATTTGTTGGACCTTTCACGATCACCAAAATTATCAGCTCTGTGTCGGTCCGTTTGGATCTCCCCAAGACCTATCGGCGACTATACCCTGTATTCCATGTTCACTTACTGAAACCTGCTCGTACCTCCCATCTCCGCAAAAGATTGCCTGATACTCCTACGCCTACCTTGGTGGATGGTCATCATCATTACGAGGTGCGAGAAATTTTGGACTCCAGAATCCGCAGAAATAAAACTCAGTTCCTGGTCATGTGGAAAGATTTTCCCCCTTCTCACAACGAATGGGTGGATAAAGAGCATCTCAAAGCTCCTAAACTGGTACGCCAGTTTTATGCCAAGTATCCACACAAACCTTGACTCTTTTTCCTTCTCCTCTCTGTTGTTTTGTCTCTCCCTTCTTGTCTTTCAGGTGTAGCCTCTCGTATGCCTATTGCTGCCCTGGATTTCCCGCTGTTCCTGGAGGAGGTCCGGATGTCAGTCTCGCTAGTTCCTGCTTCGCTGCCATGGAAACGGGGAGGGGGGGGGGTTTGGGATGAGTGTGTTCTGCTGGTGGACAATGTTGATGGTTCGTGTTATCTCCTGTTTAACGGACCTGCATTCCAGGATGGTGAAGACCTGCCCACCTGATGTTGGAGATGGATGCATATTGGACAATGCACAGGGGGGGTTTGGGGATTGGGATGGGCTTAAGCTTAATACTTTCTGTTCGCGCCTAAACTATTCATTCTCAGCTTTACTTGGTCTGTACGCTATCGTAACTTAGTAAAAGGAGCCTTAACATTTCAAAATAATGTCTAAGTGTGGTCTTTCCTGAGTCAACGAAGAAACAGGCCTGACAGTAGCCCAATAATTATTAAAAAAAATATGCATTGAAGCTTTTTAATGGTCAACATACGGAGAAAAGTTAACGGATTTACTCGAGTGATTAAGTCTTCAAAATATCACTGAACAAGAGGATTAGAAGAGCAGCTTCTTCTATTGTTACTTCTTTGGGTTTTAATGAGAAGATGGTATCTTTATGTAGCTTTCTCAGGATAAATTTATTACAAGAGCAAAGAACAAAAGGAATAATCCTAAAGTTGGAATGACTGCGAATTGAAATGTGACTGGAAATTTGGCATTGAAATCAATCATTTTTAGACAGGTGTAAACCTGCACATTTTTTTCATTTAACTAGAAAAAAATATTAATGCACATAGAAATTACTGAAGGGAATTGAAAATAACTGCTGGCACCTTTGCTATTATAATGAAGCCTATTGGTGTGAGCAATTCTAATGGAATTTACTGTATTTCCTCACAAGAACGATTTAGGCTGAAATTGTCTGAACTGTAAAGAAAGGATTTCGGTGCTTAATGTTCTTGGGTTTCTTTCTCCACACCCGATCTAGAATGCTAATTCTAGATCTCTAAATATTTAATATTTATATAATATTAACTTCAGGATCCATGCATCTTGGATGACCTCCCATCCACTTCTTATTTATTTTATTTATTTTATTAAATTTATACCCCGCCCTTCTCCTAAAAAAGGACCCGGGGCGGCGCACAGGCATCATTAAAATCATACAAAAATACAAAAATCCAAAATTGTTAAAAACTAATTAAATATTCCCTGTGCTAAAATTAATAAGACTCTAAAATTTAAAAATTATCCCTATAAAAGTCAGAAACGGGGGTTATGCTAGGCTGGCTTGTTGAAATAAATAGGTTTTAAGACTTTGGCGGAAAAGGCGGAGGTCCACGATGGTGCGTAGATCGGGGGGAAGGTCGTTCCAGAGGGCAGGGCCCGCCACAGAGAAGGCTCTTCTCCTGGGCACCGCCAACCGGCATTGCCCGGCCGACAACGCCGGCAATGCCATTTTTAATCTGTTCCTGGTACTAATGTTGCAGCAATGCTTTCTTCTTGTTCAAATCTGTGAAACAATTAGATCAGTCCAAAGGTGGCATTCAGGAGCTTCTGAACAGTTCTGGAGAACAGGTAGTGGAAATTTTCAGTCGTTGAGGAGAACCAGTAAATTCCACCTCTGGCTGGCCCTGCCCCTATCTATTCTCTGCCTCCTGAGTCCAAGATAGTCGGGAGGGAATGGAGATCTTACAGTATCCTTCCCCTGGAGTGGGAAGGAAATGGAGATTTTATAGTATCCTTCCCCTGCCACGCTTACCAAGCCACGCCCACCAAGCCAAGCCATGCCCACAGAACCGGTAGTAAAACATTTTGAATCCCACCCCTGGATCAGGCCTTTAGTGTTTATTTACCATACAGAGTTTAAATCAATGGAACTGCAGATTTGCATAAGCACAAACATGGATGCTAACGAGCTTATTACCTAAAATAACATTTTTAGATCTTCTAACCTTTCTCTGATTATTACCTTTCCATCTAAATTTGGTCTTCAAACTATTTACATCAGAAATGCATATAGAACTTTTGATTTGCCTGGCTGTTGCCAACAATATTTATGTTGGCATTTATCCTTCGGAGCACTTTAATCCTGTTAAAAATTAATTAGAGAACTTGTAAATACCCCATGATTGATTCCTTCCTCATCATTTATTTATATATCGGTGTTAAAATAATTTCAATCTATACCTAAAAAAAAAATCCATCTTATCTTTAAGTTGCTTCGGTTGGTTTGTGCATAGTTTTAACCAGTTTTATTAAGATAAAATCCAGGAGTAAATAAATCTGTTTACAATTCATTTTGTTTTTACTTTTTCCTCCTTCATGAAAAATTAGGTTGATTGGCTTTATTCACTGCACACTTATAACTCGGTACAACACTGTTTTATCAAAATTATACAATCTGAAGAGAAATCAGACTATATATGCAAGATGTATCAAAATTATATTGTATTGTATTGTATTATATTATTATAATATTATGTTATTTTGTGTGTAATAACAATAATAATAATAATAATAATAATAATAATAATAATAATAATAATAATAATAATAATAATAATAATAATAATAATAATAATAATAATAATAATAATAATTTTATTTTTATATACCGCGTCCTCTCCCCACGGGGACTCGGAGCGGTGCACAGGGAAAAGACTAAAACACATAAAAATATATATACAATAAATACACTAGAATAAAAACAAATTAAACTGATTATCCCTGCACTAAAATCCCCATATTAAAACTAATATTCCCTAAACCCTAAAGCTAGAGACTAACCTAGGCCGGCCAAGCAGAAAAGGTGTGTTTTTAATTTCTGACAGAAGGAGCGGAGGTCCGTGGTTGTTCTAATGTCGGGGGGAAGGTCGTTCCAGAGGGCCGGGCCCGCCACAGAGAGAGCCCTTCCCCTGGGCGTCGCCCGCTGACAAAGTCTAGTGGACGGCACCCGGAGAAGTCCCTCTCTGTGGGAGCGAATCGGCCGTGAGGACGTATAGGGCAGGATCCGATCCTGCAGATAGCTAGGTCCCGAGCCATGTAAGTGTAAGTGTGTGTGTATGTGTGTGAATAATACAATAATCTATGTAAAGCTTTTATTACATAGTATAATAATAGATACATAATATAAATACAACAAAATCATTTCCTAAAATTAACACAACCTAATTATATTGCCATCCATATCTATGGTGAGCATGGTGTTCATGAGTAAACTGTAGATGAGAGGCAGCCGGTGTGGCCGCTAAACCTGAAGGGCAGGCAGCCTTTGGCAGAGGCGGTGCCGTCTCTGCTCTATGGCGCTGTGGACCCTGCCGGCTTTTCGGACAGCTGCTCACTGTATCCTGGCCAAAGCTGGACAGGAAAACTTCCCAGGAGTTCCAGGACAGATAATTATTAATCGATGGAAATATGATGTGATTTGCCTGGCAGCTTTTGAATTAAAACAAAAGAATGATGAATTAAACAATTTGGTGAACTTTCTTGCAATTGTTTTATGCATGAGACTACTAGTCTAGACTACTGTAACGCTCTCTACATGGGGCTCCCCTTGAGATGCACCCGAAGGCTGCAGCTGGTCCTGAATGCGGCCGCGCAGGCAGTTCTGGGAGTCACTAGATACTCCCACGTAACACCACTCCTGCGCGGGCTTCACTGGCTGCCTGTGGCCTTTCGGGTGCATTTCAAGGTGTTGACTATCATCTTTAAAGCGCTCCATGGCACAGGACCTAGCTACTTGCGGGATCGTATCCTGCCCCATACATCCCTTCGGCCGATTCGCTCTCACAGAGAGGGACTTCTCCGGGTGCCGTCCACTAGGCAATGCCAGCGGGCGACGCCCAGGGGAAGGGCCTTCTCTGTGGCGGGCCCGACCCTCTGGAATGACCTTCCCCCTGACATTAGAACGACCACGGACCTCCGCTGCTTCTGCCAGAAACTCAAAACCCACCTGTTTCAACTAGCCGGCCTGGGCTAATTCTATGCTTCCCGCCTCAGTTTGTAATTTTAAATTATGGGATTAGGTTTTAAGGTTAAGTTTTTAATTTTTATAAATTTGTACAGGGGATTATTTAATTCGATTTTAGTTTATATGTAATGTTGATGTCACTTTTTAATTTTTTACCTGTACACCGCCCCGAGTCCCTTCGGGGAGAAGGGGCGGTCTAGAAATCTAATCAAATCAAATCAAATCAAATGAGAAAATTTCCCCGCGGTCTCTATCCCTCCCTCTCTTTATATTGTGAAGTTACGTAGACCTTCTCTTTTCATTATATTTGTGTATATATGTATGCACACACACACACACACACAAAGTATAATCTCTCTTTCGATCTCTCTACAGGCATCAGGAATTAAATTTATTTTATTTATATCAAAAATTAATCAGGTTTTAGGCTATTGCATCGTTTAAACTTATATCACATAAAAATGTCCACAAATAATAAATGAGGTATTAAATATTAAAATCCTTAAATGAAGCTAGAATCAAAAAGAGATGATAGGAGTTGGAAAAATGCAAAAATAATCATTCGCCAAGATGTACAACTGAGTATATTCAGCAATGATACTCCACCCCATGCAAAGAAGGTGAACAAGCAGCATATTTGGTGCCAACCCCAATTTATGAGGACATCCAGAAGGACGCCATTATCAATGGTAATGATAAAGTAAGGGACAGATGCATAACCACCATCCCGCTCACGACAGTCTCCAGCACAACAGTGAACGCTATTTTTATTCCCTATCCAGACCTGAACGCTAACTAAAAAAGAGACTGGTAATTCACTTCATTTGAGTTCCTCTGAAACTATGGTGCAACCACCTTCTCAATCAATGTCTCCAAAAAGGGGAGGTTGGATGAAAGTTGTCAATTAACCCAAGCCGGCCAGGCAGAAGAAGTGAGTTTTTAGTTTTTGGCGAAAGGAGCGGAGGTCCGTGGTTGTTCTAATATCGGGGGAAGGTCATTCCAGAGGGTCGGGCCCGCCACAGAGAAGGCCCTTCCCCTGGGCATCGCCCCTGGCATAGCCTAGTGGACGGCACCCGGAGAAGTCCCTCTCTGTAGGAGCGAATTGGCCGAAGGGATGTATGGGGCAGGATATGATCCCGCAAATATGATGATTATTTGCCTTTCTTCTGCTTCTGACATCTGACAAAGCTTTTTTGTTGTTTGTGGCATTTCCTGTAAGGAAATGTTATGTTATTCAGCTCATTCCTTTTCTGATAGGATCCATACAGTTTTGGATAATTGCCTCTTCATTTCTTTGCTTGCGATCCCTTCCTTCTACTTCGTATTCCTTCCCTTTTGTTGTTTTAGCATCCTAAAAAGCTCTTTAGTGCTATACAGTGGCATATTTAGATGTCTCTACTTTGTGGTCTCTAGGAGGAATTGTTTACAGCTGCACCTGAAATAACTCACTGCAGGTTTCCAATCCTCCCTGGATACTTTTTTCCCCTTAGGATTTAAAGCTACTGGATCTGACCTCATTTTAATCTGAATTCTTCAAAATGCCTTCTTTGGAAGGCCAGTATACGGCTTTGACTCTTGCATCCTCCTTCCTTTTATAGCATGAACTCAAGGATGACATTTTTTCCCCTCAAAGTTCTCGTCGCTTTCACGTCTTCTACCCATTCCTCTCTGTTGATGTAAGGTCTAGGTTAGAGACCCCATCTTCTTGTTCCTTCTTCAGGTTTCTGACAAATGAAATTGTTAGAAAAAGGGCACCGTGATTTATTGGACCTCTAACTCTTAGCAAAGTTAGATTTCCATCAAATGTTAGAATAGTTGAACTCTTCCATTATAACTATAAAGCATCTCTTTGAAGGTTTAGCTACTGTATACAAAAAAATGTCAACCATATATTCTGCTATTTTTATTTTTAAATGATTTTTGAATAGCACATTTCTTTAAATCAAATTTTACATAGTCATCTACCTCTCTCAATAGGAACAAATAATTTTACATCAAATGAGCAATACTTCATTGAACCTTTTTTTAAAATTTCCATACTGATCTGCATAGGAAATTGTTGATAAAAATCAATACTATAAACCAGACACAGTATAAACTAAGTTTAGTTTGTAGTGCATCTGGTTTACATGATTAATTTTAATAAAATAATATCCTTTAAAGATAAGCATGCAACTAAATATATATATATATATATATAAGGCTCAATGAAATACAATTCAGAATAAGGTCTTGAATTTTAATATTGTTTATCTGAGGTAAAAGCTGTTCAATATAAAAGTACCATTGACCCAAATCTTCTGGCCTTTTTGCAATACTTAATACTTTACTTAAATTGGTATACTTCTTCAATAAGTGACTTACGTAGAACACTATGGAATGCAGGAAATAGCTGATCAAATAATGCAAATAATCCCTAATGATATACAATCATCAACTTCCAGCTGACCATTCGTTAATTTACCACAATAAGGAAGACTTATTCATACAAGGTTTTATAGTAAGGCAGCATACTGTTGATACTCTGTTATCTAGTACTGTAAGAGGTAGGAGTATGGGAGGGTTTCTCCTAAAGTCTACCACCATTTCTACAATTTTGAGTGTGTTCAGTTAATATTAATTAATAATCGGCTGTTTTATCAAATTCTTATCATCAGACTTCAGTAGCAATTTCTAACAAAATGGAAGACATTTTGTATAGTGCCTTGGTAAGGCCACACTTGGAATACTGCATACAGTTTTGGTCGCCACGATGTAGAAAAGACGTGGAGACTCTGGAAAGAGTGCAGAGAAGAGCAACCAAGATGATTAGGGGACTGGAGACTAAAACATATGAAGAACGGTTGCAGGAGCTGGGTATCTCTAGTTTGATGAAGGACCAGGGGAGACATGATAGCAGTGTTCCGATATCTCAGAGGGTGCCACAAAGAAGAGGGAGTCAAACTATTCTCCAAGGCATCTGGGGGCAGGACAAGAAGCAATGGGTAGAAACTAATCAAGGAGAGAAGCAACTTAGAACTAAGGAGAAATTTCCTGACAGTTAGAACAATTAACCTCTGGAACAGCTTGCCTCCAGAAGTTGTGAATGCCCCAACCCTGGAAGTCTTTAAAAAGATGTTAGATAGCCATTTGTCTGAAATGGTATAAGGTTCCTGCCCACGCAGGGGGTTGGACTAGAAGACCTACAAGGTCCCTTCCAACTCTGCTATTGTATTGTATTGTAAAAAAAAACATGCAACATTATCAAATAGACATTATAAACATAAAAATCTGATGATAATAGATTTTTTATAAGGACTATAAATAACACTAGACTGACAAGTTTAAGACTTCAGACTTCCATACCTTCTGGAAAAGCAGTAGTAAATGGCCAGCCTAAACTTCAAGAAGGACACAAGTGAAGAACAGTGTCAGTAAACCTCTACATTTTGCAGGGGATAATCAAAAGACACTGTGCTGAACAGGTTGCGTGGACTACATCTTTGTCGAACACGTGAGCTCTCTAGAGACAGGAGGAAGTTCTTAAATATTTCAGTCATCTTCATAAAGTCACCCCTATCAATTTCTGGTCTTCCTGACCAAATGTACCTGGACACATCCTCTCTTCTGAGTTTCAGTGGAACGCATGTAAGAGATTCAGCATGAGTAACCATCTTTCATCTTCTCCGGACATTTAAAGTGGCTTCAATCAATGATTGTAAAATACTTCTATGGAGTAACAGGCTTCTGGGGGTTCGCAGGGGTTTGGGAGAACCTCTAGCTAAGATTCTGTGCAGTTCGGAGAACCCCCAAATCCAACTGGCCCTGCCCACCCCCCACCCTGCCCCTCCCGGGAATCCCCACGTGGCCTGTTTTGGATGCAGGTAAGTACAGGGTGCACGGGGAAGGCAAAAAACAGGTCTACCAGAGGTTGAGGAAGGCCGGCCTCTAGAGGGCCTCCGGAGCCTGCGGAGGACATTTTTGCTTTTCCAGAAGCCTCCAGAGCCCAGGGAGGCCAAAAATGACCCCCCACCATGGTGCGGGAAGCTGACTAGGCCACACCAACCCAGCAACATGGCAGAGAACCCCTTGTTACATTTTTTTGAAGCCCACCACTGGGAAGAAACATGTTTTTTGTACATCATAAACTGATTTTAGGGATGCGGTGGCTCAGTGGCTAAGACGCTGAGCTTGTCGATCAGAAAGGTCGGCGGTTTGCCGGTTCGAATCCCTAGCGCCACATAATGGAGTGAGCTCCCGTGACTTGTCCCAGCTTCTGCCAACCTAGCAGTTCGAAAGCCCGTAAAAATACAAGTAGAAAAATAGAAACCACCTTTGGTGGGAAGGTACAATAACAGTGTTCTGCGTGCAATCGGCATTTAGTCATGCCTGCCACATGACCACAGAGACGTCTTCGGACATCGCTGGCTCTTCAGTTTTGAAATGGAGATTTATTTATTTATTTTATTTTATTCGTATTTATACCCCGCCCTTCTCCAAAAAGGACCCAGGGCGGCGCACAGGAAATTAAAACATACAAATATAGACAAAATATAAAATTTAAAAAAACTATTAAATTTTCCCCTGTGCTAAAATCAATTTAAAATCCCCAAATTTAAAACTGTCTAATAATAGTCCCAACGGGGGTTACACTAGGCCGGCTTGATGGAAAAGGTATGTCTTTAGACATTGGCGGAAGAGGCGGAGGTCAGAGATGGTTCGTAATTCCGGGGGCAGGTCGTTCCACAGGGCAGGGCCCGCCACAGAGAAGGCCCTTCCCCTGGGTGTCGCCAAACGGCATTGCCCGGCCGACGGCACCCTGAGAAGGCCCTCTCTGTGGGAGCGGATCGGACGAAGGGATGTATGAGCACCATGCCCTAGAGTTGGGAATTACTAGCACATATGCGCAAGGTGAACCTTTACCTCTAAATTGATTTTGCTTTGCCCGGATTTCTCCTAAACCTGTTGCTAATAGCAACTTGTGTTCATTGCCTGGTATTCCTTTTCCTTCCTAACCTCTATCAGTTTATTACACGTAGGTCTTCACTTCTTATGCATGCCTCATGAATTTAATGACAGAACATGATACCAGGAGTAAAACTTGGCTTTGTTAGAGCAGATGTCGAACACAAACGCATTTCTTCAACCTGCAATCCCTGTTCTGCAATATTCTAGTTGAGGTTAATGTTGCATAAGCTGTACGTTATCCTTTCTAAGTTACCAGCCAAGTAGTGAAGAGTATTTTTTTTTTTTTAAAAAGCTTCATTTGATTCTGGCTATTGCCCTTTGGAGAGAACAGATAATGGGGATTAAACGCGAGAGCATAGAGAAAGAATTTGGCAAGTAAATCTAGAGCAAAGGGATTAGGTAAATATCCCTGGTGAAAGAGACACAACCTGGATTTGATGAAGAGAAGGACCAGGGGAGACATGATAGCAGTGTTCCGATATCTCAGAGGCTGCCACAAAGAAGAGGGAGTCAAACTATTCTCCAAGGCACCTGAGGGCAGAACAAGAAGCAATGGGTGGAAACTAACCAAGGAGAGAAGCAACTTAGAATTAAGGAGAAATTTCCTGACAGTTAGAACAATTAACCTCTGGAACAGCTTGCCTCCAGAAGTTGTGAATGCCCCAACCCTGGAAGTCTTTAAGAAGATGTTAGATAGCCATTTGTCTGAAATGGTATAAGGTTCCTGCCCATGCAGGGGGTTGGACTAGAAGACCTACAAGGTCCCTTCCAACTCTGCTATTGTATTGTATTGTATTGTATAAGTTGGATGGGCATTTTGGATTGAAAAAAATGCAAGAGGGATTTCCTGTTTAATTTGGAGCACAACATACCAGATATAATAATAATAATAATAATAATAATAATAATAATAATAATAATAATAATAATAATAATAATAATAATAATAATAATAATAATTTAATTTAATTTGTAAACTGCTCTCTCTTTATTTATTTTTTTATTTTTTTTATTCAATTTATATCCCGCCCTTCTCCAAAAGGATCCAGGGCGGCGCACAGGAATTTAAAACAACATACAAAAATAATACAAAACATATAAATTTAAAAATCTATTAAATAGCAAAACCTGTGCTAAAACCAATTAAAATCCCCCATTTAAAAACCATCTAAGATTAGTCACAGCGGAGGCTATGTTAGGCCAGCTTGATGAAATAAGTGTGTTTTTAAACACCGGCGGAAGAAGCGGAGGTCGGTGATGGTGCGGAGTTCAGGGGGAAGGTCGTTCCACAGGGTAGGGCCCACCACAGAGAAGGCCCTTCCCCTGGGTGTCGCCAGCTGGCATTGTCCGGCCGATGGCACCCGGAGAAGGCCCTCTCTGTGGGAGCGTATCGGTCTAAGGGATGTATGGGGCAGAAGACGGTCTCGCATATAACTAGGTCCCGAGCCATGGAGCGCTTTGAAGATGGTTGTCAAGACCTTGAAGTGCACCCGAAAGACCACAGGAAGCCAGTGCAGCTCGCGCAGGATTGGTGTTATATGGGAGCATCTAGGGGCTCCCGTAATCTTCTCGAAGGGACTCGAGGCGGTGCACAGGGAATTAAAAATACATATATAAAACCAACAGACATTGTAATACAAATTTAAAATGAATTAAACCTAGACCCTGCGCTAAAATCCCCGACTATCTAAAAACTAATACCCCTAAAAATCCCTAATAAAACAATTTGAATATTCAGCTTGAGGTAAATGGGTCGATATCACGGTTGTAGAGGGCTGAAGTGTACAGTTTATTGATATCGCTGTTCCTGGAGATGCCAAAGTCAAAGAAAAAGAACTAGAAAAAATCATAAAATATCGCGACCTGACCCTCAAAACTACACGGCTACGGATGAAATATGTAACAGTGATGCCCATTGTCATCGGGGCACTTGGCACCATGTCTAAGAATTTTACAAGATACATTAACAAATTGTAGCTTCCTGCAATACAATAATTACCAGTGGAATTGCAAAAAACTGCGCTACTTGGAACATCTTAGGTACTTGGTTGATACCTACAAAGCTGGCAGCAAACTGTATCAACCATTAGCACCAGCCAATGGTATTTGTGATGCATTTTTAAATGTTCAGTTGTCTGAGTTTCATGTTTTATGAATAAAGATAATAATGATAATGATAATGATAATGATAATGAGGAGAAGAAGAAGAAGAAGAAGAAGAAGAAGAAGAAGAAGAAGAAGAAGAAGAAGAAGAAGAAGAAGAAGAAGAAGAAGAAGAAGAAGAAGAAGAAGAAGAAGAAGAAGAAGAAGAAGAAGAAGAAGAAACAACAACAAAGATACTTGGTTGATACCTACGAAGCTGGCAGCAAACTGTATCAACCATTAGCACCAGCCAATGGTATTTGTGATGCATTTTTAAATGTTCAGTTGTCTTGAGTTTCATGTTCAGCAGGATAGAAGAAGAAACGGTGTGTCTTCTATCTTGCAAAGCCGATTTCTTCCTGCTTACAGATAAACAGTCGTGTATTTTTCATCTTTGAAACGGAAAAGGTAGTTTTAAATTAGTGTCAAGAGGTCCCATTAATATTCTTTTACTCAGGCCAGCTACTTCATGAGATAATCACTCTAAATTGGCAGCCCTTCCTTATGTGAGCACAACGTTGCCTGCCAATCAAGAGAATGGAACGGGCCTCTTTGTTCTGTAGACCTCCATGCGTGACTCGGATTATGATGAAACTTTTCTTGTGTTGTAGTTTGAAAACAAGAGTGAAAACTACAGCCGAGTGAACTCTACACCTCAGTGGCTACGGTGATAATAAGCAGCGGACGCTTCTGTGATTGGAATTGTTATGAAACTTAACGTTGCTAACAAATTTTTAAAAAATCTTAGAGATGCAGCACAATTTGCACTAACGTGTACAATTAACAAGAGGCTTGCAAGTGAGATTGAGGCACACAGTTTTTAGCACTAAAACTAAAGGGCATCAAGAATTCAATTTTCTCAGAAACAGCATCTACGTGGGAATTTCCTGAACCATAGCTGGACATTCCCCATGAGGGAGAATCTCTCAAACAGCCTGCATTTTCAACAGAGACAACATGACTTGATATGTCATGACAACATGATAACAGTGTTCCAATATCTCAGGGGTTCCCACAAAGAAGAGGGAGTCAAACTATTCTCCAAAGCACCTGAGGGTAGAACAAGAAGCAATGACTGGAAACTAATCAAGGAGAGAAGCAACTTAGAACTGAGGAGAAATTTCCTGACAGTTAGAACAATTAACCAGTGGAACAGAAGTTGCCTCCAGAAGTTGTGAATGCCCCAACACTGGAAGTCTTTAAGAAGATGTTGGATAACCCTTTGTCTGAAATGGTATAGGGTTTTCTGCCTAGGCAGGGGGTTGGACTAGATGACCTCCAAGGTCCCTTCCAACTCTGCTATTGTATTGTACTTCACTGCTTCCAAACTATTAATTGGCCAAATCCCAAAATCCTGACATGTAATAAAATGAGCCCCAAAAAATTGTTGGCCCAGTATTT
Organism: Rhabdophis nuchalis; assembly: GCA_039707465.1. Taxonomy (NCBI): domain Eukaryota; kingdom Metazoa; phylum Chordata; class Lepidosauria; order Squamata; family Natricidae; genus Rhabdophis; species Rhabdophis nuchalis. Next base: position 7,721,262 of record CM077661.1, read on the forward strand.
CATTTTCAGACACTGACTGATTTATCTGTGATTTATCTACTATATGTCTGTTTCCACTTCACATCCACAGAAATCTTAACAGCTGAGAAAGGAAGAACTGATGATACTTTAGCCATAAACTAATGCTTTAATTTTCTAAGTGCACAGATGAAGTTATGAATGAGTCTAACTCGGGACTGGCATTTTCTAATGTTCCCTACCATACCAGAATCTAATTTAACATAGCACCCAAACAACTGTACTTGATTTTATACCAAATCTTAATCTGTGTTCAAGAAAAATATATATGGTAGTTTGCATTTTGAAAGGGAAAAAAACAATTATTTCCTCTTTATAAAGGTAACGGTTCCCCTTGTAGATGCATGCTAATCGTTCCCGACTCCAGGGGGCGGTGCTCATCTCCGTTTCAAAGCCGAAGAGCCAGCGCTGTCTGAAGATGTCTCCGTGGTCATGTGGACGGCATGACTAAACATCAAAGGCACATGGAACGCTGTTCCCTTCCCACCAAAGGTGGTTCCTATTTTTCTACTTGCATTTTTTACATGCTTTCGAACTGCTAGGTTGGCAGAAGCTGGGACAAGTAATGGGAGCTCACTCTGTTACGTGGCGCTAGGGATTCGAACCGCCGAACTACTGACCTCTCTGATCGTCTTAGCCACCACTTCTTTATACATCCCCCGAAATTAGTTATGCCTAAAATAGGGTCTCTTCCATCTTAAGTGTTTTTGTCAAATATCTTTCTCAGCATGGGATTTCATGTTTCAGCATGTTCTGGAAGGAGAATAAAATTGATTGATCCTTATATTCATCATAATGTATGTTCTAATTTTACTAAAAGGATATATTCCAAATAGAAGCAGCTATTCTATCATATGATGTTTGGAAATTAATTTAAATTAGACCCCAAGAAATGGGAATGTTTGCAGAAAATCTGTCCCAGTTTGTGGTGAAATAACCTTCATTGTCACTAAAATTCCTTCTCCTGAATTATCAGCTTTAGCATAACGCCGATACCCACCTCTTCTATTCCATCAGGCCTCCTTCACAAACATGCCAGAAGATGGCGCTAAAGAGCCTAAATAGAAGAAATTAGTCACACAATAATTTTAAAAATCCTTGAGCCTTTTATTCTGCAGTAACACAATGCCTTTAACAATTGGTTTAATCTTTTCTAGCCTTAAGCATGTCCATCTTAGGAGGAAAATAAGATATAACGTGAACAAAGCCTGAGATGGAAATGGAAATTAGGTGCTCTAATTAAGCTATTGTAGTCCATTCATTTTATTACAGTGTAACCTACGGAATAAGTTAACTGGGGAAAATCCGAGTTGCCTTGAAGAAAATAATAATAATGTTCAAATGTTTAGGATTCATAAAGAAATATTATTGCTTAATAGAATTAGAAATTGAATACGAAGTGCTTGTGGGACTCGGCACCTGTGAAATTACGTGGATACTTGTGCAGATATTAAATTTAGTCCTTAGTTTGAGATTGAAATGAGAAAATCTAAAGCCTGGTTTCAAAGTTTATTTCCCATGAGGCTTATATCGTACAATTTTCTTGAAAGTCCACTGCTCTATAATGTTAGAATCGGTCACGTATTAATCTCTATCACTTTATTATTCCATGTTGCTGCAGTTATTCAAACCTTAAGTAATCTCTCTCTCCCTCTCTCTCTCAGAAAAAGATGTACTATCTCTATTTCTATTTATCCTTTTATAGTTTTTAAAGTCTAAGTTACTATTGCAGATTGTTTATATATTAAATTCCCTCACTCAATGTATGCTCCTCTTGTGCAATCATCAATAATAATAGGTCATGATCAAGGTGCCAATACCATACATTGGAAGCTTTGCCAGAGGTTTTGATTCGAACGCAGCAAAAGTGCCTGAAAACACCAAATTGACAAAAGTTCTTGAAAATGAACAGGTCAAGATCTTGTGGGGACTTTAGAATCCCAAACAGACAGTCATCTGGCCCACAATATACCTAACATCATTGTTTTGGAAAAGAATGGTTCATCGATATTGAAAAATCAGGTACAAATGGAAGAGGAACAATTAGAAAAAAATAACGTAATTTCAATCTGCAAATTGAAATTGAGCTATGGTGGAGGAACATCAATCGATATCAATATCAATATTTAATTTGTAAACCGCACCCTCTCCCCGAAGGGACTCGGGGCGGTGCACAGGAAATTAAAAAGCATATAAACATAGACAAATTATAAATATTTAAAATCCAATTAAATACACTATAACCCTGCGCTAAAATCTTAAAATCCTTAAAACTATACCCCTTAAAATCCCAATTAAAACAATTTAAACATTTAGACTGAAGGCTGGCGAGGTAGATTAGGCCAAGCCGGCCTGATGGAAGAAATAGGTCTTTAACATCTGGCGGAAGGAGCGGAGGTCCGTAGTTGTTCTGAGTTTGGGGGGAAGGTCGTTCCAGAGAGTTGGGCCCGCCACAGAGAAGGCCCTTCCCCTGGGCGTCGCCCGCTGGCATAGCCTAGTGGATGGCACCCGGAGAAGTCCCTCTCTGTGGGAGCGAATCGGTCGAAGGGATGTATGGGGCAGGATGTCAATGGTTGTACTAATAGTAATAGGAGCCTTTGCAGCAATTCTCAAAAGGTTGCCTAGATACAGGGAAATTTTGAACTTATTAGACCTGAATATTTTGATTTTGCAAAAAAAAAAAAAAACCACCTCACTCAGAACGGCCTATATACTCAGACGTTACCTTAACAGCTCTTAGGTCCTTGGGTAGGACTTGAACTTGTAGCCTGAGATTGGAAGCCTTTCAAGTGTTTTGAGTCTAGAAAGCCTCCAATGTCAGGGTTCCGAGTAACACCACCAACAAAAGAAGACTCTGAGGCTTGACGTTCTTCAAAAGTTCCATTTTATTAGAGATGTCATATTGGCACATCTGGGAAAACCCAAATCTGAAGAGTTCCGGGTTTTCCCCACCCAAAAGAAAGTCAAAGACCAATCCCCTGCAGCAACAGGTCCATCACGTGGTCCAATCAATTCACCGTCCAAACTGGAGACAACCCCCAGGTGCAGTCCCATCCAGGTGCAGGCTGAACGCCCTTGACTCCCAGAGAAAGGAATGTTGTTATGGCTAATCTTCCACCATTCCTTGTTATCCCTCCTCCTGTTTTCCCTAAATGTGGCAGCCCTGAAGCTCCAATGAAAAAGATGGCTTGTGTTAGGAGTATAATCCTAATGTTGGGTAGGCAATATATATAAGCCATGATAACAAATGGTCTTTGTTGCTTTAAATGTTTGAATGTAATTAGCAGCTGTAATTATCTCAGCAATAAGAGGAAGCCAGGAGAGCTCACTCTTCTCTCTCTGCTAGCTGTGACGGACTGATTGACTGAATAAAGAAGAATCATGGATTGCAACTGTAAGCAATTGTTTTTGAGTTAAGGACTGTATTTGATTCAATATTTACTATCACTGCTTGTGAAGCAGTTTAGTTTACATCACAAGTAAAGCTACTTGTTTTTACTAGCAGTGTCTGAGACTCTATTTGTGTAGCAACATTTCTCTAGCTGCACATTCCGCTCCACAACTTTCTGTCTCCTAAAGCAGAGGTCCCCAACCTTTGCAACTTTAAGTTTGAAGGACTTCAGCTCCCAGAATTCTCCAGCCAGCAAAGCTGAAGTCCTTCAGACTTAAAGTTGCAAAGGTTGGGGACCTCTGTCCTAAAGGGGATATCCCTCAACAATATTAGGGAAAGAGAAGTTGTAATTTAAAATATTTATTTATCTCTTTACAGCTTCGATGGCTGACATCCAGTTGGAGAAGACTTACTATGAGATATGAAACAAGGGTGTGAACTTCAATTTTCATACTCCACAAACAGAAGCTTAACTTTAAAAATTGATATCCAGTCCAGAGGAGAAAGGATAACATTGAAAACGCTAATGATACGTAAAATGCCTCCGTGCTTTAGCTGGTGTGCTTATTGTCAAGTGATTTATATTTTCACATCGGTTTTAATTATCTTCTTTCAGAGTCCTATTAACTTAATTTCCCTCTGCTGTATTTATCCCAGGTATTTCAAGCATTCTGTGTTTTCCTATACTAAATCCTGTCTCTGCATAATGAATTTGCTTAAAAGGACACACACATAAGAACGAATGTGATTAATATTCTGGCTAGTGTTTCATATGCTGAATCCTTTTCAGATACTATTAAGAGTCACTTATCATTGCTGTTTCGTCCTTGAATAGGTCTTCTTAAAAGCTTCGTCACTCTCCAGCACAAGACGAAAGGCGGGCTTGAACGTTAATGACGATTCTAACACCTTATGAGTTCAGCGTTGAGATGATCTTATGTGTGTAGAAGCCAAAAAGAAGACGGAGTCAAACTATTCTCCAAGGCACCTGGGGGCAGGACAAGAAGCAATGGGTGGAAACTAATCAAGGAGAGAAGCAACTTAGAACTGAGGAGAAATTTCCTGACAGTTAGAACAATTAACCTCTGGAACAGAAGTTGCCTCCAGAAGTTGTGAATGCCCCAACCCTGGAAGTCTTTAAGAAGATGTTGGATAGCCATTTGTCTGAAATGGTATAAGGTTCCTGCCCACGCAGGGGGTTGGACTAGAAGACCTACAAGGTCCCTTCCAACTCTGCTATTGTATTGTATTGTATTGTATTGTAATTATTTACACGTTCCTATAGGTGGAGCTCTTGCCTCACAAGCAGGAGGTTGTGAGTTCGATCCTAGGTAGAGGCAGATGTAGGGTCTCCTGCTTGGGCAGGGGGTTGGACTAGATGACCTGCAAGGTCCCTTCCAAATCTGTTAATGAGAAATGAGATAGGTAGGTAAATAGCAGTGGTAGGATACAGGTAGCCTGCTGGGAGCACCAGGGGCCGTTCCAGTAGGCTGCTCCGGAGGGCCCACCTACCCACCCTCCCTCCTTACCTGTATTTGAGCCAATCGGTGCTTCAGGGCATACACACATAGCAGCTGGAGCATCACAGGTGGTAAGTACAGATGTGCTTTTGAGCTTTATAAATGATTAATGCCATAGAGCATAAACTTACCAACATAAAAACACAAAACAGTATAATTGCTATTTACATGCATTATTTATAGCTAAATGGTCGATGAAAAAATTAAGTCAATAAAAGAATGCCATGGAGAGTTAACACCCATCTGCATTCCTCCTGCTTAACTGACATCAAAATATTACCTCATAAGTTCTAGAAGTAGAAGAACAGCCATGGTGGCGCAGTGGTTAGAACGCAGTACTGTAGTCTAAGTGACCGCTCATTCTAGAAGTTCAAATCTCACCAAGGATGTCTCAGCCTTCCATCCTTCCGAGGTGGGTAAAATGAAGATCCAGATTGTTGGGGGCAAGAGGCTGACTCTGTAAATCGCTTAGAGAGGGCTATAAAAGTGCTTTAAAGTGGTATATAGGTCTATTTATAATATAAAGTGTGATTGCTATTGGGCATTGATCCAGAAAATCTTTCTTTATAGAAAATATAAAGCACTTTATATTATAAATAGACCTATATACCACTTTAAAGCACTTTTATAGCCCTGTCTAAGTGATTAGCCTCTTGCCCCCAACAATCTGGGTCCTCATTTTACCCACCTCGGAAGGAGACAACCTTGAGCCTGGTGAGATTTGATCTGCCAAATTTCAGGCAGCCGGCAGTCAGCAGAAGTAGCTAGGAGTACTGCATTCTAACCACTGCTCTATACTACATCTCTATCTTCATTATCTTATCTCTATATAAATAAAAATGTAACAAGAGTTTGTTCAAAACCACTACGCCTCGAAAGTACTGCACCGATCGCTTCCAAATTTTCACACAACGTTCAAGTACGGCACCAATGATCTATATATAGATTGTGTAGATGTCACACCTGTGCCAGGTACATGCAACGGAAATGTAAAAAATTGTTTAAAAAAGGTAGGTAGATGGATACAGAGAGAGCAGTGGGCCACAGGGATTATGTCATCCTTTATGACATAAAATACTCTGTCCATAAGATTCAAGGAGACATACAGTAGGTAGGTAGGTAGGCAGCTATAGGGATAGAGAGAGGGAGAGAGAAATGCAGTAGGTAGGTAGGTAGGTAGGTAGGTAGAGGGATAGAGAGAGGGAGAAATACAGTAGGTAGGTAGGTAGGTAGGTAGAGGGATAGAGAGAGGGAGAAATACAGTAGGTAGGTAGGTAGGTAGAGGGAGAGAGGGAGAAATACAGTAGATAGGTAGGGAGGGAGGGAGGGAGGTAGGTAGGTAGGTAGGTAGGTGTATATAGGGATAGAGAGAGGGAGAAATACAGTACATCCTCACGGCCGATTCGCTCCCACAGAGAGGGACTTCTCCGGGTGCCGTCCACTAGACTTTGTCAGCGGGCGACGCCCAGGGGAAGGGCCTTCTCTGTGGCGGGCCCAGCCCTCTGGAATGACCTTCCCCCCGATATCAGGACAACCACGGACCTCCGCTCCTTCCGCTTAAAATTAAAGACGCACTTTTTTCGTCTGGCCGGCCTTGGGTAGTCTCTTTTTAGGTTAGGGTTTTTTAGGGGTAATTTTTAGTTTAGTTTATGGGTTTTAGCGCAGGATCTATTTAATCTATTTTTAACTCTGTATTTTGTATTTGTTTGTGGTTTATTTGTATTTTTAATTGCCTGTGCCCCGCCTCGAGTCCCCTTGGGGAGAGAGAGCGGGATATAAATTAAAATTATTATTATTATTATTATTATTATTAGTAGGTAGGTAGGTAGGTAGAGGGAGAGAGGGAGAAATACAGTAGATAGGTAGGTAGGTAGGTAGGTAGGTAGGTAGGTAGGTAGGTGTATATAGGGATAGAGAGAGGGAGAAATACAGTAGGTAGGTAGGTAGGTGTATATAGAGAGGGAGAAATACAGTAGGTAGATAGGTTGGGGGTTATACAATGGTTGTGCGTATGTGTTTGTGTGTGCAGGTGTAGATCTACACACAGATTGGTTGGCCATTTAACCAGACTGGGCCACAGCAACGCGTGGCCGGGAACGGCTAGTGATATTATAAATTGCTTTTTGAGGTTAGTTGTGATGCACTCAAAATGTGCTTTGGGGATAGTAACCTTCCCCTGGAGTAGGGAGGGAATGGATATTTTACAACATCCTTCCCTCGCCACGCCCACCAAGCCACACCTACCGAACCAATATAAAAAAAAAATGGAACCCTACCACTGCATTAGACCAAACTTTCTCTCCTGTTCCTCTTCTCATTCCCTTTTGATCTTTCTGAGGGTCCCTTTAAGTATGAATTGACTAGAAAGCAAAGTGGTCTTAAAGAAAACTTCATTTTAACATAAAAGATAAAGAATTTCCTCCTCACTACTACTCTTTTTAGTCTTCTCTTATACTGCCTATAAATGCACAGGAGAAGGAAAACAGTTCTAGGCTGCATAAACAGAGGGATAGAATCTAGATCACGTGAAGGGTTAATGCCACTGTATAGTGCCTTGGTAAGGCCACACTTGGAATACTGCATACAGTTTTGGTCGCCACGATGTAGAAAAGACGTGGAGACTCTGGAAAGAGTGCAGAGAAGAGCAACCAAGAGGATTAGGGGACTGGAGACTAAAACATATGAAGAACGGTTGCAGGAGCTGGGTATGTCTAGTATGATGAAGAGAAGGACCAGGGGAGACATGATAGCAGTGTTCCGATATCTCAGAGGGTGCCACAAAGAAGAGGGAGTCAAGCTATTCTCCAAGGCACCTGGGGGCAGGACAAGAAGCAATGGGTGGAAACTCATCAAGGAGAGAAGCAACTTAGAACTACGGAGAAATTTCCTGACAGTTAGAACAATCGACCTCTGGAACAGCTTGCCTCCAGAAGTCGTGAATGCCCCAACCCTGGAAGTCTTTAAGAAGATGTTAGATAGCCATTTGTCTGAAATGGTATAAGGTTCCTGCCCACGCAGGGAGTTGGACTAGAAGACCTACAAGGTCCCTTCCAACTCTGCTATTGTATTGTATTGTAACACGGCTTTTTAACACGTAACAAAAACTGCACATCTTGAGTTAATTTTCCTCATAAAAATTGTAGCAAAGCCAGTTAAATTACACATACCTTTAAAAGAATAAAGGCCTATCACAATGATGTGAACCGTGCTAAAATCTACAATTGAAACAGGCCTCATGAGTGACACTACAATCCATTACTACCCTTGACTTGGCTCCTAAATTGATTTATTAATCCTCACTTGTGATGACCTATTGATTATCTGGTCTAATTCAATTTTCCTCGTCAAGAAACCATTCACCTGATTTGTGAGTATGTCCCAGAGTAATGTTTCGATATTAAGAGTATGGTGTGTTCATTACAAATTTTCTTACTGCTTAGCAGATGAATTTAAAAAAAACCCACTCTCTTTGCATTGCTGTCTATATCTAAGGAAACAGACTATTTATAATTTATAAAGAAAAGAAATACACTATATTGCCAAAGGTATTTGCTCACCCATCCAAATAATCAGTCAGGGGTTCCAATCACTTCCATGGCCACAGGTGTATAAAACCAAGGACCTAGGCATGCAGACTGTTCTTCAATTCTTCCTTCAAAGAAATCCCAGGAAACTTGGAAACAAAAGTTTGCTGTCCCCCTTTAAAAAAAAATTCTGCGTAAAGAAGAATACATAACCACGTTTAGAAAGTTTGATGGGGTTTTTTTTGAAAAGTTGTTTGGGATAAGTTTCAGTTGATTGTCACATTGCAAAGAAACAATTTTCTTTGATAAAGAAAAAAGAAACAATTCGGAGTCTCACAAAACACTAGAGGGCATCAAGGACTCACAAAAAATACCACAACAACATCCAAGCCAGAGGTGGGCTGGTACCACATTGGAAGACAGAAGTTAATAGAGCTAACAATTAAAAAAAAAAAAGAAGTTACAAGCTCCTAAACCAGGGGTCTCCAACCTTTGCAACTTTAAGTCTGAAGGACTTCAGCTCCCAGACTTTGCTGGCTGGAGAATTCTGGGAGCTGAAGTCCTTCAGACTTAAAGTTGCAAAGGTTGGAGACCCCTGCTATAAAGTACCTTCTAATATATACGAAGCACAAAGATTTGGGTGAAATTGTCCTTGAGCAAAGCTTGTCCTTGAGCAAAGCTGGCTGGAGAACTCTGGGAGCTGAAGTCCTTCAGACTTAAAGTTGCAAAGGTTGGAGACCCCCGTCCTAAACAACAGGGTTTGTTTTGGTGTATGTTTGGGTGGGATACACCCCCACAATCTTCAAAAGCCATATGAAGTTATTCCTCCATCAGAAAATATGTTCTATAATTAGTGTAATTGTGAATAACCCCAATACAACCAACCTCCTTCCCAATCAGCTATTTTGCATCCTAGATCTGGGTGCACAACCTTTGCAAGCTAACCTTGGTGAACTTTTATTCACGGAAGAATAGAAAGAAAGAGAATTTAAAAAAACTTTTATTCCGGGAAGAATAGAAAGAAAAAGAATTAAAAAAAAACTTTTATTCTGGGAAGAATAGAAAGAAAAAGAATTTAAAAAAAACTTTTATTCCGGGAAAAATAGAAAGAAAAAGAATTTAAAAAAAACTTTTATTCCGGGAAGAATAGAAAGAAAAAGAATTTAAAAAAAACTTTTATTCCGGGAAAAATAGAAAGAAAAAGAATTTAAAAAAAAACTTTTATTCAGGGAAGACTTTAAAAAAACTTTTATTCCGCGAAGAATAGGAAAAAAAAGAGAATTTAAAAAAACTTTTATTCTGGGAAGAATAGAAAGAAAAAGAATTAAAAAAAATACTTTTATTCCAGAAAGAATATTAAAAAAAGCGCCATTTTTTAAAAAAGGAACTTTTATTCCGAGAAGAAAAAGGAAAAAAGGAATTTTTTTAAAAAAGAACTTTTATTCCGGGAAGAAAAGAAGAGCCGAAGTTTGCAGAGGGAATTTTTTTTCCGGGGGGGGGGGGGGGGGGGGAATAGCCTCCCCAGCCGCCGCCCAGCGCTCCTCCCCCCCAGACCTCCCTTACCTGCCGGGGCGCAGAGGAGCCATTGGGGGGTGTCTCCTCTTCCTCTTCCTCCTCCTCTTCCTCGGGGGGGGTGTCTCCTCCTCCTCCTCCGGGGGGGGGCTCCTCTTCCTCCTCCTCCTCCTCGGGGGGGGGCTCCTCTTCCTCCTCCTCCTCCTCCTCGGGGGGCTCCTCTTCCTCCTCCTCCTCCTCCTCCTCCTCGGGGGGGCTCCTCTTCCTCCTCCTCCTCCTCCTCGGGGGGGCTCCTCTTCCTCCTCCTCCTCCTCGGGGGGGCTCCTCTTCCTCTTCCTCCTCCTCCTCAGGGGGGCTCCTCTTCCTCCTCCTCCTCCTCCTCGGGGGGGGGTGTCTCCTCTTCCTCCTCCTCCTCCTCCTCCTCGGGGGGGGCTCCTCTTCCTCCTCCTCCTCCTCGGGGGGGGGTGTCTCCTCTTCCTCCTCCTCCTCCTCCTCCTCGGGGGGGGGGGCGCTCCTCTTCCTCCTCCTCCTCCTCCTCGGGGGGGCTCCTCTTCCTCCTCCTCCTCCTCCTCCTCGGGGGGCTCCTCTTCCTCCTCCTCCTCCTCCTCGGGGGGGCTCCTCTTCCTCTTCCTCCTCCTCCTCAGGGGGGCTCCTCTTCCTCCTCCTCCTCCTCCTCGGGGGGGTGTGTCTCCTCTTCCTCCTCCTCCTCCTCCTCCTCGGGGGGGCTCCTCTTCCTCCTCCTCCTCCTCCTCCTCGGGGGGGCTCCTCTTCCTCTTCCTCCTCCTCCTCAGGGGGGCTCCTCTTCCTCCTCCTCCTCCTCCTCGGGGGGGGGTGTCTCCTCTTCCTCTTCCTCCTCCTCGGGGGGGGTGTCTCCTCTTCCTCCTCCTCCTCCTCCTCGGGGGGGGGCTCCTCTTCCTCCTCCTCCTCCTCCTCGGGGGGGGGCTCCTCTTCCTCCTCCTCCTCCTCCTCCTCCTCCTCGGGGGGGGCTCCTCTTTTCCTTGGGGGGGGTCTCCCTCCCGCTCCCCTCCGCCCGGGGCTCCCCCTGCCCAGAAGGGAGAGAGAGACGCGGCAGCCGCCCCAACTCAGCGCCGCCTCCCACCCTGGAGCCTGCAAGGACCGCAGGACGAAGCGGCGGCGGCGGCTGCCTTCGCTCTGCCTTCCGCGGGCGGGGGGACCGCAGGTGTGGGAAGCGAGCGATGGAGGGAGGACTCCCTCCTCCCACCTCCCCCAAAGAAGGGGGCAGAACGCAGAGAGAGACCCCCGGCTGGCTTTGCCATTGGTGGAGGGATTGCCTTACTTAGCCAATGAGATGATTTTGGGGAAGGGGCCGGCTGGAGCTTTGGAGGAGAGGGGCTCTTGCTGCTATGTGGGGAGGGGGTGTCACCTTGGCCGCTCTCGCAATGGGACCCTTGCCAAAAGAAAACGAGGCCAGGGAGGGGAACCTTCCCGGGGGTCTGTAATGCTTTACAGCAGGGGTCTCCAACCTTTGCAACTTTCAGTCTGAAGGACTTCAGCTCCCAGACTTCTCCAGCCAGCAAAGCTTTGCAACTTTCAGTCTGAAGGATTTCAGCTCCCAGACTTCTCCAGCCAGCAAAGCTTTGCAACTTTCAGTCTGAAGGACTTCAGCTCCCAGACTTCTCCAGCCAGCAAAGCTGCAAATACTACCTAAATCAGGGGTCTCCAACCTTTGCAACTTTCAGTCTGAAGGACTTCAGCTCCCAGACTTCTCCAGCCAGCAAAGCTGCAAATACTACCTAAATCAGGGGACCTCCAACCTTTGCAACTTTAAGTCTGAAGGACTTCAGCAAAGCTGGCTGGAGAAGTCTGGGAGCTGAAGTCCTTCAGACTTAAAGTTGCAAAGGTTGGAGACCCCTGCTTTAAAGTCTAAAGTTTGAACACCAGCTTTGCTGGCTGGAGAAGTCTGGGAGCTGAAGTCCTTCAGACTGAAAGTTGCAAAGCTTTGCTGGCTGGAGAAGTCTGGGAGCTAAAGTCCTTCAGACTTAAAGTTGCAAAGCTTTGCTGGCTGGAGAAGTCTGGGAGCTGAAGTCCTTCAGACTTAAAGTTGCAAAGGTTGGAGGTCCCCTGATTTAGGTAGTATTTGCAGCTTTGTATGTCTTTGTATGTCTGCTCCCCCTCCTGATAAAATTCATAAACAATACTGTGCATTTCCTGCATTGAAAGGCAATCAGGCATTTTAACTTGAGCCAAGATAGCCATCGATGGAAGAGATGCAACGCAATACAATAGCAGAGTTGGAAGGGACCTTGCAGGTCATCGAGTCCAACTCCCTGCCCAGGCAGGAAGCCCTTAGACCAGGGGTCTGCAAAGTTGGCTCTTTTAAGACTGGTGGACTACAACTCCCAGAGTTCCCCAGCCAGCTATGCTGACTGGGGAACTCTGGGAGTTGAAGTCCACTAGTCTTAAAAGAGCCAACTTTGCAGACCCCTGCGCCTAGACCATTTCAGACAGGTGAAAAGAGGAAGGTGAAATACTCCGAGGATCATTGAATATATGAAATTATCTCTCTGTGTGTATACATACATACATACATACATACATAAATATAAATATAAATATAAATATACATATACATATACATATACATATACATATACATAGAAAGCTATTTTTTCGTTGCCTTTGCCTACACAAAAACGCATCTCACACACACACACACACACACACACACACACACACATCCGTCAGTGTTTATGTCAGAGCACCTGGTATGCCCATATATGGGAGGAAGGGAGCATGCTGCTTCCCTTTTGCCTTTCAGCTCCACCCTAGGAGCTTCCTAGGCAGGAAACCATTTTTTGTGTGTGTTTCATTTGTGTTGATAAATAAATAAATAGTCTCTCTTTATTTATTTATTTATCTATCAACACAAATGCAACACACACACAGAGTATTTCAAGGTTCACTGTTTCTATTCCCTATTTCATATATATCATATATCCAATAGATAGATAGATAGATAGATAGATAGATAGATAGATAGATAGATAGATAGATAGATAGATAGATAGATACATAGATACATAGATACATACATAGATGATACATAGATACATAGATAGATAGGTAGATAGGTAGATAGAGAGATAGAGAGAGAGAGATAGATAGATAGATAGATAGATAGATAGATAGATAGATAGATAGATAGATACATACATACATACATACATACATACATACATGATAGATAGATAGATAGATAGATAGATAGATAGATAGATAATAATAATAATAATAATAATAATAATAATAATAATAATAATAATAATAATAATAATAATAATAATAATAATAATAATAATAATAATTTATTAAACTTATTGACCGCTCCCTCTCCCCGAAGGGACTCGAGGCGGGGCACAGGGCTAATAAAACAATAAATACATACATATAGTTAAAAAACAAATTAAATATTTCCCTGCGCTAAAAATCCAATTAAAAACTAAAATCCCCATCTAAAATTTCTAGCAGCCCCATCGAAGAGAGACTATCCTAGGCCGGCCAAGCAGAACAGATATGTTTTTAGTTTTAGACGGAAGGAGCGGAGGTCCGTGGTAGTTCTAATGTCGGGGGGAAGGTCGTTCCAGAGGGCTGGGCCCGCCACAGAGAGAGCCCTTCCCCTGGGCGTCGCCCGCTGACAAAGTCTAGTGGACGGCACCCGGAGAAGTCCCTCTCTGTGGGAGCGAATCGGCCGTGTGGATGTGTGCGGCAGGATCCGATCCTGCAAATAGCTAGGTCCCAAGCCATGGAGCGCTTTAAAGATGATGACTAGAACCTTGAAGTGCACCCGGAAGACGACAGGCAGCCAGTGCAGCTCGCGCAAGAGCGGTGTTACGTGGGTACACCTTGCGGTTCCCATAATTGCTCGCGCGGCTGCATTCTGGACTAGCTGAAGTCTCCGAGTGCACCTCAAGGGGAGCCCCATGTAGAGAGAGTTACAATAGTCCAGTCGGGATGTCACGAGAGCATGAGTGACTGTGTGAAGGGCGTCCCGATCCAATAGGGGGCGCAACTGGCGAACCAGGCGAACCTGGTAAAACGCCCTCCTGGCCACGGCTGTCACTTGATCTTCCATGGACAGCCGGGCATCCAGGAGGACACCCAAGTTGCGCACCCCATCCACTGGGGCAAGATGTTCGCCCCCAATGGCCAGCGATGGAGTCAGCTGGTTGAATCGGGCAGCCGGAAACCACAGCCACTCGGTCTTGGTCGGGTTGAGCCTGAGTCCGTTTCTTCCCATCCAGATCCGTACAGCTTCCAGGCACTGGCACATCACCGCTACGGCATCGTTGGGGTGGTTTGGGGTAGATATATACAGCTGAGTATCATCAGCGTAGAGATGGTACTCTACCCCAAAACCACGGATGATCTCACCCAGCGGCTTCATATATGTGTTAAACAGGAGAGGCGAGAGGACCGACCGATAGATATAGAGATAGAGATAGAGATAGAGATAGAGATAGAGATAGAGATACATACATATGTACATACGTACATACGTACATACGTACATACGTAGATAGGTAGATAGATAGATAGATAGATAGATAGATAGATAGATAGATAGATAGATAGATAGATAGATAGATAGATAGATAGATAGATAGATAGATCGATCGATAGATAGATAGATAGATAGATAGATAGATAGAGATATAGATATAGATATAGATATAGATTAGATAGATATAGATATAGATATAGATAGATATAGGTAGGTAGGTATATATTGTGTCACAACACCCTGATAAGCCCAAATATGAATTGAATTGATCAGCACAAATGCTAAACAGACACACACACATTGCATTTGTGTTGGAAGGCTCCTCGGGTGCAGCTGAAAGGCAAAATGGGTAGCAGTGTGCTCCCTCCCATATTTGGGCATACCAGGTGCTCTGACATAAACACACACACAACACACACACACACACACACACACACATATATATATTGGATATATGAAATATATGAAATAGGGAATGGAAATAGTAAACCAATTAGAAGGAACCTTTAATAAAATAAGAGGATTTTAGCAAGAGGACAGAGGGGTGTTTTTTTTTGGGATGGGGGGGGGGGAGAAGTGCTAACATAATATTGTTAGTACTCCCCCCCCCCCCCAAACTCAGTCCTCCCGCTAAATTCCTCTTATTTTATTTAAGGTCCCTTCTAATTGGTTCACTGTTTCCATTCCCTATTTCATATATGAGTAGTCTTTTCAGGAATTAATTCTAAGGCGACTTGCCTTATTCAATCGAGCTTGAGAATTAGGATAAGGCTAAAAAAGGATTCGGTTTTCCTCTTCCTTAAGTGGTGGTTGTATATATACACCTATTTAACAGGTGTGCACAGAGCATCCCCAAAATTTATGATGTCCAAATTTAGTGGGAAAATAATGTTTTGTTTTGTTTTAAAAATCCTATGAGGTATATTATGCGGTCAAAGCAGTGACCAGCACATAGTTATCTAAAGGGGCTTTATGGGTCAGGAGCAGTGGTGGGTTTCTGCAGGCTCGCACCTACTCGCGAGAGCCGGTTGGTGAAATTTAGAGAACCGGTGAGAGGGGGTTCCACCGGCGTACTTGGAAGTAAATCTGGCCTGCCGCTGCCAGTGACCCAACGGGAAGGAAAGGAAAGGAAAGGAAAGGAAAGGAAGGAAGGAAGGAAGGAAGGAAGGAAGGAAGAAAGAAAGAAAGAAAGAAAGAAAGAAAGAAAGAAAGAAAGAAAGAAAGAAAGAAAGAAAGAAAGAAAGAAAGAAAGAAAGAAAGAAAGAAAGAAAAAAAAGAATTTATCATCACAATTGAGTCCAAAATTTTGGTTGCTAAGCAAGAGCGTTGTTAAATGAGTTTCACCACATTTTAAAAGGTGGCCACTCCCACCCTGTCACATGACTACCAAGCCACGCCCACAAAATAGGCCACACCTACAGAGTAGGTTCCAAAAAATTTGAAACCCACCACTGGTCAGGAGGCATAGAAGCCTAATTCAATTAACTTGCTGCATTCCGGCCAGAAAAATAGACAGGTCTATGAAATAATCAGCCCTGTTTGACATTTTCGTTAAAAGGATAAAGGAGAAAAGGAATGGATTAAACATTTCTATAACACAGTATCTCTTTCCCACCACCTCCTCGCCTATTGAAACAGATATCCTCAAATAATCAAAATTATGGGTGGCAGATGGGAAGGAGCCGAGGGGCTGCCCAGGGCCGGCTGGAGAACACTCCCAGCCCTCAACCGGAGACCCCCAAGAGGAGGGTGAGAGGGAGACCCTGATGGAGGGAGGCTCCCGGGCTGAGAGGGGGGGGGCACCACCTGGGGGTCTTCCCTGCTTGCAACCCTCTACTACTCGCCTTTGTAGAGACTTTAGCAGGAAATGTGTCATTTTAAATAATGTTTCTACTTGTAAATAAATGGTATTTTTCTCCCAAAAAAATATATAATAATAATAATAATCAAAATTAAAATATTTACGCAGAAGAAGTGCTGAATTAAGTCTTGCCAATGTAAAACTCTTTTATTGTTTGAGGACAATTAGTAAAAGAACATCGAGTTCCTTCGGGGAGAGAGAGCGGGTTATAAATTATTATTATTATTATTATTATTATTATTATTATTATTATTATTATTATTATTATTATTATTATTATTATTATTATTATTATCTTCTGTGTTCTTTTTGCTTCCTTCCTAGCTTTTCGTTGTCTCTTTTGAACGATGTGTAAATTTTAGAAACCTGGAAAGATAAAGTATAGAAGAACAATTGCAGGGTATAAGCACTTGTAACTGAAAAAAAAATTAAGTTCACTTTTCAGTATTTTTGTTTTTATTTGATTTAACGAGCTTTTCATTTGAACCGATGTCTTGCATGATTTCACCGGACCATTTTTCCAGGTGTATCTGGATTTGTTGCTATTTGTGTCGAGCCATGCGGCTAGCCAACCTTGGCATTTTTTAAATTGTACAATTTGATGTGCTTTTTTTTTTTGAGAAGCATGAGGCAGTTCGCCTTGAATAAGTATGAAATGACTTGCAATCTGACACACGAACCGATTCCCTGATGCGCTCTAGATATTCCCCTTAGAAAGTTCTGCCTGGTTTGCTTTTTTTCAGCTTTCTTGGCCTGTCAGTTTTAGGTTACGCTGGAACTAAAATAATTTAGAAAGCTTCTAAGTTAGTCTTAGAAGCCTGCCTGCCCCCATTTGCAAAAGAAAACTCAATTAGACTTTCTAGTTTGTGACCAAGCAGAATATCATAAATGTCTATCAGATTGGGGGGTGGGGTGGGGAAGGTTATGGCTCTTAAATATAAGGAAGTGACATGATGACATTTAATACAATACAATAGCAGAGTTGGAAGGGACCTTGGAGGTCTTCTAGTCCAACCCCCTCCTAGGCAGGAAGCCCTATACCGTTTCAGACAAATGGCTATCCAACATCTTCTTAAAGACTTCCAGTGTTGGGGCATTCACAACTTCTGGAGGCAAGTAGTTTCACTGGTTAATTGTTCTAACTGTCAGGAAAGTTCTAAGTTGCTTCTCTCCTTGGTTAGTGTCCACCCATTGCTTCTTATTCTGCCCTCAGGTGCTAATTAGTCCCCTAATCATCTTGGTTGCTCTTCTCTGCACTCTTTCCAGAGTCTCCACATCTTTTCTACATTGTGGCGACCAAAACTGAATGCCGTATTCCAAGTGTGGCCTTACCAAGGCCTTATAAAGTGGCATTAACACTTCATGTTTGAGGCCCTCTTTTCTATTCTAATGGGTCTTTTTGCCTGGCTGAGAGGTTGTCCCAACTCAGAGGTCTTAAAGCTGTCAAGTGACAAGACCCTCGCACCCCTAACCCTTTAGAAAAAAAACCCCACAGGGGTGTTCAAACTTGACAGCTTTAAGACTTGTGGACTTCAACTCCCAGAATTCCTCCTCTCGCTCTTCCTCTTGATGATGGGCGGACGGGCGGGGGGAGGGAGCTGGAACCGATTCTAAACGGCACTGTAGATTTGTGGAACCTCTTCCATAGAAGAGGCTAGAACTGGCAGGAACCCACCCCTGGCTTGGACCCATGCCACGAAGGACTTTAAAGTGATAACCAACATCTTGAATTGAACCCGGACACCAGTCCATCTATTCCGTTTGGTCTTAGGTCAAAATGACAATTCATTACGAGCGAATTAAGAGACTTAGCATAATTTAGTACAGTAACTTCCATATAAAAACTTTACAACAACTTTGCCCACAGAGGTATTAACACTAAGGATTAATAGCTTAATGTATATACATAGATTTATGGGGAACTTTTAATGCTGAAAGTATTCATATGTTATATCAGTGGTAGTCCCTACCGCCCACTAGTGGCCGTTCCAGCTTTCATGGTGGGCGGTAGGGATTTTGTCCAATACTGAAACACTTTCCTTTTTTTAAATTTAATTGACTTCCCGACTTTATAAATCACCATTCCTGTGGAACTGGTTGGCGGTTAGAAAATTTTACTACTAACAGAGATACCAAAGTGGGCGGTAGATATAAAAAGGTTGACTACCCCTGTGTTACATTATGCCCCAAATTTTGGAATATCTGGGTATTTTTGAGGTGCAATGGTTGTTTCAGACTTGGGATATTGTTAAGAAAATAAGACTAAGTCCCGAGCAGTCTTTAAGCCAATGGAGGCTGTCTTTCTCTGCTTTAAGCAATTGTACTAAAAGTGTTTGCTGTATCGAAGGAAAAAACTTGCTTTTTTCCACTTTCTTGGTAGATCAGATTCAGAGAAGAGAACAGATGTTGTATTCTCCATGCGCTCATTTGACTTGATTTTCTTTAAACATCTGCAAGCCCCATGGTGGACCTCTGTGTGATAACATCTGCACGGCCATTAAATTAATGCAGAGATGACTTCTAGATTATCACGGTTAAAAAACCCGGTGTCCTATAGGTGGAACAGGAGGCGGGATGAAAGCTTTGTCACAGGGTGAAAAAAAGTAATGATTGCTTATCTCAAAGCCGGGAGTATAAAATGAGTATATTTATAAGCAGTGCTGTGCTTGAGGCCACTATTATTGTTAATTATTTCTCTATTCGCATGCAAAATCACAATGGGGGAACTGAAAGTAATAATTAGAACACTCACTCCTGCCTGCCTCCACGTGAAAAATTAATCTCTCTTCCCATCAGTCACTACGAATAAAATCCCAGGCCTTTGCTGGGGTGTGAGTTGTTTTTCCATTACTTTTGTGCGTATTAGACAGCATCTTTATTAAGCTAGTTCAAAGGCTGCCCCGACATAGGGCTAATTAAAGGTATTAACAATCTGGATTTGGGGATGTTTATTGTCTTCTAGCCTTTCTCACAGCATCCCCAAAACGGGCTGATTGATCAAATGGTTTGCTTTAATATGATGCAATCCAATCGTTCCAATCTATAGACAATTTTTATAGTGCATTGTGTGATTCCTAACACAACATAAAAAAACGCCTTGCATGTGTGCAAAACAACAACAACCAGGCACTTCACTTTTTAGGTGGGAATAATTGAAGGAAGAGAAATCCTTGTGGTTTTTAAATTCAACTTGCAGCTCTATATGACATGGGCCATTACTTCTGTCCCAGGACACCCTCTGTCACTGTTACATTTAAGAACAGGTCTTGTATTTATTTGTTTCGGGAAATTTTTGTTTTTGGCAAATTTCTGCTAATAATCTAAGTGAGCATGGTCATTATGCATCGACATTAGTGGCTCATTTGCATTCCATCATTGGGCAATGCTTTCTCAAGCTGCTTCTCTCAAGATATAATCAGGATTTAGTTTCTATGATGACTTAACTTGATGTACATCCCTCAGACTGATACGCTCCCACAGAGAGGGCCTTCTCAGGGTGCCGTCGGCCGGACAATGCCGACTGGCGACACCCAAGGGAAGGGCCTTCTCTGTGGCGGACCTTGCCCTGTGGAATGACCTACCCCCAGAACTCCGTACCTTCACTGACCTCCGCTTCTTCCGCCAGTGTTTAAAAACACACCTCTTTCATCAAGCCGGCCTAACATAACCTCCGCTGGGACTAATGTAGATAGTTTTAATTGGGGATTTCAATTGGTTTTAGCGCAGGACTGATATTTAATAGGTTTAAAAAAAAATTTGTATTATTTTGTATGTATTTTAAATTCCTGTGCCCCGCCCTGGGTCCTTTTGGAGAAGGGCAGGATATAAATAAAATAAATAAATAAAATAAATAAATAAATAAATGTGTTTTGGGTCCTTTGCTGAGGAAATATGAGAATTGAAATCTAACTGCCACATTTGGCCATAGAGTATTAGCATTAATAGTATGGTTCATTAGCCTACAACGTTTAAAATTCTGGACTTTTTATTTCACATAATTGTAAAAGGAAAACAGACCCCCAAAGAACATGGTGGTTGGACGCCATTGAATCTGACACCAGCCCCAGCACTTAACAACTCAAATAAGAAGTACGCGAGGCTGGAAGATAAAGAGAGACCTGTCCCATAAATCACCAGGAGATGGACTGAATGTATCCCATCATCATCATCATACAATACAATACAATACAATAGCAGAGTTGGAAGGGACCTTGTAGGTCTTCTAGTCCAACCCCCTGCGTGGGCAGGAACCTTATACCATTTCAGACAAATGGCTATCTAACAACTTTTTAAAGACTTCCAGGGTTGGGGCATTCACAACTTCTGGAGGCAAGCTGTTCCAGAGGTTAATTGTTCTAACTGTCAGGAAATTTCTCCTTAGTTCTAAGTTGCTTCTCTCCTTGATTAGTTTCCACCCATCATCATCATCATCGGCTATAAGTGTTCATTTTCTTACTCACACTGCTAAAGAGCATGTGTGTCAACTCTCTGTGTTGACATTCCATGCAGAGCGTCGGCGGAGCCGGATCTCAGATTACAGTAGCTGGGTTGAGATGGATGAAACTGTTGGGTAATGTGATTTATGACACAGACTGAAGGGGGGGAAAGGAACACGAGCAAAGTTCAGAAGCAGATAAAGAAAGCAAAAAAGATGGCTGTGAATAAGAAATGCCTAATGAAGAATGCCTAATGAAGCTATTAATAAACCACTGCTTTTTGTATTATAATATTGGGTCACTTATTATGAATCAGGCATCGTTAGGGCACTTTACAATGTGAGTCTAAGCTATCCCAACCCATCTTAGTGGAGTTACTTGTCTTAATGTGAAGAGGGAGATAGAAAAGATGAAGGGAAGAGTTTTCTATCAACTATTATTCTTTTTCTTTCCATTTGATCGAACCCATAACATTAATTCAACTCATAGCCAGTTTAACTGCCTGACATCAATGCGTTTATTAAATGCATGGTTTGCAAGCCCTTGCTGAGACATTTCTACAGATGCATGGGCCATTTCACCACCGAAAATACATTTAGTATGTCAGTAGTGAAAAGGCGCCAGATGCTGAGAAACGAGCAGCCAGAGTCGAGCTCCTGGTAGTGTCTGCAATTGTTGTGCTCTCAGCTGCATAATTTTCATGGAAAGGGTTGTGTTGTTGCTGCTTCGGTTTGGCAGAATATTAATCTGCTGATGATTTCCAAAGGGGACTTTGAAATGGGTTGTTATAACTTCCCACCACGCCCATTTTTTTCCCTTTGAACAAAAGGAAAATGTGATGATTGATGCATATTCACTAAGAAGCCGGTATCTTTCCCTGGAGAACTCAGAAACAAGCATTGAGCTGTGGAAATGAAATGGCGCAGAAATGAAAGAGCACAGCATTTCAGTCACATTCTAAACAATACCAAAAAAATAAATAAAAAAAGAAGGGGGAGGCGGGAGAAAGTAATTGAATGAATTATGAATGGCTTAGAAGGATAGCAAAGGAGAGGGAATATGGCATTTAAACCAGATGTTCTGACCAGTTCTGGAGAACTGGTAGAAGAAAATTTGAGTAGTTCAGAGAACTGGTTAATACCACCTCTGGCTGGCCCCGCCCTCATCTATTCTCTGCCTCCCGATTGGAAGGAAACGGGGATTTTGCTGTAATCTTCCCCTGGAGTGGGGAGGAATCGAGATTTTAAAGTATCCTTCCCCCTCCTCGCCCACCAAGCCACGCCCTCCAAGCCACACCCACAGAACCAGTAGTAAAAATGTTTGAATCCCACCCCTGATTTAAACTCAAACTCTGTGGGTGTTGACTTGAAGAAAAAAACCCTACTCTCTTTGGTTGCTTTCCAGATCACTCCCACCCTTGAAAAATCCCCAGTCCTTTAGGGCAGGGGTCCCCAACCTTTTTTGCACCAGGGACCGGTTTCATTTAAAAAAAAATTCTGTGGACCAGCTGGCATAGAGTAGGAGCGGGGGGGGGGGGAACAGGCGGTGCATGCCCATGCGGGAGGAGTCGGCTCATTCGGCCCTCTAGGGCCTCCAACGGTGCGAATGGCCGCGCCTGCGCTCTCCCGCATCCGGTGCGTGCTCTGCCCAGGGTGCTGCCCCCTCCTCCCTCCTCCTCCTCTCCGGCCCTGCGGCCCGGTTCCTATCAAGCCACGGACCGGCACCGGTCCACGGACCGGGGGTTGGGGACCCCTGCTTTAGGGGTGTTGCAGGACTTCTTTAGAGCCCCCAATAAATAACAGAATGCTAATTTCTGGTGGGAGGGCAATGCTTGGGAACACTGCTCTCTGGTCACACTTCCCATTGTGAAATTCAGGAATTTCTAAGCGTTGACTATCAATGCTACCGCTACAGCGTTGTCTTGCACTGACTTCAGTATTAAATAACCTTTATGCAAAGGAAACAGCCTGCAATTGTTCAGCCTAACTCAGCATGTGGCATTCACGCTTTCTAAATTTAAACAGGGTTTCCATCTGCTCTAGTTTGCAACAATTTCAATTGAAGGCGTACGATGCAGAGAAAGGATGTGTGCATCTCTAGACCTCTTGGCTATACATTTACAATGCTGTGCCAAATAGGCCTTTCAAATTAATTTATCATCTTGAGTATAAGACAGCTTCCAAGCACTGACCATTGTCGTCCGCTATGTCCACGTAGGACTAAGGCAGGGGTAACTGCCAGTTCTAACTTCTTCTATAGAAGAGGTTCCACAAATCTACAGTGCCGTTTAGAACCGGGTCCAGCTCCCTCCCCTTGCCTGTCAAATGTTTGAATTTTGACCATGTGACCATGGGGATGCTATGATTAAGGTGACCAGATATTCAAAGTCCCAAAACGGGACACCGTTGACAGGCGGGAGGGGCGTGCTCCGGCACGTCAGGTGCCTGCGCAGAGGGCGTCAGGGCCAAGGAGGGAGGGCTGCGCACACTGCAGCACCTCACACGCATGCGCAGAGGGCGTCGGGTCGGGGTGTGCTCCCACCCGCCCCCGTGTTGCTCTCTTTAAAGGCCGCGGCAGCGGCCCAGCCCGGCGGCGCTGAGAGCCGCAGGCTCGGGCTGCTGCCGCCTTTAAAGAGGGCACCACGGGGGCGGGTGGGAGCACGCCCCCAGCCCCGATGCTCTCTGTGCAGGCGCGTGACACACCGAAGCATGCATGCCCCCCCTGGCCCCGACGCCTTCCCCGACTGAGCCGGCGCTCAGAGGCACGCAAAAAGCGGGACATTTTGAAGAGGCGGCGGGGTGCAGGACATCTGAAGGTGAACCGGGACTGTCCGGCCAGAAGCGGGATGTCTGGTCACCTTAGCTATGATGAGTCGCTTTTTGATGCACTTGTAAATTTGAATGGTTGCTAAATGAATCATTGTAAGTCAAGGGATAATTTGACAAATATTTCCTAGGCAAATAGAGGCATACAAGTATTCCATTTCACTGAAAAAGTTGAAGATTATCCATGTACCTGGGAAGAAGTAAAACCTGATGATACCCCAGGAGGCTGAAATAGTCCTCCCTTTTTATAAATATTTTTCCAAGTTTGTGCTGCAGACACTTTAGATCATTGACATTGATGAACTGCATCTGGAATGGAACTGCATCTACATGGAGGGAAGTATGCAGTGGAGGACCCCAAGGCTCTGTTTTAGGCCCAGTACTCTAAGAAGCAACTTAGAACTGAGGAGAAATTCCCTGACAGTTAGAACAATGAATCAGTGGAACAACTTGCCTCCAGAAGTTGTGAATGCCCCAACCCTGGAAGTCTTTAAGAAGATGTTGGATAGCCATTTGCCTGAAACGGTATAAGGCTTTCTGCCTAGGCAGGGAGTTGGACTAGATGACCTCCAAGGTCCCTTCCAACTCTGCTATTGTATTGTATTGTATGACAATATCCTATTATTTAAAAAAGCCAGCATTGCAACCACATTTCATTCAAATAACATTGCGACGTTACAACTGAAATTAATCCAAATGTACAGTAGATCTGAATGTAAGTTCAATACTGACAAGCGAAAACTCCTCAGTGATATAACTGTCATGGTGTCTTTTCCCACAGCCATCTCAAAATCCCATCTATTCTTATCTTTGAATGAACAGAAAACAATAATTGCCTGACATTTGGTGTTCCCGTTGCCAATCTCTATTGCCTTCATTTCAATTTACTGCAGCCGCCACCTGAATTTGCTTCAAAGCAATGGGTGATAAAGAGATTTTATGCTGTATATCTTGTGGCTGAGTCTCTGACAGTATCAGTACAAAGGAGGAAAATACTGTTTCAACGCTGATACAGCTCAGGATGATTTAAAGGTGTCTCACTTACGGATTGTAGACAACCTGAAAATAATGCCATGGGGCCATTACAGAAAAATAATATTACTACCTCATATCTGTGGGGTTCAAGGGCCAAATGTTTCTTCCAAAATCACTCTTGCTGTAAAAAGTGTGATCTTTGCCAAAGACTTCTGTAAAAAGTGAATGCAAAACAGACATCAGAGAAATGATTTATATTGAATTTCAGCCTTTTCCACTAGAATGCATTATTAGGATGAAGTATTGCCCTCTGCCTATGATATTTAAAATTCAAGCAAAGCTACCACACATTTTATTTGGAAGCTTTGTTTCTTATTCAATGTTCTTCGGTAAAAAAAAGAAAAAGTTTCAGTCTTATCTGTGCATAGGTTGGGGATTCAATAAATATTGGATATGTCTAGTTAATGAAAAGAAGGACTAGGGTAGACATGATAGCAGTGTTCCGATATCTCAGAGGTTGCCCCAAAGAAGAGGGAGTCAAGCTATTCTCCAAGGCACCTGAGTGTAGAACAAGAAGCAATGGGTGGAAACTAATCAAGGAGAGAAGCAACTTAGAACTGAGGAGAAATTTCCTTACAGAACAATTAATCACAGAAACAACTTGCTTCCAAACACTAGAGGTTTTTAAGAAGAGGTTGGATAATCATTTGTCTGAAATAGTATAGGGTTTCCTGTCTAAGCAGGGGGTTGGACTAGAAGACCTCCAAGATCCCTTCCAATTCTGTTATTCTATTCTATTCTATTCTATTCTATTCTATTCTATTCTATTCTACTCCTACTCCTACTCCTACTCCTCTATTCTATTCTATTCTATTCTATTCTATTCTATTCTACTCCTACTCCTACTCCTACTCCTACTCCTACTCCTACTCCTCTATTCTATTCTATTCTATTCTATTCTATTCTATTCCTACTCCTACTCCTACTCCTACTCCTCTATTCTATTCTATTCTATTCTACTCTACTCTTAGAAGAAAGGATGCAATTTCTGAACTATTGACAAAAAATATATCTGTGTGGCTATTTGATCCATGAAGTCTCTTAAAATGTATTAAAAAATGTAATTGGAAGGCACAAAGTAAACAAACAACCAGTTATATGCTATATATTATATTTATAATATATGAAGTTAAAGGAATCCATAACATTGCAATTAAAAAAACAACACAATGAATGAAAAAGAGCTTGAATATTATTAATACAAATTGTTGTTGCCATGAGATATTTTGTTTGCCATTACAGGCATTCCTCATCTTATGACCATAAGTGAGCCCAAGGTTTCTGTTGCTAACTGAGTTGTTAAGTGAGTTTTCGATCGTTTTATAAGCTTTCTTGTCACAGTCAATAATAATAATAATAATAATAATAATAATAATAATAATAATAATAATAATAATAATAATTTATTTTTATATACCGCGTCCTCTCCCCTATTAAGATAGTTAAGATAGTAATATGGTATTTTACTTGTGAGAAGCTGGCAGTGAAGGTTAAAAAAGGGGATCACATCACTGTGGGATTCTGCAGGATCCTGTGGGATCCTGTAATTGTAAATCAGTTGTCAAGCATCCAAATTCTGATTGTGTGACTGCATCATCACACAATGATGGACAGCATCATCTCCCTGCTAGATTGTGTAGGGCAAGAAAAGTTCATGTTATGTCTGTCTATCTATGTAAGTTCTATCTAATCTATTTACCATATCTATTATCTATCTATCTATCTATCTATCTATCTATCTATCTATCTATCTATCTATCTATCTATCTATCTATCTATCTATCTATCTATCTATCTATCTACCTATCTTCTACCTAATCTATTTACCATATGTTCTCTCTCTCTCTCTCTCTCTCTCTGTATGTATGTATGTATGTATGTATGTATGTATGTATGTATGTAAGGTTTTTTAAGGGCTGATTAATAAATAAATTGTAAGAGACCAGGATGGATCCATTTTGGGCTTATTAGCCCTCTTCAGCTGGTCATACTCCTTCTACTGGGATTTGAACCGGCACTCTCCAGCATATCAGGCAAGCCTTTTTATGCCTTGAGCTATCCGGCTTCCCATGATTACATCAGCCTTACAGGACTCTGTTTAATGAGAGAATATTTTCACAACTCCTGTTGGGCCCCCGTTAAGGGAGGAGACAAAGATATATATATCTTCTATCTAATCTATTTACCATCTCCCTCTCTCCCTCCCTCCCTCCCTCTCTCTCTCTCTCTCTCTCTCTCTCTCTCTCTCTCTCCTATCTAATCTATTTACCATCTATCTATCCATCCATCCATCCA
Organism: Rhabdophis nuchalis; assembly: GCA_039707465.1. Taxonomy (NCBI): domain Eukaryota; kingdom Metazoa; phylum Chordata; class Lepidosauria; order Squamata; family Natricidae; genus Rhabdophis; species Rhabdophis nuchalis. The sequence continues at coordinate 7,748,201 of CM077661.1, forward strand.
TCCATCCACCCACCCACCCACCCACCCACCCACCCACCCACCCACCCACCCACCCACCCACCCACCCACCCACCCACCCACCCACCCATCTATCTATCTATCTATCTATCTATCTATCTATCTATCTATCTATCTATCTATCATCTATCTGCTATATTAGCTATATCTGTTTGTCAATCTACCTAGCTAACTGTCTATCCTCCATCAAAACATAGAAACGATTTCCATTTAGCTGTTTTCTCAAAATTCCAGTAATCGTCACTGCTTCCTAAACATGCTTTTTACTGCAAGTTCCAGATGGTGGTAATGAAAAAATAAGCCATTTTCCAGATACAGTAGTCCTACCACTGTTAAAAGCACCTGATTCTAACATGTCAAGCATGCTATTTATTCTCTCCACAGTTAATATTCCATTTCTTTGCATTTTTGTCATTTATTTCTCTGCTTTCCTCATTCGATTTCCAGGAAGTTGTAACTATTTGAAGAAGGAACAATTATAGTTAGATCAACCCACAGAGTATCAAACCATAGGCCTGGTAAATTATTCATTTTGTGAGAAATACCCAAGGTATTCTACTTCATTCTGTTCGTGAATTGTTAATGAATAGTTCGTGTTATATGTAATTATACCTTACAAATTACTTGCTGTATAATTTGAACAAACAAATATTGTGCAGTGAGTGTTTGGGAAAAGCTTCACTTTGGCAGCAATCCTGAACATATGGTTATATATATGGACACGGATGATATGTGGGGCGAAACACCAGCCCCCGTGGAGAGGGCGCGCAATTTGGGTGTCCTCCTGGACTCCCGGCTGACCATGGAGGACCATGTGGTGGCCGTGGCCAGGGGGGCGTTCCATCAGGTACGCCTGATGCGCCAATTGCGTCCCTTACTGGACCGGGGAGCCTTACGCACAGTCACCCAAGCACTCGTCACATCTCGACTTGACTATTGCAATGCTCTCTACATGGGGCTTCCCTTGAGATGCACCCGAAGACTACAGTTAGTCCAGAATGCGGCCGCGCGGATAATTACGGGAGTGCCCAAACACTCCCATATAACACCTGTCCTGCGCGAGCTCCACTGGCTTCCTGTGGTCTTTCGGGTGCGCTTCAAGGTCCTAACGACCATCTTCAAAGCTCTCCATGGCTCGGGACCTAGCTATATGCAAGACCGCCTCCTGCCCCATACATCCCTGGGACCGACACGCTCCCACAGAGAGGGCCTCCTCAGGGTGCCGTCGGTCGGGCAATGTCGACTGGCGGCACCCAGGGGGAGAGCCTTCTCTGTGGCAGGACCAGCCCTTTGGAACGACCTGCCCCCTGAAATCCGTACCATTCCTGACCTCCGCCTCTTCCGCAAATGTCTTAAGACTCACCTCTTCCAACTAGCTGGCCTTGCGTAACCCCAGCACTGCCAGTTGTAAATGGGGATTTTAAAATGGTCACAACACAGGCACCTAATATCTCTGTATTTATGTTTATTGATGTAATTCTTTGTTCGCCGCCCCGAGTCCCTTTGTGGTGAGATGGGAGCGGGTTATAAATGTGAAAAATAAATAAATAAATAAATGTATATGATATATAATTTATATATATAGATAAGTAGGTATTGTTGATGTCAGTGAAATCTAATAGTGATTTCTAATAATGCTTAGAACCACATTTTAATTTGTTCTTGAAGTTTTATTTTAATCCTTGGATTCTGCCACTTGTTGGTTGATTGTGGTCTTCCATTGGGTAGCCCCTGAATTTTCCTTCTTCTTTCCTGCTTACTCTAAGGTATCAGGCAAATTCGAAGTGAGATACCAGGCCATAATAAAAGGGAAGATCAATTTCCAAATCCATATTGCAGCTTTAAAATGTTCAATGTTTCTGAAATTAACAGCTGGAGAAATGTACTGTATTTAGAGACAATGTAGTTATCGGGAGTAATGATAATTTTCATGGCCGATTGCCTATAAATGTTTGGGTAACTTGAGAGAAAATACTCAACCTAAAAAGAATTATTTTTGATAATTGGTCAGGCCTTCAGGCCTCCACGTTTTCTACTGTGGGAAAATGGGAGGAGGGATTATATAGGTGATATATATTCAAAATAACATTCTTTCTCAGAAAGTCAAGGCCACCTTGCCCTGCAGCTGCAATGATGTGACTGGGAGGCATCTTCAGTTTTGTTTGGTGCCTGATTGGATTGTGTGACGGATATGAGGGTGCTGGGCAGGGACTTGAACTTTCTTTTCGGTGGGAAAACCCAGGGGACTTTCAGATTCCGGTTTTCTCAGATGTGCCAATATGACGTCTATATAAATAAAAATGTAACAAGAGTTTGTTCAAAACTGCTAATCTCCGAAAGTCCTGCACCGATCGCTTCCAAATTTTCACACAACATTCCTTTCAAGTATGGTACCAATGATATATAGATTGTGTAGATGTCACACCTGTGCTAGGTACACGCAACGGAAATGTAAAAAATTGTAAAGAAAGGTAGGTAGATGGATACAGAGAGAGTAGTGGGCCACAGGTATTATGTCATCCTTTATGACATAAAATACTCTGTCCATAAGATTCAAGGAGAAATACAGTAGGTAGGTAGGTAGGTAGGCAGCTATAGGGATAGAGAGAGGGAGGGAGAAATGCGGTAGGTAGGTAGGTAGAGGGATAGAGAGAGGGAGAAATACAGTAGGTAGGTAGGCAGCTATAGGGATAGAGAGAGGGAGGGAGAAATGCGGTAGGTAGAGGGATAGAGATCTAGATTTTTTTTATTGACAATTGTTAAGATTTATGTGGTGAATGTTTTCTCTTTGAACATTCTCTTTGTTTTCTCTTTGATACTAGAGCACTTCTTCATTTTCTATGACTTTGTTTATTTAATGGTCTTGCAAGCAGGCAGTTTGACTTGTGGAGTAATTATAACAACAATAATTAACAGATAGATTATAACATCTCTATTATCTATTTCCCAATAAGATCTTTGGAAGCTTCAAAACAATTGGAGCAAGCTTGTGTCTCTAGTTGCACTGTTTTGAAGTGGCTTAATAGGCCTTTCAGCTTTACAATGAGATAAATAATAGCTTCCAAATTTATTGCATTTGAAGGTCGTTCTTTTTGGTACTAGCTTCAGCAAGTATTTGTGATGTATTCACGATGACCAACATTGGTTGGGAAGAAACCATAAAATAATCGAAGCATCAGACAGAGAAGCACAAATATGAAATATACTGCTATTAATCCCCTTTTTTTCATCGTCAAAGTCCAGAATTTGCTGGGAGAAATTTCGTAGAATGATTTATGTATTTAATTTATTCTAGATAAGCATTCACATCAGAGAATCGGTGACCTTCTGGGATTCATGGGAATCCAACTCCCAACAGCTTGAGCTAGATGTGGTCAATAAACCAGAAGAACAAGTATGGAATAATATCTGGAGACCTACCACGTCTTAGTATTTGACCCGTAGTTGCATTGTATCAAAGATATAATACAATACAATACAATAGCAGAGTTGGAAGGGACCTTGTAGGTCTTCTAGTCCAACCCCCTGCCTGGGCGGGAACTTTATACCATTTCAGACAAGGTTCCTAATCTCAAAGTTCAGGGCAAGCGGTTGTAATTTTTGTTGAGAACCATTAGATGCACAGAACAATTTTCCTTATGATTCCATGAATAGCAACTTTCTTCCTTTCTAATGCAGTGCTAATACTTGGCATAGGAAGCAGCTGTGCTAATCAGGGGGGGAAAAATTAACATTGGGCTTCCTATTATTATCTTGCCAATAAAATAAATTGGGTTGACAAGCAGAATATGAGGAGGTGATAAGCCACCTGGGAAAGCCAAGGGAAATCAAAAGTGAACGTTAGAATATTTTGGACATGAGATGCGACACCCAGAAAAATACGGCATCCTTCACTTAATCCTCCAGAGAAAAATGGAAGGCAAATGAGGCAGAAGAAGAACACCATGGCTTCAAAATACAATACAATACAATACAATACAATACAATACAATACAATACAATACAATACAATACAATACAATACAATACAATACAATACAATACAATACAATACAATAGCAGAGTTGGAAGGGACCTTGTAGGTCTTCTAGTCCAACCTCCTGCGTGGGCAGGAACCTTATACCATTTCAGACAAATGGCTATCTAACATCTTCTTAAAGACTTCCAGGGTTGGGGCATTCACAACTTCTGGAGGCAATCTGTTCCAGAGGTTAATTGTTCTAACTGTCAGGAAATTTCTCCTCAGTTCTAAGTTGCTTCTCTCCTTGGTTAGTTTCCACCCATTGCTCCTTGTCCTGCCCCCAGGTGCCTTGGAGAATAGTTTGACTCCCTCTTCTTTGTGGCACCCTCTGAGATATCGGAACGCTGCTATCATGTCTCCCCTGGTCCTTCTCTTCATCAAACTAGACATACCCAGCTCCTGCAACCGTTCTTCATATGCAACCGTTCTTCAAATCTAAGGGACTGGTTTGGATAAACCTCAGCGGCAGTTTTTTTATGCGGCTGTTGACAAAAATAGGATCAGCAACATGATCACCAATGGATGTGTCACAAGAAGAAGAATGAAATAAATTTAGGTCAAAACTGAGGCAAAGAAATAATTGAGCGGGAACCTGATCCCATAAAAAAGAGATGGATTCTAGAAGAGATTTCTATAGAAGAAATACCATGAGCATGTTTACTTTTTAAAATAGCATGTGCATATTTATATTTGTGGTGAGAAATGAAATGGCACCTATCCTTCCAATACCCCCTCACCCTTAACATCATATACTGGCTACCACTTTTATTATTTAATCTTATGGAATCATTGAATATAAACCACAAGTTTTTGCTTTGTTATTATTTTGTTATTAATTTTTATTTTATGGGTGGCGCCGTGCTTAGAATGCAGTATTTGCAGGATAATTCTGCCGACTGCCAGCAGTTCGGCCATGGTTGCTGAAGGTTATCTCAGCCTTCCATTCTTCCAAAGTCAATAAAATGAAGACCCAGATTGTTGGGGCCAAAATGCTGAGTCTATAAATTGCTTAGAGAGGCTTGTAAAGTACTCTGAAGCAAAATTCTGCCAGTTTGCACCAGTTTGGATGAACTGGTAGTGGCGGTGGTATGAGGCTCCGCCCACCCACCTAGACGTCATCACAGACCTTCTGCGCATGTGCTCCCGCTACTGAACTGATAAATGAAGAAAATAGGATACCATTATTGCTGAAGTGGTATATAAGTCTAAGTGCTATTGCTAGTGCTGTTATCCTGCAAGTCTACTGCCCCATAATACATTTTCTCAGACTTCTATTCATAGAACACTTTGCAAAGTCTGGTGCACATTTGTTTTTTCTGACTAATCTAAAGTTGATTCCATAAAGATGCATGAGAAGGAACATTTTTGAAATGTGTTTATTTATTATTTATTTATTTTTCAAATTTGTATACCGCCCTATCTCCCCGAGGGGACTCAGGGCGGTGCACAGAAATATAAAACATATATAAAACAATACAATAAATAACAGTTTAAAACAGAATTAAATTGGGGTTCTGTGCTAAAGATTTGAATTAAAAAGGTTAAAATCAATTAAAAACTTTACCCATTAAAATTAAGCCAGGCCGGCTTCATGAAATAGATGTGTCTTTAATGCCAGGCGGAAGAGGCGTAGGTCCGTGATGGTACGAAGACCGGGGGGTAGGTCATTCCAGAGGGTAGGCCCCGCCACAGAGAAGGCTCTCCCCCTGGGGGCCACCCGTCAGCATTGTCCGGCGGATGGCACCCTGAGGAGGCCCACTCTGTGGAAGTGGACAGGTCTAAGGGAGGTATGTGGTAGGAGGTGATCCCGCAAATAGCGAGGTCCCGTGCCATGGAGCGCTTTAAAGATGGTCACTAGCACCTTGAAGCGCACCCGGAAGGCCACCGGCAGCCATTGCAGCTCGCGCAGGAGAGGTGTTACATGGGAATATCGAGAAACTCCCAGAATCCCCGCGCGGCCACATTCTGGACTAGCTGGAGTCTCCGGGTGCACCTCAAGGGGAGCCCCATGTAGAGAGCATTGCAATAGTCCAGGCCAATTTATTTTCTTACAATTAGGTACCAAGACAGGAAACCATTTATTCGGTACTCATATGAATAGGAAACATTTTAAAAGGCTAAATATAGTTGCAACCATCATCAGACATCCCTTCGACTGATCCGCTCCCACAGAGAGGGCCTTCTCCGGGTACCATCGGCCGGGCAATGCCAGTTGGCAACGCCCAGGGGAAGAGCCTTCTCTGTGGCGGGCCCAGCCCTCTGGAACGACCTGCCCCCCGATCTACGCATCATCGGGGACCCCCGCCCTTTCCGTCAACGTCTTAAAACTTATTTATTCCAACAAGCCGGCCTAGCATAACCCCCGTTTCTGACTTTTATAGGGAAAATTTAAAATTTTAGAGTTTTATTAGTTTTAGCACAGGGAAAGTTTAATAGTTTTTAATAATTATGTATTTTTGTATTTTGTATGGTTTTAATAACACCTGTGCGCCGCCCTGGGTCCTTTTTTAGGAGAAGGGCGGGGTATAAATTTAAATAAATAAAATAAGACATATTAATGACCTATTTAAAAGGCACCTGTGCATCCAAGGCTTTAATGCAAAAAAAAAAAAAAGAATGATGATCATTTATTCATCATTTGGAATAAATTTGTGAGCTATAAAAGTTACTATCAGATGAAATCAGATGTGCTGGCCAAGCATGAAATAGTTAATTGCTAAGATCTGAATTATTTTAAAATAGTATCCACTGAGATATAATATTTTGTCTGGAATACTTTTTTGCAACGGCATTGTATTACAGTTATTCAATGTTCCTTTTTTTAAATAAATCCGCAGTCTTCACCGCTCAATAAGGCTGAACAAATGCATATGTAGGATGGTATTGGCAGCTATGAATGTGTCCCAAGGTTAATAGATCTTGGCGCTGAGGGTTTTTCTTTAGTATCACTTTTCGGTATAATAAATGTGTGGCGTTGGCTCATTTCTTCTCTTGCAGAAAACGGTGCAATGATATAAAAAGAAAACAAAAGGGTTCTAATCATTCATGAGCTAAGCAGCTTCACAGAAGTTGTTTATCTAAGGGGTGATAGAGAGTGCGCTTGCCTCAAACATCACTTAATGTGTTCCTGGCAAAGATGAGATTCAGAACAGGAGCTCCAGATTTATAGTTACGATTTACTTTATTTGTTAACTACCAACTAGTTCAATCCGCTGCTTAAAATAAAAAATAAAAATTACCTCAAATGAAAAGTAAAATATAATACACGGCTGATTTTATTCAATTGCCTCAGCATCAGTTTTTAGCGACCACGGATGTACTGTGGACCTTCTCCAAGGTCATCTATCTCCAACTGGACCTATCTAAATAGATTTAAAGTCTATTTAACAGCTGCGGACAGGAAGGCCCTACAGAGAGGGATCAATTCGGCACAAGAAACCATTGGCTGCCCTCTGACACCACTGGATGACAGCTCCAGATCTCGCTGCTTTAGCAGAGCAAGGAAGATACTCAGAGATGATTCACACCCTGGTCAGAGTCTTTATGCACTTCTACCATCGGGCAGAAGACATCAAAGTATAGCCAGCCGAACAAACAGGTTTGAAGATAGTTTCTATCCTTGGACTGTCGGACTTTTAAATACAACCACAATCACTCCATGCCCACACTAGTTTTTTTTAATTTTTCTTTCTTTTTTTGTTTCTGCTATAATTTTGCACCAGTGAGGTTAAAAATCACTTTCGTTGTATTTAAGTACAATGACAATAAATATTATACTTACTTACTTATACTTATTTACTTAATCTGTCCCTGCAAGGTAATCTCGTCAGTCAGATGCTTATAACTGGCTATAAATATGTACCACCAGTGGTGGGATTCAGCCAATTTGCACCTATTCAGGAGAACCGGTTGTTAACTTTCTAAGCAGTTCGGAGAACCGGTTGTTGGAAGAAATCTTGTTGTTTTTCCCCACTTTACAGGGCTAATCCTATGAGGAAGGCAGGAAGGAAACATTATGCTTGGAATACTGCATACAGTTTTGGTCGCCATGATGTAGAAAAGACGTGGAGACTCTGGAAAGAGTGCAGAGAAGAGCAACCAAGATGATTAGGGGACTGGAGACTAAAACATATGAAGAACGGTTGCAGGAACTGGGTATGTCTAGTTTGATGAAGAGAAGGACCAGGGGAGACATGATAGCAGTGTTCCAATATCTCAGAGGGTGCCACAAAGAAGAGGGAGTCAAACTATTCTCCAAGGCACCTGGGGGCAGGACAAGAAGCAATGGGTGGAAACTAATCAAGGAGAGAAGCAACTTAGAACTGAGGAGAAATTTCCTGACAGTTAGAACAATGAATCAGTGGAACAGAAATTGCCTCCAGAAGTTGTGAATGCCCCAACCCTGGAAGTCTTCAAGAAGATGTTAGATAGCCATTTGTCTGAAATGGTATAAGGTTCCTGCCCACGCAGGGGGTTGGACTAGAAGACCTACAAGGTCCCTTCCAACTCTGCTATTGTATTGTATTGTATTGCTGTTGTTTCTAGCCTAATATTTATTGCCCTGCTTATAGAAACTGCCTCTCTGGTTAACCCTTATTACATTGTACATCAAACTGAGTGACATTGAGTTGGCCACACCCACACGGTCACATGTCCACTGAGCCACACCTACCCAGATGGTCATTAGGGCCAAGAACCAGTTGTTAAATTATTTGAATCCCACCACTGTCTATGACTCAATAGATGACAACCTTGGCTTGATCTTTTCTGGATTCAGGAGCTAAGTAGGTTTGAAGTTCACTAGGGTCTAGATCAGTGTTTCCTAACCTTGGCAACTTGAAGATGTCTGGACTTCAACTCCCAGAATTCCCCAGGCAGCTGGCTGGGGAATTCTGGGAGTTGAAGTCCAGACATCTTCAAGTTGCCAAGTTTGAGAAAAACTAGTCTAGATTGAATTTCTGAACAAGAAATAGAATCCTAGAACAATGCAGTAGGAAACCACTTTTTTTTGCCAAGATTGTGTCCCCATAGCCACTAGGAGTCAAGCTCAATCCAGGAAGGTCTATCTTTCAATTGATATCTGGATATGTACATAATTATGTTATAAATCTTGATAAATGGGGAAGTAGTAGGTTCAACAGTGGGTTCAAATCTGAGTTCATCTATGGAGGTCCATAAATAGCTTGTTTAAAGTACTCTTACTCTGCCCATTGAATTTTATCAAGGGAAAATACCCCTTGAAGAAAAGATGAAACATAAATTCAGTCAATTGAAGTGGTGGCTTAACCAATTTTTCTACAAAGAATATCTGCTGCCATCTGTTGACTTTTTGTGGTCTTCTAGTTTCACATATAAATTAGCTCATTGTATGCTAGTCCTGCCGTATGCTCGCATAACGGATATTTTCCAATTAGCCATTAAGAATTACAAACCAGATGCTTCCCCTGGGTGATTAAGAAGTAAGAAAAAACATAAAACTCAAGTAAGACAAAAATCCCAAAGTGTACTAGATTGAACTCTCTCTGTGTGTGTGTGTGTTGTGTGTGTGTGTGTGTAGAGACAAGGTGGCTCAGTGGCTAAGATGCTGAGCTTGTCAATCAGAAAGTTCAACAATTTAGCGGTTCAAATCCCTAGCGCCGCGTAACGGAGTGAGCTCCCATTACTTGTCCCAGCTTCTGCCAACCTAGCAGTTCAAAAACACGTAAAAATGCAAGTAGAAAACTAAGAACTACTTTTGGTGGGTTAAACTCAAAGGAAAATTCTTAGGACTACCCAAAAACAGTGGATGCTTACCAATATAGAAAAGTTTGCAAAACTAGTTCCAAGAATTTAGACTGTACCAGTCAGGCAGATTGTATACAAAATGGAGGCAATTCAACTTTGTTAGCCTCCTCAAGAGTGATCAACCAACCAAAATCACACCAGGGGAAAGGCGGTTAATATCCTGGCAGGTCTCAAAGAATCCTGGGGTAATATCTGGCATTCCGTTCCAGAGGGTTTTAACCCAACCCCTGCTCTGTGGACCTGCACTGGTCTGCAGCAGCATGCCAGCAACTGGGCCATGCAGGTGAACGAAGCCCTATCCATGGGATGGAGGCAGCATGTAAAACCACGCCCCCTTTGGTCTGAGGAAAATCCTCTCTCCACAGCTATATACGAGACCGCCTCCTGCCCCATACATCCCTTCGTCCGATCCGCTCCCACAGAGAGGGTCTTCTTCGGGTGCCGTCGGCCGGGCAATGCCGGTTGGCGACACCCAGAGGAAGGGCCTTCTCTGTGGCGGGCCCGGCCCTCTGGAACGACCTACCCCCCGACCTTCGCACAATCTTGGACCTCCGCCTCTTCCGCCAACGTCTTAAGACGTACTTATTCCAACAAGCCGGCCTAGGATAGCCCCCCGTTTCTGACGTTTTAAGGAAATTTGTAATTTGGTAGGGTTTTTAATATTGGGTTTTTAGCACGGGTTAATGAATTTAATTACATTTTAATCAATATTTATTGTATTTTTGTGTTTTTAAGATGCCTGTGCGCCGCCCTGGGTCCTAACAAGGAGAAGGGCGGGGTATAAATTTAATAAAATAAAAATAAATAAAATAAATAAATGGTCCTTGTGCCCAATTTCCGTCAAAAATTGCAAACACGTTTCTTCTGCTTGGCCGGCCTGGGATAACTTAACTGTTTTTAGGATTTTTTAGGGGGTTGTTTTAGTTTTAACATGGGATTTTAGCGTAGGGTTTTAGTTTAATTCTTTTTTAATACTGTATTGTTTGTGGTTTTATATGTATTTTTAATTTCCCTGTGCCCCGCCTCGAGTCCCTTTGGGGAGAGAGCGCGGGTTATAAATTAAATTATTTATTTATTTATTTAAAAGGTTGGTGGCTACTATTCTAACACTCTGATTTATTAGCCTGGTTTCTTCTTATGTGACCTGAGCATTCTAGGAAACGGCCGTGATGGGCCATTTATTTGCCTCCCGTCTTATATGTCAATCCAATCATTTTCAATGTGGGATATCAAATGAAAAGGATTTGAGTCCAAAACGTTGAATGGTATGGCTAAGATATTAAATGTGCGCGAAATCTGTCATGGTTAAAACATTAATTGTTGTTAATTCGCAACCATTTTTTTAAAAAATGATTTTTAAAAAATGGATCTATTGCAAAGGCCTAGGTGCCCACATGGAGTTTGGAATGTTGTCTAATCTGAATGATACATTAGGTGAAATGATAGAAGCATTTTAAATACGTCTGCTCCTGTAGTAGAACACATGAGAGCAAGAGGAACGGGGGAGAATTTTGGCACAGGGGGAGCCCCAAATTAAGAGACTGGATGGCAGAGTGGAGAAGAGGTTCAGGGCAGAGGTGAGACATGATGTAACAACTGGTTCTCCCAGAACAAAAATTGTGAGCATGCACGGCTTCCAAAACACAATTATATAGGACGGGATAGCAGCAGGGTGGGTGGGCAAACCCAACCGCTGGCTGGAACTACCAGTTCGCCCAAACTGGTCCGAACTGGCAGCAGCCCACCTGTGGTTCAGGGTAGCTATGCCCTAGAATCTCTCAGATATACTGCATGTTTAGTAGGTTAGAAAGTTATAGCTTTATTTTGTCCATCAGACAAAAGAAAGTGATATCATGTAGGACTGGTGAGGGAAGGTTACGTAAAGACAGGCACAGCAAACTGCCATGATCTCAGTGACTGATTACCTCAACTGTTTATGAGAACCAGGCAGTACCAGGAACCATCTGGATATGTGGAGATTCTACCCTGGCTGGGATTATCTTAGAGATTGACAAGAAAAATAAACCAAAAAAAAAATGATGTTGCTACCTATGCTCTTGCTTTGCTTGTTGAAACTGTATAAAAGCCAAATTTATTTATTTATTTATTTAATTAGATTTCTAGACCGCCCCCTCTCCCCGAAGGGACTCGGGGCGGTGTACAGGTAAAATTAAAATTATCAAAATCATAACAATACATCTAAACTAAAATCGAATTCAATAGTCCTCTGCACAAATTTATAAAAATTTAAACTTAACCCATAAAACCGAATAAAATAATTTAAAATTACAGACTGAGGTGGGAAGCATGGAGTTAGGCCAGGCCGGCTAGATGAAACAAGTGGGTTTTGAGTTTCTGGCGGAAGGAGCGGAGGTCCGTGGTCATTCCAAAGGGTTGGGCCCACCACAGAGAAGGCCCTTCCCCTGGGCATCGTCCGCTGGCATTGCCTAGTGGACGGCACCCGGAGAAGTCCCTCTCTGTGTGAGCGAATCGGCCGAAGGAATGTATGGGGCAGGATACGATCCCGCAAATAACTAGGTCCTGTGCCATGGAGCGCTTTAAAGATGATAACCAACACCTTGAAACGCACCTGAAAGGCCACAGGCAGCCAGTGCAGCCCGCGCAGGAGCGGTGTTACGTGGGAGTATCTAGTAACTCCCAGGACTGCCCGCGCGGCCGCATTTTGGACCAGCTGTAGCCTTCGTAAGTCTGCGTAAGGCGGGGAGACATTTTGGACACCACCTACTATGAGGGATTTCTGAGACCGAGACCAACAAGATAAGTTGTTCCTTACATGAACCTGGAATGCTTTCTGATGACTGCGAGAAAAATCAATGGAATTGCAAAGACATTGCTGGAGAATTTCACCCAAGTGTCTAAGAGTTCTGCTTTTTGAATAGTATACAATCCATCTTTCTTCTTGGAGTGTATGCTTGGAGTATCCTCCTGTTTTTTTCAAGTTTGTTCCTTGTGGTATGAAACTCCGCGATAAAACTACACACAGTACATTTAAGTGCTCTGTGCAGCCCAATTCTTACAGAACTATTTTATGCAATAGTCAAAAGAAGGAGTGTGATCAGCCTACATTTCTTCCCATTTTAATTTAGAAAAGAAAATTTATGATTCTCCTGGCAAATTTCATTTTTTTTTTACATGAAGTATTATATTTCTAAGATTTATTGGTATATTAACACGGAAATGGTGGTGTTAAACCATACTTCAAACAGCTCTGAAAGTGTAGTGGGAATCAGGGTTTTATATGAAGAAAATTGGTTACATAGGTAACACGATTGTATAATTTCCCACAGGGTCCCTACATCAAGGCGGATGTTGCTATATTTTAAAACAAAGTTGCTTGACTTCTTCTCTGTTGCAACAGAATGCAGCACTATCCTAGCAGAGCACAGGAGATGAGCAAAGACATCTGTTAATGGTATCCCAAATAGTTATAAACTGCGGTGCTCAGATGGCATCGTCAGCCAAGCTAAGGCCTTCTAATTTATTTTTATCGTCAGCGGATGCCTCGTTTTTCATGGTTTGATAGTTTGCATTCAAATATACCAATAGCTTCCAGTGCAATCATTTTTACCCAGCATGTTTCACTGGCAAACACAAGACGCTCTCGTTAATGGTCTGCTGGTGGGTAGCCATTTTTAACATCCGGCTGGTACACGGCACCTTATTTGCTTGCTGAAAAATTAATTTTGCAAACAGGATTTTATTATATTAACGTACAGTGTGTCTTCGTTCATAGAAGTGTGCATTGAACGAAGAAGCTAAATGTAAGCCCAAAGAGACGAATGTCTGAAACACTTGAGAACTTTTAAGTTTTAAAAAAATGCAATAATGTTGGACTGAATGCAAGCATTGCTTTCAGAGAAACATTGTTTTGAGTTAAAAGATAGGCTACCTCTTTCCTTCCTTCCTTCTGGGGAATAAATGGAGCCAAATTAAAATTCGGAATATAGGAAATAATCCCCCTCTTCATTTATTTTTCCAAAAAGAGCCAATCTGAGGACTGAAAGTTCAGCCTGCCTTCCTTCCTTCCTTCCTTCCTTCCTTCCTTCCTTCCTTCCTTCCTTCCTTCCTTCCTTCCTTCCTACCTACCTACCTACCTACCTACATCTATCTATCTATCTATCTATCTATCTATCTATCTATCTATCTATCTATCTATCTATCTATCTATCTATCTATCTATCTATCTACCTACCTACCTACCTACCTACCTACCTACCTATCTACCTTCTTATCTATCTATCTATCTATCTATCTATCTATCTATCTATCTATCTATCTATCTATCTATCTATCACCTACCTACCTACCTACCTACCTACCTACCTACCTACCTACCTACCTACCTACCTATCTATCTATCTATCTATCTATCTATCTATCTATCTATCTTTGAAAGTCATGAATACCTGAGCATGATAATCTTTCACTCTCCTTACAGTAAGGTGACCAGAGTTTAACATTGGTAAAGCGGGACACCATTGACCGGGGGGTGGGGGTTCTTGATTTAAAAATTGGTCTATATTGAGCAACAAAAATGTTCAAAGAATGCAAAAATAGTATTGTAATATATATATATTTTAATTTCAACATAAGTACAATTTACAAATATAATACATGGCCCCTGAAAACCGTATATTCCCTTCCCGTTCTCCCGCCATCCCCTAGCTTGTCGTGTATTCTGTCCAAAAATCGGGACTTTTTAAAAACACCGCGGGACGCGGGACAAATTGTTAAAAATCGGGACTGTCCCATCAAAAGCGGGATGTCTGGTCACTTTGCTTTACAGTAATCTCCCTTCTTTCCCCTCCTTAGCTAACCACATAAAGATTTTCTTCACCAAGTGCAGATTTTATAAAACTCTGCATGTATCCCCAGTTAATATTTTCACATTGTCAACATGACACGGATCCCAGGCCTGCAGTCTCACCAATATTAGATTTATATTTTCTCTTCCCTGCAGGCCAAATGTTTCTCATCAATGCTTGACTTGATCTATGATTCAGGCATTCGGTATAAATTGTTCTTACTTGAATATATCAAATGTCGGGAATCTTGACATGCTCGTAAGTTACATCGCTGAGCCTGGGTCCAGGCTGATTGCAAAACATTTAACTGGGGACGCTCAGTTAGAACTCGGATTTGTTCAGTGTTCAAAAACATAGCTGAAAGCCTAGAACACAAATCACTTTTAGGGGTCTGTGATCTTGTAAGTTATACTACTTACAAGGAAGCTGGAAGGAAGGAGAAGGCGCACAATGTATTCAGCAAATGTAAGGTTTTACTACTTGATTTTATAACTTATGTTCAGTCTGTGGTACATAGGGGTAGAATACAATACAATACCATAGCAGAGTTGGAAGGGACCTTGTAGGTCTTCTAGTCCAACCCCCTGTGTAGGCAGGAACTTTATACCATTTCAGACAAATGGCTATCTAACATCTTTTTAAAGACTTCCAGGGTTGGGGCATTCACAACTTCTGGAGGCAAGCTGTTCCAGAGGTTAATTGTTCTAACTGTCAGGAAATTTCTCCTTAGTTCTAAGTTGCTTCTCTCCTTGATTAGTTTCCACCCATTGCTTCTTGTCCTGCCCCCAGGTGCCTTGGAGAATAGTTTGGCTCCCTCTTCTTTGTGGCAAGAATACATTTAGAAGCTACAGGCAGTTTCTGCAAACCTGAATATGAACTGGTTAATTTTCTTCTGCTGCCTGACTGGTCATTTGAGTAATAACAGCAAACAACCCTGATATCCTAGTATCAATTTTAATATCAACAAGAACAGACATCACAGCTCTGATGCAACCTATCCAGTGGTGGGTTCTAGATCCCATTGCAACCAGTATGGTGCATTGGGGCTCGGCGTCCACCACATTAATGAGTGCAGCACATTAGCGAAGGGATAAATTGTTTAATTTGATTTTATATATATTTATGTTTTGTACATTTTTAATTCCCCTGTGCACCGCTCCGAGTCCCTTCGGGGAGAGGGAGCGGTCTACAAATTAAATTTATTATTATTATTATTATTATATTATTATCCTGTAGAACTGGGGTCTCCAACTTTTGCAACTTTAAGTCTGAAGGACTTCAGCTCCCAGACTTCTCCAGCCAGCAAAGCTTTGCAACTTTAAGTCTGAAGGACTTCAGCTCCCAGACTTCTCCAGCCAGCAAAGCTTTGCAACTTTAAGTCTGAAGGACCTCAGCTCCCAGACTTCTCCAGCCAGCAAAGCTGCTGGAGCTGTAGAACAATAGATTTCTTTAACTTTTAAAAATGTCCAAGCAATACAAATCAAGGACTTCAATACTTGGCTACAGTTTTCCAACTATTTCCTTTTAAGTGTCAATAGGGAAAAAGGTAGGGAACCCCTTATTCATCTGAATAAAACATGTGGGAGGAAACATCTGTCCTTTAAAAAAAAGTGTTAATTGGGCCAGTCTCCTTTGGATAGGTGTAAATAGATTCCTTCCCACCCACTTGTCACTTATTCAATGAATTTCATTATCACTGTTGCCAGAAGGCAGGGACTCAATTACACCCAGCCAGAGGGGAGAAATGTGGGCACTGGCTCAGTTTAATGAACCAGGAGAGAAGTGGGCTGATGAGTATGTGTAATTTAGAGACTAACAACCATGTAAATCTAATGATGCTCAATCAATTGGCACCTTTACTCCACAGCTGGGTGTAAGAAGTATTGACAGTGTACTGATATGTGTGCATTGAGATTTGACAGCAGACAAGCTGTCATCTAAGTAGTACATTCTTCAGCCCCTGATCATATTCAATCCACATGTGAACCAGCAACCCTGGGGCAAGAGGAAACTACGGACTCATGATGTTGCAAATGCCTACAATTCAGTGAATGGTGTCTTCTGGAAATACTTGTTTCTTTTAATCTTGAGGTGCACCCGGAGACTGCAGCTAGTCCAGAATGCGGCCGCGCGGGCAATTCTGGGTGCCCCTAGGCATTTCCACGTAACACCGCTCCTGCGCGAGCTGCACTGGCTGACTGTGGTCTTTCGGGTGTGCTTCAAGGTGCTGACTGCCATCTTTAAAGCGCTCCATGGCACGGGATCTAGCTATCTGCGAGATCGTGTGCAGCAGCTGCCAAAAAAGCCAACACAGTTCTAGGCTGCATAAACAGAGGGATAGAATCTAGATCACGTGAAGTGTTAATGCCACTGTATAGTGCCTTGGCAAGGCCACACTTGGAATACTGCATACAGTTTTGGTCGCCACGATGTAGTAAAGACGTGGAGACTCTGGAAAGAGTGCAGAGAAGAGCAACAAAGAGGATTAAGGGACTGGAGACTAAAAGATATGAAGAATGGTTGCAGGAGCTGGGTATGTCTAGTTTGATGAAGAGAAGGACCAGGGGAGACATGATAGCAGTCTTCCAAGATCTCAGAGGTTGCCACAAAGAAGAGGGAGTCAAACTATTCTCAAAGGCACCTGGGGGCAGGACAAGAAGCAATGGGTGGAAACTAATCGAGGAGAGAAGCAACTTAGAACTAAGGAGAAATTTCCTGACAGTTAGAACAATTAACCTCTGGAACAGCTTGCCTCCAGAAGTTGTGAATGCCCCAACCCTGGAAGTCTTTAAAAAGATGTTAGATAGCCATTTGTCTGAAACTGTATAAGGTTCCTGCCCACGCAGGGGGTTGGACTAGAAGACCTACAAGGTCCCTTCCAACTCTGCTATTGTATTGTATTATTGTATCGCATTCTACCCCATACATTCCTCCGACTGATCCGCTCCCACAGAGAGTGACTTCTCCGGGTGCCATCCACTAGGCAATGCCAGCGGGCGACGCCCAGGGGAAGGGCCTTCTCTGTGGCGGGCCCAGCTCTATGGAACGACCTACCCCCCTGACCTCAGAACAACCACGGACCTCAGCGCTTTCCGACAAAAGCTCAAGACTTATCTCTTCCAACAGGCCGGCCTGGCCTAACCTACCTTCCAGCCTCTTTAGTCCGAACATCTAAATTGCTTTAATTGGGTTTTTAAGGGGTTTAGTTTTTAGGATTTTAGGTTTTTTAGCGCAGGGATAAATTGTTTAATTTGATTTTATATATTTATGATGTATCTATGTTTGTACATTTTTAACTCCCCTGTGCTGCGCCCCTACAAATTAATTTTTTTTAATTATTATTATTATTATTATTATTATTATTATTATTATTATTATTATTATTATTATTATTACTTTTTTCCTCCTTTAAAATGAGACTTGAATCTTATTCTTTCTTCTTACCTGTTTCAAGGGGAAATTGTCAGCGTAGCAAATTCCAACAAAGAGCAAAAAGATCCCATCTATCTATACTAAGGGTGTGAAACCCGTGTTGTCATCGTAGTTTCACGTGACATATTGTGATTCCCCGCCCCTCTTCACTAAACCAGCACTTGACGCATCTGGTCCGCAGGCTGTGTGTTTGACAGCCCTGATCTATACAATCTCAATTAATTGATTGATTAATTTAAATTAAAACATGTATATGGCTGCCCAGCTTACAAATAAATTCTGTGTATAAATAAATACACACATACAAACACACACACATACATACATGCATATTGAAATGGAAGAAACTGAATTGATTCTATATTCCAATTACCACTATAAACTTGAAAAATGAAGTCATTTATTCTCACGTCTCACTGTTCATTCTGCCTAAGATCTGAAAAAAAGGTACACATCAAACCCTACTCACTCATTCATATAGAAACAGGATATTAAATTACTAGATGGTTATTTCCACATGTTGGACCTGTTAAAATCATTTACCCTACTAGAAATTTCTCTTCATCTACATTGCTAGGCCATCAAATCATCACAGCCAACGTCAGAAAAACTCAAAGAAGTAATGCAAGATGGAAATCATGAGAAACGTGGCCCATAGAATTACCCAGAATCAGACGTGACTGAATGGCTAACATCATCATCATCATCACCACCACAACAACCACCGTGTCTTCTGCCCAATGGTTGAAGTGCAAAGAGACACTGACCAGGGTGTGAATCATTTCTAAGTATCTTCCTTACTATGTTAAAGCAGAGAGACCTGGCGATGAGATCCAAATGCAATAAAACTAATCTAAACTAATTAAACTAAGTATCTTCCTTACTATGTTAAAGCAGAGAGACCTGGCGATGAGATCCAAATGCAATAAAACTAATCTAAACTAATTAAACTAAGTATCTTCCTTACTATGTTAAAGCAGAAAGTCCTGGCGATGAGATCCAGTAGTATTAGAGGGAACCAATGGTGTCTTGTGATATTAGAAAGGAATATAATTATGTTAATTATAATTATTGCTAGAAAACAGAGAGGTTATTTATTTAGCATGAATTTAATTATTTTATTTTATTTATTTGTCCCATTTCTAGAGCAAAGTCAACAGGGAAGGCAGCTTCACTTAACAACGGTGTTATAATTTAATAACTACAGTGATTCCCTGGACAAATTTCTTCAGTTTTATTTATTTATTTTATTTATTTATTTTATTCAATTTATATCCCGCTCTTCTCCGAAAGGACCCTGGCAAAAAAAGTTGTAAAAGTTGTAAAAAGTTGTAAAACCGGGCAAAACTCATTTAACGAATTTCTCACAGCAACATATATTCTGGGCTCAATTGTAGTCATAAGTCAAAGTTGATCTTAATAAACTATGTTGTGCAGTCTGGCATTTTAAAAGGAATGGAAGTAATATTTTGAAATGTTGCAAAAAAAACCAACCAAAATCTTGAAGTTGGTAGGCAATTAAATATCCTATGTAATTTATATAACTCTTAGTAGACTATTAGCATTAATAGATAACATTAAAGCATGTTAAATATATGAATACCATCCTAATCCTATGAACCTAATAGTACGATCTGATAAATGTTTACCTAAAGAAGATAAACCGATAAAACTGATTGCAACCTAAATCTACATGTAATCTGAAAATTGCTTGGGTGTATTACGAAGTGCACAGCAAGCATGTTTTCAGGTACATATAAATAGGAAATATTACCAGGAAGTTGACAGCTGTGAAATGTAAGAATTTGCATTGTCAGGCAGACACTTAAAAAGTAATTTCCCCGTGGGAATATGAAACAGTTAATCAAGGCACTACGATTCCAAAGCAGTTTGCTGAGCTAAAGTTTCTTCTAATTTAACTGTTTACAAAATATGCAAGAAAAGTAACTAAATGATAATTAACACAAAACATACCCAGGCTTCGTTTTGAAAAGCTTTCCTCAATTCTTTCAGCAGTTTTGTTAGTCTGCAGTACTGCTGGGTTTTTTAAAATCTTGATTTACATCTGAATGGGTTTTTAGGTGTGTTATTATTAAACTTAGAAGGCTATCACCTTCTTAAATGCACTAGCTTTGAACATTCACGACCTGAACTGTTGTTATTCGAGGTCTAACTATATATTCATGTAGATCTAAGTGGAGATCATTTGAATCAGGGGTGGGTTTCAAATTTTTTAGAACCTACTCTGTAGGTGTGGCCTATTTTGTGGGCGTGGCTTGGCAGTCATGTGACAGGGTGGGAGTGGCCACCTTTTAAAATGTGGTGAAACTCATTTAACAACGCTCTTGCTTAGCAACCAAAATTTTGGACGCAATTGTGATGATAAATTCTTTCTTTCTTTCTTTCTTTCTTTCTTTCTTTCTTTCTTTCTTTCTTTCTTTCTTTCTTTCTTTCTTTCTTTCTTTCCATTCCTTTCCGTTGGGTCACTGGCAGCGGCGGGCCAGATTTACTTCCAGGTATGCCAGTGGAACCCCCTCTCACCGGTTCTCTAAATTTCACCAACCGGTTCTCGCGAGTAGGTGCGAACCTGCAGAAACCCACCACTGAGCTTTAGTAAGCCATATTATCTTAAATAGGATGCAGAATGTATATACCCATGATGGCGAACCTATGGCATGCATGCCTAAAGTGGCACGTGGAGCCATGTCACCTGGCACGCATGGCATCGCCCATTCTTCTTCCAGGTTTCTGGCACGCATGTGCGCGCAATGATCAGCCAGACTTCGTGTGCGTGGCAATGCCAGAAACTGGAAGAGCTGGTCTTCTGGCCAGCATGCGTGCTGGCCAGATGATAGTTGCACTTGCATGTATGTATACCAGTAAAAAGGTTCACCATAACTGGTATTTCTTAGTCTATTCTTAATTTTTAGTCCCACAAATAATTCAGTTGGAAAGTGAATTGAGCAGTAGCTTTTGTTAGAGGTTCTGCTCCTGAGTATATTCAGAGGCCATGGACCTGACCCAATTAATTTGTGGCCCAACACACACTGGAGGACACACACTGGACCTAATCTTTGTCTCCGGCCGGTGGATGAGTGATCTGGGATTAGGGGAATTAGTAATCCAACCCCTGACATGGTCAGATCACTCTCTCCGGTTTGACTTTCCAACCGCTGCACCCCACCGCGGGGAGGCGGAACCTGATATTCCAAGATGGTTCCGCCCCAGGCGCCTGATGGACCCGGAGAGTAATTTCTCATTTCTCCAGTTCTTTGCAAATACAATTCTAGCAGCTGTCAAAACGTTTACAATCAAATCTTTCATGTCTTTATCAGGTACTTCTGATATTATTCCAAATAGAAAAATTTCAGGCTTAAAGTCGATGTGCTTGTGTGTCATTTTCTTCACTCATTTGCGAATCATCGTCCAATAACTTTTAGCCTCAAAACAAGTCCACCACATATGGTAATAAGAGCCAGGCGTCTGGTGACATTTGCAACATCTTTCGGATTTATTCTTGTTCATTCTTGCAATTCTCCCTGGTGATGATAAGTGCCACCTGTACAACATCTTATACAAGTTCTCTTTATAAGCAGTTGACATTGTCATTTTATAATTTCACATCCACAATTTTTGCCACTTATCTAAATAAATAAATAAATAAATAAATAATTTAATTTATAACCCGCTCTCTCTCCCCGAAGGGACTCGAGGCAGGGCACAGGGAAATTAAAAATACATATAAAACCACAAACAATACAGTATTAAAAGGAATTAAACTAAACCCTGCGCTAAAATCCCATGTTAAAACTAAGACAAGCCCCTAACCCCCCCCCTAAAAACAGTTAAGTTATCCCAAGCCGGCCAAGCAAAAGAAATGTGTTTTTAATTTTTGACGGAAGGAGCGGAGGTCCGTAGTTGTTCTAATATCGGGGGGAAGGCCCGCCACAGAGAAGGCCCTTCCCCTGGGCATCGCCCGCTGGCACAGCCTAGTGGATGGCACCCGGAGAAGTCCCTCTCTGTGGGAGCGAATCGGCCGCAGGGATGTATGGGGCAGGATGCGATCCCGCAGATAACTAAATCAATCCCATGCCCTATCAGACAGGCTTATTAAAGTTTGCTTTGTTTAATCACTTGATCTGAAGCCAGATCAGATTAATCAAGTGATAGCTTCAATTGTGTCTCAAAGGAAACCGGATACCAGGCCAATGCATTATGTAGTGAACTCTTGTTGTTAGGGGTAAAAATACCCCCGTTGGAAAAAACAGGCGTAATAGTGCAATACACCGGACAGCAAGAGATACGTTGCTTAAACCACACAAGAACTCTCAAACACTGATAGTAGAAAAATAAATAGTCTTTACTCTTGATGTAACTAAAATACTTCTTCCAAACAGTGATACTAACTCCTCCAACAATAAACAGTCCTTCACCAAAATACAGTTATCTTACAGTCAGTCAAAACAATGATTCTTCTTCCATCTTCAGGTTCAGCTCCTTCCTTCAGTGGCAATCAAGAAGCAAAGGAAAGCAAAAGGGAATGAACTGTGTTTCCAGCTGCCTTTTATGGCTAGGCTGGGAAGCACAGCCAATCAGATTCCACATAGTCTTCAAAGATACATATACCCTTTAATAATCCTGGCTTACATATATTGTCAACCCAACATCAGGATAATTATCCTAACACTTGTTATTAGTAAATAACCTAATCTTTTTTTTTTCCCCAATAAGACATAGCACACAACTATTGTCTGTATTTTATTATACTGCCACATTAATATCCTCGGCATTTGCCAGATATCATGCTGATGGAGTTAGCGTGATGAGATGAAAAGTGATTTCGCTATAGATTTAGACAGAATGCGGTGGCTAACTTTTCTCCAAAATTGAGCATGTAATGAATGTATCATTGGAAAAGCAGAGAAATGAAACCCATTACAGAGTTGAAATGAATCACTGAAATGGCAAATAATTTGCTAAGCTGTAGTATTTCTCTGCTATTGTTTTGCTTGAAGCTTTGCTGAAAAGCAATTACTTTATTCTTTCCCTTGGCTTTTATTACTGGTGACTTCGATGTTAGCTGTTCCTCTTTATTTATTTTGCATTTGAAAAGCCCTTTGGAATGGAAAGTTAAGTTGAAATGGTGATACTGCCCTCTTCACCAGAGGTGAGTTCCTACCAGTACAGTAAGAACGGCCAACCAGTTCGGCCAACTAGGTAGTAACTCTGGCGGACATATGACTGTAATGGTTCTATCGGCAACACCATAGTTAGCCTTCCAGGTGCGCTTCAAGGTGCTTGTCACCATCTTCAAATCGCTCCATGGCTCGGGGCCTAGTTGCTTGCGGGAGCGTCTCCTGCCACATACCTCCCTCCGTCTGATTCGCTCCCACAGGGAAGGCCTACTAAGGGTACCAACCGCCGGTCAATGGAAAGAAGGATTGAGATATATATGAATTGAAACACTTGGTATTATTTATTTATTATTTATTTATTTATTCAATTTATACCCCGCCCTTCTCCAAACGGACCCAGGGCGGCGCACAGGAAAATTAAAATACATACAAAACATCATATAAAATTTAAAAAACTAATTCAATAGAACCTGTGCTAAAACCAGATTAAAATCCCCAAATTTAAAAACTATCTAAAAGTCAGTATAGGAGGCTACGCTAGGCCGGCTAGATGGAACAAATGTGTCTTAAGACACTTGCGGAAGAGGCGGAGGTCAGAGATGGTGCGAAGTTCAGGGGGTAAGTCGTTCCAAAGGGCTGGACCTGCCACAGAGAAGGCTCTCCCCCTGGGTGTCGCCAGTCGGCATTGTCCGGCCGACGGCACCCTGAGGAGGCCTTCTCTGTGGGAGCGTATTGGTCTGAGGGATGTATGGGGCAGGAGGCGGTCTCGCATATAACTAGGCCCCGAGCCATGGAGCGCTTTAAAGATGGTCGTCAGAACCTTGAAGCGCACCCGAAAGACCACAGGAAGCCAGTGCAGCTCGCGCAGGATAGGTGTTATGTGGGAGTGTCTAGGCGCTCCCGTAATCACCCGCGCGGCTGCATTCTGGACTAACTGCAGCTTTCGAGTGCACCTCAAGGGAAGCCCCATGTAGAGAGCATTACAGTAGTCGAGTCGAGAGGTCACGAGGGCCTTAGTGACTGTGCGAAGGGCAGCCCGGTCCAGTAAGGGCCGCAATTGGCGCATCAGGCGTACCTGATGGAAAGCCCCCCTGGCCACGGCCGCCACATGGTCCTCCATGGACAGCCGGGAATCCAGGAGGACACCCAAATTGCGCGCCCTCTCCACGGGGGCCGGTGTTTCGCCCCCAATGGCCAGAGTTGGAATAATCTGGCTGAACCGGGGTGCCGAAAGCCACAGCCACTCAGTCTTGGACGGGTTGAGCCTGAGTTTGTTACTACCCATCCAGATCCGTACGGCCTCCAAACACCGGGACATGACCTCGACGGCATCGTTGGGGTGGTCTGGGGTGGATATGTACAACTGAGTATCATCAGCGTACAGATGATATCCCACCCCAAAACCACGGATGATCTCACCCAGCGGCTTCATGTATGTGTTGAACAGTAGGGGCGAGAGGACCGACCCTTGAGGTACCCCACATACGAGGGGCCTCGAGGCCGACCTCTGCCCCCCTGCCAACACATATTGCGACCGACCAGAGAGGTAGGAAGAGAACCACCGTAGAACGGTGCCTCCCAGCCCCAACCCCCCCAGTCGGCGCAATAGGATACCATGGTCGATGGTATCAAAAGCCGCTGAGAGGTCTAATAGGACTAGGATAGAGGAATATCCTCTATCCCGTGCCCTCCAGAGATCATCAACCAACGCGACCAATGCCGTCTCGGTGCTATGCCCGGGTCGGAAGCCAGACTGGCGCGGGTCTAGATAATCAACTTCCTCCAAGTGTCGCGGAAACTGTTGGGCCACCACACTCTCAACAACCTTCACTAAAAAGTGAAGGTTGGAGACGGGACGATAGTTCTCTAGTAATGCTGGATCCAGGGACGGCTTCTTGAGGAGGGGCCTTACTACCGCCTCTTTCAAGACGGCAGGCAAGGACCCCTCACTCAAAGATGCGTTGACAATGCCCTGGAGCCAGCCTCGTGTCGTCTCCCAGGATGCCAGTACAAGCCAGGAGGGACACGGGTCCAATAAACATGTGGTAGCCCTAAGTCTCTTTGACAACTTGTCCATATCCTCGGTAGTAACAAAATCAAACTCCTCCCAAGATGGTGTCTCAAGAGCAACCTCGGACCGCTCAGCTGGACCACTGTCGATGGAGGGCAGCTCGCTCCGAATCCGAGTGATTTTCTCCTGCAGATAAATCCCAAATTCCTCTGCTCGACCCTGTAGAGGGGCTTCCCGCGGCCTCTGTTGAAGGAGGGAGCGGGTCACCCCAAACAGGGCGGCAGGGCGGTTATCTGCGGATGCAATAAGAGTGGCACAATACTCACGTTTGGCCACTCTTATCGCCACCAGGTAAGTCCTAATGTAGGTTCTCATTAGTGTTCGGTCGGCTTCGGAGCGAGAGGATCTCCATCTGCTCTCTAGGCGTCTCTTGTGGCGCTTCATCTCCCTAAGCTCCTCGGTGAACCAAGGAGCCCGGGTGGATCGTCGCCGCAAGAGAGGCCGCTCGGGCGCGACTCGGTCCAAGGCCCCCGTGGCCGCACTTAACCATGCGGCCACTAGGTCCTCAGTCGAGTCGCGGGGCAAGTCCACAGGAATTGGCCCAAGCTCCCTTTGGAACCTTACCGGGTCCATCAGAAGCCTGGGGCGGAACCATATAGGAATATCCGGTTCCGCCTCCCCGCGATGGGGTGTAGCGATCGGAAAGTCGAGCCGAAGGAGAGCGTGATCTGTCCATGACAGGGGTGTGATGACTAAATCCCCTATTCCCAGATCACGACTCCACTGTCCCGAGACGAAGATGAGATCCAGGGTGTGTCCACCCTCGTGGGTAGGGCCCAAAACTACCTGGGTCAGGTCCATGGCTGCCATGGAAGCCATGAACTCCCGAGCTGCACCAGAGGTTTCGCCTACCGACGGCAGGTTAAAGTCCCCCATGACCAGAAGTCTGGGGGTCTCAACCGCCGCCTCGGCTATCACCTCTAGGAGCTCGGGCAGGGCTGTTGTTGCATAGCGAGGAGCCAGGTATACAACTAACATGCCCAACTGCCTCCCTAGGCCCCATTTCACGAGGAGGGACTCGCACCCGGTCGTCTGGGGGATCGTGGTCTCCTTTGGCTCCTTTGGTAACTTTTTGGTTTTACATAAGGAAAATATTATTGGAGTTTAACTATGTGATACACAGTATAAGTATTGTATTCTCTAATGATATTTGAAAGCAATGTTGTATAACATGAATTCAGGGAAAGTTTTTTCTTTATTCTTTAAAGAATACAACATCATGGACCTGCGACTCTTCTGCAAACATCTAAAGACTCATTTCTTTCTGTGGTGGGCCCTACCCTCTGGAACGACTTACCCTCCGAACTACGTGCCATCTCAGACCTCCGCCTCTTCCGCCAGCGTCTTAAGACGCATCTTTTCCAATAAGCCGGCCTAACATAACCTCCCGTTTTGACCGTTTTTTAGATAGTTTTAATTTGGGGGATTTTATACAATTTTAGCACAGGGTATATTTAATATTTAATAGTTTTTAAAATTTTGTACCTTTTGTTATATTTGTTATGTTTTAAATTTCCTGTGCGCCGCCCTGGATCCTTTTTGGAGAAGGTGCGGGGTATAAATCTGAATAAATCAAAAATCTTTCACTTGGCTGGCCTGGCTTAACCTCCGAGACTATATTAGTGACTGATTTTAAATTAAATTACATTTGTATAAGGGGTTTTAAATTGATTTTAGCACAGGTATTAGCAAATTTAATTGGATTTTAGTGATTTTAGGATGTATTTATTTTTTGTATGGTCTTATTTGTGTTTTAACTTTTCCTGTGCACCGCCCCGAGTCCCTTTGGGGAGAGTATATAAATCCAATAAAATGAAAATGAAAATGAAATGAAATAATAGCAATAGCGCTGAGACTTATATACTCCTTCACAATGCTTTACAGCCCTCTCTAAGCAGTTTACAGAGTCAGCCTCCTGCCCCCAACAATCTGGGTACTCGTTTTAATGACCTCGGAAGGATGGAAGGCTGAGTCGACCTTGACCCTGGTGAGATTCGAACTGCTAGCAGTCTGCTATCAGCAGAAGTAGCCTGCATTACTCTAACCACTAAGCCACCACGGCTCTTTGAATTGAATGAGGACAAAAAGGGAGAAAAGGGAAGCCCTTATTTCCATGTTAGAATCTGCTCCGTCCTCTCCATGCTCTTGAGGGTAGAATGCATTTTTTATAATAATAATAATAATAATAATAATAATAATAATAATAATAATAAATTTTAATTTGTAGACCGCTCCCTCTCCCCATAGGGACTCGGAGCGGTGCACAGGGAGGATAAAAAACAATAAATATACAAACATATTTAAAAACAGATTAAACGATATTCCTGTGCTAAAAATTCCCCATTAAAATACTAAGATTCCCCATAAATTAATATATTAAAAACCCTATAGAAGAGAGACTACCCTAGGCCGGCCAAGCAGAAAAGATGTGTTTTTAATTTTAGACGGAAGGAGCGGAGGTCGGTGGTCGTTCTAATGTCGGGGGGAAGGTCGTTCCAGAGGGCTGGGCCCGCCACAGAGAGAGCCCTTCCCCTGGGCGTCGCCCGCTGACAGAGTCTAGTGGACGGCACCCGGAGAAGTCCCTCTCTGTGGGAGCGAATCGGCCGTGCGGATGTATGTGGCAGGATCCGATCCCGCAGATAGCTAGGTCCCGAGCCATGGAGCGCTTTAAAGATGATAACTAACACCTTGATGATAACTAATACCTTATCATTTCAATTCCTTTTTATACCAGGTTGAAAAACTTGCCTTAAGACACACAATTCTTCTTAATATTGTTTATGAGGTGGGTGAATTAATAAAATATCTCCTGGAAGTAAAAATGCACAGCTGGCACACTTGCATTACAGCTCCCTAGATTCAACTTTCAGCATGATCAATGTTCTTATTAAAATGTTTGCAAATGGAACACCTAAAAGTGTGGCTAAATTGTGCTTTTGGAACAACTCTCGTATGCTAACAACTAAGATCGCCATAAAATATATGGATATCCAATTTATTTAGGAGAGATTAAAATCATGCGCTCATAGTATATCAGTGACAGCTTTCTACTTAATATGGCTAGTCTGTGGAGTGAAGATAGAAAATGCAATTTAGCTGACTCTCACTTACTTAATTAAATAAAGTAAAAAATAAACCTAGCCAGCCCTTACAATCATATCAATCTCACTTGACTTATAAAACTTCTTATATGGCTCAACCCCCCCGGTGTTAAATATATTAGAAATTCTTAAATAATGGGAGAACTCAAATTAGCTGATCAGTATCTTAATGGCAAGAATAATTTATATGAGA
The DNA here is from genome assembly GCA_039707465.1 of Rhabdophis nuchalis. Taxonomy (NCBI): domain Eukaryota; kingdom Metazoa; phylum Chordata; class Lepidosauria; order Squamata; family Natricidae; genus Rhabdophis; species Rhabdophis nuchalis. The sequence goes on from CM077661.1 coordinate 7,776,782, forward strand.
TCACCTGTTGAATCCTTATCACTCAGTGCTTTTAAAATCTTAATATTTATGTTGTGATAAACCATATAAATGTTTTAAATAATTAAGAGGGTTTTTAGTAATATCTGCCTTGTTGACTTCTTTTGCTAGTCAAACAAATAACATTTTTTCCCCTTTGTTTTGGATGCATTTCTTATAAAAATTATATTTTATTTCCCTCCTAACTAATTGCTTTACATTGAGGCAGGAGAAAATGCATTTTAAACACAATTAGCAACTAAATTGGACATGGAGATAAGGATGATAATCAAAGACATCTGGAAAGAATTGTCAGCTGAGGTAAATTATCATAGACTGGGAAGCAACTTAATTGGAAGCTGTTAGGCCAATCAAGGGTGATAAGAGTCACAAATAATTGATAAAACCAGCTGTGGAAACAGAGCTGGGGCATCTTCTGTGGAACTTGGAAATGATCAACCAAATTAGTGAGAAGAGAAATTGGGGAGGGTAAAAAAATGAGCCTCTCAGAAGTTCTGGAAATCCAGAAATTGGAACGTTTCCGGTCTCTGAAGGTCCTCCAGAGCCCGCAGGAGACTCGAGGAAGGTCTCCAGAGCCTTAGGAGGGGGAAAACTCCCTGCCATAGTGCAGGAGGTCTAGTAGGCCACGCCCACCGTGGCCACGCCCATCCAGCCACCGGGCAGAGAACCAGTTGCTAAAATGTTTGAATCCCACACGTGGAGAGAAGCCTACAGATTGAAAGACTTAACATTCATGTACTATATTCGATTTGTATAATCGCTCCTTCTCCATCGAGATGGATTCAGGGCATTGCACAGGAAATTAAAATCAGTAAATAGCAATAAATACAGTAATAATATCTAAAATGAATTAAACTAAGAACCTGTGCTAAAACATTCCCATTAAAATTCTAAAATACATTTACTCATGGGCTAAAATTAAATTGTGTCAGAGCTCTAAGTTCTAAGCTAGACCGGCTTGCTTGGATAACCATTTGTCTGAAGTGGTGTAGGGTTTCCTGCCTAAGCAGGAGGTTGGACTAGAAGATCTCCAAAGTCCCTTCCAACTCTGTTATTCTATTCTATATATCCTTGCCCCTTATGTCCCTCAAACCACTGCAACCTTCAGTCTGTTGCAGATTTCAATTCTCCTTTTCACACTAGTCAGGCTATCAAAATGTTCTCTTCCCTTCTCTAGGAAGAAGTGTGTCTATTTCCCTCTAGTGGATTTCAGCTTCCACAGAATGGCCAAATTTCAACAATCTTATCTAAAATTTTAAGCGCTCGGCTTTTGTAATATGGGAAATCATTTAAATGCTCTTCTTGCTTATCACAATGAAGAGAGGGGCTTCTTCATTCTTCACAACAGAGGAACAAATTCAATACGGTACTTCATTTTTATTACCCCTGTAGCTCTCATCAGGTAGATCTATCTAGCTAAAATTGTTTCTTGGGTTGAAAGACATCCCATAAATGAAACCATCCTTTTATTTCTGGTTTAATAAAGAATTTGGATCCCTACCGAGACTTATTTAGACAACAACAGTACAATTCCTTTTGTTCGCCATTTAATCTGCAACCTGATCAATAGAATTTGAGGTAAGCACTATTGGCATTAAAGCTCTCAAATTCTAGGGGAAATAGAGGTTATAATGTAAACAAAATATTTCATTGGCATTGATCTCCAGAGCAGCCTGGCAGTGCTTCTGAAAAAAGGATCAGCATCCAGATATAAAACTTGCTAAAGTGACAAGGGATGTCTTAGATTATTTTGCTTTTAAAGAGTTATTCGTTTAAGGCAAAAGCCTTAAATTTATATAACGCTAAATGAACTGTGCTGTCAATTTCAACTTTTCCTCAACTATTTTGGGCGATTATCTAGAATTAATCCAGGTTCCATGAGTATATTTGACTCCTGCCTTAGAAGAAGAAGTGTCCATATGCCAAGGCAAGATAAGACTTCCAGATGTACTCAAATAGTCTTACAAATATAGAGAAAATACAATACAATACAATACAATAGCAGAGTTGGAAGGGACCTTGGAGGTCTTCTAGTCCAACCCCCTGCATGGGCAGGAACCTTATACCATTTCAGACAAATGGCTGTCTAACATCTTCTTACAGACTTACAGTGTTGGGGCATTCACAATTTCTGGAGGTATGAATGTCCCAACACTGCAAGTCTTTAAGAAGATATTGGATAGCCATTTGTCTGAAACGGTATAAGGTTCCTGCCTAGGAACAATTAGTCCTCGTTCAATGGACAAATGGATAATAAGAAGAAAAAAGCCCTTTGGGACATTACAACTGCTGTTATTCTTTGATGCTCAGGATTACTGGTCTTTTTTAGCAACCTCCTCCTCATGTATTCTTGGCATCACCTGGCATGACAAAGTTCCAAATGGTGCTGTCTTAGAACATGTGAAGAACGGTTGCAGGAACTGGGTATGTCTAGTTTGATGAAAAGAAGGACCAGGGGAGACATGATAGCAGTGTTCCGATATCTCAGAGGGTGCCACAAAGAAGAGGGAGTCGAACTATTCTCCAAGGCACCTGGGGGCAGGACAAGAAGCAATGGGTGGAAACTAATCAAGAAGAGAAGCAACTTAGAACTGAGGAGAAATTTCCTGACAGTTAGAACAATTAACCTCTGGAACAGCTTGCCTCCAGAATTTGTAAATGCCCCAACCCTGGAAGTCTTTAAAAAGATGTTAGATAGACATTTGTCTGAAATGGTATAAGGTTCCTGCCCATGCAGGGGGTTGGACTAGAAGACCTACAAGGTCCCTTCCAACCCTGCTATTATTTTTATTATTATTATAACGTGTGGGAGTTTCTAGCAAGTATACACTATTGAAACAGCGCCGCTCCCAAATTGTCCTTTTAAGCCACACCAGATGCTGCTGTAGGACCTCTTTCCAGAGCACAATACCATAGTCTTTTGAGAATGACGAATGCCAATGTCTTCTCATGTTAAGTAGTGCTGATGAGACCCTGTTGGCATTGCCTACAGCATTTCTTCTGCACCTCCAAAGATGGATCCAATGTGGTCAACTTCAGTCTTGCCCAACCTGGAAACATTTCACCCAGAATTGCAGGAAAAGGTTTCTTTTCGCCTTCTCCTGCAATGCTCTCCACAATTTTTTTTTCATCTTTTAATGATTGACTCTTTTTGCAGGTACAAAGTTAGCCATAGCTGAAGACTGGGAAATGGGCCCCTTGTAAGTTAACACGAGTGCTGATTTCCTACCAGCTTATCAAGTACTTAGGAGCCAAGTGCTTAGCTCAGCTCCTAACAACAGCCAATCACCAGCCATCAACACACCAATCAACCAATAGGAAGGCACCATATAAAAATGACTCACAGAATAGCCAAAGCACATCTTCAAGTAAAGAGAAGTTCCTTAAAGATGGGCTCAAAGCATGAGTCTGAAAAGTTGGAAAAATACATCTCTGATTCAGAGTTTGATCTTGCAACATATGAAATTCCCCGATTTTGCATTATGGCATGCAAAATCAGGCAAACAAAAAAATTAGAGCATTTCAACCTGCCTGGATATGGATAGGCATACATGCTTAAGGTCAGCATTAATGATGGGCATTGAGTGAATATACTGTATCAGCTAATATACTGCATTTTTCTCTGGTTTGGCAGGGAAAGGAGATACTTTTATTTAGTGATTTATCAATATGCATTTGTGTGTGTGTGTGTGTGTGTGTGAGAGAGAGAGAGAGAGAGAGAGAGAGAGAGAGAGAGAGAGAGAGAGAGAGAGAGAGAGAGAGAACGTAGATAAATATGCATATGTATTTCTGTAGCTTTCGTATTTTATAGTGCTATTCCAAGTTCATATTACCCAGGTTGCAAATTTAAATTTCATCTTGTTGTAGATGTGTAGTCTGAATAAACCTTTTATCACATTCTGATTTGAGATAGTCTTTCAGCCAAAACGTTTGTCTGAAAGTACTTTCCTTAACCCACCCTGAATTTGCCAATTGAGTTTTGGATATTTGCATGCCAATTCTTTTCTTCTGGTTTAATGACTGCAATAAAGTTTAGATGATGACAGTGATGATGATAGTGCAACCCAGAAGGCTGAAATAAAATTGAGAAATGTTGAAAAGAGTAAGACTTTGATTCAACGGATAAAGGAGAATATTTGTACTTTAGGGCTGAAATGAGGGATCCGTGATGTTCTCTGAACTTGGTTGTTTTCTTGAAGATGTTTCATTAGCCAATCTAGGTAACATCACTAGTGCTAATTAAGGAGTAGGGTTTGATGTCAATTTTATATTGTAGTGTCTTGTCCTGTCAGTATTGGTGGGGATGGTCTTGAAGGTTCTTTGTTTCTTTGCAACCAAAGTCAAAGAGCTCTAAGGACCCCTCATTTTGATTCAAATTGGTAGAAAAGTGCTATGAAAAATCTGGGCTTGGTTATATTACAACTGATGGGAAGAAATAAGAAACTCTGGAGAAATCAAATACCACTAGATCAAGATTAAGAGACATTACGTCTGTTGTAAAAACTGTAGCTTATCAAGGAAATTAAAATTAAGCAGATTCCAACAAGGGAGTAGATTGTCCCAAGCAGCAGCAAAATTCAGAATTTATTTTATTTATTTTATTAAAGAGACAAAAAGGTGTCAAAAGCTGTTGATTTTTGCTGACAGACTTTTCAGTGAAATGGTATTTTAGTGGTGGAGGAAGGGAGTTCCATTGGAGAATAAGACACTGTAGGGATTTACATATTTTTTTATAATGAATGACCTTGTCACATAAAAATTACAAAAATCAAAAGGTAAATCTGACCTGTGGCATACAAAATTCATAGAACCGAAGTCTAAGAATGTAGAATACGGTATTTGATTTGGGGTTCATCCTAACATTTTAGTTAATAGCAGAAACAACATTGCCAGACTATTTTCATTATTAAATAACTGTAGCATCTTTAGATGATTCACTCATCCGAGAGATTACCGTGCACCTTTGGCATTTAGTCATGCTGGCTATATGACCATGGAGACATCTTCGGATAGCACAAGCACATATGAACTTGAGCTTCCTGTTTCCGTGCAAAGAGCATGTATTCTATTGGTTGCTGTCAGACTCCCTTGGGACCATGTTTGTCTTGAAGCCAAGTTTGGTTGAACTTTGGGCTAATGTAATGTAGAGACTTGGTTGTGCTATGGACCTCTGCTGCTAGATAATCCTAACGTCGCCACGATGTAGAAAAGATGTGGAGACTCTAGAAAGAGTGCAGAGAAGAGCAACCAAGAGGATTAGGGGACTGGAGGCTAAAACATATGAGGAACGGTTGCAGGAACTGGGTATGTCTAGTTTAATGAAAAGAAGGACCAGGGGAGTCATGATAGCAGTCTTCCAATATCTCAGAGGCTGCCACAAAGAAGTGGGAGTCAAGCAATTCTCCAAGACACCTGAGGGCAGAACAAGAAGCAATGGGTGGAAACTAACCAAGGAGAGAAGCAACTTAGAACTGAGGAGAAATTTCCTTACAGTGAGAACAATTAACCAGTGGAACAGCTTGCCTCCAGAAGTTGTGAATGCCCCAACCCTGGAAGTCTTTAAGAAGATGTTAGATAGCCATTTGTCTGAAATGGTATAAGGTTCCTGCCTATGCAGGAGGTTGGACTAGAAGACCTACAAGGTCCCTTCCAACTCTGCTATTGTATCGTATTGTATCGTATTGTATTTTTTTTTTTTATTATTATTAAATTTATATCCCGCCCTTCTCCAAACGGACCCAGGGCGGCGCACAGGAATGTTAAAATACATACAAAACATATAAAATTTAAAAAACGTATTCTAGTAAAACCTGTGCTAAAAACCGAATTAAAATCCCAAATTTAAAACTGTCTAATGGTCAATACAGGGGGTTACGCTAGGCCGGCTAGATGGAATAAATGTGTCTTCAGACACTTGCGGAAGAGGCGGAGGTCGGAGATGGTGCGGAGTTCAGGGGGTAGGTCGTTCCAGAGGGCTGGCCCAGCCACAGAGAAGGCTCTTCCCCTGGGTGTCGCCAGTCGGCATTGTCCAGCTGACGGCACCCTGAGGAGGCCCTCTCTGTGGGAGCGTATCGGTCTGAGGGATGTATGGGGCAGGAGGCGGTCTCGCATATAACTAGGCCCCGAGCCATGGAGCGCTTTAAAGATGGCCGTCAAGACCTTGAAGCGCACCCGAAAGACCACAGGGAGCCAGTGCAGCTCGCGCAGGATAGGTGTTATGTGGGAGTGTCTAGGCGCTCCCATAATCACCCGCGCGGCTGCGTTCTGGACTAGCTGCAGCTTTCGGGTGCACCTCAAGGGAAGCCCCATGTAGAGAGCATTACAGTAGTCGAGTCGAGAGGTGACGAGTGCTTGAGTGACTGTGCGTAGGGCACCCCGATCCAGTAAGGGGCGCAATTGGCGCATCAAGCGTACCTGATGGAACGCCCCCCTGGCCACGGCTGCCACGTGATCTTCCATAGACAGCCGGGAATCCAGGAGGACACCCAAATTGCGCGCCCTCTCCACGGGGGCCGGTGTTTCGCCCCCAATGGCCAGTGTTGGAATAATCTGGCTGAACCGGGGCGCCGGAAGCCACAGCCACTCAGTCTTGGACGGGTTGAGCTTGAGTTTGTTACCACCCATCCAGATCCGTACGGCCTCCAAACACCGGGACATAACCTCGACGGCATCGTTGGGGTGGTCTGGGGTGGATATGTACAACTGAGTATCATCAGCGTACAGATGATATCCCACCCCAAAACCATGGATGATTATGTTGGAATTGTCAATGTTTTATCTGTTTTTGACCTGTTATATTTGTTTTTCCTCCCTTCCTTCTCTACATCTGAAATGGTATTTTTGTGGAAACATGTGCTCCTTTTTAAAGAAGATAAATACTAGTTTCCCTGGTTCAGTGTCATTGGGGTGAGCGAATAGTCTTTCCATGACATTATATTTCTCTTTATTAATATATGACTGTTCACAAAATAACCCCAATAGTCATATTAAATGAAGAGCACATATTTTTTCCACTCTGCCCATTTTCAGTAGTAATTTTGTGTTTTCTTCCAGATCATTGATAACCGCTATTTACTCTTGGGGGGGATTTTGCTATAGTTCTCTAAAGCTCTTTTCTGGACTTCTCTGATAACCTCTAAGCTTCGGTGCCCTGGAGGCTCTTAGGAATCGGCTGATAGGCAGATCTTATTTGATTCGCATGACAGCCGGGCACAGACATGCTTATCGCTGAAGAAAAATGTCTGACTCCTTATTATGTAAAATGAGAGCTTTCTTCTATGAGAAATCACTTTCAACTTCATTTTAAAACAAAGTTGGCTTTACAGCTTTTACACATATAGATATCTAATTGGAAGCATAGTTTGAACAGGGCAAATTATCTATTTACACAACCGATCTAATTTCCTATGTAGATCTACTTTAGATGAGATGACAGGCCTATATTTATACCATTTCAGGTGAAAATTGCATATTTAATAATAATAATAAAATTGCATATTTGAACGAATGTATGTCTAGATTAGGGGTAGTCAACCTTTTTATACCTACCGCCCACTTTTCTATCTCTGTTAGTAGTAAAATTTTCTAACCGCCCACCGGTTCCACAGGAATGGTGATTTATAAAGTAGGGAGGTCAATTAGTTTAGTTTATAGTTTAGTTTATTAAATTTATATACCGCACCCTTTCCCCAAAGGGACTCGGGGCGGTGCACAGGCAATTTAAAAACATATATAAATATAACAAAATACAAAATATAAAACCAGATTAAATTAACCCTGTGCTAAAAAATTTAAATATATTAAAACAATATCCCTAAAAACCAATTTAAAACAATGTAAGTGCAGACTATAGGCTGGGTGATGTAAGTTAGGCCAGGCCGGCCTGTTGGAAAAAATAGGTTTAAATTAAATTTAAAAAAAGGAAAATGCTTCAGTATGGGACAAAATCCCTACCGCCCACCATGAAAGCTGGAACGCCCAGCTTTCATGGTGGTATGAATGTATAAAGATGGGTGTGTGTGTTTCTTTCTCTTTTAATATCTGTATAAACTTTAATAAAATATATAATTAAAAAAAAACTGGCCATGCCCATTCTGTCCCCTCCGAGGTCAAACACAACCACAATGCAACCCTCAATGAAAATGAGTTTGACACCCCTGCTTTAGAAATTCAGAAGTGTGGCTGGGGACAGGTATCCTGAAGTTGATATTTTCTATTAAATGTGTGAACATCATGAAAATAAAATGAATGGTTGATAGAAGAAAACCCCTCTTCCCTGTTGGGTTGGGTTGATTTTTTCATTCCACGGAACCTGAATGCTGCTTGATCGAATGGAGGATATCTTATTTATTTTCCAACAAATTTATAGTAATTACAAAGATGATTTTAGGGACTACCAGATCTAGTGAGAGGAATGAGATAAGGTGAAGCTGAATGGCAAATAATTTATTATTACTGTTATTATGAAAATCTAACTAATTTTTTCCCAACTGGTGATCATGTCAATTTTTGTAGGCCTAATTATGTTTGAATGCCTGGACAACAGAGGCTGCTTATATTATTTATTGTGGTAATTACATGCCAGAATTTGCATTAAAGACTAGTAGGGTTGTGTTTATAGGGTTAAGAATGTTGTACTTCTTAATGTATTTACTATACAACAAAAATAGGAAATGTTGTGTGTCTACAAATATTTTAATGTCCAGTGCTGCAAAGTGAAATTATTAACGGTAATTAATTTCAACCTTTATTTACATGGAAATATTTTGCATTATCTCATTCACTAATTTCCAATTTTAATGCTCTTCTCAGTATTTTAAACCAACATGCCTAATCAGATGCTAAAAATGCAATTACTACAAACTCAAATATAATATTCATCTTTATGAATACTGCATCCAGTTTTGGTTGCCACGATGTAGAAAAGATGTGGAGACTCTAGAAAGAGTGCAGAGAAGAGCAACCAAGATGATTAGGGGACTAGAGACTAAAACATATGAAGAACGGTTGCAGGAACTGGGTATGTCTGAAAAGAAGGACCAGGGGAGACATGATAGCAGTCTTCCAATATCTCAGGGGTTGCCACAAAGAAGAGGGAGTCAAGCTAATCTCCAAAGCACTTGAGGGTAGAACAAGAAGCAATTGGTGGAAACTAATCAAGGAGAGAAGCAACTTAGAACTGAGGAGGAATCGCCTGACAGTTAGAACAATTAATCAGTGGAACTGCTTGCCTCCAGAAGTTGTGAATGCCCCAACACTGGAAGTCTTTCAGATGATGTTGGATAGCCATTTGTCTGAAACGGTATAGGGCTTCCTGTCTAGGCAGGGGGTTAGATTAGAAGACCTCCAAGGTCCCTTCCAACTCTGTTATTCTTTATATTCACATATTTTTATGAGCCCAATTTAAAGCAAATTTGTCTGAAATTGCAAAGTTTCTCTATTATTCATCATACAGTTAGAACTCAGCATTCCTGTTAAAGTTGTTGATGAGAAATAACAGGCCTTGTGTTGCATCATATTCTCTCTCTCTTTCTCTCTCTCTCCCTCCCCCCTCTCTCTCCCTCCCTCCCCCTCTCTCCCCCCTTCAACACAATGCAACACAAGAACAACAAACATGGGTAGAACTTAGTCACACAGAAAAAAATAAAGAACATTCTGGACATGAACAAGACTAGAACACATTTCTACTTTTAATGGAAGATATAATCATGAAACCTGACCTTAAATGCAAAGCCAAAAAAAAATAAGTATATTTCAAGAGCTTCACATTTAAAAGCTTTAAAAAGTATAGCAATATTTTCAACACATAATCAATTAAATCAAACTAAAAAAAAGAAGAAGCAAAAAGTTCTCTGGAATTGCCAAGATGCTTATCTATTAACTCTTTTAAAAGAATCATACATTGTGTACAACTACAGGTAGCAGCCGTTACCATTTCTGTTAACGTTCTTTTCTTTAGGAAGAATAACACATTGTCTAATTGTTTGTTGAAGACTTTGGACTTTGCTATCCATGCTCAAAAGCAGCCTGTGAAAATTCATAGAGTCCTCTAATGCAGGGGTCTCCAACCTTTGTAACTTTAAGTCTGAAGGACTTCAGCTCCCAGACTTCTCCAGCCAGCTTGGCTGGCTGGAGAAGTCTGGGAGCTGAAGTCCTTCAGACTTAAAGTTGCAAAGGTTGGAGACCCCTGCTTAATGAGTTTCTTTCTTTACAATATTGTGAACAAAGAATGCCTCCTTTATCGGCAACTGTAAAGAACCAAACTGACAGGTTGTCGTTGTTTTTTTTCCAAAAAAGCTGCTTCTTATTTCTATTCTTACTACCAATTGGGAGAATGTTGTTCACCAACCCTCAGAGAGAAAGCTATTGATCGGGGACCATCCATTTCGGCTAATGTACTTTGGTACTTTTCATAATACTGTTTTCTTAAATGTGCCTCAGCAACCATCTGATTTAAAAAATGCAAACTGTCAATAGCAACTTGATCCTTCCAGATGTGCTCAAGTGCAATCAATAAGGTCCTTCGCTGTGGTAGAGAGATGTAGATCATGAGGCGAGTGACCGTTTTGACATTCTGCTCTTTTTAGCCCCTCAAACAAGCTCCTCTTTTGCCTTCCATTTCTTCCTGTAGCCTCTAATGGATTTAGCTTTGTGGAAGAAAAAAAAACCCCGAAACCGCAAGTTGATAAAATATTTAGATTGTAAATTATACCAGCTTTGCCTCCGGGGAATGGAGTGAACCGAAATCACTCTGAAAATACTTTCGAAAGACATTAAGTATCCTGCTGTCAGACAGAGAAGCTGGGAGGAAGGAAAAACACACTTTTTTCCCATCCATTTGTATGCAACAACCAGTTAGTGCCATAAATCGGAGGCCGCTAAAAGAGAGGCAGCCCTACCTCTAATGCCATATTTATGCAAATGGTACATCTGGTGCCATCTGAGAGAAAGCCAAAAACTTCAGAGGAGCTTCAGAGGAGTATTTTAATTCCCAGGGTTCCACAGCCAGCATACTATAGACTGGGAATTATGCAAGAGAAGATCATCTCCTACATACCATAGGCTCAAACTTCTTGCAGTAAGGGAATATTCATAATGATCACTGAGCAGGTTCACAACAGGAATTGTAATATCTCAGGTTGGTTAGATAGTTTCCCCCTAAGTCTTTTGCAACCAATAAGTATTTATTCTCTGTTGAAATAAATCCAATGAAATAGAGCCACTCAAGCTCCCTAGGTATTTGATTACACTGTTGAGATGTCTTTACCTTTAGAGAACTTACTTCTCCGAAAACTAACACCTAAATCTTTCCACAAATAAGAAAAAATGCTCAGTCAAGGTGTCTGATTTGGTGTTTACAGAGAATGCTATCGCTCCAGTTACTACCCTCTTCTGCTGAGAATGGAGAGTTATTTCTAGCTTTAGTTCATGAGCCGATTTCTGAATTTACCCTAATATTTCAAAAATGAAATAAAGATAGCCAGCACCATTCAATACGCGACATTTCTACATGCATTTTGTGTAAGTGATTCTGACTCGTTTGTGTTTTTAATTAACAGTTCTGTCTCTCTCTCTCCCTCTCTCCCTGCCCTTCTATGTGAGTGTGTGTTTATCAGTGGTGGGTTTCAAATTTTGTTACAACCGGTTCTCCGTACCCACTTGCAGGCACAAACAAAAAATACCCTAAGCTTAGTTGAAGAGGAAACTGAAAATGCTATGCAATAAGACAATCTCAACTAAACTAATCTAGATAATGTGTCAGAACTGTAAACTGATATCTGGGCAAGCTACATTTTCGAATGAAATAAATTTGCCTACTTCAATGCCAATTTGGAAAGAAAAAAATGCATTCTGACTCCAGCTGTTTTCCTGGTCTTTTCAACAATTTTTGAGATCTCTAACCATACAATTCTTCCAGAAAGAATTTCTGTTCTGGATGATTCATAGAGCTGTATATACAATACAATACAATACAATACAATACAATACAATACAATACAATACAATACAATACAATACAATACAATACAATACAATAGCAGAGTTGGAAGGGACCTTGTAGGTCTTCTAGTCCAACCCCCTGCATGGGCAGGAACCTTATACCATTTCAGACAAATGGCTATCTAACATCTTCTTAAAGACTTCCAGGGTTGGGGCATTCACAACTTCTGGAGGCAAGCTGTTCCAGAGGTTAATTGTTCTAACTGTCAGGAAATTTCTCCTTAGTTCTAAGTTGCTTCTCTCCTTGATTAGTTTTCACCCATTGCTTCCTGTCCTGCCCTCAGGTGCCTTGGAGAATAGTTTGACTCCCTCTTCTTTGTGGCACCCTCTGAGATATTGGAACACTGCTATCATGTCTCCCCTGGTCCTTCTCTTCATCAAACTAGACATACCCAGCTCCTGCAACCGTTCTTCATATGTTTTAGTCTCCAGTCTTGTTAAATGTTTGATTTCAGAAACCTGGGTTGGCAGATTGTTGCCCATTGCAAAGTAAAAACTTACATATAATAAGGATGAACAAAAATTTCTTTCCCATACCCGTCTGTCTATTATAATAAAGCATTCAGAGCAATGTGGTTGCCCAGAAGAAAAAAGGAAACGAGACAGACAGAAATTCCAAATAAAACTATTGTTGTAGTTATCTAATGACAGCTAAGTTGGAAAGAGAGACAATAGCAATATGTGGGACAGCATAAAGAAAAAATAACAGCAGCAACAGCAGCAGCAGCAACGTAATATACAATAGTCACTACTTCAGCTTTACTAGTGTGAAAAACCCCTTCCACGCATGCACTCAGCCTTCCTCACATGCACTTTGATGTGTGTGACTTCTGACATGCGTCTGATGTCAAAAGTGTGCCTAAATAGGATGGTAAAGAGTCGGAATGGGTGGGCAGGCCCACCTGTGATTTCCGCTACTGGTTCAGGCGAACCGATTCGAACCGGCTGAATCTCTGATGTTTATGCATCTATGCATGCAAATAGCTATTTCCGTACAATAAGCATGTTAATTTGTGTGGATTGTATTGATCTTCTACTAGTTTACTTAGGAATGCGATTAACTATTCCTGCTGCATATTCTTAACTGCACAGGAATAAGAAGAAAATGAGGGCTTTTGCTTTTATTCATCGAGGAAACAAGGAGATGTCAATTGATCTTCTGAAGTATCACACTATCTTTAATTAAGTGCCAAGAGCTGAAATGGAAGGCATCTATTGGCACCAAATTCAAATATAGTCCTTCTCGTCTCCAGATTTTTTCTCCCATAGTGAACATATTGCACATAGATTTGATGTGTTGATTTGTATGTTTATATTACTGTTTGAACAGATGATTCCCATTTCAGCATTAACAATAATTAATCAAAGGTGTGGTAGATGCCATGTGTGAAAAACAGCACAACCACACAGATGGTTTGAAAGAGTAATCAAACTTAATAAGGAACTCAGTCCAGAAAGATTCATTTCTAAAAGTATGGCAAAACAAGAACCAAGAACTGTCCAATGTATTTATTTATATTTCATTTGTTCAATTCATATAGCTGCCCAATTCAGCCAAGTGACTCTTGTGGTTTACAGTTCTGAAATTCTAAAAATTTAATGGACATTAAAGCAATAAAAACATCCACAAAACAAATAAGTATAAATAGCAGCTCTGGTGATTAATCAATTAATAGTAAAGTCAAGTAATGGTGCACTTCACACTTTCTGAATCCTAGGACTGGGTACATTTAAATTGTAATCTTAATCTGAGGAACAGGAATAATGAACAAACTATAAAACTAGCCACTATTTTCTTCTCTTGAGTTGAAAATGAGATTTGTATTACTTTGTTTCATAATCCCCATTACATTAACAGTATCACGTCCAATGGGACATATTGGTCTACCTGCTTCTCGGTGTATCCCTGGTCTAGCTTGCAGACTTATTATTTAAGACATACAATAGCAGAGTTGGAAAGGACCTTGGAGGTCATCTAGTCCAACTCCCTGCCTAGGCAGGAAACCCTATACCATTTCAGACAAATGGCTATCCAGCATCTTCTTGAAGCATTGGGGCATTCACAACTTCTGGAGGCAACTTCTGTTCCACTGATTAATTGTTCTCACTGTCAGGAAATTTCTCCTTAGTTCTAAGTTGCTTCTCTCCTTGGTAAGTTTCCACCCATTGCTTCTTGTTCTGCCCTCAGGTGCCTTGGAGAATAGTTTGACTCTCTCTTCTTTGTGGTAACCCCTGAGATATCGGAAGACTGCTATCATGTCTCCCCTGGTCCTTCTTTTCATTAAACTAGACCTACCCAGTTCCTGCAACCGTTCTTCATATATTTTAGCTTCCGGTCCCCTAATCCTCTTTGTTGCTCTTCTCTGCACTCTTTCCAGAGTCTCCACGTCTTTTCTACATCATGGTGACCAAAACTGAATGCAATATTCCAAGTGTGGCCTTACCAAGGCATTATAAAGTGCTGCAACCCAAACTTGGGATTGGTGTTACTCGTTGAAATTTCACTGAGAGGGTGTTTTGCGCCCATGCTGCTCACTTCACTTGTGTGCACGCCTACCATGTGTTGCTGCGTATGCACAGTGAAATGACTGAAAACTGTTTTGCACATGCACGGAAACATGCCGGCGATGGCAGAAGAGACTGGGGAACCGGCTAGGGGGCGTGGCAGGCCTGTGTCGCTGCTGGTTTTATTTTATTTATTTATTTTATTTTATTTTTCACATTTATATACCACCCTATCTCAGGGCGGTGCACAGGGAGTAATAAAATACTATAACACTAATAAAATACATGCCTCATAAAAAAAGCATTTATTTTCTGAACTCAAATGTGGCAACGTGCTGATTATATACAGTATAAAACCCTAGTCATTATTTTAGGCATTCTGATGCTAATTTAATGCAGCATATAATTCAAACTGCATCAAATTAGTGTCAAACTGTTAAATGCTATTTGGGGCAGTTGTCTGACACGTTTGACAATGCTTACTCATCAGTCACTTACTAGCTCTGTTAGTATATGCACATGTTTACATTTACACGCAGACACCACAATATATTTATACGGTAAAGGTAAAAAGTTCCCCTGCACGTGTGTGGTAGATATTTCCAGTCCTAGGGGTGGTGCTCATTTCCCTTTGTAAGCCAAAGAGCCAGCGCTGTCCGAAGATGTCTCTGTGGTCATGTGGCATGACTAAACATTGAAGGCACATGAAGCATTGTTACCTTCCCACCAAAGTGGTCCTGATTTTTCTACTTGTGCTTTTACGTGCTTTTGAACTGCTAGGTTGGCAGAAGCTGGGACAAGTAGCAGGAGCTCCTTCCGTTATGTGACGCTAGAGATTCAAACCGCTGAAATTCCAACCTTCTGATCGACAGGCTCAGCATCTTAGCGTATCCTACCCCACACATCCCTTCGGCCGATTCACTCCCACAGAGAGGGACTTCCCCGGGTGCCGTCCACTAGGCAATGCCAGCGGGTGACGCCCAGGGGAAGGGCCTTCTCTGTGGCAAGCCCGACCCTCTGGAACGACCTACCCCCCGAACTTAGATCTACCACGGACCTCCGCTCCTTCCGCCAGCAACTAAAAACCTATTTTTTCCAACAGGCCGGCCTGGCCTAATCTACCGTACCTAGCCTTAGTTTTTAGCAGAGAACTTCGTACATTGGTTTTATGGATTAGTTTTAATGAGGTAGATTTTAGCACAGGGTGTTAATTTAATATAGTTTTAAGTATGTTTTTTTACATTTCCTGTGCACCGCCCCGAGTCCCTTTGGGGAGAGGGGGCGGTTAATAAGTCGAATAAATAATAATAATAATAATAACAACAACAACAACAGCAGCAACAACAACAACAACAACAACAACAACAACAATAATAATAATAATAATAATAATAATAATAATAATAATAATAATAATATAACTGAGCTACCGCTTCCTGAATATATTTATGCACACACATTTTAACCCAGTTTATTGTAAAAAAAAAATTTGGGCAGGAAAATAAAAGAGCAGTATTATAGACCTGTCAGTTTTTGCCATTTACTGATAATAATGCTTTACCTCAGGTAACCAGGTATTTTGAGTTTAGCAGAGGTTTTAGATTTTGGAAAGGGTCCTAATTAAGAAGGTTTAATGGTGATATTCTGACAGTTTCTACACTTCCAAATATTTCATATAGGCATTTAAAAAAAATATATTCACAATTCTGAAAAGCTTTCTTTTAATAAGTAAAAGTAAAGAAAATTTCTCTGTCTTTGACCACAAAAGAGAGGTAGCAAAATATATTTTTAATAGCTTTATCCGATTGGTTAGAAACCAATCTCTACTATAGGGAGAATATGAACAAAATGCCTGATCTGACTGGTTTGTTTTAATCCTATACATATAAAAATGTGTATATTGGGGATTTAAAAAAAACAAAACCCAACAGATATAGAAGCAAATTAAAATGCATTTGATAATAGAAAAATAAGAATATGAATAATCCACCTGAAGGATTATTTCCTTTCGTATTTCCTTATCGGGAAACCAAAGTCAGCTTCGGATACCTTCTTGGCAGTCTCTATACCAAATGTTTTGAGGAAAATGATTGGAAAAGAGTTAACATGTCACATACTGAAAAAATACCTTTCCCAACGGAGTCATGGACCATTTTGATGTGATATCTTTGGAGGCATTTGAAGGACGCTCTATCATTTCCCTCTTAGCTGTCTTTTCTAAAGGCTAAAAGATCGCCAGTTCTTTCTTTTCATAGCACTTATTTTTTGGATAAGATAAGCTTCATTCTCATTCCTTGTTTGTCTGAATGCTTCTTAAAATGTATGTCCACTACCGGACATTGCACTTGAGGTGGGGACTGCCAAATCAGAGCAGAATGGACCAATTATATCCAGTGATTCAGAAATTACACTTCCTTTGGTGATTTAATTTCAGTTCAGTGACTTGTATTGCAATGTCTTTTATTTATGCCCGTGTGGCATTCAGTCAACTCTCTACATGGGGCTCCCCTTGAGGTGCACCTGAAAGCTACAGCTAGTTCAGAATGCGGCCGCGCGGGTGATTATGGGTGCCCCAAGGCAAGCCCAAATAACACCTCTCCTGCCGAGCTGCACTGGCTGCCTGTGGCGTTTCGAGTGCGCTTCAAGGTGTTGACGACCATCTTCAAAGCACTCCATGGCTCGGGACCTAGCTATATACGCGACCGCCTCCTGCCCCATACATCCCTTCGTCTGATCCGCTCCCACAGAGAGGGCCTTCTCCGGGTACCGTCGGCCGGGCAATGCTGGTTGGCGACACCTAGGGGAAGGGCCTTCTCTGTGGCGGGCCCGGCCCTCTGGAATGACCTTCCCCCCGACCTTCGCACTACCTCGGACCTCCGCCTCTTCTGCCAACGTCTTAAGACGTACCTATTCCAACAAGCCGGCCTAGCGTAGCTCCCCGTTTCTCACTATATTTATTAATTTTATTTTTTTAGGGTTTTAAAGGGTTTTTAGCACAGGTTTTAATTTAATTTAATATGTTTTTAATAGTATATATTGTTTTGTTATGGTTTTTAATAATGCCTGTGCGCCGCCCTGAGTCCTAACAAGGAGAAGGGCGGGGTATAAATTCAAAAAATTAAAATATTAAAAATGAACTTCAGGGTCTATTTTAAAAGATTAGTTCGGCTTGTTTTCCATGCTCCTTTGGCGTCTAGTCATGGCGGCCACATGACCACGGAGACGTCTTCGGACAGCATTGGCTCTTCGGCTTTGAAACAGAGATGAGCACTGCCCCCTAGAGTCAGGAACGATGAGCACATATGTGTGAGGGGAACCTGTACCTTTAGGATTTTCAAGAAAATTAAAACATTCTTCAAAACAAAAAAGTGAATGCTAGAGAGAAACAGTGATTAAGAAAATAGCACAGGTAATCTTATCTTCCTAGGTTGAGAAATATGAAGAGAGGAACACAAGACAGTAGCCACTATTAAAACAACTTTTATTTCCTACAAATCCAGAGATAAACTGAAAAGTCTTCGGTTTTACGGACAATATTTTCATCCTTTCCATCTAACCACTGGATTCATCTTGATCTTCCATTTTTGACATCAGCAGCTTGTGAAATCAAATGTGTGGCTTTGGAGAAGGAGAAGAGAAATCAATACTGAAGTGGGGATATATATAGTTATTACCAAGTAAATGGGAAAATATGTGAAAGAAAAAAGATAGACAAAGAAGTGGTACCTTTTGCACCACCTGCTATATTTTATGAAAGCCTTTGAATGAAGATACGTGTTTCATCATCGCTGGCTTAAATCTATTTGAGTATTTATCTTTTATTATTTTTTATTATTTTTCGAATTTATACCCTGCCCTTCTCCTTGTTAGGACCCAGGGCGGCGCACAGGCATTATTAAAACCATAACAAAAGAACAGTATACATTATTAAAAATATATTAAATTATAAATCCCGTGCTAAAAAACCCATTTAAACCCTGCAAATTAACAATTTATAGATAAAAGTCAGAAACGGGGGGCTATGCTAGGCCGGCTTGTTGGAATAGATACGTCTTAAGATGTTGGCGGTAGAGGTGGAGGTCCGGGGTGGTGCGTAGGTCGGGGAGTAGGTCGTTCCAGAGGGCCGGGCCCGCCCCAGAGAAGGCCCTTCCCCTGGGCATCGCCAACCGGCATTGCCCGGCCGACAGTACCCGGAGAAGACCCTCTCTGTGGGAGCGGATCGGACGAAGGGATGTATGGGGCAGGAGGCGGTCTCGTATATAGCAAATCTTGCAGATTTGCCATTAATGCCAGTAGTAATAAGGCACCTAATTTACCAAGGCACCTGAGGGTAGAACAAGAAGCAATGGGTGGAAACTAATCAAGGAGAGAAGCAACTTAGAACTGAGGAGAAATTTCCTGACAGTCAGAACAATTCATCAGTGGAACAGAAGTTGCCTCCAGAAGTTGTGAATGCCCCAACACTGGAAGTCTTTAAGAAGATGTTGGATAGCCATTTTTCTGAAACGGTATAGGGCTTCCTGCCTAGGCAGGGGGTTGGACTAGAAGACCTCCAAGGTCCCTTCCAACTCTGCTATTGTATTGTAACAATGGTCTGTAGAAGAGCTATTTCTACCTCTCAATGTTTACTTAGAAGTACGGTAAGTGCCAGTTTGTTTATTCCCAACTGGGTCTACAGATTTTATTCAATTTCACATTTGAATCAATGGGGCTAAGACTGTTTACAAAACATGGTCTAGTTCTCTAACAAATATATATAAAGTTCATGGCCTCAAACAGCCTTTGGGGGCTTGAATGAGTTTTGTAGACCTATTGACATGTAGTACAAACTCTGACTGGACATATACAGTACGTATCCATCCACCCTGAGGCAAAATTCTTTGAGACGAAACCTGCCCTTGGAGTCCTTAACCTGTTGGTGATCTGTTGTCAAAATGTTTTCAGAACTATTTCTGGACATGGGGGTGATATCTGGCATAAATCCTTTTGAGTTGTGAGTTTTATGTCTGGAGACAAAAAATATGCTCTAAGATGTCTCTTATTTAAAATGTGCACTTCAAATTGCAGGAGTCATATTTGGCCTGCAAAATTCTGGACAATGAGAATATGGTTAAAAAAAAAGAGATGTAGAAAATACTTAACAGCTGTCTAAATTCAAGTGATCACCTGGAGGTATGCGAGAAAAATATCCCAGATATTTTCTGTGATGTGTCATACCATTTTCTTTTCCTTTAGCATCTGATTTTCACTCATGACTGATAAACAATTCAGTCTGCTGAGGCTACTTTAATATATCAGGAAATTGCTAATATTGTCATTGTTCTCCTCCTTTTCCTTGGTCTTTGTTTCATTTTTTTCGTTTTGGCGTGAATGTGAATTATGTAATTAGTATCCTACTGTAGACATCGTAGGGGAAAAGCTATGTTATCTATGTTAACCAAAAGTTAGGATTCGCACCACAACTTTTAAAAGCTACCAAATCCTATTAGAAAGGCATAAGGTTTATGAGTTCTTGCTCATTCTGTCAGATGCATTAAGTGGCAAAATTGATATAGGCTTTAAATTGGGATAAGGTTGTGTGGGGGGGGGGGCATAGAAAGAAGACTGTGTGATTATGCATGTGTAAGTTACATGTGATACAGATTAGAACTATTTCATTAATTGCACTGAATTGTACAATTGTTGGTTTTTATTAAGACCTTCCAAGATTTATTGAAACATTAGTTGATAATCCAACATTCCCTTGGTATTTATTTATAGGGGGGAAATTTCCAGACCAAACGTCATTTCTAATGTTGGATTTTCCCCCTTACCAGAAGGAGTCCCCTTGTGGAATACTGTGAAGCCGTTACCATGGCAACTCCACTGTGCTGTACAGTAGAATCCAGCATGGCAGTATGGCACAACAGGCTGTATCTTAACAGAACACCCTTCCCTGAGGGGTGAAAGGGTGTCTTACCCCAACAGGATTTTTCTCCAGAGGATAAGTCATCTGTGTACCAATTTTTGGTTTTAATTGCTTGAGGCGTTCCAGAGTTATGCTGGAACATACACAAACACACAAAGTGATAGATAGATAGATAGATAGATAGATAGATAGATAGATAGATAGATAGATAGATAGATAGATAGATAGATAGATATGGATGGATAGATAGATATGGATGGATGGATGGATGGATGGATGGATAGATAGATAGATAGATAGATAGATAGATAGATAGATAGATAGATAGATAGATATGGATGGATAGATAGATAGATAGATAGATAGATAGATAGATAGATAGATAGATAGATGATAGATAGATAGATGATAGATAGATAGATAGATAGATAGATAGATAGATAGATAGATAGATAGATAGATATGGATGAATAGATAGATAGATAGATAGATAGATAGATAGATAGATAGATAGATAGATAGATAGATAGATATGGATGGATAGATAGATAGATAGATAGATAGATAGATAGATAGATAGATAGATAGATAGATAGATATGGATGGATAAATAGATAGATAGATAGATAGATAGATAGATAGATAGATAGATAGATAGATAGATATGGATGGATGGATGGATAGATAGATAGACGGATGGATGGATGGATGGATGGATAGTACAATAGTACCTCTGATCACGAATGCTTCTGACCATCACCAAATCGGGTTCTGACCAAAAAAATCACTTTTTTCCCCCTTTCACATCATTTTCCAAAATTAGGTTCTGGCCACAACCAAATTGGGTTGCGACCAGAATTATGGAATGAATTATGGTCATTACCTTATTGTCATTATTATTGTACTGCGAATAACGGGAGTGAAAGGAATAAAAATAGTTGCTGTTGTGTACAGACATGGAACAAATTATTTCAAGGAATACAAACAGAAATATAGAAACTATTGCTTTCTGAACTACCAAGTCTAAATGGTAAAAGTTGTGTTTTCTTAGAACAATGGTAGTGTTTATTTATTTCTGAATATCTCAAGATAGTAGCGCTATGAGTGTTCCTGAGAAATAATGACATGAAACTCAGCTATGGTGACCAAAGTTGGAGGGATCATCCACTTTCCTTAGAGTGCTGATTTTGGCAACTGTATTTTGTTATTTACAACAATAGAATGTTGTATCTGAAAGCCAGAAGTTAATGAGCATCATTGCAATGTATGCGAGCTCATATCCTCAGGCAGGAAAAAAATAGTGCTCGTGGCCATGAATCCATTTGCATCCAATTACAAAGCATCTTTTTCTAACCTGTAGAAATAAGCAAGAATAGTCAGAAAATAGATTTGGATCAGAAGAGAAATGTGGAATTCTATCATTTGTTTCTTTCAATAACGTACACGCATGACCTATGTAGCTAACAAAACCAGTATACAGAAGAACACGAGGTGAGATACATGCAGATAATTTAACAATGACGAACCTCTTACTTGAATTGCATCACGTCACCTGAAGGAAGTGGCAGGTTTTCCAGGCCTTCAGAGTTCTGGCCATGCATATCTCAGATTGTTCTACAGAGCAGCTATCGCGACATAGAAGGAACACCGTTGAATTTGAGAAAAAACCTAAAATATCCCTACAATTCAAATTTGGTGTGTTGGGCAGAACCATTGCAACTGGTAGCCTACAAGCATCCTCTTCTGTGCCATGTTGTTGTTAGTTGCAACAACAACACAGCATGAACATGGAAGATGACCAGCCCCATTGCACCGGTTGCAATGGGATCTGAAATCCACCATTGAACTGATTGTTTAGTCTCCAAATACGTTTTACGATATTGTAGAAGTCTAAAAGATGTTATCTCCATCTTAGGAAGATCCCCTGATCCCCTGGGAACGTTGAAACCGTAGACATGTTTGATGAGCAGCAACAAAGTGAGAAGAAGGGATGTAGAGCAGGGGTCTCCAACCTTTGCAACTTTAAGTCTGAAGGACTTCAGCTCCCAGAATCCTTCAGACTTAAAGTTGCAAAGGTTGGAGACCCCTGATGTAGAGAAAAGAGAGGAACAAGGTTAGAAGAACAGATTGTAACAGAGAGGGTTGGATGAGCAATAGAACTATAGTGGGGGAAGAGAATGTTCCATGTTTATTATAAACTTCTATTGAACTGTGAATATTTATTGCCAGAGAGTATGACTCTAGAAGAAGAAGCATCGAAAATCATTTTAACGAGGAAATATGAACTTCTGTTAAGATTCTTTTCATAGCATCCCACCTCAAAATGATTGTTTTTCTTGCAATTGAAATACTGTCTTTTCCCCCCCCCCCTGATGTGACTTTAATTCTAGCTTTATATTAAATTTAAAGTTCTACTTTCATATTCTTCCAATGTAGAATAAAGGAGAAAAGGTCAAGTGGAAATTTTAGCTAAGCTAAAAATGTTCAGATGTTTAAGCTGAATATTAGCTTTGGTATGAATAGGTCAGATTTAATGAGGGAACGTTCAAGGCAAGGCAGGGGATTTTATTCATTTTTTTAAATATGAAAATAAAACCAAGAAAAATCTAAGAAAAAGGACAGATAGGCACAGTGAAATGTGTCGTCCCCAAAAGTGACATTTTGTGTGATGAAAAAGGAATTTATTTTATTAATTTTCAGAAGTTTTATCAGTGTTTTCAGCTTGGATGGTCTTCTAAGAATTTACAGAATGCCATTAAGTAAATAAGTTTAAAGAATGCAAGTAAGCTAGTAATATGAATGTCAATTTTTTTTAGCTTAAATTAAATTATTGATCTTTCCAAATATCTAGTCTTATCCCCTTTGTACTTACTTAGCTGTTATCTCCACTGGATAATGGGAAAATATTTACAGAACGAGCAGAGGACGTATATGATTGCATTAGTTTTTACATTAATAAAAAATATATAAAGGGTAACTTTTTGAATTTTATATTTTTCATCTGTATTTTTTGAGTGGGAGAAATTACATTATATCCCTTCTATTTAACTAGAGTCAAATAATCTGTCTGTCTATCTATCTATCTATCTATCTATCTATCTATCTATCTATCTATCTATCTATCTATCTATCATCTATCTATCTATCTATCTATCTATCTATCTATCTATCTATCTATCTATCTATCTATCTATCTATCTATCATCTATCTATCTATCTATCTATCTATCTATCTATCTATCTAAATGTCTCTCTCTCTCTCTCTCTCTCTCTCTCTCTCTCTCTCTCTCTCTCTCTCTCTCTTTCTCTCTCTCTCTCTCTCTCTCCCTGTGTGTGTGTTTGTGTGTGTAAGAAATAGAAATGCCTTAGCTCAGTATGCAAGTTTATCTTCAAATAATGTGTGTGTGTGTTTGTGTGTATGTTCCAGTATAACTCTGGAACGCCTTGAGCAATTTCCACCAAGCATTGTAGACAGATGACTTACTCTCTGAAAACAAATATTGTGGGGGGTAAGACACCCCTAAAACCCCTGGGGAGGGGGAAGGTGTTCTGTTAAGTTCTGTGCCATAAAATGGCTTCTACTGTACAGCGCAGTGGAGTTGACATGGCTTCACAGCACTTCAGAAGGGGGATCCCTCTGGTAAGGGGGAAAATTACATTTGATCCAGACATGTTTCCCCTATAAATAAATATCCAGGCAACACTGGGTTGTCGGCTAGTTGACAATATAAGACGAAGGCCCGATATTTGTCATAACTTTGAAAACTGGGTCTGCTCCTTCAGTTCATTGGATCAAGATTCACCAGCCCAAATCTCTTGCTGAAAGTAACGTGGCACCAATTCTTTTTATTATCCGAAATTCTTAAAGTAATGAGGACATAGTATGACATTCCATGGAAAGAATAACCAGACGTGTCTATTTAATTGTCTCCTTTCAAAGAACCGTCTCTCTTTTTCTTTTCATTTTTTTAATCAGAGATACGGCAGAGAACATCAATAAAGAGTAGATTTGGCATGTGGTGAACGCCAGGCCTCAATGCACCATACCAGTTGCAACAGGATCTGGAACCCAACACTGAAGTGGGCTACACATGCCAGCAGATTCAAGTTAGGGATTTTACCAATTTTTGACATGCTGAGACTCAAAATCCTGCCATCACTGTTCAAAAGACGACAAAGTGCTTGAAACAACCACAAAATTGTGGTGCGGTGAGAAAGACAAGTCCTTTGAAGTGAAAAGGTTAAAAACTATTCGTGAATTTTGTTTATGCAACGAAGGCAGTAAATATACAAAATGTACATGTGCAATCTTTAAAAGATCCTGCCCCATACATCCTCACGACCGATTCGCTCCCACAGAGAGGGACTTCTCCGGGTGCCGTCCACTAGACTTTGTCAGCGGGCGACGCCCAGGGGAAGGGCCTTCTCTGTGGCGGGCCCGGCCCTCTGGAACGACCTTCCCCCTGATATCAGAACGACCACGGACCTCCGCTCCTTCCGTACGAAATTAAAGACCCATTTCTTTCGACTGGCTGGCCTTGGATAGTCTCTCTGTCTACAGATTTTAAATGTATTTTAATGGGTTTTTAATTTTTTAGCACGGGATAACATTGTTTAATTGTGTTTTAAAGGTAATATTTTTGTATTTATTGTTTATATTGTTTTTAGTTCCTCCTGTGCACCGCCCCGGGTCCCTGTGGGGAGAGGGAGCGGTTAATAAATTCAAAGTTATTATTATTATTATTATTATTATTATAAAAAAAAATATCTAAAACTTCATTGGTTAATTATTAATGCCATAGCATCATTTTTAGCTTGAAGGCTGCTGATGCTAGCAACTCTCAGCTCTGCTTAAGTACCCTTTGACGACAACGCTGCCAAATTAAAATGTCACTTTCTATTTTAAAAAATCTATAACAGAAAGTTTTTAATCTTCATTGTAGACTTAGGAATAGGGAGTCAAAGTTTAAATTCAGGTGAGATCAGCTTATGACATAAAGTCAGAGAACAGATTGAAAATTTCAGAGAAGGGAACCTTCCCAACTCACTCAAACTTGCATTTAAATAGTCCGAATAAGTGAAGCCTTATGTGCTGTGTGTAACCGACCATGAAATTTGTTTGGTAACCCTGTAAAAAAAATTGTGTTTTATCTATTCATGGGAATTCTGATGGGTTTCCATCTCTGGTAACCTTTTCTGTAGTCTATATATCAATTGGACCAGGTGTGGGCAAACTTTGCAACTTGCTGGACTTTCTTCTTCTTCTTCTTCTTCTTCTTCTTCTTCTTCTTCTTCTTCTTCTTCTTCTTCTTCTTCTTCTTCTTCT
The DNA here is from genome assembly GCA_039707465.1 of Rhabdophis nuchalis. NCBI lineage: Eukaryota > Metazoa > Chordata > Lepidosauria > Squamata > Natricidae > Rhabdophis > Rhabdophis nuchalis. Next base: position 7,802,539 of record CM077661.1, read on the forward strand.
TCTTCTTCTTCTTCTTCTTCTTCTTCTTCTTCTTCTTCTTCTTCTTCTTCTTCTTATTATTATTATTATTATTATTATTATTATTATTATTATTATTATTATTATTATTATTATTTATTAATTAGATTTTTATACCGCCCTTCTCCCTTTCGGGACTCAGGGCGGTGTACAGGCAACGATAAAAATCAATAGTATAAAACATAAAATATGTTAAAAATATATTAAATGATTAGCCTGTCCTAAAACCCTACTAAAACCCCTACTAAAAACAATTAAAACTACGCCAGGCCGGCCACACGAAATAAATAGGTCTTCAAGGCCCAACGGAAAAGGCACAGGCTGATAATTTCTTTTCCTTGAAATAAACAAAACATATACACCCTGGGATGACTCCTCCAGTCAGGATTTAGGAAGACTATCTCTAACTTTGTTTTTTTTTTTCTCATGGGAAGGGACCTTTGCAGGTCATCTAGTCCAACCCACATCTGCCTCCACCTAGGATCAAACTCACATCTTCGGTTTTGTCAAATGGGAGCCCAAATATCTAACTATATCCCACAATACTCTATCCAAAATATGTGTCATTAAAGGTCAAGGCTCTCTTTGCACATATGTTCTAGTTGTTCTCGACTCTAGGGGGCAGTGCTCATCTCTGTTTCAAAGTCAAAGAGACAGCACTGTCTGAAGATGTCTCCATGGTCATATGGCCAGCATGACTAAATGCCGAAGGCGCATGGAACTCTGTTACCTTCCTATTTTTCTACTTGCATTTTTATATGTTTTTGAACTGCTAGGTTGGCAGAAGCTGAGGCAAGTAGCGGGAGCTCACTCAGTTACGTGGCGCTAGGGAGTTGAACCGCCGAATTGCCGACCTTTCTGATCGACAAGCTCAGCATCTTAGCCACTGAGCCTTTTTATGTGTCGTTAAATGTGTACTAATGAAGGAATACCTGACTTACTGTATCTTAACTCTCTGTTGCTCTTGATCATGATATGACAGTATGTGTGTGATGAGATGCCTGAATCTGTCAAGTTTGACAGCAGATGTCATTAGTTAACCTGATACCAACACGAGCAAAATTAATTTTGCTTTCCAGATGCATAGTCTTGACACGTCTGCAAATTCCTCTAACTCCTTAAAATAGTTAGCTGAATTGGAGGACCTTGAGAGTGTTAAAACCATATTGCCCATTTTATTCCATAAATCTGATCGTTTAATCTCAGTGCTATTGGCTTCAGTAGCCAAGTTTGAATAATCAAAGAAGCATGGCACTTACAATCATGATGGAAGTTGAACCATAACTGTTCAGTCTTTTAATTGGTCCATACATATGTTCAATCATCTTACAAAAACCAGACCCAAGTTTAAATTTATTTAATATTTGTTTTTTTTTAAATGGTAGCGCCATAGAACCAACGGCTTTAAATATCTCTAAAGAATACACAGTATGGTTAGTGAAGATTTGTTACTTTTACTAATTTGTCTAATATTTAATAATATTGTGATAGAGATGGAAGTATTTTGATCTAGAATAAAACCAGATTAATCCATAGAAATAATTTTAGGTATAAGCAGTAGCTAACAATCTACTGTGTAGTTTATCCAAAAATATGACATACCCCAAAGTAAATTCTAGCTTGATATTTACACGTGCACCCAATATAATCCCTACCTCCTCCCCATATAAGCCCTACTTAAGCCCCTGCCCAATGTATTCCATCCTATTGGTTATGATTGGCTAATTTCTATAAAAAAGAGAGGTTGAATTGTTTTTTTTTTCTGGACGCCTATCCAAAAGCTGATAGCTTTACATAGAATAAACATATCTCCTTTACTCTTCCATTAATCATAATTAAACTACTCATGATTAAGTTATTTATTTCAATGGATCTATTAATAAGACTATTATTTTATTATTCCTTTTCCAGGGTATGGTTTGAATATATGCAAACATGTAGATTTTCCAGTTTCAGAGATAATCAGAGAATACAAAAAGTTTTAAAGTCATTCCTATTCTTTTGTGACCTTTTAAATTTTAAATATAACTAAAAGAATTGCCTTTTCCATCTCTGTTTGGACAGAGTTTTTAAATTAGTTTTAATGAGTTGTGCAGCTGTCAAATATGATATTTGTTAACTGAAAAATAGGTCCTAAAGTATTCAGTGGTATTTGCTGCCAATAAGTATGGGACTGTAATCTTCAATTAACGTGGATTTAAACTAATGTATTTCAGGGAAGATTTTTTTAATCTTCACCAACCAAATAATAATTTAAAAATATATACCAAGTTTACACAAATGCACAAAAATCAGTTTAATTTGCAATAAATTTACATATAGTCTCCAAAGTAATAGACCTTTTTAATTTTAAACACGTCTCTTTTCTCTGCTGCAATACTTCCATAGTAACATTGTATTATATTATATTATATACAAGTATGTGTGTGTGTGTGTATATGTTAGTTTTATGAGCTGATCAATAAATAAATCAGAGAGACTAGGATAGATCTATTTCGAGCTTATTAGCTCTCATCAGCTAGTCAAAACTAACGCACATATTAAAAAAATCACACAATGGAACTCATGGCTTTCTGTCTAGATGGTCTCTGGTGATGAGCCGATAGACACAAAAGGAAACAGTATGTCTCCTCCCTTAATTGGGGCCCTAACAGGATGTTGTGGAATAATTATATATATATATAATTATATATATGTGTTAGTTTTATGAGCTGATCAATAAAACTAATACATAAAACTAACACACATATCTAAAATATTATACAACGTAATTCTTGGCTTGCTGTCTGGATGGTCTCTAGTGATGAGCCGATAGGCAGGAAAGGAAACAGTATGTCTCCTCCCTTAATTGGGGCCTAATAATAACAGGTTGTTGTGAAACAATTATCTATAATTATATATATGTATATATAATTATACATATACATACATAATATATATATATATATACATATACATGCGCATGTGAAGATATATATAGATACACACACACACACAAATATATATTCACATATATATGTGTGTGTGTGTGTGTGTGTATCTATATATATCTTCACATGCTCATGTATATGTATATACACACCCTTTTTTTTTGGTAAGGATCTTTATTCTACCTCCCCACTAAAAAGCCTATTGTTGAAAATGTAGCTCAAATAATTACTCAGTATGGTGAATCAAGGATTGTTGATCATAGATTGAACTTTATTTGTGGGTGCTTTAGTGTAGCAGTACTCATTTGTTGAGAAAATCAAATAAAATTATCTACACTTGCCAAATGAAAAAACTCCAGTAAGCACTATAAGCAATTAGAACTGTACAATTGAGTTGGGTCATAGTATTTTGTCATTATTGTCTTGATGCTTGTTTAGGGACAGAAGAAGAAGATGTGCCAGTTTGAGAAACTTTGCTATTCCCTTTGTCTCATGGATTCTCATTATAAAATCAATAGAAATCAAGCACTGAGATCAGGGAGCAGTGAAAATCATTAAAATGGTCATTAAAGTCTCTATCTTTCTTCCTAAGGGACTCAGAGTGTTCTCTCCACAGTTACAACTGTTTTACCAAAATGGAAAAAATAAACTGTAGTAGCTGCAGTTCTCTTATTATTAAGAGCAACTTGGGTGTCCTCCTAGATGCCCGGCTGTCCATGGAAGATCAAGTGACAGCCGTGGCCAGGAGGGCGTTTTACCAGGGTCGCCTGGTTCGCCAGTTGCGCCCCCTATTGGATCGGGACGCCCTTCGCACAGTCACTCATGCTCTCGTGACATCCCGACTGGACTATTGCAACTCTCTCTACATGGGGCTCCCCTTGAGGTGCACCCGGAGACTTCAGATGGTCCAGAATGCAGCCGCGCGGGCAATTCTGGGAACCTCCAGGTTTACCCACATAACACCGCTCTTGCGCGAGCTGCACTGGCTGCCTGTCATCTTCCGGGTGCGCTTCAAGTATTAGTCATCATTTTTAAAGCACTCCATGGCTCGGGACCTAGCTATCTGCGGGATCGGATCCTGCCTCACACATCCTCACGGCCGATTCGCTCCCACAGAGAGGGACTTCTCCGGGTGCCATCCACTAGACTTTGTCAGCGGGCGACGCCCAGGGGAAGGGCTCTCTCTGTGGCGGGCCCAGCCCTCTGGAACGACCTTCCCCCCGACATTAGAACGACCACGGACCTCCGCTCCTTCCGTCTAAAATTAAAAACACATCTTTTCTGCTTGGCCGGCCTAGGGTAGTCTCTCTCTATGGGGTTTTAGTTACTTATAATTGGGAATTTTAGTATTTTAATGGGGCATTTTTTAGCACAGGTATATGTTTAATTTGTTTTTAATGTGTTTGTATATTTATGGTTTTAGTTTTCCCTGTGCACCGCTCCGAGTCCCTATGGGGAAAGGGAGCGGTCAACAAATTATTATTATTATTATTATTATTATTATTATTATTATTATTATTATTATTATTATTATTATTATTATTATTATTATTATTATTATTATTATTATCCATATAAATGCATTTGCATGTCGAAACCTTGCCGACTCATAAACTATACCTATATATCAATGTTCAACTCTTCAGGGAGCTGGTAATTTTACCCATACATCCCTTCGACCGATCCGCTCCCACAGAGAGGGCCTTCTCCGGGTACCGTCGGCTGGGCAATGCCGGTTGGCGACGCCCAGGGGAAGGGCCTTCTCTGTGGCGGGCCCAGCCCTCTGGAATGACCTACCCCCCGATTTACGCACTACCTCGGACCTCCGCCTCTTCCGCCAGCGTCTCAAAACGTATTTATTCCAACAAGCCAGCCTAGCATAGCCCCCTGTTTCTGACTTTTATTTGTATACATTTTAATTCTTAAGGTTTTATAAGGTTTTTTTTAGCATGGGATATAATTTAATAGTTTTTTAATAATGTATTTTTGTAATTTTGTATGGTTTTTTAATATTGCCTGTGCGCCGCCCTGGGTCCTTGCAAAGAGAAGGGCGGGGTATAAATTTGAAAAAAATAATAATAAATAAAAATAAATACTCAGCGATGAAGGTCACATAATGCGGGATCGGATCCTGCCCCATACTTCCTCACGGCCGATTCGCTCCCACAGAGAGGGACTTCTCCGGGTGCCGTCCACTAGAATTTGTCAGCGGGCGACGTCCAGGGGAAGGGCCTTCTCTGTGGCAGGCCCAGCCCTCTGGAACGACCTCCCCCCCGACATTAGAACAACCACGGACTTCTGCTCCTTCCGTCAGAAATTAAAAACATACTTTTTCTGCTTGGCCGGCCTAGGTTAGTCTCTACCTTGCAGGGTTCAGGGAACATTAGTTTTAAAATGGGGATTTTAGTGCAGGGATAATTGAATTTAATTTGTTTTTATTGATTGTATTTATTCCTGTATATATTTTTTATGTGTTTTAATTTTTCCCTGTACACCGCTCCGAGTCCCCTTGGGGAGAGGACGCGGTATATAAAAATAAAATATTATTATTATTATTATTATTATTATTATTATTATTATTATTATTATTATTATTATTATTATTATTATTATTATTATTATTATTATTATTATTATTATTATTATTATTATTATTATGACTTTGGGCAAGTCATTTTTGTGTGTGCGTTTTAGTATTATTAATCATAGTATTGTTATAACTGTAATGTTGTAGGGGAGAGAAATACTGTGCTGTTTTGGTTCCTGAAAGAAAGATGGAATAGAGAAAGATGCATTTAATGTTCAATGAAATGGAGAGAAAATGTAAGAATGTGCTGAATATACCAGGCTGGGCAATCATATCCATCTGTTGAGTAGCAAAGGGCTACTCAAAGGGTTGTCTTAAGGACAACCCTTGGTTTGGTATCTCAAGGAGACCTTATGAAAGAAGCCTCTTCAAAGAGGCTGGACAACAGTTTATAAGTATAATCTTTATTGTCATTGTACTTAAGTACAACGAAATTGGTTTTAATTTCACTGGTGCAAAATTATAACAGGAATGAAAAAAGAAAGAAAAAGAAAGAAAACTAGCGTGTGCATGGAGTGATAGTGGTTGAATTTAAAAGTCTCACAGCCCAAGGATAGAAGCTACCTTTAAACCTGTTTGTTCGGCTGGCTATACTTTGATATCTCCTGCCTGATGGTAGAAGGGCAAAGAGATACCAACCAGGGTGTGAATCATCTTTGAGAATCTTCCTTGCTCTGCTAAAGCAGCGAGATCTGGCGATGTTATCCAGTGATGTCACCGATGGTTTCTTGTGCCGAATTGATCCCTCTCTGTAGGGCCTTCCTGTCCGCAGCTGTTAAACCAGCATACCACACTGTGATACAATATGTGAGGACACTTTCTATGGTGGACCGATAGAAAGAGGTCATCGGCCGTTGTTCCACCTGATTTTTCCACAGGACTCTAAGGAAATTAAGTCTCTGTTGGACTTATAACTGGGTAATCCTTTCAACCCAGAAGCATCCAAAGCACAATGGGGTGCTTCTTTCCATCTGACATTATGTATATTCCAAAAAGGATCTTTTGAGATCCACAGGTGATGATTGTCCATATGTATGGAAGAACTCAACAGAGAAGGAGGTGGCTGGATAGAGTCACTGAAGCAGTAGGCATGCACTTAAATGAATTCCAGAGGATGATAGAGGACAGGAAGGCCTGGAGGTTGCAATGGGTTGGACATGACTTCACAACTAACAACAACAAATTGTATGCCAACTTCTGTGGTGTAGCCCTGCAAGTCTGAAGACACATTGCAATAGACTAGAACATGGATGGCAAATTCATAACACCTTCTGTGGTGTTTTCCCCTTTGTGGAACTGGGGTGAGTGGGGCCTGCATGTAATAATAATAATAATAATAATAATAATAATTTTTATTTATAACCCGCTCTCTCTCCCCGAAGGGACTCGAGGCGGGGCACAGGGAATTAAAAAACAGTTAAAACAGACAGAATACAAAGTTAAAAACAAATTAAACTGGCCCTGCGCTAAAAACTCCTATAAAACTAAAAACTATCCCTAAAACCCCTAAACAATTTAAAATTTAAATTACCCTAGGCCAGCCAAGCAGAAGAAGTGAGTTTTTAGTTTTTGACGGAAGGAGCGGAGGTCCGTGGTTGTTCTGATTTCGGGGGGAAGGTCGTTCCAGAGGGTCGGGCCCACCACAGAGAAGGCGCTTCCCCTGGGCGTCGCCCTCTGGCACAGCCTAGTGAACGGCACCCGGAGAAGTCCCTCTCTGTGGGAGCGAATCGGCCGCAGGGATGTATGGGGCAGAATGCGATCCCGCAGATAGCTAGGTCCCGTGCCATGGAATGTGATACATCTGGGCCATGGGCTGTCAGTTTGACACCCCTGGACTAGAAGAAGACAAACTTAGGAGAAAAGTAGGGAAAGACACACATGGAAGATTGAGACAATCTAAACTTGCCCTAAACTGTTACCTAACAAATAGTTTTAAGTTATACTTACTCTGAGGTCTATGCTAAAAAACACATAGCAATAACTATTAATTCACTAGCAATCAACTTCAACTTGAAAGATAATTATGTTGCCAGGATATTCACAACTGAACAGAATAACTTCCAGTCTACATGATTTACACAACTTCAGCAGTTCTGAAATATTGTGTTAATTCTTTTAGCAGGGTGGCCATCTGAAGGTTGCTTTATCAATTTGATATCGAGAGTTATATGATTTTTGCTGCCTGTTTCATTTTAATTAAAGTGCACTCTCCAGAAAACACATTGCCCCAAACTAATTAATTCTAGCAAAACCCTACTTAATGGAATGATTATAATAACAGCCCAAATCTGGTGTGATTTCTAAAGCTCATGAGATTATATATGGGCTTAGATTTAAAAACTGAATTCTTTTAATAGAGAATGGATGGATGTGGACTGAACAAATTAAAATAAATGCCACCAATTTCTCATGTTTGCGGGCAAAGTGAATGGAATTTTGGTGTTTTCATGAGGGGTCTCTGACAATCCACCACAGCCAATTTGCCACGGTCAACTTGTTGCATAACAAGAGTTACACAGTTACAGTTAATATCAAAGAAATAGTGGAATAGAATCATTAAAGAAAGGATGCAAAAGGAAGGACAGAGTAAAATGTGAATGGCAAAAATTAAAAGAGTTTGTATTTATTTTAAATAATTGCATAGAATTGTGTTCTGCCCCACACACAGACACACCCAAGTGTGGCTGCTTGCCACTATCTCCTTGGCTGCGAGCCCTAACTCACGTAACAAAGACAGACAGAGAATTGCAGACGGGAACAGAATTTCCAAGGAGGAGTTGTCAATGTTGTTTCCTGCAAATGACCCCCTCCCCAAAGCCTTCCCTATAAGCTCTCTTGGGAGGGGCCACTCATCAACCAGCTGATTCCAATTCAGGGCCTCCGAGCTTGCCTCTTCCGTAACTGTTGCCTCCTTTTCTCAGCCCTGTGTAATCTAGCATCAGGGACAAACTGCCCCTGATCCTCCCCACTGCTCCATGACCCAGGAGCCTCCTGGTGGTCAACCAGACTCTCTGCTTCCTCAAGGTCTCCCTTCTCCTCCAGGGCAGACTCCAGGGCAGACTCATCCGGAGCCAGCTGGGCCACAACAGAATTGTTATATTGTCCCACAGTGAGTTGGCTGAGATGTGTTGGCTGTGGCAAATTGGCCATGGTGAGTTGGCCGTAGCAGACTGGATGTGGAAGTTGTCCTATTCCCTTCATGAGAAATAACAAGATATTTACTAACCTGATTAGATCTAGAGGGTTGTTTTTGTAAGGAGTGAGGATATCTTTGGAAGGTGGGTCAGAAAATTATGCTTTTGCCATTTCCTGCTTAACATTATGTCAGATTTTTTTTAAAAAAACTACAATATTAATTTGCTTTATTTAAAAATTGCTTTTTATTATATATAATAGATTTGATATAGTTTGCATTAGAGATTTATGAATAGCTGCTTGTAAACAGCATTCATGTTTTTCCTTAGTATTTTATGAGGTGTTTTAAAAAAAAAAAACTAATTTTCTGATAAATCTAGGAATTTCATGGTAACATTAAAATTATTCGACTTTTTATAAGAGACCTTTAAAGTTTTCATGGCAGTTCACTGCAAAAATGTAATTGATGTATGATTGACCGATTGATTATATTTGCATGCTGTTAATTTCCAAATGCACTGAGAGGCAAAAAGTCAAAAACGTCATGAAAATAATTCCTCAATGAAAACAAACCCACCCAAATCTCAACGCCATCATACAGGATAAGAAAGATAGAAAGTTATTCAAGGTATCCATTCTTCTTGGAGTAAATGATGAAATGTGTGTTTAAGTTATGAATTTAAAATTCAGCAAACATTTTTCATTTCATTTTCATTTTATTACATTTATATCCCGCCCTTCTCCGCAGAGGACCCAGGGCGGCGCACAGGAGATTTAAAAATATACAAAATAGAAAATAGATAAATAATTTAAAATATATATTAAATAATCCCGATCCTATGCTAAAACCAATTATTAAAAACCCAATTTAAAACTTTTCTAAAAATCCCCATGGGAGGTTAGGCTAGGCCGGCTTGATGAAAAAAGTATGTCTTTAGACATTGGCGGAAGAGGCGGAGGTCGGTGATGGTCCGGAGTTCAGGGGGTAGGTCGTTCCAAAGGGCAGGGCCCGCCACAGAGAAGGCTCTTCCCCTGGGTGTCGCCAGTCGGCATTGTCCGACCAACAGCACCCTGAGAAGGCCCTCTCTGTGGGAGCGTATCGGTCTAAGGGATGTATGGGGCAGGAGGCGGTCTCGCATATAACTAGGCCCCGAGCCATGGAGCGCTTTAAAGATGGTCGTCAGAACCTTGAAGCGCACCCGAAAGACCACAGGAAGCCAATGCAGCTCGTGCAGGATTGGTGTTATATGGGAGCTTCTGGTGGCTCTTGTAATTACCCGCGCGGCTGCGTTTTGGACTAGCTGTAGCTTTCGAGTGCACCTCAAGGGAAGCCCCATGTAGCTGAGCAAACGAAGTTTATCAAACATGCACAAATGATATAGCATACATTTCATCAGGTCTATTACATGATTGCATAAATTACAAGTAAAATTATCCTGCAAACCAAATACCACTCAGATGTTACTGTAATTACTCTGTAGCCAGGTTTATTGCTGGATTGATGCCAACAATTATTAGGTCTGGAGCTGTGATTTTGATCACCGAACTTCGATTAAAATTAACCAAGCAACAAGGATCATATTATCCTTAATGCAAGTAGTTAGAATAATCTTTAGAAAGGAATTAACACTTATTTTAAAAGTGTTGTAATTGTGCAAACCTTGCCACATGCTTAACTATGAACCTGCTGCTGCAGCCTAGAGGTGGAGCTCTCGCGTCCCAATCAGGAGGTTGTGAGTTCAATCCTAGGTAGAGGCAGGTGTAGGGTCTCCTGCTTGGGCAGGGGGTTGGACTAGATGACCTGCAAGGTCCCGTCCAACTCTCTTAATCTGTTATCTAACTGGGAGCAATCCCATTAGGCATCCATGGGATGTAAAGTGTTACAGCAAATTCCAACTGGCAGTGTTCGCCATGCTGGCTGGAGCTGGTGGGAAGTGAAATCCAGAAATCTGAAAAGAGCTATATTGTCTACTTTAAATGTAATAGAACAATTAGTATGTTTGGCATTGACCCATCATTTTGAAATGCATTTAGAAACTGAAGCAAGGCCAAACCAGAAGTCTCTCAACAACCAGCAAAGATACACTCCCATCACAAATAATAGAAAAGTCAAAGTTGGAAGTTTCCTTCCTTCCTTCCTTCCTTCCTTTCGTCTCACGCACCATCTTCAAGCTGGTGTATGTGGCTACGGAGCTGCCATCTTTCTATAAATCTTGGTGCAGGGGGAGAGGGGAGGGAGTGCTGGCTTTGTTGCTGTGAGTGGCTTGATTGGCTGCGTAGTTTATCATGATTGGTAGATTGGTGCTGATTGGTGCTATCTGTGTGTTCATTGTTCTTTTGTATTGTAACAGCCTGGGTGGTGGGTGAGGCTCGTCTATTGGCCAGTGCTGGTGTCCAGATGTCTGGTAGGCGGGAGGTATCGTCACGTTTGTTCATGTTGTGGGGGTGTTTCTCTATTTCGATGGCTTCCCTGATTATTCTCTTGTTGAGCTGTTCAGGTTTGGAGATTAATTTGGTTCTTAATTAATTTGGTGACTATTATATATATATATATGTAGGCAAACAAGATATCAGAATAGCTGTATAATTAAAGGGGATGAGATAAGTCAGTTGAGGCAAATATTCAGAGTGCAATAATAATAGTGTTTTTTTTCTCCCTGATCAACTGTCATTTCATTATCTTCAAAGAAAAACTGCATTTCATTATTCCGAACAAAAAAAAAAAATGCTTCTCAAGTATACACACGAGAATTGTGATATGCTCTGGGCAATGCGACGTTCTCAGGGAGAAGCAATTAAATTTCTCAGTCATAAATCACTTGTCAAATAGAAAATTGCTACTTTCCTAGCGATATCAATGAGAACAGTAATGGAGCAGAGGACACTGCGTACAGGGAAAGATTATTACAGTAGATTCGATCCCTACTGATGTTCTTATAATGCTATATTATCTGAAAATGTATTTTAGGAATACATGTGTGGTACTGAACTCCAATGGATTGGATCCTTACATCTGCCTATAGAAAAATGAGATATAAGACTTGAACAATGGGAAGACATGTGGATGGAGAGGTTGACATTTATATTGAACTATAATTTAAAATACGTTTTTATAAAATGATAAACTGTTGTTATTTATCTAGAAAGAGGGCAGAGAAGAGCAACCAAGAGGATTAGGGGACTGGAGGCTAAAACATATGAAGAACGGTTGCAGGAACTGGGTAGGTCTAGTTTAATGAAAAGAAGGACTAGGAGAGACATGATAGCAGGCTTCCAATACCGAAACCTGAGGATGGCAAGTGAGATCTTGCCGAAACGTTGAAATAAAAATTCCATGCTATATACACGGGAAAACACCCGAAGCCAGCAATGCCAGCATATATATATATATATTTGCAAATCTCACCCTAAACCTGGATTATACAGGAAATAAGAATTGTGAAGACAAAAATAGCTATTGCACTTCCCCCTGTTCCTCTGAATTGTCTGGATTTCTTCCAGGTTGGGCAATAGAAGGAATGTTGTTTTAATTTCATGCCATAGCCATCTGTTGAACTGGGCACTCAAGAGTCTCCGATGGCAGAAAATATCTGCGTTCATAACACTTGGCTCTAAAATGTTTTCCAACTATCACTCTGATGTCTCCCCCCTTTATGAGTTTGATAGCATGCCTCCTGCATTATTGAAGAAGAAGAATGGGGGGAGTCAAATGGTCTCAGTTATTGTTTTCTCTGGAAGGGAATGAAAAGAAAACAAAAAAAAGTTATTATTCCATAATTAAAATTAACGGAGTGTCAGGACTGCCTCTAACGATGACCAAGAAACGATCCACTCAAATCCATTTTAGAGATTTAAGAGTACTTTTACTGGTTACGAAAAGATTGGTAAAGCAAGGTCTGAGATATCAATATCATATCAATAAATGTCCAACCCTTTCCCCCCCACAACCCCACAACCCACCGTCCAATGCAAAACCCCTTAAGTTGTCATGTGGGTTGCATCTTCAGGAACATCATCAGAATGGCATGCAAGACCGTTGACCTTGACCTACGCCTTTTCCGTCGGGCCCTGAAGACCCATTTATTTCGTGCGGCCGGCCTGTCGCAGTTTTTAAATTGATTTTAGCAGGGGGGTTTAATTGGCAAGCCAATCTATTTAATATATTTGTAACATATGGTTTTTTAGCTTTTGTATTGCCAACTTTTACTGTTGGCTGTGCACCGCCCTGAGTCCCGAAATCTGAATCTGGAATCTGCACATGTCCCTTGTCATTTTACAATCTTAGAAAGCTCTTTGCGTATCTACAGAGACCTATTTAGATATCTCCCTTTGTGGTCTCTAGGAGGAACTGTTTGCAGCTGCACCTGAAATAACTCACTGCAGGTTTCCAATGCTCCCTGGATGCATTTTTCCCCTTAGGATTTAAAACTACTGGATCTGACCTCCTTTTAATCTGAATTCACCAAAATGCCTTCTTCAGAAGGGCAGTATACGGCTTTGACTCTTCCTTTGATATCATGAACTCAAATATGACATAAATATTTTCTTCCCTCAAGGTTCTCGTCGCTTTCACTTCTTCTACCCATTCCTCTCTGTTGATGTAAGGTCTAGGTTAGAGACCCCCATCTTCTTGTTCATTCTTCAGCTTTCTGACAAATAAAATTGTTAGAAAAAAGGGCACCGTGATTTACTGGACCTCTAACTCTTAGCAGAGTTAGATTTCCATCAAATGTTAGAATAGTTGAACTCTTCCATTATAACTATAAAGCATCTCTTTGAAGGTTTAGCTATTGTATACAAAAAATGTCAACCATATATTCTGCTATTTTTATTTCTAAATGATTTTTGAATAATAATAAAACATATTTTATTTAATGTAGTAATCAAATTTATATAGCTACCTATTTCATCCAAAAGGGACAAATAATAGCAAATTTTGAATATTTGTAATTTTGAATAGGTTAGAATTAAATTATTCAATTCCAAACAATTCAACATTACAAATATCCAAAATATGACTACCGGGAGTTGACCACATATAAATTTAACAAATTATTATTATTCTTAAAAGATGGGCTACTTAAAAAAATCCCAATACAAACCATAAGGGAAAATGAGAAAACCAAGATGTAATGCAATAATATAATAATATTAAACTTTCTATACTTTTGTACAATATCAAAAATAATGAGATTATGTTTCTATAAAAAAAATGGCCACCAACTGAATAACAAATTAAATCCACAACACGTCACATTTTATGGTCTTGCTTTTCCAAAGAATTTGTTCAAATGTTGAGAGTTGAGAAATTTTTTAGTCAATCTCTAGAGTTTGATACACAATTGTTAGTCCAAATGAATATATTTTGTACAGCAACTCAGGCACAATATATCTAAAACTCTTCATAGGAAGACACATTTCTGTTGTTTGGAATATAACCTAAACATTAAACCTGTTCCTGGGATTGCTTCATCATTATAATAATATATAATCAAAAGGGAGCTGGGAAGAATTATAATCAAATTTTGAATACTTGTTGAGGAATCCAATAAACAAAAATATCCAAACACATTTATTTTATTTTGAAAATCTCTGCGTGGTCCTCCATCCCCAAGTTATCCTATAACGATTTCCTTTCTTTATACTTTATTTACCTTTGAATAATTATTTTCATTATTTTCAACCATATTTATAAATTAATTCTTCTGAAACATTTGTAAGTGCATTTTTGTTTACTGATTCTAAAGTAATAATTATAAAAGCAATTCAATACATTGCCGATTATTTATAATATAATCCGTATTTTGGATGAGACTTGACTAGAACCTGGGGGGGAAAAATTATAATAATCCTTTTTATTTTTAGCATAAAAACAAATAAAACATACATCCAGTTTCAATTTTGTGTAGCATGTCGTTTGGTCACAAGTTTTTGTGCATCAATTCTTACAGTTACAAGTATAATTACTAATTGTTCATCAAACATAGCCAAGTATATCGCCATTATTGAGCTTTTATATGTTGAATTAAAAATTAGTGTTCCTTCATTTCAAGCCACCTTATTTTCTTAAATACTTAATTATCTATTTAATAACAATAAATCTTTATAAAATCACTCATCTTTTTCTGTTATATATTTAAAGAATAAAAAAAGAAAAACTTTCCCTGAATTCGTGTTATACAACATTCTTTCAATTATCATTACAGAATACAAAACTTATACTGTGTATCACATAGTCAAAGTCCAATAATATTTTCCCTATATAAAACCAAAAAGTTACCAAGTGTTTCAATTCATATATATCTCAATCATTCTTTCCATCGTTATTGATCTATTTAATAAGAACATAAGAACCTAAGAACAGCCTTGCTGGAAGAGGCCACAGCCCATCCGGTCCAGCCTTCTGTCTCCCACAGTGGCTCCCCATTTGCTTCAGGGTCTTCCCAAGCAGATGTCTTCACCTGTTTGTGATTCCCTGCAAATGGCATTGAGAGATATCCTGCCTATCTCTCCAACCCGGAGGGTGTCCTTAGGCATCCATCATGATAGCTATTGATACCCTTGTTCTCCATGAACTCCTCTCATCCTTTCTTAAAGGTGTCGAGGCTGACAGCTGTCACCACTTCTTCTGGCAGGGAGTTCCATAGACCAGTGATTCTCTGGGTGAAAAAGTCCTTCCTCTTATTTGTTTGAGGTCTAGCTATCAAAAGTTTCATGGAGGGCCCCCTAGTTCTAGTGTTGTGCGATAGGGAAAACAGTTTTTCCTTTTCTACTTTGTCCACACCGTGCATGATTTTATAGACTTCAATCAGGTCACCTCTCAGGCGCCGTCGTTCTAGAGTGAAGAGGCCCAGCCGTTGCAGCCTCAGATGGTAAGGAAGGTGTTCCAGCCCCCTAATCCTTCTGGTTGCCCTCCTCTGCACCTTTTCCATTTCCATAATATCCTTCTGAAGGGATGGTGACCAGAACTGTACACGATACTCCAGATGGGGCCTCACCATCGATTTAGAAAGAGGCCAAATGACACTTGCTGACTTATTTTCTATACCCTTCCTAAGGATCCCTAGCAATGAGTTGGCTTTTTTCACTGCTGCAGCACACTGGGTTGACACCTTCATTGAGCTGTCCACCAGGACACCAAGGTCCCTTTCCTGGTTAGTTGCAAGGATTTCAGACTCCATCAGTTTATAGATATAGTTGGGTTTTTTGCCCCAACGTGCATCACTCTGCACTTACTAATGTTGAAGCTCATTTGCCACTGGGTCGCTCACTCCCCCAGTGTCAAGAGATCCCTCTGGAGCTCCTCACACTCTCTCTCAGTTTTTACTGGAAAATTGAGAGGCAAAATATAAACAGGTTTGGCCAAAGCTTAGAGCATCCATATTAATATATACTAATATATCCAGACAGTAAATATCTGGATATATTAGTGATTATTTACTAGATGATTAATGATCGGTTTAATGAAAGGGTCTTGCTAAAATGACCCATGTGCTTGCAAACATGAATAATTCCAGCTCATTGCTCTTTTTTTATGAGCAAAAAATGGGCTTAGAAAGGTTGGGAGGACCTGACAAAATGAAGACATGACAATCAATACCCAAAGTGCTCAGTTTGATGGATGGAAAGAACGTTGCATATTTTATGATGTAAACAGACTGAGGTTCTTTCTGAAGTCCTGAAAGACAGTTGTGCTGGAACGCTGAATCAGTCATTTTTATTCAAGGGAATGTTTTCTGTTGCCTCAATCATTGCCAACAATGCCTTTCTCTTTGTATCCTTTCAATTTTCTCTTATAATTAGGTTTGAACAAGTTATTTTAATTATTGCATAGGCTGAAATCACAACCCCTAATAAATGGGAGGTTGTCTTTCTCTTCTAAAATCTTGAGTTTCAATGTTGTCTGAGGCGTTTTTTAAAAATAAGAATGCCACTTCTCTTTAATTTAATTTAATTTAATCACCACGATGTAGAAAAGACGTGGAGGCTCTGGAAGAGTCAAACTATTCTCCAAAGCACCTGATGGCTGGAGAAGAAGCAATGGGTGGAAACTACTACTACTACTACTACTACTACTACTACTACTACTACTACTACTACTACTAATAATAATAATAATAATAATAATAGCAACAACAATAACAATAACAATAACAACAACAACAACAATAATAATAATAATATTTATTGTCATTTTAATAATATTATAATAAAATTACAATGAAATTGGTTTGAGCACCGTGCCAACACCTGCACCAGGTGGAATACAGACAGCATTGACAGCCACAACAGGAATCTCTCCAGGCAAACAAAAAGGCCGACAAATGACAGTTGAAAAGGATTAATTTAATTTAATTTAATTTAATTTAATTTAATTTAATTTAATTTAATTAATTAATTTAATTTAATTTAATTTAATTTAATTTAATTTAATTTAATTTAATTTAATTTAATTTAATTTAATTTAATTTAATTTAATTTAATTTAATTTAATTTAATTTAATTAATTTAATTTAATTTAATTTAATTTAATTTAATTTAATTTAATTTAATTTAATTTAATTTAATTTAATTTAATTTAATTTAATTTAATTTATATACCGCCCTTCTCCCTCTCGGGACTCAGGACGGTGAACAGCCACAGTAAGAACAGAAAACCAGAAGTAAGAATCCATATTAAAATATATTAAATAATTCGGACCATAATTTAGAACCAATATTAAAAACCCAGTTAAAACAAGGCTATGACAGGCCGGCTGCATGAAATAGATGTGTCTTCAGGGCCCGACGGAAGAGACGTAGGTCCGTGATCGTGCGTAATTCAGGGGGGAGGTCATTCCAGAGGGCGGGGGCTGCCACAAAGAAGGCTCTCCCCCTGGGGGTCGCCAGCTGACATTGTCTGGCCGATGGCACCCTGAGAAGGCCCTCTCTGTGGGAGCAGACTGGTCGGTGGGAGGTATTTGGCAGCAGGAGGCGGTCTTGCAGATAACCAGGTCCCTTGCCATGGAGCTCTTTAAAGGTGGTTACTAATACCTTGAAGCGCACCCGGAAAGCCACAGGCAGCCAGTGCAGCTCACGCAGGAGGGGTGTCACATGGGAGCGTCTAGATGCTCCCAAAATCCCCCGCGCGGCTGCATTCTGAACTAGCTTGAGCATCCGGGTGCACCTCAAGGGAAGCCCCATGTAGAGAGCGTTACAATAGTCCAGGCGGGAGGTGACAAGAGCTTGAGTGACTGTGCCTAAGGAGAGGAGCAACTTAGAACTGAGGAGAACTTTCCTGACCATTAGAACAATTAGTTGGGCCAAGAGAAAGATGAGAGACATGAGACCGAACTATGGAGGAGAGCATTCATTGCTTAACACATGCTCTTTACTCCTCTTACATCTGAACTGCAAACCTTCCTGTGCTATTATCATCACCAAATGGATCCATAAGTATTGACTTCTACTGCCCATGATGATGTTGACCTATTACAGTTTTACCATAATGATTTTGGTAACTGAAATGAACAGTAGACTAAATTACCAGCCTTACTCCTACTCATGTCACAGGAAGTATTTTTAAAAACTAATTTTAAAGAATGTAATTAGATCGTTTCCCCCCAAATGTTGGCTAGTGCAAATGTTATTGATCAAGCCCAAAAGCCAAGCTTTACCCCAACCATCCTGTAGAAATTAATCTAGAGATTATCTTTGCCAGCCAACAAACCATTGCCAATAAGGTAATATATTCAATGTACTAAGACAGTCAGTGTACCGATTTCATTTCATTTCATTTATTCGACTTATTAACCGCCCCCTCTCCCTGAAGGGACTCGGGGCGGTGCACAGGAAATATAAAAACACAAGATATCACAAGATAAATACATAAATACTTAAAACTATATTAAATTTGCACCCTGTGCTAAAATCTACCCCATTAAAACTAATCCCTGAAGCCCAACGTAGAATTTCCCTGCTAAAAAACCTATAGTAAACTTATAGTAAAATTTATAGTTACTAAAATATCTCTGAGCTAAGAATATTGCAGAGATTTTATGTGAGAGGACCTAACCTTCTCAAAACATTTAAACATTTAAAGAGGCCTCAATCAATGATTGTAAAACATTTTTTAATGGATGAAGAAACCTGTTGTTTTTTTTGTACATCATAAACTGAAGGGTAAATTTAAAGATTTTCGCCTCGCCTTGTAGTCTCCCAACCCTGTTGCTAATAGCAACTTGTGTCCATTGCCTGGTATTTCTTTTCCAATCCTAGCCTCCATGCGTTTATTGCATGTAGGTTAGCACGCCTCATGAATTTAATGACGAGAACACGAATACAAGGAGTAGCACTTGACTTTGTGGGAGAAGATGCTGAATACTAAAACATGCCTTCAACTTGTAATCCCTTTTTTTCTTGCAAGGCTCTAGTGGAAGTTAATGTTGCATAAGCTGTACCGCTATCCCTTCGAACTTACCAGCTGAGTAGTGAAGAGTAGTTTTTTTTTAAAAGGAAAAAAACCTGTATTAGATCCCGGCTGTTGGTCTTTGGGGAGAACAAATAATTGGGATTAAACGCAAAAGCGTAGAGAGAGAGAATTTGGCAAGAAAATCTATAGCAAAAGGATTAGGTACGTGTCGCGTCCTTTGAGGAAGATTAGAAAGCTTTCCTTCTTTATTGGTGCCTGTTTGAACACCATAAAAAGTTGAGCAGTTGTTCAGAAAACTCCAAGGGCCCAGGATTTCAATGGATCACCTAGTTGATAAAAGACCCGTAAAGTAGTAAATCCTGATCTTTAGTCATTTTATGCGGCTTGGAGGCTTTCAGCAGTTCGTGGCACCAAATAGTGAAATACTACACCAAAGTATTTCAACGGATTCATTTGATCAGTTGCATGACTGCTAATCTACCTTTTAGGTTTACTTTTCGAGGGAAAAAGGAAAAGAAAAGGAAAGGAAACGAAAGAAAAAAAATAAACCTTTGTAACTTTGGTTTAATAGTAATTTCATACAGGTTTTCCCCCCCACAATGCACTGCAGAAATATGTCATACTGAAAGAATGACAGGGACATTCACCTCCTGCCTGGATTACTGTAATGCTCTCTACATGGGGCTCCCCTTGAGGTGCACCCGGAGACTTTAGTTAGTGCAGAATGCGGCCGCGCGGGGGATCTTGGGTGTCTCTAGACACTCCCATATAACACCTCTCCTGCGCGAGCTGCACTGGCTTTATAGAGTGGTAGTTAGTACCTCACTTGATCTTGGGACACTTTGGTGAACCTCTCAAATGCCCTTTGAGTAGCAGGGGGATCCATTAGCTATCTGTAATAGTTAGAATCAATAGATCTCTTTCCCATCCATCTTTTGGAAAGTCCTGCAACTGCATGGAAAGCGATCTAACCATAACAAAGGACTAATTAAAATATTCCTCTTATATTATTTTTTGGTGCTCTGAAACAAAAAAACAACAACCCCTGAGTCTCAGTTTCTAGATGGGTCCAGCCCATGATTATTTGGGATAAACCAGTTATTAAAGTTCAGGCTCGACAGAGAGAAGCCCCTTCAACAATTGAAATATTGCAAAGCAGATTTCTTTCTTTGCAAATACAGAGTCGGGTATTTTCCATCTTTGAAACTGAAAAGGTACGCCTTACTTTTTAATTAGTGTCAAGAGGCCCCATTAATATTCTTTTACTCAGGCCAGCTACTTCATGAGATAATCACTCTAAATTGGCAGCCCTTCCTTGTGTGAGCACAACGTGGCCTGCCAATCAAGAGAATGGAACGGGCCTCTTTGTTCTGTAGACCTCCATGCGGGACTCGGATTATGATGAAACTTTTCTTGTGTTGTAGTTTGAACACAAGAGTGAAAATACAGTCGAGTGAACTCTACACCTCAGTGGCTACAGTGATAATAAGTCGCAGAAGGCAGGGTGCATTTAGTTCTGTGATTGGAATCATTATGATATTTAATTACGATATTCCGAAGATAGGCTTAAGATACATACCTATTTCACGAGGCCAGCCTGGCATAGTTTTAAATTCTTAATCTTATTTTAGAAATGGGTTTCAACTGATAATTTTAGCACGGGTTCGACTTAATTTAATTCATTTTTAATATTCTGTATGTATTGTTTTTACATTTTATTCCTTTCCTGTGCACCGCCCTGAGTCCCATTGGGAGATAGGTGCGGTATATAAATTTGATAGATAAATAAATAAATATTCACCATAATTTATGTTCTTTCATTTTTGATCAATGTTAGTATGACGGTAATACAGAGGCAGCTATTCCTTGGTAAGGCCACACTTGGAATACTGCATACAGTTTTGGTCGCCACGATGTAGAAAAGACGTGGAGACTCTGGAAAGAGTGCAAAGAAGAGCAACCAAGATGATTAGGGGACTGGAGACTAAAACATATGAAGAACGGTTGCAGGAAATGGGTATGTCTAGTTTAATAAAAAGAAGGACCAGGGGAGACATGATAGCAGCCTTCCAATATCTCAGGGTTGCCACAAAGAAGAGGGAGTCAAGCTATTCTCCAAAGCACCTGAGGGCAGAACAAGAAGCAATGGGTGGAAACTAATCAAGGAGAGAAGCAACTTAGAACTAAGGAGAAATTTCCTGACAGTTAGAACAATTAACCTCTGGAACAGCTTGCCTCCAGAAGTTGTGAATGCCCCAACCCTGGAAGTCTTTAAAAAGATGTTAGATAGCCATTTGTCTGAAATGGTATAAGGTTCCTGCCCACGCAGGGGGTTGGACTAGAAGACCTACAAGGTCCCTTCCAACTCTGCTATTGTATTGTATTGTATTGTATTGTATTCTGTCGTATTTTGAAACATTCGGAAATCAACTTAAATTAGATTATAAGGCGTGGAAATGTTTGCACAAAGTCTGTCCCAGTTTGTGACGAATTAACCTACATTGTCACTAAAATTCCTTCTCCTGAACTATCAGCTTTAGCATAACGCGAATCCCTATTCCGTCAGGCTTCCTTCACAAACGTGCCAGAAGATGGCGCTAAAGAGCCTAAATAGAAGACATTTGTCACACAATGATAAGAAAAAAAACTCCTTGAGAAGATATAACTTTGAACCTTTTATTCTGCAGGAACAGAATGCCTTCAACAATTAGTTTAATCTTTTCTAGCCTTAAGCATGCCCATCTTAAGAGGAAAGTAAGATATCATGTGAACAAAGCCTGAGGTGGAAGTGGAAATTAGATGCTCTAATTCAGGGGTCTCCAACCTTTGCAACTTTAAGTCTGAAGGACTTCAGCTTCCAGAATTCTCCAGCCAGCTTTGCTCAAGGACAATTGTCCCCAAATCTTTGTGCTTCGTATATATTAGAAGGTACTTTATAGCAGGGGTCTCCAACCTTTGCAACTTTAAGTCTGAAGGACTTCAGCTCCCAGAATTCTTCAGCCAGCTTGGTTGGCTGGAGAAGTCTGGGAGCTGAAGTCCTTCAGGCTTAAAGTTGCAAAGGTTGGAGACCCCTGCTCTAATTAAACTATTGTAGTCCATTCATTTTATTACGGAACTGCACAGTGTAACCTACAGAATAAGTAAACTGGGGAAAATCCGAGTTGCCTTGAGGAAAAAATAATAATAACGTTCAAATGTTTAGGATTCATAAAGAAATATTATTGCTTAATAGAATTAGAAACTGAATACGAGGTGCTTGTGGGACTCGGCACCTGTGAAATTACGTGGATACTTGTGCAGATATTAAATTTAGTCCTTAGTTTGAGATTGAAATGAGAAAATCTAAAGCCTGGTTTCAAAGTTTATTTCCCATGAGGCTTATATCGTACAATTTTCTTGAAAGTCCACTGCTCTATAATGTTAGAATCGGTCACGTATTAATCTCTATCACTTTATTATTCCATGTTGCTGCAGATATTCAAAACTTAAGTTTTAACTCTCTCTTTCTCTCTCTCTCTCTCTCTCTCTGTGTGCATGAGAGAGAGAGAGAGAAATATTACTTAAGGTTTGAAGTCTGCAGCAGCATGGAATAATAGAGTGATACAGATTAATACGTAACCAAGAGTGAGGAAGGGAGAGAGAGAGAGAGAGAAAGGAGAAGAGATAATATTGGAGACCCTAATAATGTGTAAAATGCCTTAGCTGGTGTGCTTATTGCCAGAGATTTATATTTTCACAGTCGGTTTTAATTATCTTCTTTCAGAGTCCTATTAACTTAATTTCCCTCTGCTGTATTTATCCCAGGTATTTCAAACATTCTGTGTTTTCCTACACTAAATCCTGTGTCTGCATAATGAATTTGCTTAAAAGGACACACACATAAGAACGAATGTGATTAATATTCTGGCTAGTGTTTCATATGCTGAATCCTTTTCAGATACTATTAGAGTCACTTATCATTGCTGTTTTGTCCTTGAATAGGTCTTCTTAAACGCTGCCTCGCTCTTGAGCACAAAAAGGAAAGGCTCTGATGCCTGAACAGATTAATGATAACCTTAACACTTTTGCAACTTCAGACTTGAGATGATCTTATGTATAATTATTTACATGTTTCTTTATAAGGTAGGTAGGTAGCTAGGTAGGTATGAAGATAGATAGATAGATAGATAGATAGATAGATAGATAGATAGATAGATAGATAGATAGATAGATAGATAGATAGATAGATAGATAGATGATGGATGGATGGATTTTAAAGATAGATGGAGAGATTAAAGATGGATGGATGGATGGATGGATGGATGGATGGATGGATGGATGATTAGGTAGGCCACAAAAGGTATTTCAAGGGCCTCCATGGTAAAGAGAAGTTTAAGAGCCACTGCCTTCACCATTAGACCAAAGTGGCTCTCCTTGTTCCTTGATCTCTCTGAGGATCCCTTTAGATGTGGATTTACTAGAATGGTCTTGAAGAAATCTTCATTTTAATGTAGAGGGTGGAGAATTCCCCACCACCACTACTACTCTGTCCAGTCTATTTATAACTTAATCCTTCCCCTGTAATGCATATATAAATCTGTATTTTTTTTAGCATGTAACAAAAACTGTGCATTTGACAAGAGTTAATTTTCTCCTAAAACAATTCTAGTGGAAACAGCTCAATTAAACATATTTTAAAAAGGAATATTAAAACACCTGCCATAATGGTGTGAACAGTACTGCCAACATCTATAATCAAAACAGGCCTCATGGGTGACATTGCAATCCATTATTATACTTGACAGCTAATCTAGACATTTGACTCCTAAACTGATATATTAATCCTGACTTGTGTTGACCTATTGATTATCTGGTCTAATTCAATTTTCCCTATTTGAGGAGCCATTCACCTGATTTGGGAACGTGTCTCAGAATAATGCATCCGTATTTGATCATAAATCTATATTACGAGTATGATGTGCTCGTTACAAAATTTTCTTACTGCTCAGCCACGAAAAGATGGATGATGCTGTAAGAAGAAAAAACATTCTCCTTGCATGGTTATCTATTTTTGTACTACATTTGGATCTTGCTACCAACATTTATGAAGAAATGAAGAATATACAAATAATTCTTCATTATGAAAAACTGCAAAGTACCATGAGCATCGCTACGAAATTGTAAATGTATTGAATGGGGCAGACTATTCAATACATTTCTTTTGCTTAAAATATCTTAGCAGGTTTTGACAAGATATGGTTGTAACAATAGATTAATTTGAAGGGTTAATTTGAAGGGTCTGCTTTTCAATATAATACAATACAATACAATACAATACAATACAATACAATACAATACAATACAATACAATACAATAGCAGAGTTGGAAGGGACCTTGTAGGTCTTCTAGTCCAACCCCCTGCGTGGGCAGGAACCTTATACCATTTCAGACAAATGGCTATCTAACATCTTCTTAAAGACTTCCAGGGTTGGGGCATTCACAACTTCTGGAGGCAAGCTGTTCCAGAGGTTAATTGTTCTAACTGTCAGGAAATTTCTCCTCAGTTCTAAGTTGCTTCTCTCCTTGATTAGTTTCCACCCATTGCTTCTTGTCCTGCCCCCAGGTGCCTTGGAGAATAGTTTGACTCCCTCTTCTTTGTGGCACCCTCTGAGATATCGGAACACTGCTATCATGTCTCCCCTGGTCCTTCTCTTCATCAAACTAGACATACCAAGCTCCTGCAACCGTTCTTCATATGTTTTAGCCTCCAGTCCCCTAATCATCTTGGTTGCTCTTCTCTGCACTCTTTCCAGAGTCTCCACGTCTTTTCTACATCGTGGCGACCAAAACTGTATGCAGTATTCCAAGTGTGGCCTTACCAAGGCACTATACAAAGTCCTCATTTATTGGCAGTAGTACAGGCTGACATGGCTTCCTCTTCTACATGGCCCCTTAATTTGGCATTAAAGTAGTAAAAATAGAGCTTTTTCATTTCCTTCCTTCCAGCAAGTCAGATGAAAATTAAAGATGGTTTTAGGAACCCTTGGCTGTTCTATATGTTCATATAATTAATGGAGGAGCAAAATTCATGTTTGCTACTATAAAAATGCTGCAAATTCATTCAACATATGCTGTTTATCTTCCACGGGCCTATTACATACATTGTTTTGAATGAAAGGAAGTAGACTAATTGATAGCAGTAAGAGGCAAATGTTTTAGAAATACTTTTGCTCACAGTTTTGAAAAAAAAACCAAAAACATTCTGGTCCCATAGCTTCTAGTTACCAGAATGGCACCCTGCAAATATTCTCTCTCCAAGTACATGACTTCATTTGTAAATATGCTAGTAGTGACAAATTTAATTAGTTTAGGAAATATAACTTGGAGCAATATTCAGAGAGATCTTGCTCTTGGGAAAAACAGGTAATTAATTCTCCTTGCTTGGGAGAGAGTGATAGAGACAATGAGAGTGTATTACTTTTCATTATTAATATTATCATCGCTTGTTTACTTGAGCTAGATAAAAAGGAGGAAAAAAAACAGAATTCCTAATGGTTAGATGAACATGTAAGTTTAAGTTTATATTTATTTATTTATTTTTTATTTTATTTAAATTTATATCCCGCCCTTCTCCACAGAGGACCCAGGGCGGCGCACAGGAAATTTAAAAACATACCAATACAAAGATAAATATATAATTTAAAATAAATATTAAACAGTCCTATCCTGTACTAAAACCAAATTTAAAATACCCAATTTAAAAACTTCCTAAAAAAGTTTAAGTTTAATTCGATTTGTAGACCGCACCAATCTCCGTCGAGATGGACTCTGGGCGGTGCACAGGACATTAAAATGTACAGTAATAAATAACAAATATACAAAAGTTAAAAAGAAATTAAATAATAAAGCTGTGCTAAAAATCCCATTTAAAACCTATTAACCTTTAACAGTGTTATTGAAAAGTAACAGTAGAGTGCCGGTGAGATCCTACCAGTTTAACAGCTGGTTCACTGCAACAGTTTACTAAAAACTCATCAAACTTCCTTGCTGGCAAGGAATCTACTTTGCTGCACCAATCAGCTGGGCAGGCCCGCTTCAAATTCGGAGCTAACCGTTTCACTCCCAGCTCATCGTCGGGAGCTACCGGTTCCCCCGAACTGGTAGAATCCGGCCCCTTGAGTTTGGGGCTACATATAAAATAAAATAAAAACTTACATCCAGAAAAAAACGAATCTAGGATAGTGGTAGAAATATTTCTCCTCTGTCAAAAGCACATTTCTCAGATTTCTGCTATAAAAATCGACGTGTTACCCTGTTTGACTTTTCTCGTTGCTACATTTTTTATCTTGCTGTCTCTATAGCAAGATTATTTCACTATTTACAATTCAAAGAGAATATTTAGTGAAATATTCGTTGTAATTGTCGTGCCATTTCTTCTAAAGGCTATATTTTGTAAAAGCCGACAATTTTGCTAGCAGGCAAACAATTTGCATATGGAGGGGAAATACATGCTTCATAAAAACTTTTCTATAATGCATAAATTTTGTGGATATTTCGAAGTTATTAAGATGTGAAATGTCCACATATCCCAGATTTTCAAATCTGCACGTTCTTCAGAATTAATGTTCATGCAATAATTCTAATAAGACAAATTTCTACCCAGCCCTAAAAGAGATTGTTCCTACCAGGGATCTGAATTTATTGTATGCGGTGGGCTGTTGATACTTACTTTTCCCCACAATCTAGAAAACTTTACATTGGGGAAGGGAAAACAAATACTGCATGTTAACTATTCCATGCACAAAAAGGACTGAATAATCCAAGCCAGTAAAAAAAATAAAATCAAAATTGCGTGATGAAATAAGAAATTAAAAGATAAGATTTTACCAAAATGGAAAACTTACTTTCTATATCTTCTGGCTACAATGGGTAAAGAAAACATTTAATCCAAATTATTTTCTCAAAGCGTATTAGCTGCAAGCAAGATGTTAATAATGAAAACATTAAACCTACGTTTTAGCTCAGTACCTTAGGCTGAAAATACTGCTAAAGAAATGAAGGTCAAGCTGCATGCTAGTTCTTTTTCCTTTCCTTTCCTTTCCTTTTCATTCTTTCCTTTCCTTTCCTTTTCATTCTTTCCTTTCCTTTCCTTTCCTTTTCATTCTTTCCTTTCCTTTCCTTTTCATTCTTTCCTTTCCTTTCCTTTTATTTTCATTCTTTCCTTTCCTTTCATTTTCATTCTTTCCTTTCCTTTCCTTTCCTTTTCATTCTTTCCTTTCCTTTCATTTTCATTCTTTCCTTTCCTTTCCTTTCCTTTCATTTTCATTCTTTCCTTTCCTTTCCTTTCTTTCCTCATCTTCTATTTGCATTTTTAAAAACAATCTCTCAAAAGAGCAGAGAAGGAAAAATCAATCTCTCTGCACATTCTATAACTTCAACTAATCTAGAAATATTTGTCTGGCTCGGTTGTTTATATGGCTTGCTTCGTACCTTCCCCCTGTCAACTTTCATCTTCGGATCAATTCCTGGTCTTGCATAATCCTCCTTTGATAATCCTCGAATAGCACCTTCTGAACCCTTCACATTTTCTCCTGATGTTCTCATTATGATGGCCCATTTATTGCTGCCTGCCCTGTCTTACTTTTCACTGGGTTCTGAAGACAAAGACCGCAGGCATTTAGCTTCGCTTAAAGCGAGGAGGAAGATATTGTAGCCTTAGATAAAGTTCTAGATCAAGGTTGTCTGCACGAAGGTTAAATTCTTCTGAACGGTTATAATTATGCTGCAATTATGGAAAATTCAATGGAAAGGAGATGAGCTTATGAATGTTCACTAAATCCATTTTTTTTATTATTTGATTAGCAACTTTTCACAATAGAAGACTATCACTGTTTGGAGCCTGGTGAGGTGACTTAGAAGATACAGATGAACAACTTGTAACCTTTGACCTATTGCATTTCATTTTCAACAATTGTCTTGCAGCAGAGATAAAATATGCAATAAACTGTTAACCTGTCTTTATAAAGATATCGGTCCAGGCCAGAGAGACATAGAAGCTATAGCTCTTAAACACCTTTTGTACAACAGCTTTACTATAACTTTTAAAAGGGCTCTTCCTTCTTTCCTTCCTTCCTTCTGTCCTTCCTTCCTTCTATCCTTCCTTCCTTCCTCCCTTCCTTCTGTCCTTCCTTCCTTCCTCCCTTCCTCCCTTCCTTCTGTCCTTCCTTTTGTCCTTCCTTCCGTCCTTCCTTCCTTCCTTCTGTCCTTCCTTCCTTCTGTCCTTCCTTCCTTCCTCCCTTCCTCCCTTCCTCCTGTCCTTCCTTCCTTCCTTCCTTCCTTCCTTCCTTCCTTCCTTCCGTCCTTCCGTCCTTCCTCCCTTCCTTCTGTCCTTCCTTCCTTCTGTCCTTCCTTCTGTCCTTCCTTCTGTCCTTCCTTCTGTCCTTCTGTCCTTCCTTCCTTCCTTCCTTCCTCCCTTCCTTCTGTCCTTCCTTCCTTCATTCCTTCCTTCCTTCCTTCCTTCCTTCCTTCTGTCCTTCCTTCCTTCTGTCCTTCCTTCCTTCCTCCCTTCCTCCCTTCCTCCCTTCCTCCTGTCCTTCCTCCCTTCCTTCCTTCCTTCCGTCCTTCTGTCCTTCCTCCCTTTCTTCTGTCCTTCCTTCTGTCCTTCCTTCTGTCCTTCCTTCCGTCCTTCTGTCCTTCCTCCCTTTCTTCTGTCCTTCCTTCTGTCCTTCCTTCTGTCCTTCCTCCCTTCCTTCTGTCCTTCCTTCCTTCCTTCCGTCCTTCCTTCCTTCCTTCTGTCCTTCCTTCTGTCCTTCCTTCCTTCCTCCCTTCCTCCCTTCCTCCCTTCCTCCTGTCTTTCCTTCCTTCCTTCCTTCCGTCTTTCCTCCCTCCCTCCCTCCCTTCCTTCTGTCCTTCCTTCCTTCCGTCCTTCCTCCCTTCCTCCTGTCCTTCCTTCCTTCCTTCCATCCTTCCTTCCTTCCTTCCTTCTGTCCTTCCTTCCGTCCTTCCTTCTGTCCTTCCTTCTGTCCTTCCTTCTGTCCTTCCTTCCTTCCTCCCTTCCTTCTGTCCTTCCTTCCTTCCTTCCTTCCTTCCTTCCTTCCTTCCGTCCGTCCGTCCTTCCTTCCTTGAAACTTTGCTCTTTAACGTCCATTTTCTACCCTTACCTTGTTTTCATAGAGCACTTCCATAAAGAAAAATAATAGCCTAGAACATGACATTGTTTCCTGTTTGTAACAAATTTCATCTCCTTCCATTCTGATTCGAAGCATCCAGGCGGACATTCTTGTTTTAATAGGTACTCCAGAAGTCTAATCGCAAGCAATTTTTTCCTTGTATATCATTACTCTTCAAAGTACTTTGCTGCAGACATTAATATACAAGTTACCCGGAAGGCATTTTATTTTGCACTGGCACAATTACCCAAAGTGTGCTCCATATTAATCATGAATTGTGATTCCGCCATTCATTACTAATTACATTAGAGGATGCCATGTCATGTTATTTCTAAACAGTGCAAGAAGGTGTAATAACAAAATAGTAGAGAAATGAACACCTTGAGTTCCCCATCAGCAGTTTTGAGGGAGAGTCATTATTTCTGTGATCACAGCCATATACAAGAGGCAGCAATGGCTGAAACTGGAATATGGAGAAGTTATCCCTCTCCAAAGCATTTAATACAAACTGAATGCAAATATTCCAAGTGTGGCCTTCCCAAGGCCTTATAAAGTGGTATTAACCCTTCACGTGATCTTGATTCTGTTCCTCTGTTGATGCAGCCTAGAACTGTGTTGGCTTTTGGATACTCAACTTCAATGCTACACAACCTGGCTACTGGTTTTGAAGAAACACCCATTAGAGATTACCAAGTTAAATCTGAAACATTATTTTTATGTAAATTGCTACTGCCGGCCCAATTTATTATAAAGGAGCACCACACTATTATTTATTTTATTTTATTTTATTTTATTTTATTTTATTTTATTTTATTTTATTTATTTTATTATTTTATTTTATTTTATTTATTATTTTATTTATTATTTTATTTTATTTTATTTTATTTTATTTTATTTTATTATTTTATTTTATTTTATTTTTTATTTTATTTTATTTTATTTTATTTTATTTTATTTTATTTTATTTTATTTTATTTTATTTTATTTTATTTTATTTTATTTTATTTATTTTATTATTTTATTATTTTATTTTATTTATTTTATTTATTTTATTTATTTTATTTATTTTATTTATTTTATTTATTTTATTTATTTTATTTATTTTATTTTATTTATTTTATTATTTTATTTTATTTTATTTTATTTTATTTTATTTATTTTATTTTATTTTATTTTATTTTATTTTATTTTATTTATTTTATTTTATTTTATTATTTTATTTTATTTTATTTTATTTATTTTATTTTATTTATTTTATTTTATTTTATTTTATTTATTTTATTTTATTTTATTTTATTTTATTTTATTTTATTTTATTATTTTATTTATTTTATTTTATTTTATTTTATTTTATTTTATTTATTTTATTTTATTTTATTATTTTATTTTATTTTATTTTATTTTATTTTATTTTATTTTATTTTATTTTATTTATTTTATTTTATTTTATTTTATTTTATTTTATTTTATTTTATTTTATTTTATTTTATTTTATTTTATTTTATTTTATTTTATTTTATTTTATTTTATTTTATTATTTTATTTTATTTTATTTTATTTATTTTATTTTATTTTATTTTATTTTATTTTATTTTATTTTATTTTATTTTATTTTATTTTATTTTATTTTATTTTATTTTATTTTATTTTATTTTATTTTATTTTATTTTATTAAATTTATACCCCGCCCTTCTCCTAAAGGACCCAGGGCGGCGCACAGGAATTTAAAAATGCATACAAAATCACGTAAAAAATTTAAAAGACTTATTTGATAACCACCCTGCGCTAAAACCAAATTAAAATCCCCAAAATATAAAAACTGTCTAAAATAGTCATTGTGGAGGTTACGCTAGGCCGGCTAGATGGAACAAATGTGTCTTTAAGCATTTGCGGAAGAGGCGGAGGTCGGAGATGGTGCGAAGTTCAGGGGGTAGGTCGTTCCACAGGGTAGGGCCGCCACAGAGAAGGCTCTTCCCCTGGGTGTCGCCAGTCGGCATTGTCCGGCCGACGGCACCCTGAGAAGGCCCTCTCTGTGGGAGTGTATCGGTCTAAGGGATGTATTATCACATATTATTTCCATTATGAATTAACTTATTTGAATTGCTTGCTTAATGACTTACATGATATTAAATAAAATTATCTAGCTATGACCCACTTTATGTCCCCTTCCTATTCAATGGCGTTTTATCGCCAGCAAAATTGAAGATGAATTACAGGTATTTTCAACAAGCATCAAAGTCCTGTGACCTTCAGGTCTAGTCACGTATATATCTGTCTCTGTTTCTTATCCTATTGTTTCAAATTATGAGCAGGCGAGGGATTTTTCACTTAGCTCTTTTTTTTATAAACTTCAAAATGTCAAACAAATCCTGCTGAAAAGACGAGAGCAATATTATTTTACTCCTTGAATGCTTCCGTCAATGCATAGTGTCATTTCCAAGGTCATGCTTAAAAATAAACAAGCAACAAGGGTTGAAAACCACTCCCAATACCTCAAAAATGGTTTTGAAGTGGAAACTCCATCAATTTCTTCTCTTTCTATATTGGTGTTCTCTTTAAAAGTTTCATGGCAGTCGAGGAAAACAGCTGTTTCTTTCGAAGCGATCAAAAAGCTGATGTATGTTTGTGTGTGCAGATCTACACACAGATTGGTGTGGTTAACTGGTTGGCCATTTAACCGAACTGGGCCACAGCAACGCGTGGCCAGGAACAGCTAGTTCTAAATATTAGTTTTATTCAAATTTATACCCCGCACCTTCTCCAAAAAGGACCCAGGGCGGCGCACGGGAAATTTAAAAAACATAACAAATATAACAAAAGTACAAAATTTTAAAAAGCTATTAAATCCATACCCTGTGCTAAAATAGTATAAAATCCCCCAAATTAAAAAAGATCTAAAAAACGGTCAAAACGGGAGGTTATGCTAGGCCGGATGGTTGGAAAAGGTGCGTCTTAAGACGCTGGCGGAAGAGGCGGAGGTCTGTCTGTTCGGGGGGTAAGTCGTTCCAAAGGGCGGGGCCCGCCACAGAGAAGGCCCTTCCCCTGGGTGTCGCCAACCGGCATTGCCCGGCCGACGGCACCCTGAGAAGGCCCTCTCTGTGGGAGCGGATCGGACGAAGGGATGTATGGGGCAGAAGACGGTCTCGCATATAGGCAAGAAAAACAAAATGCACAAGTACAGTATAGGTGGTACCTTGCTCAATAGTAGCAACTGTGAGAGGGATCTTGGAATCTTAGTGGACAACCATTTAAATATGAGCCAGCAGTGTGCAGCAGCTGCCAAAAAAGCCAACACAGTTCTAGGCTGCATAAACAGAGGGATAGAATCTAGATCACGTGAAGTGTTAATGCCACTGTATAGTGCCTTGGTAAGGCCACACTTGGAATACTGCATACAGTTTTGGTCGCCACGATGTAGAAAAGACGTGGAGACTCTGGAAAGAGTGCAGAGAAGGGCAACCAAGATGATTAGGGGACTGGAGACTAAGACATATGAAGAACGGTTGCAGGAGCTGGGTATGTCTAGTTTGATGAAGAGAAGGACCAGGGGAGACATGATAGCAGTGTTCCGATATCTCAGAGGGTGCCACAAAGAAGAGGGAGTCAAACTATTCTCCAAGGCACCTGGGGGCAGGACAAGAAGCAACGGGTGGAAACTAATCAAGGAGAGAAGCAACTTAGACCTAAGGAGAAATTTCCTGACCGTAAGAACAATTAACCTCTGGAACAGCTTGCCTCCAGAAGTTGTGAATGCCCCAACCCTGGAAGTCTTTAAGAAGATGTTAGATAGCCATTTGTCTGAAATGGTATAAGGTTCCTGCCCACACAGGGGGTTGGACTAGAAGACCTACAAGGTCCCTTCCAACTCTGCTATTGTATTGTATTGTATTATATGACTAGATATAAATCTTATCTTGAGACATACCTTCTTCATTCAATAAAAAGAAAAGAAAAATCCTGTGAAGGGTTTCCCCCCTCCATTACTTCCCCTTGTTAGTAAAAGGAAGTTGCTGTTCAAGTATCGATTACTCTTTTGAGAAGTGAGATAAACCAGTTAGAGTATTTGCAACCATAAATCACATTTGTTTGCGTATTCAACTGTTTTAAAGAAAGATAAGGAACGTCTTAAGCCAGTGAACGCCTGCAGTTATCATAAAAGCATGCATAGCCGAAATACAGCAGCATAGATCAATTTTTCTTATGCATTGAAACACTCAGCTGGCCAATAAATCATTAGCGAGATTAATGGGTTTCATAAAAAATTGCAAACTCTTGATCCATATTTTATTCAGTTCACTGTAGCTTAAAATTGCACGCTGTAATTTTTTTTTTATTAGCTGTATTACTTCATTTTCCCCAAATTGTCTGTGGTCTTTACTTTCAAATAGATTAAACAGTTATATTCTGGACACATATGGGAGGCTGGAGGAGACCAAGATGCAATGTTGTTATATTCTATACTGATAGCTAATCAATAGAAGGATTTGAGGACTGCTTCCACTTGTGTTGTGTCGGTTTATCTCCCCTCCCTACTCATACCTTATACCAAAGTACACAGCTTGCTTTAGACTCACAGCTGAATTTTATTACATAGAAGCCTAGATCTGGGGAGTGGAGAATTTTTAAAACCCATGTTGTATCGTAAACAAAGCCTTGATGAAACAATGATCACAGATTCTTCACGAAGTTTATGTCCTGTAACGGTGGCACCATCATTATCTCTTGGGAATATACAAGGGGCAACTGCAAGAATGGAAAGGAAGAAGCGGAGAGCACCACCCCTACCAGTAATTCCATCCTTTGCTGTTGGGAAAGCTGAGAGAGAAGAAAAAAATGCCAAGTGCGATTCCTCAAAGTTCATTGCAACAAGAAACAAAAAAAGAAAAAGAGACGTGCTCCTCTTCCACCAACTCCTAAAATGCCAAACAGATTTGAAGAAATGGATAATAAAAGACAAAGTACAATTGATCCTTTTCAACTGTCATTTGTCGGCCATTTTGTTTCAACTGTCATTTATCAGCCATCTTGTTTCAACTGTCATTTATCAGCCATCTTGTTTCAACTGTCATTTGTCGGCCTTTTTGTTTGCCTGGAGAGATTCCTGTTGTGGCTGTCAATGCTGTCTGTATTCCACCTGGTGCAGGTGTTGGCACGGCGCTCAAATCAATTTCATTGTAATTTTATTACAATATTATTACAATGACAATAAAGATGATGATGATGATGATGATGATTATTAATCTTATTATTATTATATAAAGGAATTTATATTGCAAATAAGAAATAAAGACTGAAATAATTATTACTATTTACGTTATGTGGCTACCTGAGGAAAAGAAAATGAATTTCGAAGTGGCTTCCTAGGGCCGATGTCAAGGATGAACCGCTTTTGAAACATTTTGGTCTTACCGCTATTCAATTTGCCAAAGAACTGGGAGGGGAAGGGAGGAGGGAGAGAAAGGGAGAAAGAATGCAGATGCACTAGAGGTGGAACCGTGGGAGCCAAGGACCCACCAAGGCCACTGATGCAGAAAAGCAAACAGTTCTCAAAACAAAAGGATGATTCATAATTGGACAATGTGACCAACCAAGGGTGGGGAGAAAGAGAAGCTATTGTTTAATCATACATGCATTGCGTGAGAAAAATCAGAGTTGGTTTTGATTCTTCAGTACTGAAATGGTGTCTCCAATAAAGTTTTGCTTTGGGGATTTCAAAGTTTATTTATTTTATTTATTTATTTATTTCCAATTTATACCCCGCCCTTCTCCTAAAAAAAGGACCCAGGGCGGCGCACAGGCTACTAAAACCAAAACATACATATAAATACCGATATTAAAAAGCAATTAAATCATAATCCCGTGCTAAAACCCATTTATAAAATCTCTAATTAAAATTTTCAATGATTAAAACTCAGTATCGGGGGTTATCCTAGGCCGGCTTGTTGGAACAGAAGCGTCTTAAGGCGCTGGCGGAACAGGCGAAGGTCCGCGATGTTACGTAGTTCGGGGGGCAGGTCGTTCCAGAGGGTAAGGCCCGCCACAGAGAAGGCTCTTCCCCTGGGTGTCACCAACCGGCATTGTCCGGCTGACGGCACCCGGAGAAGGCCCTCTCTGTGGGAGCAGATCGGTCGAAGGGAAGCATGAGCGTGTCTACTTTTCTTGGATTTGCTAGTCAGACTGTTGACAGTAAGATGGTCCATTCCAACCATAATTCAGTGCTGGATACAAGTTTAATGTTCCAAAGGAATCAGAATGAGGCCTTTTAAAAGAATCCATCTGTAAGTCTAGCTAGCTTTCCAGTTACACGGGGAAATTGTCTGTTCTAGCATAATTTGACTATTCTCATTTCCAAGTTATAGTGCTATCCACTCATAGTGTTGGCAAAAGGTTAGGGGTTTTTTAGGTTAGGGGTTTTAGGGGTAATTTTTAGTTTAGTTTATGGGTTTTAGCGCAGGATCAATTTAATTCATTTTTAATTTTGTATTTTGTCGGTGGTCTTATTTGTATTTTTAATTGCCTGTGCCCCGCCTCGAGTCCCCTTGGGGAGAGAGAGCGGGATATAAAATTAAATTATTATTATTATTATTATTATTATTATTATTATTATTATTATTATTATTATTATTAAAAACTCACTGTATACATATGACTGCATATCCTCTGATCCATCCAACATCATAATAAAGTTTGCAGATGACCCACGGTGGTGGGTCTCATAACTGGAGGGGACGAATCAGCATACAGGGAAGAAGTCCAGAATGTCTCCGCATGGTGCTCAAGAAACAACTTACATCTAAATACTAGCAAGACAAAGGAGATGGTGCTAGATTTCCGGAGGCACAGAGAGGAACCTGCCCCACTGTATATCGAGGGGGGCTGTGTGGAGAGGGTTTCCTCTTTTAAATTCTTAGGAGTGCTTATTAGCCAAGATCTCACCTGGAAAAACAACACGTCTCTGGTGATTGGAAAAGCTCAACAGAGACTTCATTTCCTTAGAGTCCTGCGGAAAAATCAGGTGGAACAACGGCTGATGATTTCTTTCTATCGGTCCATCGTAGAAAGTGTCCTCACATAATGTATCACAGTGTGGTATGCTGGTTTAACAGTTGCGGAGAGGAAGGCACTACAGAGAATGATCAATTCGGCACAAGAAACCATCGGTTGCCCTCTGACATCACTGGATAACATCGCCAGATCTCGCTGCTTTAGCAGAGCAAGGAAGATTCTCAAAGATGATTCACACCCTGGTTGGTATCTCTTTGCCCTTCGACCATCAGGCAGAAGATATCAAAGTATAGCCAGCCGAACGAACAGGTTTAAAGATAGCTTCCATCCTTGACTTTTAAATTCAACCCCAATCACTCCATGCACATGCTAGTTTTTTTTTCTTTTTCTTTTCTCTCTCTTTTTGTTTCTGTTATAATTTTGCACCAGTGAAGTTAAAACTTGTAATCTGAGTACAATGACAATAAAGATTATTATTATTACTTACTTTATTCATAAAACATGAAACTCAGCCAACTGAACATTTAAAAATACATTGCAAATACTATTGACTGGTGCTAATGGTTGATATAGTTTGCTGCCAGCATCCTAGGTATTACCCGTATCATCATCATCATCATTATTAAAAAAAACAATGTATCAGCATGATATGTACTGATCTTTGTCATACCTTTATTGCTTTATTCTCTGACTTTGCCAGGGATATGAAGAGCAGCCTGCAATCACCATACCAACACTTACAAGCCTATCTCATGCTTTCATGCCAGATGGATTCAGACATTCAAGACTTGGAATCCCCTTCTTTGCAAAATACAAAAGAGCTTCATGAAGGGGCTTTGAAGAAGAAAGAAACCCTGGGGAAGAACAAGGCTTTGGGTGCTATGCTGGAGACAATGAGAAAGCTTTGAAGTCATTTTCCTTCAGACTCCGTTCAGTTTGGTTTGGAACTTCAGAAAAAATAAATAAAAAAAACAGGTGAACTGAACCATAAGGAAATCAATCAAACATCTATTACTTAAGCAGAAAACACGTCTAACTTGAAATTGTGCTAAGTTTAATCTTCATTTTCCATATATTGCAATCACTCTTCTTTCTCTGTACAGTTTAACAGCTTTATATTTTACAGTCACTTTGAACCAAAATTTAAGGGAAACACCAATTTATCTCTATATGCATAGTTTCTGTCAATGTGGTCTTCTGGTCTCTCAGGATCATTATTTATATTTTTATATAAGTATCAAATTAATTTATCATTGCTGGATACCCAGACTGGACTGGCTTTGCATTTCCAATTTTACAGCATTAATCACTCAAATATTATTTTTTTTAAATTAAAAGATGTTTTTCTACTTTAAAAATAGTTCAGTTCTGTTTATTTCATGCAAAATCAGTTTATCTCTGAAGGGGGAAACGATTGATATCCTTGCAACATGCCTTTTATTAGTTTATCAAAATATAAAATACAAAAATACAGAAAAGAGAGACTGAATGCATTGGTTCAAATTGAGCATCCTAAACTGTAGTTTATTCTCATCTTGCTAAAGGCTTTTGCAATCCTCAGAGGGAAAATGTTATTTATTGTTTCTATGCTTTTTTGATGAATTGAATTAATGAATTATAATTGTTATTCTATATTCATACAAGTGTATACATACACATGCATACATAAAAGGTAAAGGTTCCCCTTGTGCTAGTTGTTTCCCAACTCTAGGGGGCGGTGCTTATCTCTATTTCAAAGCTGAAGAGCCAGCGCTGTCCGAAGATGTCTCCGTAGTCATGTGGCCGGCATGACTAAACGCCAAAGGCGCACGGAACGCTGTTACCTTCCTACCATAGGCAGTTCCTAGTTTTCTACCTGCATTTTTACTTGCTTTTGAACTGCTAGGTTGGAAGAAGCTGGAACAAATAATGGGAGCTCACTCCGTTCAGTGGGATTCGAACGGTCTCTGGTCAAAAATCAAAGAGCCAGCACGGGAAAGGAAAACCGCCCTCTTGAGTGACAGGTGGGGGGAGGGAGGAAAATGGTATAGGGCTTCCTGCCTAGGCAGGGAGTTGGACTAGATCAGTGGTGGGTTTCAAATTTTTTAGAACCTACTCTGCAGGTGTGGCCTATTTTGTGGGCGTGGCTTGGCAGTCATGTGACAGGGTGGGAGTGGCCACATTTTAAAATGTGGTGAAACTCATTTAACAACGCTCTTGCTTAGCAACCAAAATTTTGGACTCAATTGTGATGATAAATTCTTTCTTTCTTTCTTTCTTTCTTTCTTTCTTTCTTTCTTTCTTTCTTTCTTTCTTTCTTTCTTTCTTTCTTTCTTTCTTTCTTTCCTCTCTTCCTCCCTTTTCTTTCCTTTCCTTCCCGTTGGGTCACTGGCAGCGGCGGGCCAAATTTACTTCCAGGTATGCCAGTGGAACCCCCTCTCACCGGTTCTCTAAATTTCACCAACCGGCTCTCGCGAGTAGGTGCGAGCCTGCAGAAACCCACCACTGGACTAGATGACCTTCAAGATCCTTCCCAACTCTGCTATTGTATTGTATTATTATAAGAAAGGTGAACGTTTGCAAAATGCAAGTGTCTCCTAACAAGCTAGCAGGATAGCTTTGCAAATCTTAAAAACAGAGAACACAGAAGCTGATGGGGAGGGGTCTAAAAAAGCCATCAACCATCCCTTAAGCTGACTGTGAAAGACAACTGATGGATTTACAGAAGGTAGAATGGCTTCCAGCCAGAGATGTTAAAAATGCTGTTGACATTTGGGAAGTCTGTAATCCCCAGGGTGCTCTTCAAACTGCAGCCTTTTTTTTTGGCATTTTTTTCTACTTTCCAAATCCTTTTTTCTTTTTTTTACAAGGAAGTCAGCCCGTTTACAATTTAACTCGGCTATGGGGTACCCGGCACCGTTAATAAGATAAAAATAAAAGCTCCTTCTCTCGCACTTCAAGGATGCCTTATCAAGAGAGCCTCTGCAAAGGAACGGTGTAATTAAAACAACTTGTTCAAGTTGTAAGCAACTCGACTGTTTAATGAACCCCTTACAGGAAAGCTTACTGAACGCCTTCAGGGTCTCTGTCACATCAGGTTGACATCAGGTAATCCCTACAATACAGCCAAGTCACTACTGGTTCCAAGTAACAGTGTCTGGATTTACTTACTTACTTACTTACTTACTTACTTACTTACTTACTTACTTACTTACTTACTTACTTACTTACTTACTTACTTACTTACTTACTTACTTACTTACTGTACTGACTGACTGACTGACTGACTGACTGACTGACTGACTGACTTATTTATTTATTTATTTATTTATTTATTTATTTATTTATTTATTTATTTATTTATTTATTTATTTATTTATTTATTTATTTATTTATTTATTTATTTATTTATTTATTTATTTATTTATTATACCACCCTACTCCCGAAGGACTCAGGGCGGTCTACAGCCGAAATAAAACAGCTATATAAAAGTTAAAAACAATTTAAAGAACATATTCAATAATTGGGCCCCTAAAAGATTAAAAACCAACAAACCCCAATTAAAATTAATAAAATTCGTATTTACGCCAGCCCGGCTTGTGGGAAAAAGAAACGTTTTGAGAGCCCGGCGGAAGGTGCGTAAGTCAGGGATAGTTCTTAATTCCGCAGGCAATTCGTTCCAGAGGACAGGGGCTCCCACGGAGAAGGCTCTCCCCCTGGGTGTCGCCAGTCGACATTGTTTAGCCAACGGCACCATGAGGAGACCCTCTCTAGGGGACCGTACTCAGATACCTGAGCCTTGAGCCATACAAGTCTTTATCAGAATATTGAGTTGCATTTGGAAACACACTGAATACAGTTCCAATAGCAGCAATGTTACATTGCAGGCACAAGATCCTAAGGACATGGAATATCTTATGGGCAATATACGGCAAAAATACTAGAGTCTTAACAAATTATTGCTTTTTTTCCCCGTCAGTCAACATCTGTTCATACAAGGAGATGTGTGTTTCTGTCCTTCGGTTGACTTCTAGCAATTCTGAGGGAACCTATTATTTGTTTTGTTGATATGATATTTACATATGCAGATGACAATCAATAATCATTTATTTGTGCTGCCCTAGTCTTAAGCAGAAGGTTAAAGTGCGTAATAAACTGCCATGTATTTGGCAGTCTGAAATGGAATATCTGATGTGATATTCACTATGTCACAGTTCTCACAGTCTTGCATCCTGCTACACTTGTAGCATAAACATAAATATTATTAAAATTGTTGTTGCTGTTGGGTGATTTGCTACTACTCAAATACACTTCCTAAAACGTTACCTTTTGTAGCTTCTGTTTCATTTTCAAGGGCACTCCCACATAAAGCAAATTACAGAAATGTAGTTCAAATTCCAAAATATAATTACAAACGTAATTCAAACTACAGAAATGAAATTCAAATTACAGAAATATAATTTGGGAGTTAACAAGGTCATGAGTCACTATCATCACAAAAGGGGCGTAACTGGATAGGTGCCAAAGTTGGCCAAAATCAACCCCAAGATTTCTATTTGCTGTTCTAACAAGAACCATTAGTCCAGAAGTAATCTTGGATCACCACTAGTTTCTTTAATTGAAGTGCTAGTCAAATGGATCAAGTTGGATAACCATTTGTCTGAAGTGGTGTAGGGTTTCCTGCCTAAAAAAGGGGTTGGACTAGAAGACCTCCAAGGTCCCTTCCAACTCTGTTATTCTATTCTATTCTATTCTATTCTATTCTATTCTATTCTATTCTATTCTATTCTATTCTATTCTAACCTTTGAAATTAATCATAATATTTTGTTCTTGGCTTTTAGCCAGGTCAAATCTATTGACTAGGGCTTCCATTGTAACATTTGGCTCTATCTCAATAATTATATTTGATTACGTTCCCTGTTTACTTATAGAATATAAGAGAATGCACTTATTTAAAACATGTACAGTATGATAGATTGAAATGTCCCTTGCTTTCTATGAAAAGAGGCTGTTGACTGAAATTTAGGATATGATACTTACTAATGAAACATATGCTTTCTTTAATAATAATAATAATAATAATAATAATAATAATAATAATAATAATAATAATAATAATAATAATAATAATAATCTTTATTGTAATTGTACTAAAATTACAATGAAATTTAAATTTGAAAATAAGCATGAAAATCAAACTTTAAAATATAAAACTTGATTTCCTACCAGTAACCTATCGACTGTATTCAAATACAATATTCATTCTTCTTTTTTTTCAAACTTCCTTTAAAACAGGGGTGGGTTTCAAATTTTTTAGAACCTACTCTGTAGGTGTGGCCTATTTTGTGGGCGTGGCTTGGCAGTCATGTGACAGGGTGGGAGTGGCCACCTTTTAAAATGTGGTGAAACTCATTTAACAACGCTCTTGCTTAGCAACCAAAATTTTGGACTCAATTGTGATGATAAATTCTTTCTTTCTTTCTTTCTTTCTTTCTTTCTTTCTTTCTTTCTTTCTTTCTTTCTTTCTTTCTTTCTTTCTTTCTTTCTTTCTTTCTTTCTTTCTTTCTTTCTTTCTTTCTTTCTTTCTTTCTTTCTTCCTTCCTTTTTTCCTTCCTTTCCTTTCCTTCCCGTTGGGTCAATGGCACTGGCGGGCCAGATTTACTTCCAGGTACGCCGGTGGAACCCCCTCTCACCGGTTCTCTAAATTTCACCAACCGGTTCTCGCGAGTAGGTGCGAACCTGCAGAAACCCACCACTGCTTTAAAAATAACCATTTCCACACTACATATTGCAGGGCAAAACAAAGATTTTCATGCTAGCTACATGTCTTGATTTTGCTGGTTGTGCTTTGGGGCATTCGCATTTAAAGTGTTGACTCTTGACACCTGCTTTTTGCTTGCTTTTTATGTTTTAAGATAATTAGATACTAAATTGCAAATACTAATTAGCACAGGCTGCTTTCCCTCAAGGCACTCCATTTTATTTTGCTCACACCCACTTCTCATGTAATAATCTTCTTTCTTCTCCCGTATCCTTTCTCTTTGGCATTCTAAATACCTTTCTAACCTCCTTCAGGAAGTTTCCTAATATAATATAATTTCCTAATTACAGAAAATGCCTCTCGGGGCAGCATCACATCTGTTGACCATATAAAATAACCTGACATGTCTTATGACAGTAACAGCAGCACATCTGGAAGTGATTAATTGTATAAGTGTGGCACAAATATTCAGATGATTCCCTCTGAGGGAATTTAAGAGGCAAGTATAAGGTTCACAAGCATCTTATTTTATAAGAGGAAAATAAAAAACAAGCTTATCTTGTTGACTTATCTTGACGAGCTTATCTTGACGTGGAGACTCTGGAAATAGTGCAGAGAAGAGCAACCAAGATGATTAGGGGACTGGAGGCTAAAACATATGAAGAACGGTTGCAGGAGCTGGGTATGTCTAGTTTGATGAAGAGAAGGACCAGGGGAGACATGATAGCCGTGTTCTGATATCAC
Source organism: Rhabdophis nuchalis (assembly GCA_039707465.1). Taxonomy (NCBI): domain Eukaryota; kingdom Metazoa; phylum Chordata; class Lepidosauria; order Squamata; family Natricidae; genus Rhabdophis; species Rhabdophis nuchalis. Next base: position 7,845,260 of record CM077661.1, read on the forward strand.
AAAGAAGAGGGAGTCAAACTATTCTCCAAGGCACCTGGGGGCAGGACAAGAAGCAATGGGTGGAAACTCATCAAGGAGAGAAGCAACTTAGAACTAAGGAGAAATTTCCTGACAGTTAGAACAATTAACCTCTGCAACAGCTTGCCTCCAGAAGTTGTGAATGCCCCAACCCTGGAAGTCTTTAAAAAGATGTTAGATAGCCATTTGTCTGAAATGGTATAAGGTTCCTGCCCACGCAGGGGGTTGGACTAGAAGACCTACAAGGTCCCTTCCAACTCTGCTATTGTATTGTATTGTATTATCTAGAGAAAATATTGAAGGACTTCTCAAAAAAAACAACCCTAAAACATCCTAGGAAGAAAAGGCAAAATGTATTTAAAAATAGGATTTTTCCCACCTGTCATCCGGACTCGTAGAATTCTTCTACCTCTATTCTGTTCCATTTTCCATTCTATAGATTAAATCTAAAACCGAACACTAATTTCACATGAAGTTTATAGCCTGAAAGCATTTGTAACCCCCCCAAAAAATAAACAGGGGAAGGGAATGAACAAATAGTAAACTAAGTCACATTTAAATTTATAGCATGCCTTATAAATAAAGGCGCCTCAACTATTCTTTATTTCACATTGTTACAATTTGTGGATGGCTGAACCATTTGCGTCTTAAATAGTCAGTGGAAAGGATATCTCCAAGAAATCTATATTACACCCTTGTTTTGACAATCTGCAAGCTGCTAACAGACTACCGTGTTTCCCCGAAAATAAGACAGGGTCTTATTTTCTTTTGACCTCCGAAATTGGTCTTATTTTCAGAGAGGTCTTATTATTTTTGAGGTACAGGAGATGGTGAGCGTGGTCACTCCATGGCTGCTACTGTGTTGCAATATTATTGGGGAGGGCTTATTTTGGGGGGAGGGCTTATTTTAGCGCATGTGTTTAAAAGCCCGATTGGGCTTATTAACCAGAGAGGTCTTATTTTCAGGGAAACAGGGTAGTTGTTCTATCAGAGCTTCTGCTAGGATTATGGTTGAGCCTTTTGGTTATGTTTTGTTTTCTATTTTGGTCATGCGCTCGTGACATCCCGTCTAGACTATTGTAACGCTCTCTACATGGGGCTCCCCTTGAGGTGCACCCGAAGACTACAGCTAGTCCAGAACACGGCCGCGCGGGCTGTCCTGGGAGCCTCTAGGTTCTCCCACGTAACACCTCTCCTGCGCGAGCTGCACTGGCTGCCTGTGGCCTTTCGGGTGCGCTTCAAGGTGTTGATTACCATCTTTAAAGCGCTCCATGGCACAGGACCTAGTTACTTGCGGGATCGCCTCCTGCCCCATACATCCCTTCGACCGATTCGCTCCCACAGAGAGGGACTTCTCCAGGTGCCGTCCACTTATGCAGTGTCAGCGGGTGATGCACAGGGGAAGGGCCTTCTCTGTGGTGGGCCCGACCCTCTGGAATGACCTTCCCCCCGAACTTAGAACAACCACGGACCTCCGCTCCTTCCGCCAAAAGTTAAAAACTTACCTCTTTCATCAGGCCAGCCTGGCCTAATCTATCCTATCCTAGCCTGTAGTATAAATTTAAATTGTTTTAATAGGGATTGTACGGAAACAGTGTTAAGGGTTTTAAAGGTTTTAAGATTTTAAAATTTTAGCGCAGGGTAAATTATTTAATTCGATTTTAAATATTGTACTGTTGTATTTATAATATGCTTTTAATGTCCTGTGCATCGCCCCAAGTCCCTCCGGGGAGAGGGTGCAGTCTATAAATCAAATAAATAATAATACTACTAATACTAATAATAATAATAATAAAAATATGATTCTTTGAATGTTGCCTCTGGTCAGTTACCTTCTTTTTCTTAATATATCAGGTTTGATTTAATTTTTTTTTCATTGCTACTGAGTTGGAAGGAGGAAGGAGAGGAAAGAGAGGAAGAGGAGGTGCTGAATATGGTATCCTTGAAAAGCATATGGTGGCGAGAACTCAATGATCTGTAACAAATGTTAGATTTTATGCATCTGAATACTAATCCTCAATTGCAGGAGCAGAAATTTTGAGAGTAGGGAGGGAATGGGGATTTCGCAGTATCCTTCCCCTGCCACACCCACAAAGCGGTAGTAAAAAAAAATTGGACTCCCACCACAGGAGCAAGTGGGCGAATTTGTGAATTTCAATAGAATATTTTATACATATAACAATCAAATAGCAATTCAAGATGTTGGCTATTACCTTTAAAGCCCATCATGGCGTTGATCCAGGCTTTTTGAGGAACAGTCTCATCCCACAGGGATTGGGCCACCCCACATGTGCTGGCAAGTAGAGGCCTGCTGTGGGCATCATTGGAATGGGAATTCTGGTTGGCAGAATCCAGGATGAGAGTCATTCCTGTCCTTTAGAACTGGGGTCTCCAACCTTTGCAACTTTCAGTCTGAAGGACTTCAGCTCCCACATGTTTTATTCAGATGAATAAGGGGTTCCCTACGTTTTTCCCTGTTGACACTTAAAAGGAAATAGTTGGAAAACTGTAGCCAAGTATTGAAGTCCTTGATTTGTATTGCTTGGGCATTTTTAAAAGTTAAAGAAATCTATTGTTCTACAGCTCCAGCAGCTTTGCTGGCTGGAGAATTCTGGGAGCTGAAGTCCTTCAGACTGAAAGTTGCAAAGGTTGGAGACCCCCGCTTTAGAACATCTTGCCTCATTATTACTCATTTCTGTTTGGATAATCTTGATTTATTATTTTTTTCCCTCTCTCTTTCAAAAAACATATTCTAAGTGCTGTGGCTTGGCTCTCTCTCTCTCTCTCTCTCTCTCTCTCTCTCTCTCTCTCTCTCTCTCTCTCTCTCTCTCTCTCTCCTCCCTCCCTCCCTCCCTCCCTCCCTCTCTCTCTTTCTCTGCGTTTGTGTAATATTACACCAGTGGTGGGTTTCAATTTTTTTAGAACCTACTCTGTAGGTGTGGCCTATTTTGTGGGCGTGGCTTGGCAGTCATGTGACTGGGTGGGAGTGGCCACCTTTTAAAATGTGGTGAAACTCATTTAACAATGCTCTTGCTTAGCAACCAAAATTTGGGACTCAATTATGATGATAAATTCATTCTTTCTTTCTTTCTTTCTTTCTTTCTTTCTTTCTTTCTTTCTTTCTTTCTTTCTTTCTTTCTTTCTTTCTTTCTTTCCTTCCTTCCTTCCTTCCTTCCTTTCCTTTCCTTCCCTTCCCATTGGGTCACTGGCAGCAGCGGGCCAGATTTACTTCCAGGTACGCCGGTGGAACCCCCTCTCACCGGTTCTCTAAATTTCACCAACCGGCTCTCGCGAGTAGGTGCGAGCCTGCAGAAACCCACCACTGTATTACACACACAAACACACAAACACACACCCCATTCCTGCTTGAATTTGGTTTGACTTCTGCTGTAAATATATACCATCGATTTTTCCACCGTTCTGCATTCTTCAATTTTAGTGTCCCAGTGCTGTATCGATGAGATGGTCTCTCTTTTCATGCATTCTGCCAGATTGAATTTTGCTGCTGTCATCAAACATCATAATAAAATGTGATGCTTTTCCCTTATACAGTATTCTACGGAATAGCTGAGAATGGGTGGAATTTATGAAATCCTGATGGAAACAGTGGTTGGAATTTAAAGAGCAACGTATGACGCATTATATAGACAAAAAGTAAGGCTGATTTGCATGGACATATAGTTATAGACGGGTGTATTGAATGGTATTAATGCAAATGTTTAGTTAGATAAATACTTTGTCTCCTGCTATTAATTTGCTTATTACTCTTACTTTTTATCTGTGGGTTGTATAATATTGCTTATCCCCAAAGGAAAAATGTTTATGAATATATACAGTATGTAGGATTCCTTTCAAAACACGTATCTTGTTATGTGAACTTATGAGCTTATCAAATATTAAGAGTCTTTTCATCGACTAAGTTTGACATAATTTGTAATCTACCCGTAAACTGCAATATAGCAGCAAGGCACACATTTGGAGTCAGAAGGAATTAAGTGTTGGTCAAGTATGCCACAGCACAATTTTATAAACATCGGAAGATCTTCTATTTCTCTGGAGAAAGAGTGACATCTTGTGGATTGATCATATTGGTCCCATCTGGAAAACCAAGCTGAATTCGAGTGGCACCCGTTGCCATCTGCATTGTGCACCTCCTGAAATGACAGCAAAATTAATTGGGAGTTGCAGCACTTCTATTATTCCAGAGGGATTGAAAGAAATGTGTTATGAAACGTAGATGGTTTGGGAACCAGCATTTTAGGCCGAAAATTGACTTGTGTGTAGCATTGGGGCAAGCTATTTGACACAGTTAATTGTTAATAATTAGTGCCTGCATAATGTTTTCTGCTTCTTTGGTCTTGTTTAGAAAACATGAAATAGCTCAGAAATATTGTTTTTTTTTTCTCTGTTGCATCTTTTATTTTTCACTAATTGCCATATTAAAGGCATATTCATATTATTCATTGTTTTCTATTCCAACTGAATATGTTTTTTTTGTTCTGGTAATAATTTCCTATAGGATAAATTCTCAATATTTTTCCAAGTGTAATCTTTTGTCATGATCTCTTTCAAAGGATGCAAAAGGTGTTGTGAATCACATTTTAAACTTGTTGATATATTAATACTATTTAGCTGCAATTGATCTTGTAAATAAAGCGCCTTTAAAAAAAAAACTTTGCAGTTGACTTACTGAAATAATCATGACCATGCTCTCTCATTTGAGTCCTCTTTGCCTTGTTTTATTGCAGCCAATGTTTGTGTGTGTGTGTGTGTGCAAATACAACAAATGACAGTAAATCTCCTGGACTTGATTGAAAAAATATAATTCTGTCAAATTCACCCACACTGAAGAGGAGAAGCAATTTCCCTATTTGTGTAAATTCACTCTTTTGCAATGTATTAATATGAGGCGGCCCTTTCAACAATATTAGTGTGATGAAATTTGCAGCTGTAGGAGTGGGAGGGTGTGTGTGTGATATTTGGCAGTAACACTACAGGAGGAAGCTGTTGTGGCCCAACAGCAAGCGGCTGAGCTGTTGGAGGAATCTGACAGTGATGAACACTATGGGTCTGCCCTGGAGGCTGAGGAAGACTCTGGAGGGCGTTCGGAGTCAGAGCAGGGACTAGAGAGGCCTTTTGGCCACCAGGTGGCGTCTGAGTCAGGGAGCAGTGAGGAAGAACAGAGGGAGGCTGCCCCTCTGCATAGGGCTGAGAGGAGGAGGGAGCAGCTTTGGAGGAAGACTCACAGAAGGAAATAGGAACAAGTGGCTACTGATTGGCCTTTCCCGGAGAACTTATAGGTGGGGTGACGGGAGGGGAATTTTGCAGGAAGCAACAATTTACTGATCCAGCCATAGAGAAAGATGGGGAGGATTTCGTGAACGCAAGCCTTGTTTCCTAGAGATAGCTTTCTGGGCTCCCAGCCAAGGGGCTGCTTTTCTCCCTCCTCAGTTGTGGCAGACAGCCAAGTCTGCGTCGGTGTGTATTGTAGAGGCTTGGGACAGAACAGGAGCAGAATATTCAGAGCAGCTTCTCTGAAAGACAACAGGGTTGAGGCCATGTAATCTTCAGGAGAAATGCTATTCTGAGGGTCAGGAAGAATGACAGAAAAGTCTCATTTCCAATGTCCCATGAGAGAACTATTTTATTAGTAAGACCTGAAGCAGAGAAACAAAATTGCAGGCAACTGTGCTGCCCTTTTGCCCTTCCCACCTGAGACTTTTCCCCTCTAGTGACAGCACATTGGCCAATAAAGCTGCAACCTTGACAGAGGTGTGGGAAGAAGAAGGGGGAAACAAATATTTTGGAACTTGTGAAATACTGTGAAGGCAAATGAGGCGCAAGTAGCTGAGGTAACTTAGAACAGCGATTTATTAACGAAACAACAGCAAACGCAACTATACACAGATTCAGCACCATGCCCTGCTGGACAGCTATTTATACGAAAGCCGTCAAGCAATAGGAACACAACAGAAAGCCCGCTTCCAGCCTGACGCGCCTTAGCCAATAGGCACGAGCCCTTGGTTGCCGGGCTGTCATTCGCATGTCGAGGACTTGCGGCCGGTCGTAAGTCGAGGACCTGGGACCGGTCGCAAGTCGAGGACATAACAGAACTCTGCAACAACCAGGAAGCCGAGCTATCGATGAAATAAAAGAAGGCATTTTTAACCCAGTTACAATATCCCCACCAGATGCCCGTCAATGGTCTGAAGGTTCTGCACCGCCATATCTAGAAGCCCTGTGTTGGAGAAAGTTGGTTGTATTTCTGCACCTCGGTTATAAACGTCGCTTCTGAGTAGAGACAGGAACTGCACGATCGGCATTAATTATTTACTTTAACGGGTAATCTGTACCATACCCACATTGGATACTTTGACGTTGATGCTTTCTGAATCGGATTTTGCTTTTAAAAATTGTTTAACTGCCACTAATACATACCACTTCTGATATCACCTGATATTCTTCGAAGCACTTAAGTGCCTGGCATTGCTGCTCTTAACTCTATCCAAGATTTCAGCAAATACATTGAACGTGGATCCTCCTTTTAGTCTGGAAAAATCATAAAACATCCATTTATTCTGAGAAACATAGAGCCTCTTGCTTTAATCTATTGCCATACTGTGCAGAAATAAACGTATTGCTGGTTTGCTTTGCTCCTTTTCCCCATTATCTAACATGTCCAATCAACAAAATATTTTGTAATTTGCTCTGAGGGCCTGAACATTGTTTGCTTAGAAGATTGATTCCTGTGCAACATTCACAGCGATACTGTCTCCTATTTTGTTTCGGATAGTAGACTATTTTATTCTCTGCAAGAATATTCTTTGCATTTCCACTCAGAATATGTAATGCATTATGGATAACTTGAGGTATATTTCTTTTATGGAATAGCTATAAGTTTGCAGGAATCCGTATCAGTCACCCTGAGCAAAGTGCCACCTGCAAATAGATGATAAATAGTATTCATTCACGCAGGGACTACAGCGTGCTTCTTGTCATTAAAGACTCTTGCTTTCTATACGTCTTAGACTAAGATAAAAATTCTATAACTGAGCACTGGTTTTCCTAAAGGATTATGTAGGAAGCTGGAAGATTGTATATAAGGTGGAGAAAAGAATAAGACAGAAATTTGTAATAGGCTGTTGGTAACGTTAGTTGCCGGTGCCAGGAGCCATGAGTTGCAATAAATAATACAATACAATACAATACAATAACAGAGTTGG